>CM065458.1:51504594-52704594 GCA_032872475.1 Leptopilina myrica (nomen nudum)
GATGTAAACAATATCACTGATTTATTTCAGTAAGAAATTTTAAACTCTTATAAATTTGTATTTATTATAATTCATAATATTGTATTAATTTGTAAATCACAATTAAAATTTTTATATTATTGTAGATAGACTCCCTGAAGAAGAAATCGTTGAGATTTCGACACGTTGGAGAAATATATAATAACATTTGGTCCGAATAAAGTCGTTTTTATTTACCTTACAAATAACTGCTTGGACGTAAAAGATTGATAATCAATATTTTACTATTAAAGTTTTTTCCTAGTAGCATAATGCAAGTATCATATCACAGGTATTCTTGAATTTTTGCAGTATCAATTTTATCTCAAAAAATCTCTATTTTTTATCATTGAAAAAATGTAATGCCATGAATTAATACTTTTTAATATCAATTATTATTTTAAATATTTTCAAAGTTTTGCAATTAACCATTTTTTGATTAATTAGATAAACAAATAATTCTAGATTCTATTATTTTGACGTCAAAAGTTTATCAGAGCCCCCAAAAATACTACTGAATTAATCTTGATAGTAATTGGTCTGTCAATTATAATTTTTCAATTTTTTGATATTAGAAACATTTTTATACTTACTTTCACCTTATAGAGAGTTATAGGACAGTATTTTTTTCAAAATTGTGCTAAAATATGACTGAATAACATGTAATATTTAATTACAGAAAGTTTAAAAGATATACATTCAAAAATATAAAATTTTGAAATTTTCCATTTAAATTTTTATTAAAAATTTAATACCTCCCTTTCTAAATAATATGTTTAAAAGCTGTAAATTTACACTACCGGTCAAAATTGAGAGACCACTTGCAAAAGTGGCATTAAAAACATGACATCCTTTAAATATTGATAACTTCGTTAAATATTAACGTAAAAAGATTTTAAAGACAGTTTTGAAAAGATCTTAAAATTTGCCGTTAAATGATGCTATGTTCAAGACTTATTGAAAAATATAATCGGAGATATGAAGTAATAAAGATAGGTGTAATTTTCATTATCAGTGGATTTTCATTGTCCAACTTTCATAGGCTGCAACTTTTTGAAAAGTGTTCAGAAAAATTTGAGATTTGTACTAAATAAAAGCTTATATTTTTAGCTTTAAAATAAGAGTAAGAAAACTTTATTTTATGCATTGGTTTTTAAGTTATGAGTAAATTATTTTAACCATGCACAAAAGATTTTCAGAATATTAATAAATTTTAAAATTTATTTATTTGATTTGATATTATTAATATTTAATTTAATTAATTATTAGTTATTTATTATTTCAATTTGAAAAATTGACAAATAATTATTTAATTACTGTGAATTAAAATTCTTTAGAATATTCTATTTGTAAATTTTATTAATGAAGTTTTATAAATTTATTTTCTTAATTTGTTTTAATTTTTTATTTTATTCAATATTTTATAATATTGTTAAAAAAGCATTTTAAATCTAAGTATTTTCGTTGTAAACTTTGTTGCCCCGTTAATCGCCACTCGTCCAATAACCTATTTCGGCCCTGCGAGACGAGCGCCGGACGAGCAAACAGTTGAATCACTGCATTGAAAATCTTTTGTGCATGGTTAAAATAATTTACTCGTAACTTAAAAACCAATGCATAAAATAAAGTTTTCTTACTCTTATTTTAAAGCTAAAAATATAAGCTTTCATTTAGTACAAATGTCATCATTTAACGGCAAATTTTATAATCTTTCCAAAACTGTCTTTAAAATCTTTTTACGTTAATATTTAACGAAGTTATCATCAAATATAGTTAATATTTTAAGTTCGACCAATACCTAAAAGATTGCCAAATTTTTCTTTAATCGGTCAAGACGTTTTCAAGTCATACGCGAACAAAATTTTGCAGACATACATACACACATACATACATACATACATACATACATACATACACACATACATGCATACATACATTAGGGTGACCGTTATTTTGCAAAAGTTGGAATTTCTTAGGTCGCCGGGTAGAATTTGCATTAGAATGTGAAAAAATGAGCTATGCACAAGAAAAGCCTAATCGATCAATATTAACCCGTGCCAATGTAGGGTTAAAGTTTAAATGGGGTTCAACATAGGATTAGTGCACTTTTATACATTTTGTATGAGAACTTTTTTTTTAATTAACCTTTTGCCTTAGCGACATTCATATTTATGGTTTTTGATGTGCTGAACACGAATCCGATGTCAAAAGTAAGGTTTGACAGCTTCCAGCTGTCAATCTTTTTAAAACTACAGTTTTTGTGTTTAATTTAGTAAATTAGACCAAATTTTGCTCATATAAAAATATTTTTAAAACAACAAGGTCAAACTAAATAAAAATATTTTCAGGGTATTGAGGTAAACCTGAATAGAAATATGTAAATTTGACAGTTGACAACTGTCTATTAAGATGTCAAACTTTTTTAGCAAATTTATGGGAAAAAGGTACTTACTTACAAATTAAATTTTTATGGTTAAAAAGTAAAATTCTCTTATTAATTTTTTGACAGCTGCTTATTGTGAAAAATACATGTCGCTAATATGAGTAACCTCAGTGTGCTTAAAACCTTGTATATAAGTAA
Organism: Leptopilina myrica (nomen nudum); assembly: GCA_032872475.1. NCBI lineage: Eukaryota > Metazoa > Arthropoda > Insecta > Hymenoptera > Figitidae > Leptopilina > Leptopilina myrica (nomen nudum). Next base: position 51,507,194 of record CM065458.1, read on the forward strand.
TTAAATGCAAAAAGTCTCCGTTTAAATGTATGACATCTGAATTGACTGTTGTCTACTATCAAATTTACATATTTCTATTCAGGTTTACCTTAATACTCTGAAAATATTTTTATTTAAGCAATTTAATATAAAAACAGTCAAAAACTCTCGTTTTTAAAAGTTTGACAGTTTAATTGACAGCTATCAACTGTCAATATTACATATTTTTATTTAGTTTGACCTTGTTGTTTTAAAAATATTTTTATATGAGCAAAATTCGGTCTGATTTACTAAATTAAACAGAGAAACTGTCTAAATTGACACAAAAACTGTAGTTTCAAAAAGATTGACAGCTGGAAGCTGTCAAACCTTATTTTTGACATCGGATTCGTGTTCAGCACATCAAAAACCATAAATATGAATGTCGCTAAGGCAAAAGATTAATTTAAAAAAAAGTTTTCATACAAAATGTATAAAAGTGCACTAATCCTATGTTAAACCCCATTTAAGTTTTAACCCTTCGGTGGAACGGGTTAATATTGAGCGATAAGGCTTTTCTTGTACATATCTTATTTTTTCACATTCTAAAGCAACTTCTGCCCTTCGACCTAAGAAATTCCTACTTTTGCAAAATAACGGTCACCCTAACATACATACATACATACATACAGACATACATACATACATAGATATATACATACATACATCAACCTTAAGTATGTTTCTAAGTTTGAAGGAGTTTTGAACTTCAAATAAGCCTTAAAACTATAGCGAGCATTGAAGTAGCAAAAATTTTTTTACATGGGATGTAATTTGTGTATACGTATTTCTTTAGAAAGTCCTCGGTGAAATATTCCATGGAATCTCCCTGGGATATCGCTGGATGGAAATGGGATATACTATGATTTGGTCGAGCGCTCGAATTCATTCGAGTACTCGAAAATTTTAGAGCTTTTTATGAGGCTCGGCTCGGACTCGAACTGATTAGGCTCGGCTCCGCTCGAAAAATGAAAAGCTCGAAAATATACTCGATCGAGCTTCGAGCTTTTTGCACACCTCTACTATGTGGTAAGGTATAAATTCAGAAGAAAAACAACGTATTAGGAATCTCATAATTGAAATAAGTAATTGACAGTGTTCACCATTAGCTAAATTTTTTACCAACTGGTATTCCGGATCGGATGCTCCGCCATTCGTTTGTCCTACTAACTACTAAGATATTGGGTAAGGGTTGAGTAACAGTACTGTGATTCACTTAAATTAATTAGTTTATTTATTATAAGAAAAAATAGATGTTAATTCTGTATTTAATGGAATAGTACAATATTTTATGAATATCTCTCAATACGCCACAATTCTCCGCGTGTCTTTATTTTATTTTGGGTATTCTTGGGAGGTAAATCGCTTCACCGCAAAGCAGCCTGTGCCCAGGTATTCTTGCGATTCCCCTTCCCTTCACCTCTACGCGTTATCCGCCTACCGGGCACCTTATTCTGTAGCGCATTGACGAGAACAAAGGACGATCAAATTAAACTCAAAAAACAACGGTTTTAAGATATTAACAACAATTGAGGGGCTGGATGCTATAATGTGTTACGCGCCATGTTAAGTGAATGGCGCGTAACACATTATAGCATCCAGCCCCTCAATTTAACATTTTAACACGAACAGTAATCACGAACAATTAATTGTAATATAAGTAGTAGTCAAATGCACAATCGTATTAATTATCGGCTGCCAACAGATTTTTCTTGCTCAAACATTGGCAACTAATATAGGACTATTATTGCTAAGCTCTTGGAATAATCACGACTTTGTCTATTACACTGGTTCGCAAAAAGTTACTTTTTTCTGATTCAAAGATCGGACAATTATATTCTTATACGATTTTCATCGCTCAACCCAAATATGACTTCCAAAGGTGCCTGTTATATCCCGATATATTTTATAACTTACATAATTTCCTAAAATTGCGTAATTCAGTTAATTAATTATTTTAAACAAAAATTAAAAATTAATTTAAAAAAATTAAAAAAACAAATTATTTAAATAGAATCAACGTACTATATCTTGCGACAAGTGTCAAAGCTATGAATAAAAGAAATGACGCATGACTAAAAAGAATGACAAAAGAATAGATGTAATTTATGAAAATAATGAATATTATCAAGAATAATTATTTAAAATAACTAATAACCTTCAAATATTGTTGATTTGCGTTTATTATCAAACAATTAATTTAAAATACCTTTAAATTGGTCAAATCGAAAATTATCGATGATCAGCAATCGATTAATCGATTGTCGATTCGATTAGTAGAGCAAAAACTCGTATCAATGTTTGAATTCAATAGATATCAATTCAAGCATTGATTATAAGTCTCAATAATAGATAGATAGAAACTAGAATGAAAAATAAAAGATCATATTACATCCGTATGTGCTCAATGCTCTTTTAGATAAAAACGTGACAAATGCTCTTTTGGCTAGAAACGTGTTACATGCTCTTTTGGCCAGAAGCGTGTTTTTTTACTAATTTCCCCACACGATGCATAGACCAAAAGTACTATATAAGCCGATGCAAAATCAAGAGCGATTGTCAAAAGTTCGGGTGTAATTCAAAGCGAATAATATCATTCTAGAGCGACCCTTCAGTTTAAACGCGAGTTACCGCATTCTTTCCGTAAAAAGGTGCAAGTTAGATTATTTATCACTTAGAAACAAGTTTCTTTCCCGTAAAAAGGTGCAAGATAATAATTTAACACTTAGAATCATTAATTTTGTTGTTTTAACTGTCGTATTTGTTATACACAATTAACAGTGTGGATTTCATTAATTCTTTCCGTAAAAGGTGCAAGATAAATAAGTAACACTTAGATAACGTGAAACTGTTAATTTGTAGCAAAACTTTTACAAAGTTGTGAAAGTTACATAAGTGTGACATAACAAACTTTAAGTTTCATTCACTTGAAACGAAACCAATCAAGAACCTAAATATAACGACTTTGCTGTACTTTATCAACCAAAATTGTGTAATAAACGTAACTAACTACTGTAATAATTGTAACTTTAATTAATACTATAAACAATAAATTTATAAAAGGAATATTATTCTTGTTTTTAACGCAAAACCCATAGTTTTGACAAGTGATCACGATCCTACTATAAAAATAAAGATCAGGCCTTACCAACCTGATTAATCAGCTAACTGGTTTCAACAACCTATTTAAATAAATAATTAAAATTATTTAAAAACCTTTCTCTTGCTCGGGACATAACAGTGCCCATCACGTCGAGATTTGGAGAAAAATGGACTCAAAATCTCAAAAACTCCTGTATTTGACCTTTTTTAATCACGTATAGAGAATGATGCTGGCGTGCTAGAAGTCTCTAATTAGGCTTAAATTAAAGCTTGAACTGTCAACTATAAGCATCAAAATCGAGAAAGTTCTGAATCAGTCAAAAATTTTCATATAGCACAACTTTTTCATGTGTGCGCGAGCTCTACTTGTACTCATAGAGCGGTACACTATGGCACACTTACTTATTAATTTTATTTGCGCCATTTATTGTTATTTATTATTTTTGTACTCGCTAATTAATACGAGTTTTAATACTGAAATTTTGAATTTTTTATTTTGAGTTAAGATTTGTAATCAGTGACATCAAAAACTCCCAAGCACCATGTTTTATTCAAATTTATCAATTTTCAAAATGTATGTGTCCGACATTTTGATTTTTTCAATAACAACCTTACATTTTTCTCAAAATCTTAACGTGATGGGCACTTTTGGATGTCATATTTGTGTTCAGCGATGAAAATCCTATAAGAATATCATTTTTGATCGTTGAATCAATTTTCGTGTCGACCAGTGTTATTGTCAAATAATATTGTATCATTGTTTAACAAAGCATTTTTGTTTTCTTGAGTATTAAAATCTCTTTTGTAAAAATAATTAATAGTCAAAATCTAAGGGAGATACAAGTATTGTGAGACACACTTTTTCATAGCTCAATATCTTAAACAAAAGAATTTCATTTTCAAATGTTGAAATTTTTCGTGTTAGTAGGCGGTATAAACTAACAAATATCATAGTCAATTTCTTTAAATTATTACTTGCCTAAAAGAAATTTGTGTTTTACAAAAAAAGCATTTTTATGATTTTTAAAACTGTAGAGGAATTCTGGGCCACTGTCGGAATTAAGTTCAAAATCAAAATTAGCGATAAAATATATTTATCAAATGGTTAGAAATATTAAAAGAGATTAGAATTAGAGATTAAAATAAAATTAAAAACAAAAAGTGAGAAAATTAAATTAATCGTAATCACAATTTGGACGTAAAATAGGCTCCATTAATTACATTTTTAAAGTAAACAGATTTGCCGCATGAATATTGCAATGATTAGAATTATTTTTATTTAATCAGTATATGTATGAATGATTCTAACAATATGTACTTGCACAGATTCAATTGTGCAATTGAATCCCAAAAACAAATAAAACAAACTTTCCCAAAATTGGCATTAAGAATAAAAACATCGTAAGCAACACGTAAACAAATCACTACCTTTGTCCTCTTGTTGCTTAATATACTATTTCATAAATCTGAAATTTGAAAGGACAAAATAAGACACTCATTCCAATTTGTAATAACGAGAAAAAATATCATTTTTAATGATTAATTTTTTATTATTCATTATTATTTCTACTATTAATTATCTGCGAAACAAACATGCAAAGCTACGTATCTCAAACCTCCCATTCCCCCTATCCTATTCAACCTATTGCCAGAATATCTTAATACTTTAAATCCTCCTAATATTGAACCTTATGAATTACGTTTAAGGCAAAATTGTATTGTGATTATTATTCGTAATCTTAGTAGTAATTAGTGTTGCATTCGAGCGAGAAATCGCTCGAAAAGAACGAGAAATCTCGTGAAGAAGACAATGAAAACAATTGAATATTAAATCACATTCAATTGTTTTCATTGTATTCTTTACGAGATTTCTCGTTCTTTTCGAGAGATTTCTCGCTCGAATGCAACACTAGTATTAATTACCTTAAAAAGAAAAAATAGGTCAACAAACAAAAATCTAGATTCAATTTGGAGAATTTTAAACTGAGTTCTTAAAGTTATATAATCATGTGTATAAAAATCAAAGGGAACATTAAGTTGTTTGTCTAAAAAACGCAGAGAACGATTCTGTACTCGTTTAAGTCTTAGAATGTGAACACTAGCAAATGGGATTATTGAAACAATGAGTAAAATTTTATTGTACTGGAATATAATTTTGATAAAAGATCTAAATTTTTGATAAAAAAGGTAATTTTTCTGCTTTAATTGCCTTTAACTCTATAAACTCTCATACAATTTATACTTTATATATACCAATCGATTCGTCTTGATGCAAAGAATAAGATTGTATTATATATTAACTTTAATATTTAATTAAAAAAAATTTTTTTTGAAAAAAGTAAGAAAAAATTTTTTTATAGATTTTTTAATGTCCATCAATCCATTTCGAGATATTTTTATGATAAATATGCCTAGCAATTTTCAGCCGCATTCGTTGAAACCTCTTCGAGTTATCGTGTTCACAAAAAACGGGATCCACACACACACTCACACATACACACATACATACATCCGGACAATTGTTCAGGGTCTTAAATAACATAGTCCTATATAGAAGAAAATTTATTTGAAGGATTTTTAAAAATTTTATAAATTAAACGACTACAAAGCTTCCTCACGAGGAAGCAAAAGGTTTTATTCTAAATCAAATAATAATTATTTTAACCCTTTAACCGCTCCCTAGGTGTGCAACACCCATATTCTAGCCTTTTATTCTAATATTTCGGTTAAATTCGTAAAAATGGAACATGTGTTGATATTAGACAGTACATTTTGTACTTAACATTATGTTTCATCAGTGACATTAGTCTGCCGAGTGTCTTTGTGTATTTAATAATTTTATAAAGTTGACGGCGAAAAATTTCTGCTTGCCTGACACCCAATTTTTGGTTTAAGCTTTAAGGTAATTTCAGTAGTTTTAAAAAACTTTTTTTAAATTATTTAAATTAAATAAATCATTATGAAACCTATTCTCCTTCCAAATAGATGTATTGAGCTATATAAGATAATTTTTCCAAAAGATAATATCCTATTCCAACTTGGAGAACACACTTAAAAGTCTCCCGGTGTCGCACACCCAATGTGCGGTTTAAGGATGGATTCGGCAGTGTGCGGTTTAAGGATTAAAGGGGATAAATATTAAAATTGCAGATATGTTAATTTAAAACAGTTCACTTGAATATAAAATTCAATATTGCCTTTCAATTTAACGAAAGTTAAACTCCATAAATATAGAAATTATAATATAGTTTGTAATAAGGATTAAGCCAAAGGTTACATTTGTTGTCATAACCTACACACAAAACATTGGTATACTTACCCGAAAATTCTGTCAAAATTTTACACAAAAATTACTTGACATTTAAAGATATCTATAATTTAGAATTATTTGTAAAGATTTTAGAGATTAATTTTTATTGAGGAAGCAAGAAATAAATTTTAAATGTTAAAGCTAAAAAGATATATTCAATTAAAGGAATTAATATTTTCATACTGCTCTTTAAATAAAATTGAAAAATAATAATTATTTAAGTTAATATAATAGAAACTAATTATAAATAAATATTAATAAATATTGTCACATATGTGAATAGTACAAGAAAAAAAACCTTTAACTGGAACAGAGATAACTTTCGCTTATACAGCGAAAGTATTCGTTTAAATAGCGAAAGTATTCGCTGCAATAACTAAACATTTCGCTAATATGGTGAATTATGTAGTTATTCCAGGTGAAGATTTTTTTCGTGTAATAAATAAAAATTAAGTAAAAAATTAAAACTGTGCATAATCAGAAAAGTAATTTATTTTCAATACTTAAACAGTAAACTATAAACTACAACTAAATTATTTATAATTTAAATCGCGTTGAAATCATCTTCAAACCACTTTTTGGCATAACAAGTAATTTTAAAGGATATGAAATTATAATTTCGTTGTACATAAGACATTTCCAGATATTACAATATTCAACTTCATACACATAAAATTGTTGACAAAATCCAATTGTTTTAAGTAAGGAGAAAATAAAATAAATATTTTTATCACATTTTATAATGTACTTTAAAATTCCAAAATAAGGTAATTCACTGGTATGTCCTAAAACGATTACCATTTTTGGTTCATATTTTGTACCTTTTATTAAAGTCCATGGTATTACCAGTGTTTGTCCACTTTTTACATTGTAAGGTAAGTTTTTAGAAAATTCAGGATATTGTTCTAAATAATCAAGGGTCCAAGAAGTAACATCAAATGAGGATAATGCAACATAAAGTAGTGTTTTGGTGCCAGATTACACTTGAATATAGAAGTATACATATCATGATGTTCCGAAATCAGAACTCTTAAATATTCAATTATATCTAGATTTACATAAGGAGCTAAAACAATATCTATTATTTCTCGGAAAACGAAAAAGAAATTCCAGAACATATCATTTTCTGGAACACAATCTCTAATCATTAAAGCAAAATACCTTATAAATGTTATCATTTCAGATGCAAAGAATTTAATTTTTTTATTAGCCAAATTGTCCTGAGAAATAGGAGGAAGTACGTTTCCAGATTCTATCAAATTACACTAGTTTACAAAGATTTTGACCTGCGGCATTTCAATATCATTTCTTATGTGAAATTTGCTCCTGAATCCGAATATGAAGTCAGTTATTAGGAAAGTAGAACAGTTTTAGAGATATAGCTAAATTTCAATTTTTTGAGTATCGACAAAAAATGGATTCACTAACTTACAATTTTTTCTGAATGTAGTGGATCGATTTCAGATTTCTTTGAAGCAAATTAAAGGTTATTAAGTTTTCCATAAAAAATATTTACAAGATTTTTAATTGGACTGACCAGTTAGGAGCAATTTATGCGTTTGTTTGAAATTTTTCATTATACATAACAACATTTTTGGAAACGATTGACTTTTTGGTTAATTACGTCATAAAAAACGTGTTTACTTCAGGTTTTCTTTCACTGACGTCAAAGTTCAATTTGTTAGGAAGAAAATAAGCTATCGCAGATTAAAATTGAACTAAAAATGTAGAAGATATAAGCACCTAAAGGGTGTGCGCACTTTAGACGCGCTAAAAAATGCTACTTTTGTAAATTTTATTTAGTTTTTAATTGTAGGGGAGTGCTGTTAGGGTTGGACAGGTGTTAGGGTTGAGCCATCGCGTTTATTTAGTTTTATCACACTAGCGCCATCTGTTTTTGTACTTAAATTCTTGCTACTAATGCCAGTCAACTTTTCACATTAGTTTCAGTCAAGTATACGAACCTTTACTTTTGTTTTTTACGAGTCATTGTTATACGCTCAACAGAAACTTTTTTGTGGTGTTAAAAAAAGAGCAGTAAATGTAGAAGAAATATGCAAAAGACATTGATTCATTGATTTTCTACAGTGGCTCAACCCTTACACCCATGTTCAACCCTTACAACATTTTTTTTTAAATTGCTTATAACTTTGAAACTTTTGGCCTAATTTTTTTGCAATGTACAGCAAAAACATTGCATTTGAGTTGATCTTTCCAACAATATGCGCGAAAACGTGAAATTCGCACTGCAGAGGAAGTTATGAAGAAAATTCAAAACTATGTCCAACCCTGACAGCACTCCCCTAAATACTGACAAATAATGTGAGGTTCTACACATAAATAAATACACTCTTGAAGTGCAATAAAAAACCTGCTTAAATTTTTTTATATATTTTTTAATTTAAAAATAATATTATAAAATGTGAGCCGTTGATGAAATTTTTATCATGGTGTTACGTCCGTAACTTCTTGTTAATATACCTAATTTAACTCCGATAGTTATGAATGTATTTTCATTTTTTTATATATTGTATTTTTCTTATAAGCTACATTATTATTCTATGTATTTCATATCATTGCATTATAATTAGCATATTTTATATATCTCCTATGTATCTATACAATTTGCAAGTATAATGAATTCAAGAAAGATGAGTAATATTTTAAATCATGTAAAAAGAATAACGATAGTGCATCAGTTAAACGACCTTCAAAAATCTTCGCCACATGAAGGAAAACAAACAAGGCAACGAGCGACTCGCCCCTCAACCTAACAAAAAAACAGAAGAAGAGTCAACAGTCGCCCCGTATTGCAGCAGCATTGCCGTCGCCCGACACCCCCACTTAAAATCTGACCAATATCGACACGTGCGACAGAAGAAGAGTGAACAGTCGCCCCGTATGGCAGCAGCATTGCCATCGCCCGACACCCCCACTTAAAATCTGACCAATATCAACACGTGTGACTTAAAATCCACACTTGAATGATTCCAAAGCATTACATTAATGAAGACAGTTTTATATAAAAGGGATACAAATTCTGCAGAGTACAGAGAGTAACCATTTAGAAATCAACCTGAACACATCGTTCAGTACAAGAGATAGAGAGTAACCATTTTAGAAATCAACCTGAACACATCGTTCAGTACAAGAGATAGAGAGTAATTTTTGGAAATCAGCAGTATTCATCTAATCGGCAACAAGTGAACAGTCTCCCAGTATACCTTTTAACATTATTCAAAAGTGAATTCCCAGTATACCTTTGGACATTATTAAAAGTGAATTCCAAGTATTAATTTAAACATATTTCATTACAAGTGAATTATTTTCCAAATATTAATTTGAATTCAGTTTCAAATCAACACTCCATTCATCGATTTTCGAAATATAACTTATATCAATTTCGAAAAATATAAATTTGGAAATTCTTTCGAGTATCTACAAACTCTAATATTGAAGTATCACATTCCAAATTTCGAAATATCGAAATTTGCTTAGGAGGCGACAACCGTCTGGAAGAAAGCAGATATTTTCACAATACAATACACTATCTCATTAGTGTAAACAAGAGGATTAAGACCCAACAACTAAGGACAACAAACGGAAGGCCCCTTTTCATCTACCGCTCAACACCATTAAGATAGACAAGAGATTATCATCACACCAGTAATCGTTATTCTTTAAGTAAGACTCATAATTTTTGTACTCATTGTAATTTTGTCAACTCTTTTCTTTCTTGTTGGTTTTTAAATAAATTATTCTCTCACATTTAGTAGGCTCATTGACTTATCCTCATCCCAAATTAGATTCATTTATGAAACTAATTTAAAACGAGGAACGTTAGGTATATTTATAAAGGTTTCTCGTTTTGACGTAACAGAAGCCCTTATAAATTTTTGGTGCATCGGCCCGGGAAAATTATAAAGTCGATCAGCCATAATTTTGTCAAAATTTTAATAAAATTCGAAAATTTTAATGAATATAACTTTTTAATTTACAAAAAATTTTTATAAATCAATGAGTATACCAATTGTTAAAAAAAAGGGTGAAAATTTTTTTTTTTAATAATAATAACAAATAATACCAGTTTACAATATTAAAAAAATTTTAATGACATTTCATATTTTCATTCAAATTGGTACATTTTATATTGATTGATAACATTATACAAGATTTAAGTCGCAAGGTGCATTCATAAAATATATTTTATATTGGTTTTAATGAATAGGGGTTCGAGTCCTCTTAACTTATAATTTTTAAAGTTGCAAGGTGCATTCTTAAAATAAATCCAGTATTATATTGATGAATAGAGGTTCGAGTCCTCTTGACTTATGGAATTTTTTGTCTCGTATATGAATCATTTTAGTATTTAAATTGTGCTAAACCAAATTTTGTTTCATTCTTTAAATTGTGATTTGTTATTGTTATTAAATTTAAGGAAAGTTTATCGTCCTGAAGCTTAAAAAATTAACAATAAAAGAAAAGTATATTTTATATTCAAGAAACAAGATTGACAATTTTACAATTATTGCGTAAAATTTTAAATTTGGATATTATGCAATCTTTTAATGTCTTCTTCGAATAAAAATACAACCGATTCCTCACATTTAACTCGCTCTCAAATAAAAAATAATCCAGAATTGTTATTAAATTCAGGAATTCCTTATTATAAAGAAAAACCACACACAAGTACACCTAGATATTCTAAAGAAAATCCTGATTCTGAAGAAATACATAGAGAGTTTGACTCAGGTTTTGTTAATTCTAACCTTTTTGACACTGACGATAATTCTTCAGAAACTGACGATAACGACAGCAAAGATTCTGTATTAGAAAATACACTAGTAGATAAAAATTTACCAAATCATTCGGAAGTAAATTTAAGCTTAAATAATTCATTAATTGAAGAAAGTGAATCAAACGATCATTCTGAAAACAATTCTTTTGATAACTCTAGAAATAATATTATTTTTGAAGAAAACATGGCTCTTCCAAACAATCAGCAAGTGTCTTTACGCGATGCATTAGAAACTATACCAATGTTTGACGGAAAAAATATTCCATTATCTATATTTATTGAAAGTTGTTTAGAAGCAAAATCTATGCTTCCTGAAAACGCACAAGTACAAACAAATTTAGTAAAATTAATTAGGAGTCGAATTTCGGGTGAAGCAAGAAGAATTATAATAGGAAATAATTTTAATACAGTAGAACAGTTGACAGAAAGGTTAAAACAAATTTACGCACCAGCAAAATCTGTTTATCAATTACAAGGGGAACTAGGAGCAATATTTATGTGGGAGCACGAAAATGTAATTTCTTACGGTTCAAGAATCGCAGAAGCAGCAGAAAGAATATTAGACGCGCATAGGCTTAGCAATGAAAATGCAGTAGATGAAGCATTTAAAACAAATTTAGATAAAACAACTGTTGATTGTTTCTCACGGGGACTTAGACCAGAAATTGAAATAAGAATTGGTACAGCAGATACATTTCAAGAAATAGTTAATAAAGCAGTAGAAATAGAAAGAAAATTGTTATCACACCGTGAATTAAGAAAAAGTGAGCATAATACTGAGTATAATTCTCACCATAAAAATAATAAAGATTTTGCTAAAACAACCAAAATTAATATTGCTCAAGATAATGTAATAACTTGTTTAGTTTGTGGAAAAAACGGTCATTTTGCAATAAATTGTTTTCAACTCAATAAATTGATAGAAGCAAGACGAGGAAACTCCTTTTCTCCAGGATTACGCCAAAATTTTTTAACTCAAAATCGATTTAACAATCAAAATCATGCATTTAATAAATTTCAAAGTCAAAATACTTACAGAAATCCACAACAGAATCAAAGACAAAATCAATTCCAAAATCAGTTTAGAAACACGCCACAAAATCAATTTCATACTTCATACCAACGACAAAATCAACAACAAAATTTTTTCCCTAATCAACAACGAAATTTTTCTCAAGAATCACGAACTAACAATACATCAAACTTTGCAAACAGAAATCAAAGAATAACGTGTAACTATTGTAAAAAATTAGGACATATTTCTACTAATTGTAGAAAAAGAATGTGGGATGATAACAATAAACAACAACAACAAACAAATTCGCAAACTCAAAATCAGGGAAACTCCAAAATTCCTCTTCAGTAGGATGCTCTGAGGAAGAATTTAAAAGAAATTACTATGCATCCAGGAACATTAATCTAGCAAAAACCAACACTATACCATATATTCGAATTGACACTCAAGAATTAAAGATTCCAATCACAATGATGATTGATACAGGCGCAGGGCCAAACTCATTAAAAATTCGCGCGTTAAAATCTGATATAAAAATTGATGAAAATAAATGTCTAAAATTAACAGGAATAAACGATCACGCTATTTACACTTTAGGTCAAGTTGAGATTAATATTTTTGGAATTCTAACAACTTTTAATCTTTTATCAAATGATGTCCCAATTGAACATGATGGAATATTAGGAACAGAATTTTTCATAAAAAATAAAGTGAAAATAAATTACGAAGAAAGACACCTAGAAATCAATAAACAAAAATTTAATTTTGATTCGGAAAATTATATTACAATACCAGCAAGATCAATTTACAATATTCATGTAAAAATTTTAAATAAAAATAAAAAAGTAGGTTACATTCCAAGATTAGTAGTGAAAGAAGGTGTTTACTTAGGTGATGCAATAGTTTCGAACATAGAAGGATTAGCTTATTTAAAGGCTATAAATACATTAAACGAATCAATTGACATTCCAATTTTTGAATTAAATTTAGAAGATTTTGATGAAATAAAGCAAGAAAGTTCAGTAGGCAAATCTGATAATAAAAATGAAGACTCAACAATTAAACAAATTATTGACGCATTTTCAAAAAATATTGAATCAGAAAATGTTTTGAATATTACAGGCGAAGACAGAGTTGAAGAAATTAAAAAATTACTTCGGCTCGAACACTTAAACAGAGAAGAATTAGAACACATCATGAATTTAGTAAAAAATTATTCCGATAGATTTCATTTACCGGGAGAATATTTGGAAGGAACAGATCTTATAAAACACAGAATAATAACTACAGATGATACACCAATCATAACTAAACAATACAGATTTCCACCTGTTCACAAAGAAGAAATGACACGCCAAGTAAACGAATTATTAAAACAAAAAATTATTAAGCATTCTGACTCACCTTTCAACACACCAATATGGATAGTACCAAAAAAAGATGACTCACAGGGAAATAAAAAATGGCGATTAGTTTTAGACTTCAGAAAGCTAAATGAACGCACGGTAGGTCAATTTTACCCCCTCCCTAATATTACGGACCTGCTTGACCAACTCGGAAATGCTCAATATTTTTCAGTTTTCGATTTGGCATCAGGTTTTCATCAAATCAAAATGGATCCTAGAGATTCTTATAAGACGGCGTTTTCAACACAATTTGGACACTATGAATTTGACAGAATGCCTTTCGGATTAAAAAATTCACCGAGCACATTTCAAAAACTTATTGATCAGGTATTATTAGGTTTACAAGGATCGGAATTATTTGTTTACTTAGACGACATTGTTATTTATGCAGATACCCTAGAAGAACATGAAGAAAAATTTTCGAAACTCATGGAACGATTACGTTTTGCTAACTTGAAATTGCAACCGGATAAATGTGAATTTTTGAGGTTAGAAGTAGGATACTTAGGACACATAATTGATAAGAATGGTGTTCGACCCGATCCGAAAAAAGTAGAAGCTGTAAAGAAATTTCCAAAACCAAAAAATGTTAAAAATATTAAACAATTCTTAGGACTAGCAGGTTATTATCGCAAATTTATAGATGGATTTTCAAAGATTGCAAATCCTTTAAATCAACTTTTAAGAAAAGATATACCTTTTCTTTGGACTGAAAAACAACAAAATGCTTTTGATATGTTAAAAAATAAACTATGTGAGGAACCACTTTTAAGAAGACCAGACTTTTCTCAACCATTTATATTAACCACGGACGCTTCAGGTTTTGCAATAGGAGGAATTTTATCCCAAGGAGTAATTGGTAAGGATCAACCAGTTGCCTACACTTCAAGAACTTTAAACGAATGTGAAAGAAAATATGACACTTATGAAAAAGAAGCATTGGCAATTGTATACAGTGTGCAACATTTTCGACCTTATCTTTATGGAAGAAAATTTACGTTAGTTACGGATCACAAACCGCTCGTGTGGTTCCAAAATTCTAAAGATCCTTGTTCAAGAGTAACAAGATGGAAGCTGAAATTAGCAGAATATGATTTTAATGTGGTCTACAAGGCAGGCAAAACAAATGTAAATGCTGATGCCTTATCCAGAAATCCAGTTGAAGATATTATTGAAGAAAAAATACAAGGCATAAAAGAAGGAAAAATTGAAGAAACTCAGGAAATTCAAGAGAATATTACTCCAAAATATATTAATAAATGTGTGCAAGAAAAAATTGAAGAAAAATTTAATGAATATTTACACTGTGTATCAAATGAAAATAAGTATTACTTGAATTCGGAGGTAAAAAGAAACCTCTATGATATGAAAAAAATGTTCATGAACAATGAACGCTATGAAAATTCGGAGATAAATAAAAGTCTCCAATCTATTGAAAAATTATTTAAGGACAATGAATCCTATATGAATTCGGAGATAATAAGAATTCTCCAAGAAGTTAAAAGAAATTATGATACACGTCATGAAACTTGTAACGTTATTACAAGAAATCAACGCAAAATGCAAGAAAACAATAATCAAGAAAAAGAAATACAAGAAAAGAAAAATGAAGATATCCAAGAAACTGAAAATGAAGAAATAAAAGTACACAAAACGAAGAAACGAGGTAGACCCAAGAAACAAAGCACACGTTTGAATACCTCCTTTTCAAAGAAGAGAAGGGGAAGACCAAAAAAGGTATGTAACACAAAGAATCAAAGAAAAGAAAAATTTTATAATGAAATTATTCATGACGAAATTGAGTCAGATCCTGAGTATATTAAACAGAAATCAAAATTGGAAAAAAACGAAGAAATTGACCAAGGCTACGAAAATTCTAACTCCGAAGAATCATCTGATGAAGAAGATAATCTAATGGAAAATGAAAATTGTGAAAATTTAAATATGAAACAAGAAAAATATATTATCAATTGTAGAGACCAATTACCAATGCGTAAAGACAATCTAACCTATTTTCTTTCAGTCAACGGAGATCCTCGAGATAATGGATCCAGATCATTAGCCAAACGTGAAAAATTACCAAATTTTGGTAAACTTCAACTAGGAATAGCAGAAAAAATAAAGAGAGGTATATATTATCATATTGCTCTCCCAATAGAAAATGAAATTAAAGAAAATTTATCTGATACAATAAAAAGAATTAAATGTACGATTCTTTCATTAAAAAATATATGTGAAGAATTAAAATTAAAAAGTATCAGTATTGCGAAAACAGCCCAAATAAACAATGTAACTTGGGACGAAATCCTATCAATGATTAAATTAATTTTTGAAAATTCATTTGTAAAAGTTGTTATATGTAATGGATATACAAAATATCCTACTAAAGAAGAATATATGCAGCTAATAGAAGAAGCGCATTCAAGCTCAGTTGGAGGACATAAAGGTGTAACGAAAACTTATGGTCGAATACGTCAAAATTTTTATTGGGAAAATATGAAAAATTGTATTCAAAAATACATTCAAAGATGTCTTCAATGCCAATTAAAAAAACTAGTTAGAGTCAAAACAAAAGATCCAATGATAATTACGGATACACCAGGTACAGCATTTGAAAAAATCGCAATGGACATTGTTGGTCCATTACCAAAAACTAAAAATGGAAGTGAATATATATTAACAATACAAGACAATTTAACTAAATATTCTTTAGCAATTGCACTTCCAAATCATCAAGCTAGTACAATAGCTGATGCATTTATTAAAAGATTTATTTGTATTTTTGGATCACCCAAAGGAGTTTTAACAGATCAAGGAACAGACTTTTTAAGTAATTTAATGAGAAGATTAGCAAAAAGATTTAGAATTCGACAATTTAAAACAACTGCATTCCACCCTCAATCGAATGGATCAATTGAAAGATCTCACCACGTTTTAGGAGAATATTTAAAACAATTTATAAATAAAAATGAAGAATGGGACGATTGGTTGGAATTAGCTATGTTCTCGTATAATACAAGTATTCATGAAGGTACAAAGTGTACTCCATACGAATTAATTTTTGGAAAATTAGCACGATTACCGTCAAGTGATCCACCACTTGAACACGAAAAATTAGAAACATATGATCAATACTTAACGGATTTAATAACAAGACTTCATGAAATGAGGAATATTGCTAGAGAAAATTTGATTTTAGCAAAAGAAAAGTCAAAATTTTATTACGATAGAAATTGTAATCCACAAAATCTTAAACTCGGTGATGAGGTATTTCTACTACATGGGGGGAAGATTCATAAATTTGCTGATCAATATACAGGCCCACACAAAATATTAGAAATATTAAATAAGGGAAACGTTAAAATACAATTTAAAAATAAACAAAAAATAGTACATACAAACAGACTTAAACTATCTCGAATTAAACAAGAATAATAAAATACTCTTAATAATGCATAGTTTTATGTTTCAGGAAGAACTTAAATAAAAAAAAAAAGAAATTAAATTGATTTACACTTTTATAAATATTAAACAAATTTTTTGTCACTATAACAATAACCTAATTTTAAAAAAAAGTATTTCTTTTAAAGGTTCGCAAGTTTAAAATTAAATTTTTATAATATTTTGTAAATTTTTGATTCTACATACTTGTTTTGCACTAAAACAAATTAGAAATTTAATTTTTTTACACATTAAATTAATCCTATAATTTATTTAATATAATTTTATTGAAGAAGACTCTAAAATGGCATTATTCAAAATTTCTAACAAAAAACAATGGCAACTTACAGATTGTACCCTATTATTGACTAAATTGTATAATTATAAAATTACTTCAATAGATTTATCTCAAAATGTAATTTCAGAACGAAAGAAATTTAAAAGAATGACATAACTGAAAATGAAACATAAGAAATTTAAAATAGATTAAAAAATTTATATGTCAAAAAAAAAGTAAATTGTGCCAAAAAAAAAAAAAAAAAAATGTTATATTTATTGTCTGTAAAATTAAAAGTAATATATTTTCGAATTCTCAAATTTATAAAAACAATTTGTAAATATTTTTTTTGTGTAATTTTCAAAGAAACTAAAAAAATTACAAATTGCAAAATTCGATACAAAAATTCTATGCAAAAGCAATCCTTTGCATAAAACAAATTTATCTTCTTTCTGTAAAAAAAATCCTAACCAAAATAATTACTAAAATTGTGACAAAATTTATTTGTATAGATGATTCAATAACATATCTAATAACAAGAATAATACTGTAATAAAGGTAAAAAATATCAAGTAAAATAGTATAAATGAAAATAACGAAATACATGCATAAACGGTCATAGAAAAAATAATTTTTGTACTTTCAGATGAAAAAATATTTTGAATAAAAATTGTTTCCTAAAACACAAAAAGAGTGAAATAAGTATGTGCATAAATGATAATAGCAAAAAACTAATTATTGTACTTTCAGATGAAAAAGATAAGAATAAGTTTGAATGAAAATCATTTTTCTGAATGTAAAAGAAGAGTGGATTGAATATATGCATAAACGGTCATAACATTTCCTCTACATTAAAAATTTTCAATTAGTTTGAGCATGTTTCATTTCATTCCCATGCTCAATCTAAGGGGGTAGGTGTTACGTCCGTAACTTCTTGTTAATATACCTAATTTAACTCCGATAGTTATGAATGTATTTTCATTTTTTTATATATTGTATTTTTCTTATAAGCTACATTATTATTCTATGTATTTCATATCATTGCATTATAATTAGCATATTTTATATATCTCCTATGTATCTATACAATTTGCAAGTATAATGAATTCAAGAAAGATGAGTAATATTTTAAATCATGTAAAAAGAATAACGATAGTGCATCAGTTAAACGACCTTCAAAAATCTTCGCCACATGAAGGAAAACAAACAAGGCAACGAGCGACTCGCCCCTCAACCTAACAAAAAAACAGAAGAAGAGTCAACAGTCGCCCCGTATTGCAGCAGCATTGCCGTCGCCCGACACCCCCACTTAAAATCTGACCAATATCGACACGTGCGACAGAAGAAGAGTGAACAGTCGCCCCGTATGGCAGCAGCATTGCCATCGCCCGACACCCCCACTTAAAATCTGACCAATATCAACACGTGTGACTTAAAATCCACACTTGAATGATTCCAAAGCATTACATTAATGAAGACAGTTTTATATAAAAGGGATACAAATTCTGCAGAGTACAGAGAGTAACCATTTAGAAATCAACCTGAACACATCGTTCAGTACAAGAGATAGAGAGTAACCATTTTAGAAATCAACCTGAACACATCGTTCAGTACAAGAGATAGAGAGTAATTTTTGGAAATCAGCAGTATTCATCTAATCGGCAACAAGTGAACAGTCTCCCAGTATACCTTTTAACATTATTCAAAAGTGAATTCCCAGTATACCTTTGGACATTATTAAAAGTGAATTCCAAGTATTAATTTAAACATATTTCATTACAAGTGAATTATTTTCCAAATATTAATTTGAATTCAGTTTCAAATCAACACTCCATTCATCGATTTTCGAAATATAACTTATATCAATTTCGAAAAATATAAATTTGGAAATTCTTTCGAGTATCTACAAACTCTAATATTGAAGTATCACATTCCAAATTTCGAAATATCGAAATTTGCTTAGGAGGCGACAACCGTCTGGAAGAAAGCAGATATTTTCACAATACAATACACTATCTCATTAGTGTAAACAAGAGGATTAAGACCCAACAACTAAGGACAACAAACGGAAGGCCCCTTTTCATCTACCGCTCAACACCATTAAGATAGACAAGAGATTATCATCACACCAGTAATCGTTATTCTTTAAGTAAGACTCATAATTTTTGTACTCATTGTAATTTTGTCAACTCTTTTCTTTCTTGTTGGTTTTTAAATAAATTATTCTCTCACATTTAGTAGGCTCATTGACTTATCCTCATCCCAAATTAGATTCATTTATGAAACTAATTTAAAACGAGGAACGTTAGGTATATTTATAAAGGTTTCTCGTTTTGACGTAACAATGGACATAATACTGCATGCCAGTAGAGGCGCGACATTGCAGTAATAATGTCGTAGTTCTATTTAGATATGCAAAAACAAACAAACATGTATACTTTTACCGTTCCTTCCATGAAAATTGATGAAATGCACAAAAAGACCCTTTTTTACACATTAGACCTCTCCTTAAATATAATAATAGTACAATAAAATAAATTTTTTCATAAAGCAATTTTAATTTCTTCCAGTCAGTACTGCGCCAACATTGGGTCAGTACTGAACTTTCATTACTGAAACAACTATATTGGTGTAGTAATGGTACATTATTACAACCATTTCCACGTGAATTCAGGCACGCTAGTGTTGGAATTACAGGGCTAGTGATGTACTAAACCATTTGTCAGCAATTGTACTAATACGGAATATATTCATTGGGATTAATCTGATTACATCGACAGTTTAAAACTGTAAATAATGAATCTGACTTTAATAACAAAGTAAAGTCAACCAAAGAAATATTGTTTCAATAGACAATCTAAGAAGCATTGCTAATATTCACTATGAGTGAAATAGCAAACAAATTCATAGAATTATATATGTAAAACGACATTTTCTATATTTGAACTTAAGTGCTTACATCATTTACATTTTCAGTTTAATTTTAATCTGCGATAGCTTATTTTCTTCCTAACAAATTGAACTTTGACGTCAGTGAAAGAAAACCTGAAGTAAACACGTTTGTTATGACGTAATTAACCAAAAAGTCAATCGTTTCCAAAAATGTTGTTATGTATAATGAAAAATTTCAAACAAACGAATAAATTGCTCCTAACTGGTCAGTCCAATTAAAAATCTTGTAAATATTTTTTATGGAAAATTTAATAACCTTTAATTTGCTTCAAAGAAATCTGAAATCGATCCACTACATTCAGAAAAAATTGTAAGTTAGTGAATCCACTTTTTGTCGATACTCAAAAAATTGAAATTTAGCTATATCTCTAAAACTGTTCTACTTTCCTAATAACTGACTTCATATTCGGATTCAGGAGCAAATTTCACATAAGAAATGATATTGAAATGCCGTAGGTCAGAAAATTTTTAAAATTTTGTAAACTAGTGTTATAATCGAAGTTACACATTTAATCATTTAAAGTTTTAAGAGTAAAGAATTTTTCTTCTTTAATTAGATAGTGTAAAATTTAGCACATATTGTACTGTCCAACGCCTGCAATATCATGCATAATATCACAATGAAAATTTTAAGTTGGATCACCATAACTAGGAATTTGATTAAATACGCATTTGCCAGCAATGCCCGTTTCAGTGACATTATTTTTAATACAATCAGCAATACAATTTTCAGAATTTCGAAGAAGTTAATGTCAGCACGAATTTGATTTTAAAGATGGTCTCTATGTACTTTACAAATACTACAAGGATAATTCGCCTTAAATCCGAGAACAAATCCTAACAATTCATGCATTCCTAAATTATCCCCAAGAATTGCACAGGGACAAAAATAATTTAGTTGACCATTAATGTTTAACCCCTTCTATTATAATCCATCAAATCATTAATAGTAGGCTGGAAAATTTTATCGTTTTGAAAAACTTAATTTTCTGTCAAAAACAGTAGGTTTAAAAAAATATTCTCAAGATTTTAAATACATTCAGGAGGAAAGCAAGCTATAGAATAGTAAACTGCTCCAAGTTTATAGTGACTTGCATGTAAAAGAACGATTTATCACCACATTTTTTCATCTTATCTTGCCAGATTTTACCCTGAATAATATTAGTAAATGGTTCTTTGACTGTGGAAAGATTTTTTAGGTTTTCAAGAGTATCCTCAATTTAGTAAGAGTATCCTGGTAATTCTAAAACTCTTTGCAATACCTCTCTCATAGGAATGTGTTGAACTACATTACTGTGAACAATCTCTGTAGTTCCATCAATTTTTAGGTTTATATTCAGAGCCAACGACAAATTGTTTGGGAGCAACGTATGTTCCACATTCTTTTACAGCTTGAAGTTTTAAATAGTCTGTTTCAAGACCTTCAAATGGTTTTGAAATAGAATCAAATAATGATTCAATTTCTAGAATATCACTTGTGGGGGCCTTATACAGTTTTAAAGTATGTAGAACTTTTTTTTGAAGAAATGATATTAAGCGACCATTTGAAAAGTCTGAAACACTTTCTATAACACTTTGAACTCAATTGCGTGTCATAGAAGTTGATAAATACATTTTTGCAGAAAAAGAAAGCGCACCATCAAAAACATCCTGTTTCAACTTCAAAGGGCTAGGATTATACTCTCCATTTTTTAGCTCTTGGGAGGGATATAAAACACTTTTACCTTTAAAAGGTATAGACTTGTCATTGTCGAAGTTAAAATTACTTAAATTTGAAGATATAATGTGTTTTTTGTCATACTCCGAATAATTAGGATAATTTATTTTGTTAACCTAAACGTTTCTACTCTTCTACGGCAAAGTTTGATGTGAGATATTAAATTGTCAACACTTGAAATCGAAAACCATCACAGGCAAAGCACGTGTCAGTCATTTTAAAAACATTTTCTTAAACATGAGAAAAATAAATAATGCTAAGATAAGTTTTAAACCCAAAATGCAAGCGAAAACCTAAAATAGTTCTTTACGATTCAGGAACCTTATTCGTTTTTCTAATTTCAGTAATGTTTTAAAATTTCCGATCATGGTAGAAACATTTGTAGACTTTCTGTCGTAAACGGTAGATATTTCATAAATTACTTGTTGAATAAACAACCACGAACTGTAGGCTTCAGATGGATATTTCAGGTTAAGCGCAAAAATTGCTTTAAAGCAGGTGTCGAATGCTTCCTTTAAAGATGTAAAATTGTATTTCACTGTATCTATATGGGCAAATCTCTGGAAACTTTAACATTTGAATATGAATTTTTTTTTTAATTTTTGTGTGTATAATTTTGATATTTTTAGTATTACATCCTCGACAAAAATAGATTTCATTTTTAATACTGTACAACCATTATTTGGTTGCCTTCTATTTAAAAATATAAATTTTTGGAAAGAAAATAATGTTAGGTTATCTAAATCTGTAACAAGATATACATAAACATTTTATCTCCTACACTTAAGTAAGTTATTTTGCAGCATCACAAAAACATAATTAAACATGAAAATAAATATAATAAAGGTCTAATGCAACTAATAAGGACAACATTACAATAAAAAAAATAATTAAAATTTTTTACGTATAATTATTTGAATTAGTAACATGAACTTTTCTAATTATTTGATTGGCTGAATTGTTTTGAAAAAAATCGAGGATCTTAATATAACATTGAAAAAACACTAACAGTTTCATGAACGTTTAATAAAAAATAAATAAATATTACTTAAATGTCTTCCGTTAAAAATTTTTTCATTCCGCGTTCCCTTTTTCTCGATGTTAGGGTTCTGTACACCTTCGGTGTACCGACGGTACCCTATTGGTGAGACTCTTGTGTCCGTAGCCAAATCTTGTCCCCCCTAGCGGCTAAACTATTTGACCTAGAGAGCTCAAATTTGGTACAGTTATTTGTGTACGGAACCTGCAATTGCAATGCGAGTTCAACTCGCACTTGTCCAATTTTTTATTTTCTTTTCTTTGATTTTCTTTCATTTTGTCACTTTTTATTACATTTTTGGTTACTTCGTGATAAATAACATGGAACAAACAAGTGCGAAACTTCAGATTAATTGGAAAACGATTGATTTGACCAAGAAACTTTGGAGAAATTAATGATTTTACCAGCGACATATTTTTCGTTCTACATCAGTATCACAAGTAACCAACAATTATTTTTCTTAAAATATAGTTGACAATAGAAATAAAAATTACGCACATAAAATTTGAATTACAATTCAATGGTGCCTCTTATTTCCAATTTTTTCACTAATTTTTTAAATGTTTATTTTATAAAACTGTTTTGATTTCACCAGCGACATAAAAACTGAGGGACACTTTATAGAAGATTATATCTTTTACAATTTTTACTTTTCATTTTTCTTAAGTTTGTTTATGGAATTCTTAAGATATTCTTAAAAAGTTTAAAACAGTAAAAACGTGTTTTCCAAAAAAATCTTATTTAAACTGTTAAAATACTTTTACAAAAATGAAAGTGACACTTGCAAAATCATGGTATTGTGAACTTTAATAAAGAAAAACATAAAAAAAATAATTTATATCAATGGTTAAATCGTAATCCTTATTTTCTTTTTAAAAACATGTAAATATTTAAAAATCATTAGTTTTTATATTTAGGCTGTTAAAGTGAAAATAATGTGAGGGACATAAATGTTAAAAGTTCCAGAGATTCGCTCATATTACAGTAATATTTTGATAGTGTCGAACGTATTTCTTCTACAACGAAAACAAAAGGTTGAAGCGAACTGGCATTTTCCATTTGCTTTAATCTCCTTAAAATTGTCGCATTAATATGATTTGCTGTCTGTAAATCAAAATACAAATACCTTTAATGGAAATATTATTTTAAAGGTATTGTTCAAAATTTCGAAGCATACAGACTAACAGTTACGTGAAAGAAAAAAGCTTCTATGGATTTAGCTATAGTTGAACGAGTAAAAACTGATTTTCCTTTTCCTTTTATCGTGTTTCATTTATATATAAATAAGGAATGCATTGAAAAATTAGATTCCTTTTCCTCTAAATTCTAAAATATATGGGTAATTAAATTTAAAATGTCATTTTGCTGTCCTGCCGAGAAAACCCGAGTCCGCACTTATATATCGAATATATTTTGGTTCATTAATTTTATATATCATTTATTTTGTTCAAATTTTAATTTTTAGCCACCAAAAGCACTCAGAAAAAATTTGGCAGCAAAATTGCAGGCAAAATGTCACTGGTGTCCCGTGTCCGCGAACATAAAACCATATCTTGTCTGCTAATAAAAACGGTTATTTTTTATGTTTTTGATTACCGAAAAAATTATTTCGTAAAGTAGAACTTCTATATTTAAAGAAAAACTACTAGTCGAATATAAATAAATAATATAGTGCTTGAAAAAAAATCAAAAGCGTGTGTCCTTAAATTTTATATTTTTAAATGAAAATGACAAAATTTGAATCTCGCGCTAAATAATTAATTTTACAAGAGTAGGAAACTGCTTTATCGACTGTTAATAGAAAGCGCTATGTGTCTAGAAGCCTAGAGAAAAAAACTACAACGTTATAACCTATCTACAAAATATACGATGCATGACAGATTGGCAGACTGAATTTACCGAGCACAAATGTCACTGGTGTCCCTGCGACAAAATGGTACGTAATATTAGTATGTCCCCTAATTTGCTTACGTCTTCTTGTGATTTACAGCTACATAATTTACGGTGAAAATTAATATAAATTATTTTATAATTCGTATTTGACAATTAGCTTTTAATATTCAAGTGTTTTCACAATTTAAACTAAAATAATTTAATTTGAGGCAAAATTGAAAGAAATCGGAACAATTTTTTGAATTTTTCTTTGGCGTCTAAACCGTGTTGATAAAAATAATTTGTTTAATAAAAACTTTACTGATAAATTTTAAATTTTATTTTTCTTTAGGTATTGAAAAAAAATGATTTATCAAAAAATCTGATTGTATTTTTAGTTTGTTCTACTGAAAACATACTGAATAAGTGCCTCGTTAAAATATATGTCTTTTCTCCAAAAATCTGTCTGTTTATGAAAATATTTGTTCTTATGTGCTTGACCACTATTAATTTCATGGATTATACATGCTAGTCAACCAAAAAAAATTTAATCAGAAATTTCAACATCGCCAAGTCAACGTTTGTAGTTGTTGAAAATGACATTTTAAATTTAATCACCCATATACAAGAAACAAAGCAAAATCAATTTATAGCTGGAATAAAGTATAATATCGCAAATATAAATGAATAATATAATAAATTAAGATTTTAAAATAATAATAATTAATAACTTAATTTTCTAAAATGTATCCCGAAACAAGTCTTAGAACTTTATATTCTAATTTTTTTTATTCTAAGATGATGTGTTGTTTTCCACTGTTTAATTACTTCTTCCTAAGGTTCCAAATATTGTCTCAACCAACCCTCTTCATTGTGCACATCAATTGAAACTGGAATTTGGAAAATAATATTATAAAATAATTGCAAAACTTTTATTTCTATTATAATAAAAAACATTGGTTTTTACTTTCATCGGAATCATTAGAAACTTTTTCGTCTGAACTTATCTGATTATCATAATCATTATCACCAATTTCTGAGGATGCAAGTAATTTTTGACAACGATATTTTTGATTTCTTATATCCACCTTTCCAAAATCATCGCCACTAGGACTGTAAAATATAAATTAGATAAGATTTAAATAATCATATAGTAGTCAGTGTATAAAAAAGATATTACGTTTGCTTTATTGCAAATGATTTTTCTCCAAAGATTCGTACAAGATCTAAACGGCACTGCGAGATAAGTAATTTATTGACTTTATAGTATTTGAGTATAGTTCTACCCTTAGCAGATGAACTTAACATCTCAAGAACATTCTAAAAACGAGATGGTATTAGTATATTTAAAATAAAAATAATGCATTTATCAGAAAATAAGTTCAACTTTGCACTAACTATTTTTTTAACCTCTTCACTTTCAGTCCACTAACGAATGCGCTTTGCTTTTGGAGGTTTTGTCACACTTTTCGATCTTTTTAATGATTCTTTGATATTGGCAGGTTTAGAACAACAAGATTCTTTTTCAGATTTTTCTTCAGTCACGGTTTCCGCGATTATTGTTGGTATAGACAAGTTCTTATCTATATTTAATAGAATCTCAAGTTCCTGATGATTATAAATACAAATTTTCCTTCCACCTAGAAAAATGTTTAAAAATTAATAACACTAACACGTTAAATAAACAAAATAAAAAGGGACTTTCGTTGCTTGGATTACATTTAAAAATTATATAGTTAAGGGGTTATGCCTACTTGTTTTGGTCAAAAAAATCGATTTTTGGGTTTTTGCATTTCCTAAAGGAATAATACCTCAAAATTACAAAATTGAAGTCAGTTTTTGAAAATTCAAAATGGCGAATATAATATGGCGGACAAAAATTTTAAAAACTTTTGATTAGCTTCAAACTTGTTACTTAGGGGTTTTTGGGGTCGCTGATTACGAATCTGAAATCAGTTTTTGAAAATTCAAAATGGCGGATACAATATGGCAGACGAAAAATTTAAAATCTTTTTGATTTGCTTGAAGCTTGTTACTCGGGGGTTTTCGGTTTCGCTGATTACGAATCTGATGTCAGTTTTTCAAAATGGCAGATCACGTTTTAATAAAACTTCTTGATTCGCTTGAAACTTGATACTCGGAGGTTTTTGGGGTCGCTGATTACGAATCTGATGTCAGTTTTTCAAAATTTAAAATGGCGGATCCAATATGGCAGACAAAATTTTAAAAAACTTCTTGATTCCCTTGGAACTTGTTATTCGGGGGTTTTTGGAGTTATTTTTTTTTAATTCGAAATGGTGCGTCCAATATTTCGCACAAAATTAAAAAAAAACTTTTTGATTCTCTTGAAACTTTTTACTTGGGGGTTTTTGCGGACGCTTATTACAAATAGGAACTCATATTAAAGATGCTATTATGAAGCGTAGACCATAAGTGCTTAATGTTTGAAATTTCACGTCATTATCGTATTTTTTGTATTTAACAATTGCTGATATAATCGAAAATACTGTCACAAAATTTAAAACTATAAATGCAAGTAATTTCTCTACTGTTGTCTTGTCGTCTTGTAAGCCAATCTTCTTTTTTGAAGATCTAAAAATTTAATGCCCACTTCTTTTCACTTTTAGATCAAAACATTATTTTCCCTAGTCTACATTCCGTTTATTTTTTTTGTTCTGTTAGTCTTCGTAAGAATTTTCTATAACTGTTCTTGATGCATCAAAAGGCAAAATGTTAAAACGAAAAACGTAGTGCGCAGCAGAATTTCCGTATAAATTGAAAAAAAATTACAAAAAATTAAAGTTACAAATTATTACTAATTTCTATTCTACAATACAGGTGTGTCAAATGTAATGTTACATTTTCGTGGAAGTAGTATATTACATTATTTTAATATTCATATACATGTATTACATATGGGCAATTCCACGTGAGATTTAAGTCGACCTCTTAAAATCGGCGAAAAATAATTTTTTCTATTCTGTATCGAAAAAAAACAGATACGTATTTTTTTATTTATGTTTAATTGTTCGAATTTTTGAGTTATGAATTTTCGAAAATTTGGACTTTTAATTGTAGACCTCTATTCAGTAGCTTATAAGTCCGAAAATATTGAGTTTAGGAAAAAGTTCTTAAAGAATGAAAGTTTTAGTTTTCTTTTGACTTTTAAGAAATGTAAACAAAAATATTTTTAAAAAATTTTTTATTAAAAAAATTTTTTTTATAAACAAATTAATTTTTTTTAACTTTGGGCCGGATTTTTTTTATTTTTTAAAAATGTTTTAGTACCTTATAATATAGAGAAGATTTTTCAAAAAGTCCCGAAATGGGCCTGATGTGTTAAATGAGTTTTAAAATATTTTTAAAAATCACTTGCAAGCATCACAGTGGGATTTTTTTTACATTTAACTTTTTAAAACTGTTTACAGCGCAGACCTGTAATTTAAAACAAAAAAATGTAAAAACGGAACAAAGGACTCGGTGGTAAAGGAAAATTAACTACGAAACTGATAGACAAATTTACAGTTTATTACGGTTTGGCTATACGTAGAAAGTGTGCTTCAGCAAAGGATATGAAGACAGCAATCTGGGCAACGTTCTATCATTATAGCTCAACTGACAAGGAACTAAAGCATCAAAACTGTCCGCCTGAAAATAAATCGTGGTGTGAATGGCAGCGAGCGTACGCTGTCCTATCAGAAAATAAAAAGCATAAAATAAAAGATTTCGTTCACAGTTATAAGGGACTACCTGCAGAAGTTTTAAATGCTATTCAGCCCATTTACAAGAGCTTATCCGAAAAGGAACTATTAGATCGATGTGTTGGTGGTTTCACACAAAACAACAATGAAACCTACAACCAACTTATTTGGAAGATTAGTCCTAAACACCTTCCCGGCGAGAATGTTCCTGTTTAAATTGCTGCCTTCACGTCCGCATGCGTCTTTAATAAAGGCACAAAAGCTTTACTTAAGATAATGGAGAAAATAGGAATTTCGTGTGGTCCAAATGCCCATAGCTACGCTAAAAAAACTGATGAGGATCAATTGCTATCGCTGAGCACCGAGAACAAGAGAATACAAAGGAAAACAGAATGATTCGAAGACAAAGGCAACTAAATAATTTAGAGATATCTTCGGCAGCAGAAGAGCTAATGTATGGCCCTGGGTTCGCCGATTAATTGTAAGTATAAAAATAATACATTCTATTAAAATTTGAATTTAACATGGGCACTAAAAGTAAGGGTACCAGTAGTCATTCCCATTTCGATCTTTTATCTAGAAGCCCCTTTTTAAACACAAACCGCCGAATAACAAGTTTCAAGGGAATCAAAAAGTTTTTTACAATTTTTTCCACCATATTAGATCCGCTATTTTGAATTTTGAAAAACTGACGTCAGATTCGTAATCAGCGACCCCGAAAACCCCCGAGTAACAAGCTTCAAGCAAATCAAAAAGATTTTAAAAATTCCGTCAGCCATATTGGATCCGCCATTTTGAATTTTGAAAACTGATTTCAGATTCGTAATAAGCGACCCCAAAAACCTCCAAGTAACAAGTTTCAAACGAATCAAGAAGTTTTTTAAAAATGTGATCCGCCATATTGGATCCTCCATTTTGAATTTTCAAAAACTGACTTCAGACTCGTAATTAGCGACCTCAAAAACCCCCGAGTATGAAGTTTTAAGCGAATCTGATTTATTTTTTATAAAAATTTTGGTCACTCTGTTCTAAAAACTTCAAATGCGTTTTTCTCTAAATTTCATTTTTCAAGAAGTATCTATGTGTTGGGCAAGATTTCTCGAAAACTACTTAACCGATCGGCTTCAAATTTATGGGGCTTATTTTACACACAAATTACTAGTTCGTGAACGAAGGATTTCTTATTTAAATAAAAACTTTCATTTTTATTAATGAAAATCCAAAAAAATTTTCTTAAAATATCATATTTTTCAAAAAAATTGACGCCATTTTGTCAAAAATTAAAATTTTTTAAAACCCTACGTTCAGGATATACTAGTCGTAAACAACAGTAATACTAATTAAATAATTATAATAACGATACCACAAGCGTATTAATTTCTGTCTCCATTTCTAATCGATTTAGCAATACTCCTAAATCACCAACTGGTACAATTATTTGTGCAAAAAGAAGCAACATTTTTTTTAATTTAATCAATCTTGCCATAGTCAAAATGTTGTTTTCTAATTTTCTAATTCTAATTCAAAATTAGTTGAATAATTATTCTTTAATAATAAAACTAGTAAAAATATAAAAATAATAGATAAAATAGGTTTTTAAAGTCGATCTACTAAATAACCTTATTTTGACGTTTTTATCAATTAATTACGAGAAGGTGGAATTATTGAATTAAATAAAAACTCACCAAATATAGAGTATTTTTGATGAACTTTTAAAATTTCTTATCACTTTTTAAATTTTTTCTTTAAATATACAAGAAATATTTAGTTGAAAGTACGCGATTTCTGAATTGTTGCGTACTTTACAACTTAATAACTCTGTTAAAGAAAAATAAAAAAATTTGGCACTTTTACAACTTCTAAATAACAACGAAATCTATACACTTAAAAATTTTCGTTTTGATCCCAAGACTACTTTTAAAAACATAAAGGTTTAAAAATTGCACACTTTTTCAGGTTAAAACTATTTATTTTCTTAAAATTGAAGTTGGTTTCTTGTTGTTAATCACGTTCCGATCATAGTGTTTAAATTAACATCCAACTTCAATTTTAAGAAAATAAATAGTTTTAACCTGAAAAAGTGTGCAATTTTTAAACCTTTATATTTTTAAAATTAGTCTCGGGATCAAAACGAAAATTTTTGAGTGTATAGATTTCGTTGTTATTTAAAAGTTGTGAAAGTGCCAAATTTTTTTATTTTTCTTTAACAGAGTTATTAAGTTGTAAAGTACGCAACAATTCAGAAATCGCGTACTTTCAACTCAATATTTCTTGTATATTTAAAGGTAAAATTAAAAAAGTGATAAGAAATTCTGAAAGTTCATCAAAAATACTCTATATTCGGTGAGTTTTTATTTAATTCAATAATTCCACCTTCTCGTAATTAATTGATAAAAACGTCAAAATTTGGTTATTTGGTAGATCGACTTTAAAAACCTTTTTTATCTATTATTTTTATATTTTTACTAGTTTTATTATTAAAGAATAATTATTCAACTAATTTTAAACATGAATCAATAAATCTTTTTGCACTTTTAAGAATTTATCAATACTTTTAAAAATATTTTCTAATTGCTAAAAAAGTGCCATTTTTTCGTACCTTCTCCACTTTACATTCATATTTAAAGAAAAGTAATAAATATTTTAATATAATGATTTTCATTTCGTTATTCAGAGATCATACAGATTCAATTCTAAAAGTATCAATGTTTTTAAAAATTAGGCCGCAACGACTTTATGCGAAATATAATGGTTTGACCCACATGCAAAAAATTAGGGGAGTGCTGTTAGGGTTGGACAGGTGTTAGGGTTAAGCCATCGCGTTTATTTTGTGTTATCACACTAGCGCCATCTGTTTTTGTACTTAAATTCTTGCTACTAATGCCAGTCAACTTTTCACATGAGTTTCAGTCAAGTATACGAACGTAGACTTTTGTTTTTTGAGAGTCATTGTTATACGCTCAACAGAAACTTTTTTGTGGTGTCAAAAAAAGAGAAGTAAATGTAGAAGAAATATGCCAAAGACAATGTAAATTTATTGAAATTGTTTATTAAGATGTTATACAAAAATGTGAAAAGTAATTTGGGGTTTTGTGTGACGCGTTTGTGTTCTGTGTGGTATGTCGCAAAACGACGCGTGAGTTAGCGTTGAGCCAGGCGGTGTCGTCAGGGTTGAGCCGCCTAAAATATTGCAATTACGAAGCGTACTTGCAATAGAAATTCATTTTTTAACTTAAGGAGGTGTCAAAAACTTTATTTCTAACGAAAAAGAGGGAAAATTTTTTTTCGATAATCTTTTTTTAATGTTTTAATTTAAAAATTTTTGATTTCATTCTTAAGAAATAAAATATCTAATCTTATGCAAAAATGCACAATATGGGATTTGATTTTAATTTCATGGTTCCTTTCCTTTTTTTCAAGTGTCATTTTATTATTTGAAGGACATTTTTAACCATATACCTAAATATTTCATTGATTTTCTACAGTGGCTCAACCCTTACACCCATGTTCAACCCTTACAACATTATTTTTTTTTAAAATTGTTTATAACTTTGAAACTTTTGGCCGAATTATTTTGCAATGTACAGCAAAAACATTGCATTTGAGTTGATCTTTCCAACAATATGCGCGAAATCGTAAAATTCGCACTGCAGAGGAAGTTATAAAAAAAATTCAAAACTATGTCCAACCCTGACAGCACTTCCCTAATTAAAATAATCATACATGAAGAAGGTTATCCTATTATCATGTGTTTATACTAAACTTCATTCGTTTATTATGTTAATAAAACAATTTAATTATTATGTTTTGCGAAATCCGCTCGAGCTGTCATCGAGTTCGCACGAAATTTGTGTGTCGTTTCTTTATAGACTTTATTTTCTTTTATTTGCTTTGTGAAAGTTTTCGTTCGGTGCTTTTCACATGCTGTCTCACTCTTGCATCTTGTTTTTGGAAACATTAAAGTACTGTGTTTTGATTTTGTGCCCTGTGATGTTTCAATTCATGCAGTTTTTTCCCTCCTGCTTTGTGTAATTTCTGTACTCTGTTACAAAATTTTATTTGTTGCGCTGTGGTGTAATTAAGTGAGCCTACGTCAGTCATTGTTAATGATACAATGGACACCGCACTGATGCTTTTTTCAAAGGTCAAAGAAATCAAGGATTTGAACTTAAAAATTTCTAATGATCTTTCTAAAGAAGAGAGGCTCGATCGTAAAAAGTGTCTCGGATGGATTGGGGAACTTCGTGCCTTTGGGATTAAGTCTTTTCTTAAGAGAGATAAGATTTTTGTCAATGATAGAATGATCAGTTCTGAGGAGATTCAAGAGTTGATGTCAGATTGTAGGATGAATAAAAATTCTGCAACTGGTCTGTCTCAGGAATGTAGTGCTTCTTCCATGTCATTAATGCCTCTCCAAAATGGCCCCCAAAGTGTCCCCCAAAAAAATTCCAAAAAAGGTCGTCCAATTTGTTAAACTAAGAAGAGGAAAATTATGGGAGATTCTAATCTGGAGGTATTTTTGCATACTGGCACTTCCGGGGACAACTCCGGATCATCGAGCGATCTCCCTCCTAATCTTTCTAAGAGTTTGTATATGTCTGAGGAAGAATATCAACCAGTCAATTTTTCTTCAAATAGTAACTGTCTCCCCACTCATCAGCTGTATCCCTCATATGGCAGAATAATTTTCTGGAACATTCACGGTATTAAAAACTTTTGGGATTTTGAGAAAGAGGTAAGAGACAACGATATATTGTACATCAGTGAGACATGGGTAGTAACGGACAGGATCAGCATTCTTCAAAACGTGTCAAAATAATTTTATGTTTGTTAAAGTTAGTTCGCGTACAACCCAATTAGTTTCAGGATTAGTTTATGAAGCACCGAGAGGACATTTTAACCTTTTTATAGAGAATTTGTATACTGTTTTGGATATGGTTAAATTTGCGTTTCCTAATGTACCTGTATTAGTAGGAGGGGACTGCAATAGTAGAGTTGGGATACTTAATCAATTAGATCCGTTGTCTTTTAATTGTATGGGTTCTTTTTCCCCAGATATATGTTCTTTGGATGTAACTTTAAATTCAAGAGGCAAATGGTGTTATAGACTTAGTCTGGTGTAGCGTTGATGCTCTTTACTATTTCACCAATCTCCGGGTTATGCAGTTGGCCACTTTATCAAACCATTTTCCGGTTGCTCTTTTTTTGCGGGCGTTCGGCGAACTAAGGTGGATGTGCACTCTGATTCTATTAGTTGGAAATGGAATGCTGATAATTCATCTTCTTTTTGCCGACTCAATGGCATGGAGGAGCGAGGTGGCTGATATGGGCTTGGAGGTTGATAGGATGAATGAAAATCTTATACAAACTATAAAGGAGGTAGCATTGGAGCAGGGAATGCAGCGGAATGCATCTTGCTCTAAGTTTTCTAACCCTGAGTGTAAAGCTGCAAGGGTGAATTTCAGGATCATATTTTTACTTTACTTTAGACTATTCAAATACATTTAAGCAGACCTAAAACCGTTGTGTATGCCGTCTTTGTCGATTTTAAAGGGGCCTTCCCATCTGTGTCTCACGAATTGCTATGGCATAAGTTGCGCTCTCTTGGCATGAGTTCTAACTTAATTAATATTTTAATGTATTTTTATACTTGGTCAACTACTATAATTAAAACAAGTGAACGGTCTACCCAATGAAGTTAGGGTATCGCAAGGTGTACTTCAGGGAGAGGTCCTCAGTCCCCTCGAGTTTATTTTATTTGTCTTGGACATCGAACAATTTTTTTAACAGGGGTGCAGAGGTCTCTCGGTAGACAATAATATGGAAATCTTGTTGTTGGGATACGCTGACGATTTTGATTTACTCTCCGATTCTCCGACCGAATTGAATAGAAATCTAGAGGCTTTAGATCTTTATTGTTCCGAAAAGAAGCTTACTGTAAACGTTCAAAAAACGAACCTTGTCATTTTCACCAAATCTGGAAGTTCTTTAGCCAGAAATTTTAAATCTTTTAAATTTTCTAGTGAACGTATAAAGGAAGTTGACGAATATACTTATCTTGGAGTTACGTTTTTGGGTACTTGTACCTTTTTACCTGCGGCGAAAAGAGCTGTTAACGCTGCAAATGTGGCTATGAGCTCGGTTTTAGGCGTGATTAATAAATGCGGGGCTAACTCTTGGAATTCGTATGTAAAACTGTTGGAAAGCTTAATTCTCAGTATTCTTTTTTATAGTGTTCAAGTTAGGGGTCTTAACCACATGGATCTGTTGGAGAGAGTTTAGCTTTCCTTTTTTAAGAGACTTTTGTCCTTGCCCATCTGTACTCCGAACTAATCCGTCAGAATAGAGTCTGGTATCGCACATACCTCTCTTGCGATATTTAGACGCACTTTATCATGGTTGAACAATATTACAAGAATGGATTCTTCAAGATTTCCTAAGCGTTGTCTTGGGAGATTAAAGGCTCTTGCCTTGAGGATAGTTGGCCGGATTTAAGTCTCGAAACGAATTCATTTGATGTTGAATTTCTTTCTGGGAAATATGAACTTTTCCTTAAGAACCGCGATATATCTTCTGTTCAGCGATCCAAGAGTTTGCTGATCTACCCAAGTCTTGCCCTTATCCCGGGACCACAGCCATATCTGCTTATGAAGCTCCCTTTGTTTAAAAAAAATAATTGCTCAAGTCAGGCTACTGAACTTCCATGTTTGCAGAATCTTCTTCGACAGGGATAGGATTTACAACTTCAATCTAAATTCAACATGCAAATATTGTACAATGGAAACTGAATCTTTGGTTCATTTACTGTGCGAATGTCTGGCGTGTAAACACATGTGTGAATCCGTTTTTTCCTCGCTTAGCTCCGATGATCCTATAGACTCTTTCTTGAGAATTTTGTCATCCAGTAATTTTATAAATATCAAGAATTGTGTTTTATTGATTAAGAGAATTTTGTCAGAAATGTATCCCGTGTAAGCTCTGATTTGTTTGATGTTATTATGCTATTTGAAGATTTTTTTCCTTTTTATGTGTACGCGGTTCCCACTTGTAAACATTAATGTATATGTATAAACAAGTGTAATAATAAATAAATAATTTTTATGTTTACTTACTTTTAAACAATTCAACATATTCATCAAGTTTTAATTCATTCAGTAAATCTTCTAGTCTTTTTTCCATGTTTTTATTTATTTAATTATGTTTTGTTACACTTAATCAACATTTACCACATATTAATATTGCAATTGACAGGTTAAAAAAGAACAACGCTACTGTCAACAGAGAAAAACTGAGAGTACGCACCAGGGCCGCCAAGCTACAATGAAATCAGCCGATATACAGAATAGTTCGTCGCCCCTGGGATGAGTGCGCCTCGGTCGCCACTCACACATACAAAATGTGTGTCGCGATATGAAAATGTCAGGGAGGTGATATGTAAACAAACGTTGACCCACATTAACCAAACTTTACAATTCAAAAATGGAATAATTGTCAATAAATATAGTAAATTTCCAAAAAATCTTGTGCAAAGGACAGTTTGAAGTGTTTATTCGCTATTCCGGGTAAGTATATTATGACTAACTATTTAAATATGTAGTATCAGTTTAATATATATACCAGCGTCTAAACCGGCGTTTTTGTCGTTTGTCTTCGTTTTAAAATTTGTATTTTTTTCTGTTAAAAGCGCGTTAATTGATAAACAGTATTGAATTTATATTTTATTATCGTTTAATAATATTGTAATAAATTGTCGCTTCATAAAAGTTCCAAATTTTTTAAATAAAATTTTGTGCTTCCTACTTTATATTCTCTCTGTTTATAACTTAAACTTTGAGAATCTGTCATATAAAAATTAGGCATAAAATCAAATAATTACGAACTATAAAATATTTTTTAACATTTTATTTTTTTTAATGAAATTCATTTTCTTGTATTTGCCTAAAATTATACATTTAATTGTAACAAAATTAAAGTACAAAAATATGTCAAATAATAGTTCAAAATATATTTTTAGAATAAATAATACAAAAAATAATTATTTTTTCCTTAATTTAGTCCATAATAATGCATTTCCCTTTTTTATAAAAATTGTTAAGGTTGTTTTAAAGGTTTAATATAGAAATAATTATAAAGTGAAAATATTTTTCTGAAAACAAATGTTCTTTCGGAAATATATTATTAATATTATTATTATTATTATTAATACTAATATTCATTATTTATTACGATAATTATAATATAAGAAAATAAATATCCTTTAATGAAATGTATAATAGTTGTATTATTTTTTGCAGGTGGCGATTGCAGTATAGCAGTATTGCAGTATTGAAGGGGAGTAAAATTTATCTTGAAATTTTATTTAAATTGGATGTAAATTATTTGTTTAAACGAGTAATTTCTTTAACTTGCATTTTGGAGTATCTGTTTTAGTATAAGATGAATAAAGAAAATGCTGAACCTTCCACTACTTCTTCGACTAATCCTTTAGGGAAACACAGAAGAAAGTGCAACGTCGATTCTTGTACAACAACAGTTGGGCCATTTCATCGCTTTCCAAATATCAACAAATTCCTACATGAAACTGAAGGTTGTTTAAAATGGATTGCTGCAAGTGGAAATCCTGAATTGCTAAATGTTTCTAAAGAAAGAATTATCAACAGGAAAATTTGTTAGAAACATTTTGAAGATAGACTTAAAGTGTCTTCTTGGTTGATGAAACGGGCAGATCCCACTCTAAATCTACCACTTTCTTTGGGTGAGTTCGTAAAAAATATTAATGTCAGCTTATAAATTTTCTGTTCAGGATTATGATTAATAATTTAATTATTTACATTTTTAAAAATTATTTTATTTTTGCAGGGCCCATTTTTAGTATTTTTCGAGTATTGAAGAAGAATAAGTTAAACGAAAGAGACGAAGAACTTTATTCTCTGATTAACCATCTTTTCCATCAGGTATGAGTTTCGAAGAAGAAGAATGAGGATTTAAGACAACGTCTTCAGCGTGCTGAATAAGCCACCGAAAAAGAGTATGCCAAAATTTTGAATCAAATGATTGCGCCAGTTCGTAATTTTATTTTATGTCACTTTCGAAATGCCAATGCCAATAAATTTCACAGAAAATTCACAATAGAAGACAAAGTATTTGCACTTTCTTTACATAAAAGAAGTGCTATGGCATATAGATATATGTCTAAAATATTTTGTCTTCCTAGCGTAGAAACTATTAAAAAACTGGCACAATCACTTGATGTACGTCCCGGTTTGTGTGATGCGATTTTTAACAACCTTAAACTACAAGGAGAAAAGCGGGCTGCGGATGATAAGTATTGCGTGTTGATGATGGATAAAGTTGAAATAAACGTCAGTATTCTTTTGAAACAATCGACCGGTACAGTTGAAGCTTTTCTGACGACAGAACTGAACGTAAGTATGAAATAACAGACCACGCATATGTATGGATGTTAAAGGGTTTGCCGAAAAGCGCGAATGAAATAAACCGTGGTAGCAGGCTATTGCGTTCTCTTTTTGTATAATCTGTATAAAAGTAGCGGACTTAATACGGACCTACAAAGAGATTGTTCGACAGGTAAGTTTAGCTGGATTTAAAATCGTAACATCTTTTTGTGATCAATGGAAATGTAACGAATCCGCTATAAAAAACTTTAATCGCTAATACCAGAGCTGTGCACATCAGAGAAGGAAAACTCCATGTGAACGATACAATTGTCATAGATGACAATAAAATCGTTCGTATATTTGATCCACCACATTTGCTTGAGTGCCTAAGAAATAATTTATTAACCACAAAACTAAAGTTTTTTATGAAAATAAAGAACGAGAAGCGTCATGGGAGAATATAGTCTCGGGATATAATATTGATAAGAGCCATAGTGTATGACGTTATAGTCATAAAATAGACCGATGGTAATTCACAGTGGTGAGACTCTGTGGTTTGCGATCACCGGGATTAAGCAACATTCAGTGCGGTTAGTACTTGGATCAAGCGGGAGGTTTGACGTTAAGGTATAATGATGTTCACTGTCGATTATTGTCCGGTACACACCATTTAAATTTTTTAAGATTTATAAAGGCTGAGTACTTTTCATAAAGATGTTTTTCATGAAAATACTTTACGACTATTCCGAGCAGAAAATGCTGATTTTCTTTGGCATTTGAGTCGACTATTCTTGTGAAAAAAATACCTATTCCTTGCAAATCTATATTAAATTTTTTAGATTTATAAAGGCTGAGTACTTTTCCATAAAGATGTTTTTAATGAAAATACTTTACGACTATTCCGAGCAGAAAATGCTGATTTTCTTTGTCATTTGAGTCGACTATTCTTGTAAAAAAATACTTATTCTTTGCAAAGCTATATTAAATTTGTTAGATTTTCATAGGCTAAAAACTTTTCCATAAATGTTTTTCTAGTGAAAATACTTTAGGACTATTCCGAGCAGAAAATACTGATTTTCTTTCTCGTTCAAGTCGACTATTTTTGTAAAAAAAAGAAAGCCTATTGTTTGCAAAGCTATTTAAAATTTGTTATATTTTTATAGGTTGAGTACTTTTCCAAAAAGATTTTTTTAGTGAAAATATTTTAAAGCTATTCTGAGCAGAAAATACTGATATTCTTTGTCGTTAAAGTCGACTATTCTTTTGGTATCACAAAATTGAACCACCGTCGGGCAAGATTTACGTTGTCTTACAGTCTTTAATATTCTTTTAATTAATAGAAAATTATTGACGTTGAATTACGAGCAAAGGACTTGCTTTCTTTATTCGCGAGATTGCACTTGTGGTTGAACGGTCGCGGGCAATATCTATGCAACCGGCCGTTCCTCCTTTGTGTAAACTCACTTGTGAATCTATTCCTAGGAAAACTGGTGCGGGCAATATCTATGCAACCGACAGTTTTATAAGAATTCGATCACACTTGTGGATCTCTTCTCTATCAATCTGATGCGGGCAATATCTATGCAACCGATAGATAGGGAATTTGATCTCACTCGTGGGCCACTGAAGTTTGAACGGACGCGGGAAATATCTATGCAACCGGCCGGTTATAAACAACAAGATTTCAGAATTATAATTTATATTAATAATTCTGAAATCTCTTCAAAATCAGTCCGCACTGGACTCCACCGGCTCAGAGAATTTGAAAATTTTAACGTCTGCCCTGAATCATGCAATTCGGGTTCCGGGTCGCGGACGGGCCTTTTGTTCGCGAAATTTCTCTGTCCCAAAACACTTGCTAGGTTAGACCCAGGAGAGGTGTCTTCGAGAAGAAGCGAGAAATCGTACTGCCATGATTGATATTTCGCGACAAGCCTCCAACCCTTACCTTTAGTGCAAAAAGTGGGGAAGACGGAAAATTTTAGGTAGTAGGAGTATGGAGTAGGAGTAAATCGTGGGCCCATTGGTCTATGCATTTTTGCTGACGTTTTGGATCTCACGGTAGGTCTGTGAGAACGGAAATAGTCTGTTAATATGATACTTTTCGAGACATTATTTTTGAAATAACTTAGAATTTAAATAATAATTATATTGTTTAATTAATAAAATTATTATTTATCTTAGTTATTATAATGCATATAATTTATTTATTGTAATTATATTATTCCTACTTTTATAGTTTGTTTGTATATGTAATTACATATTGAGTAATGCGTATGCACATATACACACAACCTAATGTCCTCCGGCATTTTGTTGTAACTAAAATGTTTACAACAAAATGTTTAACTATTGTCAATTTGTTGTTTGCGCATCTAGCTTGATGCGTAAAATTAAATAGCATAGGTTGAAATAGCACAAGGCATGCAAGCCTTGTGGCATTGAGTCAGCTGTAACGCACGTGCGTTTGTTTTGATGCTGTATTCCACAGCTTATTGGCCCTGAGGGGAAAGGAAAGTTCTACACACAAGGTAGTGATTAGAGGCAAGCATAGCACGCTTGTGTTAGTACTGTAGCCGAGGGAGCCAGTGAGTGTGTTGGTGCCCGTAACGTAGGAATTAATGTCCGTAACCGAGGGAGCCAGCGCGTGCGTTGGTGTGTATAAACGGCGGCTGTATGGGTGTGTGTGTTGCCACCGACCATCTCCACACACGTGGAACCCCACAGAGTGTCTCCTTCTAGCATTTTGAATATTCTTAGTTTTGTTTCTAATTGCATTTTTCAATAATATTTTCTATAATAAGGCTGCATCAATGCGCCAAAAATACTTTCCTTTTTTTTAACATTATCATTTCATTAAATTGCGTGAATTTTCCTTTATCAGCGATGATGCCACAATGTTAGTTGTCACTCTTTTTGTTTCGTAACATCGTGGCAACATTTCAAAATTAAAATTCTATATACTTCAGGATTGAAATAAAATATTAATATTATTCCGGGCTAGAAGCATTTCTTGTGCGTCGACAATTCCTTATCAGGGTGTCGTGTGTCTCATAATGATGCCTTGCGCCTTGCATGCCGTCTTAGCGGATCCAAAGAACAAAGCCCATTATGCAGGGTTGCTATTATATAATTTCGCATATAACAATCCACCGTGAAAATTCCTGTTTTTGTCCCCAAAAACGCAATGCTCCGAACTCGGAAATAATATTGCATCGGTAACATATTATGGCCGTAAACAATTCATTGCCATCAATTCGCAGGTGTTATGGCTATTTATATGCTGAAAACCCATACATATACATGGTTTTGTGTGTGGTTTTTTTACATGCATCTTTTATACAATGGTTACATTGAATTGTGATAGCGTACATATTTTTAAGATAAAAGAATTTCCTTTTTAAACAATAGTTGAGTTAAGGAAGTCAATTTTCCGAAATTCATATTATACATTCATTGTCTTTTGTCTATAAAATTTTACTTAAAATAATTATTTATTTATTGTTATTATTATATAAAAATTAATTTTCTATAATGTCGAAAATTTTAGTGCGATATAAGGTAAGTTTGTTTAACGAGGATTTGATTATAAATAAATGGTATTAGGAAAATTCATTTACACTAAATTGAAATTTTAGCACATTAATCCTTCAGTTATAATAATTATGTCGGTTAATTTCAGAGATGTTGACTACCGCATTTAGGCAGGTAGGTTAGAATAATTAAACTACACGTATATATCTTGTCGTTCCAAAATAATGGTACCGTATGTTTCATGCTTTAAATGGGTTTTTAGACTATTTTTTTTGACATCTCTGGTTAAGCGAAACAATTATTAGTTAGTAATTAACTTAACGCTTACTTATAATTTGGAGAGAAGATTTCCTAATAGTCATAAATGTAGCTATGTAACTCGTAATTAAATATATCCTATGAAAATTATTTTGATTGAAGCTGGAATCCATTTAATCTGTTCACCAAACTGATTAGTTTCTTAATATTACAAACCAGAGGTAAATTTCCAGTATCGGTTTCATCGATTATCAATTAGTCCATGAAAATTATTTTATTTATTTAAATATATATAATTTTCACTTGGCTGTGTTAAACATTCTTCTAGAAGAATGCATTATGCTCAATGGGGATTTTTCATTAGTCGCAGCAGCTCATATTAATCTTATTGTATGCGTGTGTGTCACGATAGGCACGTAAGGAGTGACTCAAGTACTAGTGATTCATGTCCACAGTGTGTGTTGTTCAGTCGTTCCGTAGGTCTTGTCCGGTCCGAACGTACGAGTAAAATTAATTATCAATTACGTGAGGCGAAATAGGTGAGAAAGTTTGATTGTGATAATGCCTACATTTATGGATGCGAAAAGAAAATTAAGTGAAGAACTAGTTATGGCAAAGGACTACATACTGACCCACTACGGTAATCCAAAAGCTAATGGTGAAGATAGTGACATAGTGTCATCGGAGGACGATGACTCCTTCGATCTTGGTCCTGACACTAAAGAAGATAAAGATCTGCGAGCGGCGAAAATTTTTTCTTTAATACCGGGGGAAAAACACGCAAGGCTGAGGGCGTTCTGCCTAAAATCAATTTACGGTTGGGCTTCAGAACACCTAAAAAACACATCCATCGCTTCCTCGCGCTCACATAAGGAGCTCGTTGCTCCTGACAGGGAGGAAGAAAAATCCCCTTGGAATCACAGCTCGCCACTAGTTACCTTGGCCTACCCCAAACTGTACTCCAGGACCAGGTGGTATCAGGAGTACCGCTGGGACGAGAAGAAGAATTCTTATTTGTGCCCGGGTTTTTGGGCGACGGTATGTTATGTGTTCAAATTGAGATAGCTTTTTTGTTTTTATATATATATAAAATTTTCTTCTAATATATAATGTCCCTTTCTCTCCCCCTTTTTTAGAGAGACTATGTTTTTCCTCATGAAGTCCCAGGGAGCCAGGGGTTTCTGAAGGTTTTGAAGGGAAAATGGGAGCCTGATGGCCAAAATTCGTTACGGTAAGTTATTTTTGTTGCTGAAGATCAATTATATAAAATGACACTTAATTATTCTAGATTAAAAACATATAATTAAACCAAATTTAATTAATTTGCGGAAAATTTCCGGAAATCTAATTTATTTTGTCAGGAGATATTCTTCCGGAAGATTTTTTCTTCCGCAAATAATCGAGATAATCTAACCCTTCTTTTTTTGAATCTTCATTAATAAAAATATATATTTAATATTTGATAACTTTTTTTCATAAATACAAATCCATTTTTTTGTGTCAATTTTATTTATTTATTCTAGATTAAAAGCTTATAATTAAACCAAATTTAAATTATTTCCGGAAATCTAATTTATTTTGGCAGGAGATATTCTTCCGAAAGATTTTTTCTTACGCAAATAAGCAAGACAATCTAACCCTTCTTTTTTCGAATCTTTATTAATAAAAATATATATTTAATATTTGATAATTTTTTTTCTCATAAACATAAATCAATTTTTTTGTGTCAATTTGATTTAATTATTCTAGATTAAAAGCTTATAATTTTCGGAAATCTAATTTGTTTTGACAGGAGATATTCTTCCGGAAGATTTTTTCTTCTGCAAATAAGCGAGACAATCTAACCCTTCTTTTTTCGAATCTTCATTAATAAAAAAATATATTTAATATTTGTTAATTTTTTTTCTCAGAAACATAAATCCATTTTGTTTGGGTGTCAATTTGATTTAAATATTCTAGATTAAAAACTTATAATTAAACCAAATTTAATTAATTTGCGGAAAATTTCCGGAAATCTAATTTATTTTGTCAGGAGATATTCTTCCGGAAGATTTTTTCTTCCGCAAATAATCGAGATAATCTAACCCTTCTTTTTTTGAATCTTCATTAATAAAAATATATATTTAATATTTGATAACTTTTTTTTCATAAATACAAATCCATTTTTTTGTGTCAATTTGATTTAATTATTCTAGATTAAAAGCTTATAATTAAACCAAATTTAAATTATT
Organism: Leptopilina myrica (nomen nudum); assembly: GCA_032872475.1. Lineage (NCBI taxonomy): Eukaryota > Metazoa > Arthropoda > Insecta > Hymenoptera > Figitidae > Leptopilina > Leptopilina myrica (nomen nudum). Next base: position 51,551,263 of record CM065458.1, read on the forward strand.
TCCGGAAATCTAATTTATTTTGGGAGGAGATATTCTTCCGAAAGATTTTTTCTTACGCAAATAATCAAGACAATCTAACCCTTCTTTTTTCGAATCTTTATTAATAAAAATATATATTTAATATTTGATAATTTTTTTTTCTCATAAACATAAATACATTTTTTTTGTGTCAATTTGTTTTAATTATTCTAGATTAAAAGCTTATAATTAAACCAAATTTAAATTATTTCCGGAAATCTAATTTATTTTGGCAGGAGATATTCTTCCGAAAGATTTTTTCTTACGCAAATAAGCAAGACAATCTAACCCTTCTTTTTTCGAATCTTTATTAATAAAAATATATATTTAATATTTGATAATTTTTTTTCTCATAAACATAAATCAATTTTTTTGTGTCAATTTGATTTAATTATTCTAGATTAAAAGCTTATAATTTTCGGAAATCTAATTTGTTTTGACAGGAGATATTCTTCCGGAAGATTTTTTCTTCTGCAAATAAGCGAGACAATCTAACCCTTCTTTTTTCGAATCTTCATTAATAAAAAAATATATTTAATATTTGTTAATTTTTTTTCTCAGAAACATAAATCCATTTTGTTTGGGTGTCAATTTGATTTAAATATTCTAGATTAAAAACTTATAATTAAACCAAATTTAATTAATTTGCGGAAAATTTCCGGAAATCTAATTTATTTTGTCAGGAGATATTCTTCCGGAAGATTTTTTCTTCCGCAAATAATCGAGATAATCTAACCCTTCTTTTTTTGAATCTTCATTAATAAAAATATATATTTAATATTTGATAACTTTTTTTTCATAAATACAAATCCATTTTTTTGTGTCAATTTGATTTAATTATTCTAGATTAAAAGCTTATAATTAAACCAAATTTAAATTATTTCCGGAAATCTAATTTATTTTGGGAGGAGATATTCTTCCGAAAGATTTTTTCTTACGCAAATAATCAAGACAATCTAACCCTTCTTTTTTCGAATCTTTATTAATAAAAATATATATTTAATATTTGATAATTTTTTTTTCTCATAAACATAAATACATTTTTTTTGTGTCAATTTGTTTTAATTATTCTAGATTAAAAGCTTATAATTAAACCAAATTTAATTAATTTCCGCAAAATTTCGGGAAATCTAATTTATTTTGACAGGAGATATTCTTTCGGAAGATTTATTTTCCGCAAATAAGCGATACAATTAAACCTTTCATTTTTCGAATTTGTATCATAATATATTATCATAATATATTTTATTATAATTATAATATTCTTCAGAAGTCAAATTTTTATTTTTAAAATTTTTTTCTGTAAATCGCCTTTAAAAGTTTATTTTCTTCTTTTTCTCGGCGACACTTCGTAACCTTTTTTGATGCAATGTTTTTATTTTTAAATAATTTCTAGATAATTTAATCTCAAAAATTAAATGATTAGAAAAAATGTCTAATGATTTAATTTTAAGTAAGTGTTGAATTTAATCATAATTCTAAGTTAAGTCGCATGTAAAAAGTAAAACAATTTCTCTAACTTTTTCAATAGCAAAGCAGTCTTCTTAAGACATTATAATTTTATTAAATAAGGTTATACAATACATTTATCACAATATAAAAATACATTGATATTAATCAAATTATTAATGTTAAAATTAAAATGAAAATAGATTGTTAGTGCATATTTAAAATTTAATTTTAAAATTTAATTTTTCCTAATAACACTGATCTACAAAAATTTACTTTTTAATTAAATTAAAGCTTGAATTATGAATTATGAATTTTACAACTCGACTTCATTTTCAAATCAAGTCCACTAATTCGAATGTCGTAACTTCAAATTTGAAATTGGTCGATTCGAATCGAATGTAAACTGAGTCGAGTTGTACAATTTGATATTCGAATCGCATATTTTATAATTGATTCCAATTGTATTGAATATTTGATTGGAATTTAAACAATATTTATGTATTGAATCTGATTTTTTGCGACTCGCTTGAAACGCGTTATTTGGAAGATTCCTTAGCTGATTATGAATCTAATATCATACTTTTCAAAAATTTTAATTAGCTGACCTAATATGGTAATAAATTTTTAAAACCAAACAATTCGCTTGAATTGGATTACATATTAATGATGAATTCGTAATCAGTGATTTCAGAAACTCCCGAGTAACCACTTTTAGGCGAATTTTATTTTTTTTAAATGTCCTCCATATTGTATCAGCTATTTTAAATATAAACTTTTCAACTATCATTTTCAGCCTAAGTAGGATTCAATCCATTGGAAACTACAATATTTATACAATTCATAATAAAAGATCTTATTTTTTCTCAACGACATTCGCAAATATACATATGTAGTCATGCACACGGAGTATTTTTGATAATATTCTCGAAACTGGAATAGCATGAATGCAATACGAATCATATACATTTCGTATAATGTCATTAAGGGTACACTCAAGTTCACTGTTTTTAAGTTCTTTAGATTTATTACCAGAAGCTATAGCTTGGCGAACTATTGCGTATATCTTTCCTTCGATGGTTAGAAAGTACTTTATTCTACCGAAGTAAATAATATTGTCCTTTGTCCATTGCACATGAAAATTTGGTCGTTTCTTTTGTCTAGTATATAGTTGAGATGTATAAATTTCGTTGTTCACTAAGCATCTGCTAAAAATAAAAAATTTTAATTCTAGAAACTGCTGTTTCGTGAGACCTGTAGAATGCAAAATTGCTTGAAGATCGCTATCGTCTATTTTTCCTGTAATTGATGGCCCATAAGTGTGCCATTCATCTCCGACTTTCTGCTTATTTTGATTCATCAAATATTTTATGCTTTGATGAGCATGGATAATTTTAATTGTATTTGATAATTCGACATCAACATTTTTAGTACCATGTGTCATTCTGATTAGTTCTCCATTATGGTCTTCTGATGAGAAGGTTGACCAAGCCCAAAGAGGTCCCCACATTCTGACGTGAGATGTGATATGCTTCAACTGATAAATGTTGTAAGAGCACTTGTTACGACCGTATAGTTTTTCTACATCGATTACAAAAATGTGCAATAGTGTATCTGCTAAATTCAGTTCAGTAGCGGTTATTTCTTCTTTTGATAAGAGATAAATCGATCAGGAAAACAATAGAAAGTGGTCATAATGCGCAACATTTAAATGATTATTTAACACGATTGGTCCATAATATAACAGAAACGCTCTAAGTTCTGAGGCTTTCCAAACATTAAGATCTGAAAGCTTTCTTGGTGTACGCGTAACATAATCCGGTGGCGTTATTGACGATAAAATCTCATCAATATTATTACGATGTTCTTTACTCAAATAATAATCTTCATCATCATTCGTCGTATTGCACCACATTGTTGATAGTATGTTCATCACACCAAGTAAAACAGCATGCATGTAGTCAGGAACGAAACCTTTGGCTCTATCAAAGTGAGGTATTTCAGTAACAATGGAACTTCCTTTAATTCTTTTAAAATGTTTTAGTTGTTTATATTTTTCTACAATCATAGTATGTTCATTCATTCGTTCAGCAGTCCTTAGAGGAGCAATATCATGAACAATTGAAAAAAACCAATTCGATCCACTTCCTGTTTTAGAACTTTCTCCTTTTCCTTCACAACTTCCGCAACTATTTTCTCCGTTATATTGCATTGTGTTTTGTGTACCTGCTTTTGCCGGAGCATCTAAGCACGCAATAGGAGCTACAACTTTACTAATAACGGTACGATTAAAAATTTTATTGTTCCACTCAAATCCATTTTCGTATAGATGTTGTAAAGTAGAAACAAAAGGTTGCAAAAATGAATTCATATCAGGTTTTTTACTAGATCGATTAGTATAAAAAATTCCACAAACAAATTGAAAAGTTCTTCTATATTTTGGTGCTATATTTACTATTTGTGCGTATATGGGACACATGACTTTTTCCACTCTTGGATACTTGAACTCCATCTGTGAACTAAAGTAGGAACAAATCGTATAACTCTGGTATAGCTTCTATTTTTAGACGACGAATTTCAGAACCTGATGTTATATCGTACAATTTTCTTTATTTTGATTTGCACCTTGAGTACGAAAATCATCTATTAAAACGTGAAGGTCTTGAATTTCAAAGGCATTTCGCAGTTGAGACTCTAAATACAGTTCTAAAAAAAAGCTGTCAAGATTTTTACTATTACATCGTATACATTGCTCTACAGGCACATCAGACCATTTTCCTATATACTTAAAACATTCTGCACAAATCCTGTGCTTTACTACAAAATCTGACTGAGAAGTATCTAATACTTTATCAATTAAATACAATAGTTTGAATTTTGATGTAGGTATTGTATGATTTTTGGGAAGCAATAAATCGATTATTGATAACATATCGCTCATGACTTTCTTGGTTAAACTGTTTGAAACGTATATCTTTAATATTTGGTACAAAGCATCTCCACCGTTAATTGTTAAGCCTGTATATATTGGTTGCTCCAGCCAACCATTTCTGCTTTCGTCATTATCAATGTTATTCTCACTCTCATCTGATGAAGAGTTTGTACGCAAGAGCGATTCAGAAGATGAGGACAGGTAAACGTTTGATTCGAGAAGATTTAAATTTGGCGAAGTTACACTTACAGTATTTATTGATAAATTTTGTTCGTTTACTTCATTATGTTCTATTTCATCTTCTGAAGCATGTTGAATAGGTTCTTCCATTTGAACATCATCATTATCAAATACACTCGGGTCGCAAAGTTTCAGTACATTTTGACTGTTTACTTGTAAATGCTCGCTTTACTTCAAATTCAAATATTTCTGTCAAAATAGATGCTACAGCTATCAAACAAGGATCATTTTAAAGCTCAATAAATTTAGAGTCAAATAGGCAAAAAAATAACCAATTTAATATTGTAAATTTGAAAATATAGTTCTTTAAAGTTAGAGATTTTTTATGAAAATTGCGATTTCGGAATCTGGAGTTCAAGCGAACGCCAATTAATGAAAAAATTTCTTTAAGATTTGACAGTTTTACAATATAATGTACAAATTTCATTCTTTAATTCGAGACCAAAATCTTTTATAAGTATTCAGTATTTGCCTTAAATTCTGTAAAAATAATTACTCTTGCTTTTTAAAGTTTTCAAGGAATATAAATTGCAAATTCCTCATTTCTGTTCACTTGTTTTATCAATTAACCAAATTTTTGAAAAATGTGCATCTCTTTTTTATTGTAAAATTTAAAAAATTGCACCTTGAAATAAAATAAGTAATAATGCGAGTTAAAATTTGCAACATTATAAGAAGAGGGATAAATTTCATGTAAATAATTTAAATTTACTACAGTCAAGTGGTTCAATATTTTTCAAAAGTGTGGTTAATTGATAAAACAAATGAATAGAAACGACGAATTTGCAATTTATATTCTTCGAAAAATGTAGAGAAGAGCAATTATTTTTATACAATTTGAAAAAAATACTTCATATTTTTAAATGATTTTTGTCTAGAATCAAAGAATGGAATTTGTACTTGTTATTGTACAACTGTCAAGTCTTAAAAAATGTTTTCTTCAATTGGCGTTCGCTTGAACTCCAGATTCCGAAATCGCAATTTTCATAAATTTACAATATTAAATTGGTTATTTTTTTTGCCTATTTGACTCTAAATTTATTGAGCTTTAAAATGATCGTTGTTTGATAGCTGTTGCATCTATTTTTACAGAAATATTTGAATTTGAAGTGGAGCGAGCATTTACAAGTAAACAGTCAAAATATACTGAAACTTTGCGACCCGAGTGTATGAATTCATTTAAACTTGATGAAGACGAAGTAATTAAAATATCGATTTCTGAAGTTTCTCTTGAGGTTAATCTATTATACACATCTTCCAATTCAGACATACTATAAGGATTAGAACTTGTTGATAAAGATGATTCATCAACATTGTCATCCGGTTCAGAACTCTGAAAGCAATGATTTTATATTAAATGGTGTATAGAATTAAGGAGACAAATGCAATAACGGACGAGGCACTCAGACTGATCTTCATACAACAAGATAACAAAATAATTGTCTGAAAATATATTTTGTCGAAAGATAAAAAGAAAATACAAAAAGTACAAGTTTTGTAAATAATGTTTCCTTAATTTTCACAAGTTTTTGATCGGATCAGTTCGAGCTCTTCGTCCGTTATTGCATCTGTCACCTCAATTATTCAGAAAAACTTTTATTGTTGGGTTTGTTTTCAAAATTAAATAATTTTTTTAATCCCTTAATAAAATGATATCTTACCATTTTAATAATTTTAATAAAATTATAAATAGTTTTTCAATAAGTCCTATAATTGTTTCCAAATTTGTAAGCAGTTCAATATTATTCTTGTTTATAGTATTCCAATGAATCCAAAATTATCTGAAATTACATTTGTATATTATCAAAAAGATTAAAATAACAATTATGTTAACATATTAATGAAGAATATAATTAACATTCTTATTGCAAAATTCTAGACATGGTTTGGCCATGAAAAAGTTAATTATTTTGTTATAAAAATTATAAGTTCTATTATTGGTCTTTATCCAGGCATTTCCCAGACCCTCAAAAATATTCGTTAGCAAGAGTAGTGGCAAAATCAGTATTTAACTTGACTCATGACTTTAACAAGGTTTTCAATCTCTCTTTAAAAACTTTTCTTAAGCTTTTCACAGACTTGGTCACTTTTACTCATTAAATTATTCATTAAATTAAAATTAAATTATATGAGTACCGTTGTTGCCTTCATAGCGTTTGGACGTATGATAATTGAGCTCAGTAAGTACTGAGAGTTTTAATAGTTGAAGTCGTGTTTTATATTCAGTTTTTAGTAATTTTTAGCCTTATTTCTACTGTGAAAGGTTAATGGTGACAAATATACTTCTCAGCAAGGTGCAGAAGAAGTGCATTACGTTTTATTATTTAATAAAAGAGCAAATAGCTCTCATGTGATAGAAGTTTAGTGAAAACAGTATCGTACGAGCAGTTACTATTACTTATTTTCTGTGAGTGTCTGTGATAAACAATGGAAACAAAACAGCTTATGGAAACCTTGAAAAATATTCAAGGGAAACAAACTTTAATATAACCAGATCAAGAAATGTCCTTATTTTCAAAGTTAAAGAGAGGTTAGATGCAGAGGAAAATGTTTACACGATAATTAAGGATATTTTTAATCAGGTGGGACTGGAAATCAATGACCTATGTATTGAAACTGCGTACAGACTTGGTAAACCGAGTGGCTGTAGGCCGATTCTAGTGCGCTTCATCGCTTCAAGATGGAAATCTCTTTTATTCAAAAAGATAAAAGAATTTAGTGATTTGGGTCTGGCCATTTCTAATGACTTAACGAGAGAGGAACGCTTAGAACGTAAAGAATTGGTTTTCTGTAAAAACAAACTATTAAAAGAAGGCATACAAGATGTAAAAATCAGAGCAAATAAACTATTAGTTGGAGGAGAATCTTTGTTCCTGAAGGACCTGCAGTTAATGGAAAAAGATGAAAGGGAGATGGAAGTATCTATTCACTCGTCAAGTCAATCAAAATCAGTGTCAACTCCACCTGCAAAAAGGGGGTGCCTTGGTGGGAGTAAGAGACAATTGTCCTGTGAAAGGAAAAATATGTCACTTGAGAAATTTGTTTTAAAACCATCAAGTTTAAGAAAGCCAAAACAAGACGAATAGCAGTTAGAGCGAATCAACAGCAATAATTCAGTTGTAGGTTCCTACAGAAGAGATAAAGTGGTTAGCCAAGATTCTAGTGTAGTGGGTGGCATTTCGATTGTTTTCTGGAATGTGAATGGACTTAGGAATCTTTCGGATGCAGAGGATCACATTGAGGAATGGGACATCCTATGTACATCGGAGACTTGGCTGACCCAGCCCCCCTCGTTACTTCCAAGTTGGATAAGTAGTTACAAAATTAATTATAGTAATGCAGTAAGGGAATTTTCAACAGGTAGACCTAGGGGTGGATTGAGTGTTATAACTAAAAAAAGTTTGTTAACATCCATAATTTTTCAAAACGAATATTGTATATTTATGTTATTCAAAAAATGTTTGCAAGATATGATTGTTGGTTTGGTGTAATTTAGCCCAAGCTTGGAGGATGAAATTTGTCGGCAGTTACTGGAAACAGCTTTAGAGCAGATAGAAAGGCTAAATAAGTGCTGTCCGATAATTATTGGGGGTGATTTCAATGGTAGGGTGGGGGACTTAAATCAAGTAGATGAAGCAATAATGTCGGAGAGTTGTTTTCAAGACTGACTTGTTTGATGCGAGACAACCTTTACTAGACAAAGAAGTTACATATGAGGAATTAATTATGACTCTTAATGATTGTAAAAATGGAAAGGCATTAGGTCCGGACCGTATCCTATTTGAATTTATTAAGGGGCTGCCATCAAACTGGCTTCTTTATTTGCAAACGCTTTTTAATGAAGTGTTAAGATCGGAAAAGGTTCCTAACAATGGGGGCATGCGCATGCTTGCATGATCCACAAAAGGGGCGATAAATTGGATCCGTTAAATTACAGATGCATAGCTCTTATGAATTCTATACCGAAAGTGTTTACTCAAATTTTAAATAAGAGGTTGAAAGGTTGGGTGGAATATACGGATAGTATACCGGAATTTCAATCTGGTTTCAGGGAAAAGAGGGGATGCCTTGATAATATCTTTACCTTAAATTCTTTGGTTCAGATCCACTTGAGTAGAGAAAAGGGCAAACTCTTCGCTTTTTTGTGGATTTTGAGAGTGCGTTCCCCTCGGTGGTACATAATAAATTGTGGTACAAACTTTTCACGCTGGGTTTGAGTTCAAAGTTTATAAGAATATGTAAGAAGTTTTACGAGCAGGCTAGTATAGCAATCAGGTTAAGGGAAGGATTGTCAAACGAGGTGGAAGTGACAAGGGGTGTCTTACAGGGCGATACCTTGAGTCCATCTTTTTTTTTCATTATTTATTTCCGATTTGGAGAGATTTTTTCGCGAAAACGGTGTAGAGGGTGTCTCGGTGGATGAAATAAACGAAATTTTGCTATTGGCGTACGCTGATGATATTGTTGTTTTGGCCCACTCATGGAGCGATATGCAGAGAAAAATAAAAATTTTACATAAATATTGTAATAAAAATGGACTGATAATTAATTATAAGAAATCGAAAATAATTGTGTTTCAGAAGGGTGGACGTAGGAAAAAGTACAGTTTCACTTATAAAAAGCAAAATATCGAAGTAGTAAAAAATTATGTTTATTTGGGAACTCAGTTTTCAAACTCTGGTACTTTTAGAGAGGCTGCGGATAGGGCAGTAACTGCTGCAAAAATGGCAACGGGTTCGGTTCTGAAAATTCTGGAACGGTCTAAATGTGATGTTTGGATGACTAAAGAAAAATTGTTCGAAAGTATGGTGAGATGTGTGGATATTTACGGAGCAGAGGTCTGGGGTCTTCGTTATCTGGAGATTTTGGAAACAGGGCAAAACTATTTCTTCAAAAGAGTCTTGTCCCTCCCGGCTATGCTATTAGGGTGGAGGTGGGAAGGGTTAAACTTTCTCACGTAGTATTAAAGTCAACTTTGAGGTGGTTAGGAAAAATCAAAAACATGGCAGATAACAGATACCCCAGAATGTGCTGTAAAAAATTTTTTAAACTGGCGAAACAGTGTAAAAAATCAAATAACAAATATAATTGGGTCTTACAAATAATAAGCATTGTCGAAGATGTTCCTTTAACACGAAATTTAAATATGTTAGATATGGATGTTTTAATTGAGAAGACAAATAGTATTTTTGAACATTATGAATTGTATTTGAGAGTGAAGGATAGAGAAAGAGTGGAAGCCTCGACGAGTTTGCAGATCTATCCGTACCTGCCCTCGGGAGGGGGGGCCCAATTTCATCTAAAAGTGGGCCTCCCTATGGCTGTATCTCGGTTGTTAAGTCAAATTAGGTTGTCTCTAACAAGACGACACGTAATTCGGCATAAAAAAGAAAAATTTTCAATTGACCCTAACCGGATTTATTCATTATGTAATTTACAAGAAAAGGAAACAATAATCCATATCTTGTCGGAATGTCCTTTTTTCTTTGGATTGAGAAATTTAACTGATGGAGAATTGAGCTCAGGTCTCTCCGAGGGGGAGTCCTGGATGGATCTGCTAATTTCGGATGATAGGGACAAATTAAGGGTCTTATCAAATTGTATTTTAAAGGCTTTAAGAGCGAGATCTTTGTTAGTATGAGTGTGTTTTTTTTCTTTTTTTTGAATGTGATTGTATAAAGTTTTAATTTTAAGTTTAAACAATGTAATTACTTAACGGTACCTTTGTATAAACTCCAAGGAGTTTCAAGCAATAAATAAATTATTATAAAATTAAATTATATATACTTTAATTAATTAACATTTAAAATAATTACATATAAATATAAAATTACAATTTTTCTAAAGTGTAATAAATAAATATTGTCAACTAAGGTCACAAATAATTAAAACTCCTCAGAATGGTTCTAGAATGATAATGATTATTACTGTTACGTTTTCTGTTAAATGTGAATTGCATGTTATGAAGTAGAAAGTTTACTCTTTAAGAAGTAGTATTATGATATTTATAATGAAGCTGAAACTGGCGCCTCGTTATCAGTAAATAGTTAATTCTTAAAAATTTTGTGTTGTCATTAAAAAAAACTGGACAAGTGCGAGATGCACTCGCACTGAATTGACGAGTTCCGTTCAAAAATATAAAAAAAACACAGCCACACAAAAAAAATTTTGTGTTCTGACCCAGAGGTCTCACTATGTGTACTTTATGTTCTTGGGGTCGCTGAATCCGAATCCGAGGTCCATTTAACCCCATCAGTTCAGGGTTTTGATATAACCCCAGAAAACCAATATGGCGGACACCTTTTGAAAAAATTCATCGGATTCGCTTGAAACTCGTTACTCAGGGGTTTTAAGGCTCGCCGATTACGAATTTGATGTCAGTTTTCAAAAATTAAAAATGGCGGATCCAATATGGCGGACACTTTTTTGTAAAATTCATCGGATTCGCTTGAAAATCGTAACTCAGGTGTTTTTTGAGTCGCCGATTATGAATTTAATGTCAGTTTTCAAAAATTCAAAATGGCGGATCCAATATGTCGGACACTTTTTGTAAAATTCGTCGGATTCGCTTGAAAATCGTTACTCAGGGGTTTTAGGGGTCGCTGAATCCCAATTTGATGTCAGTTTTCAAAAATTCAAAAGAAGAGACAACATTATTTTTACGGTTTGGAGCAAACCCACTCCTGATGGGTTCAGTGAACCCTAAAACCCCTGAGTAACGATTTTCAAGCGAATCCGATGAATTTTACAAAAAAGTGTCCGCCATATTGGATCCGCCATTTTGAATTTTGGAAAACTGACATCAAATTCGTAATCGGCGACCCTTAACCCCTTGACTGTCGCGGATGCATATATGCGCGGATTCAAAACTGGCCAAAAGTGCTCTTGACGCATATATGCGCAACTTAAAAAAGGTGGTTTAAAACTTCTTAAAAATCGCTGAAAGTGGTTACTCGGGGGTTTTTGGGGTCGCTGAACAAGAATCCGGCGTCAGTTTTTCAAAATTCAAAATGGCGGATCCAATATGGCCGACATCATTCTCAAAAATTAATCCGATTTGCCTGAAAATCTCTACTCGGGGGGTTTTCGGGATTGCTGATTACGAATTCGAGGTCGGTTTTTCAAAATTCAAAATGGCGGATCCAATATGGGGACAATTTTTTCAAACTGATCGGATTCGCTTGAAAATGGTTACGCGGGGGTTTTGAGGGTCGTTGAACACGAATCTGGTGTTAGTTTTTTAAAATTCAAAATGGCGGATCTAATATCGCAAACATTATTTTGAAAAATTGATCAAATTTGCCTGAAAATCCATTATGGTTAAACGAAATTCATAAAAAGAAACACACAACAATTTCGAAAAGTAAACCACTTTACACGACACCAACACTTCACACCATAAAGATTGCGATGAAGATCACCATAAGTTTTGGATAAAATAACTCGATAAAATTAGACAGCGAGATAAAATAAAAGAACTTATCAAATTTAAACGACCGTTTCGAACGAGCAAACAGCAAACACGTCTGACTCTTACGAAGGTTTGGGTAGAACTCTTGAATTTATTATATTTTTATAGGCAGAGTACCTTCCCATGAAGTTTTTTCTACCGAAAATACTTTGCGACTATTCCGGTCTGAAAATGCTGATTTTCTTTGACGTTCAAGTCGACTATTCTTGTAAATAGATGAAAACTAATTCTTTGTGAAGGTTTTTTAAATTTGTTAAATTTTTATAGGGTGAGTACTTTTCCAAGAAGATTTTTCTACCGAAAATACTTTACGACTATTCGGACCTGAATATACAGAATTTCCATATCGTTCAAGTCGACTATTTATGTAAAAAAGGAAAACCTATTCATTGCAAAGCTATTTTTAATTTTTTTAGATTTTTTATAGGCTGAGTACTTTTTCATGATCATTATAAGACACGTAAAACGTTTTTAGCTTGAGACGGCTATTTGAAAAACATAACGTGTCTTAAAATGTAGTGCTGAATGTGTGAGAAATTTGCAACGTTTTAAAATGAGGCACATATCTGTTTCAAACATGTGGACTAAGATATCTTATGTGTTGCAAATGTGGGGACAAAACGTCTTAAAATGGAATACTTGATTTTGCAGTGTACTTGCCGTCGGTACGTGAGCGCATCTTTTTCTCTTTTTCACACAGACACACAAACTCTTTAGTGTTTTAAATTTCATGAAAACTGTTTGAATTTACTTTTAATTTTTAAGTTCATGGGGTAAATGCAGACAGATTGTCATTATTAACTGAATTCACAAAAATTAAAAATCCAATTAAATTTGTCCTCTTCTTTGCATTTGTTCTGACTGATCCTAATTACCCTATAAAGTTTTATTCGATAAAAAATAAATTTTTTTCAGACAAAAAAAGGTTTAAAAACAGTAAATCTTATAATTCTAAGGTGACAAATTTTTTTTAATATAATAATAAGTATTTTACAAAATATTATGTAGAAATTCTTTAATACACGTTTTAGTAAATTCTACTGAAATTTTGTAAGTAAATTGCTGTCATTGTTACCTAGAATCTTACACAAGGATTTTCCAAATATACCTACAAAATTTTTTGAAAAACTTTTTCAACATCTAAATTTTAAGTACTTCTTGTAAAAATTACATCCCTGACATGAAAATTATTCTATTAATAATATTATTATTTATATTAATAGTATATAAAGTATAAATTTTAGAAAAATGTATAAAATTATTTGTTATTTATATTTTTCAGAAAAAGTGCAAATTATGTACTTTTTGAAATTGTTAAAGTTTTACCTCGCGTGGAAAACGAACTATGGGCAAAAGATAGCAAAATCTGACAAACATTGGCACAGATTTTTACTCAAATAATTTACACAGATAATTAGATAAAAAAAATTTGCGATTTTAAACTTTACAGAAAACATGGGGAAAATATAGGAGCAAAAAATTTTAATTTTTTCTTTTTTTAGAGTATAAAATTTTCAATTTTGAACTTTGACAAATTATCTTCCGGAAAAATATCTCCTGTCAAAATAAATTAGATTTCCGGAAATTTATTAATATTGGTTTAATTATAAACTTTTAATCTAGAATAATTAAATCAAATTGACACCTAAAAAAATGTATTTTTGTTTATGAGAAAAAAATTATCAAATATTAAATATACTTTTTTATTAATAAAGATTCGAAAAATGATGGGTTAGATTGTCTTGCTTATTTGCAGAAGAAAAAAAATCTTTCGGAAAAATATCTCCTGTCAAAATAAATTATATTTCCGGAAATTTTGCGGAAATTCATTAAATTTGGTTTAATTATAACCTTTTAATCTAGAAGAATTAAATCAAATTGACACACAAAAAAATGGATATATGTTTATGAGAAAAAAATTATCAAATATTAAATATATTTTTTTATTAATAAAGATTCGAAAAATGATGGGTTAGATTGTGTCGCTTATTTGCGGAAGAAAAAGTGCAAATTATGTAGTTTTTGAAATTGTTAAAGTTTTACCTCGCGTGGAAAACGAACTATGGGCAAAAGATAGCAAAATCTGACAAACATGGGCACAGATTTTTACTCAAATAATTTACACAGATAATTAGATAAAAAAAAATTTGCGATTTTGAACTTTACAGAAAACATGGGGAAAGATAGGAGCAAAAAACTTTAATTTTTTCTTTTTTTAGAGTATAAAATTTTCAATTTTGAACTTTGACAAATTATCTTCCGGAAAAATATCTCCTGTCAAAATAAATTAGATTTCCGGAAATTTATTAATATTGGTTTAATTATAAACTTTTAATCTAGAATAATTAAATCAAATTGACACCCAAAAAAAATGGATTTATGTTTATGAGAAAAAAATTATCAAATATCTCCTGTCAAAACAAATTAGATTTCCGGAAATTTTCCGGAAATTCATTAAATTTGGTTAAATTATAACCTTTTAATCTAGAAGAATTAAATCAAATTGACACCAAAAAAATGGATTTATGTTTATGAGAAAAAAATTATCAAATATTAAATATACTATTTTATTAATAAAGATTCGAAAAATGATGGGTTAGATTGTGTCGCTTATTAGCGGAAGAAAAAAATTCTTCCGGAAGAATATCTCCTGTCAAAACAAATTAGATTTCCGGAAATTATTTTAATTTGGTTTAATTATAAACTTTTAATCTAGAATAATTAAATCAAATTGACACCCAAAAAATGGATTTATGTTTATGAGAAAAAAATTATCAAATGTTAAATATACTTTTTTATTAATAAAGATTCGAAAAATGATGGGTTAGATTCTCTCGCTTATTTGCGGAAGAAAAAAAATCTTCCGGAAGAATATCTCCTGTCAAAATAAATTATATTTCCGGAAATTTTGCGGAAATTCATTAAATTTGGTTAAATTATAACCTTTTAATCTAGAAGAATTAAATCAAATTAACACACAAAAAAATGGATTTATTTTTATGAGAAATAAATTATCAAATATTAAATATACTTTTTTATTAATAAAGATTCGAAAAATGATGGGTTAGATTCTCTCGCTTATTTGCGGAAGAAAAAAAATCTTCCGGAAGAATATCTCCTGTCAAAATAAATTAGATTTCGGGAAATTTTGCGGAAATTCATTAAATTTGGTTTACTTATAACCTTTTAATCTAGAATAATTAAATCAAATTGACACACAAAAAAATGGATTTATGTTTATGAGAAAAAAAATTGTTAAATATTAAATATATTTTTTTATTAATAAAGATTCGAAAAAAGAAGGGATAGATTGTCTTGCTTATTTGCGGAAGAAAAAAAATCTTCCGGAAGAATATCTCCTGTCAAAATAAATTAGATTTCGGGAAATTTTCCGGAACAAAATTAACTTCCGGAAGAAAAATAATTTCTGGAAATTTTCCGGAATGTTTCCGGAAATGGCTTTCGTCAAATTGCCGGAAACCGCTTGCGGAAAGTTTCCGATTTCCTTTCACATGGGATTATCTGTGACGTTATTGAAAAATCATAAATATGAGGAAGCTTATTTAATCTTAAATAAAATAACAATCTAATTTAAGAAATATTTTGCACAAAATTGTTTAGCTGAAAAATTCATATTAATTAATACTTATTTCGACATAATTTTTTACCTATAAAATATTTTAACACAATTTCTGTGTGTCTAGTAACCGGGAAAATCGAGAAATAGCCGGGAATTGAATTTAACTGATAATAAGCTATGAATTTCATGTTAAACCAGTAATTTTTTACAAAATTAAAAAATTTGTTTAATAAAGATTCTTTTTATTTTAATTTTTATTGATATTTATATGCACGGAAAAAATAAGTACATGAAAGATTACTTTACAGTACTTGAATATTGGATAGGACAATGTTCTGTAAATATTTCATAAACAGTCCTAGAATTTTTCATTGTCTTATGTAACATAATCACGAGTAGTGCTATAATATTTAAAATTTTCAAATGATTACTTTAGATATTCCAACACTGCTTGCGATTATTTCACATAAGTCAATAAAAAATTGTAGGACTGCCTATAAAATATTTTCAGAATGTTGTTGCATCCAAAAGTTAAGTACTGTTAAATAATATTTCATGTACTTATTTTTTACGTGTACTGTTCTCTAAATTGGAATTAGTTAAAAATAATTAATTTGACATTAAAAAATTACTAACTAATTCAAATATATTGTGCAAATGAATTTTAAAAATATTATCAAATTAATAAAAATTTGGTGGAATTTAACTTAATATAATTACATTTGTAAAAAAAATTTCATTATGTATTTAATTAATTAATTGAAAAAATTGAATTTTATAAAAAGTCACATTCAAATGTATTAATATTTATTCGAAGGGAGATTAATATTAAAATTTTAATAAATTAACAACATATTATTTGTAGAAAATAAAAATTAAAAACAATAAAGTCAAAAATAATATAAAGCAATAGAATTATACCTTTAATTTAAAAAAAATAATATGTGATATTTTATATTGATTATAAAATTAAATACCAAAATATTAACTTTTCTGAATTGGCATAGAACCTCATTTATTTATATAATTACAATGGAAAAAACACTTTTTGAGATTTTCAACGGATTGTTAAAGAGCACAAATAGTATTCACGGTGGGTTTGAATTAAGTTCAACCCAAAAAATGCTTGCACCTCCTGTTTTTTTCTTGAACTTGTTTCTGGGACGCATTCTGATAATTTTGAACCCAAAATGACAAAAATTGTTCGATCCGTTTTTTAAAAAACTTATTTTTTCTTTGTTTCCAAATATTAGTCAATTTATTTTTAAGAAAATAAAGCAATGTAAGTATTTTAGTAGCTTGAGTTCTTTAAATCAGTAGTAGAAAAGAGGATATTAGTCCTCAATTTCATACAACAACTAAAAACCATGGAAATTAAGGAACCACCGTAAAAGACTGTATATAATTTACTTTTTTGTATATTATTATTTTTCAATAAATGTGAACTCAAATTTTTCTACACAAAAGTCAAAGCCTGTAAAATATTCTGTAAATTAAAAAAATAATTAAATTCTTCATCTTTAATATTTTAAAAATTTCGACCTTCTAAAATAATTTCTTTTCATTTAATTTCTTAAATAGTAAATCATTTTTCAGTTTTTATGAAATAAATAGATTCTAAATTTAAAATTTTTAATTTTAATACTATTTTTAATTATATTATTTATTTTTAATTTTAAAGTTTTTAATTTTAAAGTTTTTAATTTTAAAGTTTAATTTTAAACTCTAAAGTTTTTTTTAGATTCTTCTAAAGTTACTACAATCAAAAGATAAAGTCAAGTTAGTTAAATTTCGAGCAAATTAAAAGAAATGCTCTCAATTTCTATTAGAACTAAACGTATGTGTTTTTTAAAATGTCCATTTTTAATAGGGGAGTGCTGTTAGGGTGGAGTCCCATGGCAGCGTTTTGCGTTGCGTTTTGTAAGTAGGCCATGAGTATGAGAGAAATACAGATATATGTTTGCTCTGTTCGCACTCATAGCCTAGTTACAAAACGCAACGCAAAACGCTGACATAGGACTCCACCCTTAGGGTTGGACAGGTGTTAGAGTTGAGCCATCGCGTTTATTTTGTCTTATCACATTAGCGCCATCTGTTTTTGTACTTAAATTCTTGCTACTAATGCCAGTCAACTTTTCACATGAGTTTCAGTCAAGTATACGAACGTATACTTTTGTTTTTTGCGAGTCATTGTTGTACGCTCAACAGAAACTTTTTTGTGATGTCAAAAAAAGAGAAGTAAATGTAGAAGAAATATGCCAAAGACAAAGTAAATTTATTAAAATTGTTTATTAAGATGTTATACGAAAATATGAAAAGAAATTTGGGGTTTTGTGTGACGCGTTTGTGTTCTATGTGGTATGTCGCAAAACGACGCGTGAGTTAGCGTTGAGCCAGGCGGTGTCGTCAGGGTTAAGCCGCCCAAAATATTGCAATTACGAAGCGTACTTGCAACAGAAATTCATTTTTTGACTTAAAGAGGTGTCAAAAACTTTATTTCTAACGAAAAAAGAGAAAAAAAATTTTTTCAATAATCTTTTTTTATTGTTTTAATTTAAAATTTTTTGATTTCATTCTTAAGAAATAAAATATCTAATTTTATGCAAAAATGCACAATATGGGATTTTATTTTAATTTCATGGTTCATTTCCTCATTTGCAAGTGTAATTCTATCATTTGAAGGACATTTTTAACCATTTACCTAAATATTTCATTGATTTTCTACAGTTACAACATTATTTTTTAAATTGCTTATAACTTTGAAACTTTTGGCTGAATTTTTTTGCAATGTACAGCAAAAACATTGCATTTGAGTTGATAAAGCATTTCACGCTATGTCACGTCGCGAAAAGTTTAAGTGTTTGACTATATCAACTGCACGGACGTTGCAGAAGTTTTTACCCTTTCTCCTTGTAATTTAAAGAAGGAAAGAAATAAATTTTCCCTTCTACATGTTGAAGGTCCAATCGCTGATATGAGACTTCTTTATCGTCAGTGCGGTTGATATACTCAAACAGTTTATTTTTCGCGACGCATCAAAAATACTATTTTATAGGTCATTATAATTAGTTATTTTACTAATTACTTTTTATTGCTCATAGTCAAATATGATTTCAATAAAAACTTTGACACTCTAAATTATAATTTATATAAAAAAAACCAATGTTAATTTTTGTGGGAGAAAATGCTGTTCGAATAATGTGATTTTAGTGCTTTGTTTGTTTACATTTTGGTTTGTTTACATTTCACAACTTGGACTTACCCTTCATTCTTTTATTAATTTACAGAAAATATCATAGGCTTTGATTTTTGCGTAGAAAATTTGGAGTTTACATGCACTGGAAAATAAAAATATGCAAAAAAGTAAATTATGAACAGTTTTTTATGGTTTTCCTTAATTTCTATGGATTTTAGTTGTTTCATGAAATTTAGCACTAATATCCTCTTTTCTACTACTGATTTAAAGAACTCAAGCTAATAAAATTCTTATACTGGTTTATTTTCTAAAAAATAAATTAACTAATATTTGGGGAAAAAAGAAAAAAAAAGTTTTTTCAAAAACGGCTCGACCGATTTTTTTCTTTTTGTGTTCAAAATTATCAGAAGGCATCCCAGAAAAAAGTTTAAGAAAAAAACCGGAGGTGCAAGCATTTTTTAGGTTGAACTTAATTCAAACCCACCGTGACTTGCTCGGCGAGTTCTTCTTCCCGGCTCCTCAATTATTAACTGCACTTTCTAAAATCTTACAAATAAGATTGTATTTGTTTATTTGTAAATAGTGTTTTAAAGAAAGAACTTAATAAGTAATAATGATAACACGGTGCTTCAAAATTTTTTTTTGTTGTATACTTTTGTTCTCATGTATAGGAACTTGTAGAGGAGGTTGAACTATTAACTTTAGTATGTTTGAAATTTCAAATACACCCCCGAAATTTTAAGTTATAGTTCAAAAACCAAAATTTCATCAATTTGTGTATAAAAATAGTTGTATATTGGTTATTTTTCAATCGATTTGGGTGATTCAGGGCTTATTGGAAAGCTAAAAGTTGTTGTTTTTTAAAACTTTAAGGTTAATAAAGTTTCGTTGAAAAATGTGAAAGCTGTGAGCCAAAACATACGAACAAAAACTCAAAAAATGCAATTATGGTGACTTTGGCTTAAAAATACACCCTAAATTTAAAGTGAACCCACATTATATCATATATTGCAAGAAACTACATGTCCCTTCAAAATAAGCTGTAGATGGACTCGATTGGATAAAAATTCTCCAAATTATGAAGGTTTTAGTAATTTTTGTCATAATAATGCATACCGACAGAATGCATTTTTTTTATTCATAATTGATTAAATTTTGTTGCATTTATTATTATTGTTTTTATTTTATTTCTTTTTATGTATTTCTGTAAAATTATTTATATTGCATTTATTTATATTATATCTTTAAAAATTATTAGATCCAGAAGTAAATTTCATTGATTTTATAAGGAATATTATTCTATGAGATTTTAAAATAGAATATTTATACAAATCGACCCATTATTCGAATATTATTTTAATAAACGCTTAAAAATACAAAAAATGTTCTCTCCTGACTGAAATTTACAAAATATTAAATAAATTTCATCATTTTTATATTTGATAGTTATTTTCAAGTTGAATTTAAGATTGAGAATTTTTTGAATAAATTTTTCATATACTTTTCTACATTTTTACTCGTTTAACATAAATTATTACAATATTATATAGCCCAAGTATACTTCATTCTCAGTCTAGACTGCCTGCTATGACGTGTCTCCGAAATAGCATTAGTCTCAGTTTTTAGGCACTGTGATTAGAAAACTGAGCTTAATGTTATTTCAAAGATTGACCTTTTCTCTCGAAGAGCGTCACATGTAAATATATGTATATATTTTCGAAGCAATAATTGCACTGATTCAACAATTTTACGAATTATCTACACGCTCAACATTTATTTATTAAATAATTATTTATTTAATAAATAAAAATAAAAGTAATTATGTCTCTCTCTCTCTTCAAAATAAATTCTTATGAATCAATTTAATAAAGTAAAATTCCAAATTAAAATTTTGTATTGATTGAAATAAATTCCAATTGTGAACAAAATTTTCAAGGTTTAAATTCCAAATAAAAAAAATATATTAAAAATTTCTTATACAGTTCAAGAAATCCTAAATCTAAAAAAAAATTTTTTATAGAATAAAGGAAATTCCAAATCAAAAAAATTACCTATTCAAAAACAAAATCGAAATCTAAAAGAAATTATTTATAACAGAAATCGAAAATTATTGAAACTTTATAGAAATAAATGAATTTCTAAAGTTATTTCCACTTTATTTAAAAAACAAAAAAAAATCGAGTATTATTGAAACTTTTACGGAATAAACTAAATTCCAATTTTATGAAAATTTTAGGAATAAACGAAATTCCAAAACTATTGAAACTTTTAAGGAATAAACTAAATTCCAATTTTATGAAAAAAACAAGTATATATTTAGAGAATTGAAAGAATTCCTAGTCAAAACAAAAACTACATTCCAATTTTATGGAAAAAACAAGTCTATATTCAGGGAATTAAAAGAATTCCTACAAATCTGTCACTGATTGGTATATTTCTTCGTTTCCCATGGGTTGAGTTATGACACTGTTGTGTCATTAATAATTAATTATTTCTGTTATAAATAATTTCTTTTAGATTTCCATTTTGTTTTTGAATAGGTAATTTTTTTGATTTGGAATTTATTTTATTCCATAAAATTTTTTTTTTAGATTTAGGATTTCTTGAACTGTATAAGAAATTTTTAATATATTTTTTTTTATTTGGAATTTATTTTTATTACCTTGAAAATTTTGTTCACAATTGGAATTTATTTCAATCAATACAAAATTTTAATTTGGAATTTTACTTTATTAAATTGATTCATAAGAATTTGTTTTGAAGAGAGAGAGAGACATAATTACTTTTATTTTTATTTATTAAATAAATAATTATTTAATATATAAATGTTGAGCGTGTAGATAATTCGTAAAATTGTTGAATCAGTGCAATTATTGCTTCGAAAATATATACATATATTTACATGTGACGCTCTTCGAGAGAAAAGGTCTATCTTTGAAATAACATTAAGCTCAGTTTTCTAATCACAGTGCCTAAAAACTGAGACTAATGCTATTTCGGAGACACGTCATAGCAGGCAGTCTAGACTGAGAATGAAATATACTTGGGCTATATAATATTGTAATAATTTATGTTAAACGAGTAAAAATGTAGAAAAGTATATGAAAAATTTATTTAAAAAATTCTCAATCTTAAATTCAACTTGAAAATAACTATCAAATATAAAAATGATGAAATTTATTTAATATTTTGTAAATTTCAGTCAGGAGAGAACATTTTTTGTATTTTTAAGCGTTTATTAAAATAATATTCGAATAATGGGTCGATTTGTATAAATATTCTATTTTAAAATCTCATAGAATAATATTCCTTATAAAATCAATGAAATTTACTTCTGGATCTAATAATTTTTAAAGATATAATATAAATGAATGCAATATAAATAATTTTACAGAAATACATAAAAAGAAATAAAATAAAAACAATAATAATAAATGCAACAAAATTTAATCAATTATGAATAAAAAAATGCATACTGTCGGTTATTGATTTTTTTATACTCTGATGGAGAGAAAAGTATTACATGTCGTACACCTTTCAAAACGTTTTGTGTTTGTATATGAAATAAACAAGTAAACACCATTTGTATTGCGAACATATTCTGCAAACTGCAGTTAGTTTACTCGTTAACTACATCTGTTGCCTTTGCATTCAAAACAGGTGCACGATTCCGTTTACTTTTGCGATTAGAACATTTTAATTCTATAAACAATATACAATCTTTCCAACTAGACTCAACATATAAATAAAATTATAATCCTTAAACCAGTTTAAAAAAAATTAAAATAGAACTTAATCAAAAGCATTAATGACATTGATAGAAGTTTCTTCTAAAAAAATATCAAAAACATTAAAATATATTAATTACATACAAATAAACAAAATATTAGTTAAATAATAATAGATACATTCAAAAGTTAAAGTAAGCACTACTTAGAGATGTGCATCATAATCTGTGAGCAACATACAAATACCTCTTGATCCCTTTCGGGGGTACAGAAGGGGTTCATAAAAATGGATAGGATCTTCAAGAAACCGAATGAACTGTGTTTCTCTGGATAAATATTTCAGGTCATAGAGGTTTAGAAAGGTCATCGGAAGAGACGAATAAGGTAGAGTCTTAATTACGAGGAAAGACACTGTCAACTTCGAAGAGTCCTATGTGAACGGGTTGCATGAAGGAGTAGCCCTTTTAAAGTTTCGTTGGCTGATCCGGTTTGTGATGAAAGTCGTGTGTAAGTTACGCCTGAAAGACCCAAATCTTTTGGGTCTTTCAGGAGATCGGAATAGAGAAGTCTCAGCCTCTTGGAAGAGACTGAGATACCAGGTGACCTCGCAGATGAAAAGTCTTATCCTTAAAAGGGGTTAATTAAGGATGGAACCTTCTTCTACCCTTCAGTTGATATATATGAACAAAGAGATGTCTCAAAACTCTCTACAGCATTCAATAATGAACTCATTTCAATAATTTTTTTTCAAAATACTCGACCTAAAATTTAGAACAGATCTCTCGTAGAAGTCAAAAACATTTGTCGGGTCACGTTTCTACTTGATAGAACAAAAAAATTTCTAAGTTTCAATTTTTTCAAGAAGTTGTAATATCAACTTAAGACATTCCACGTAAAATGCTTCATATTTAGGGTATTTGGAATTGAATTTAAATTTTTGGAATATATACATTTTTACAAGTAAGAATTATATTTTAGTCGATTTTAGGTGAAACGGGGGTGTTTTCGTAGTATTAACCCTTTAATATTAACGGCTTTTTCAAAAAGAAGGTGTAGAAAATACCCAAAAAAAATGTAAATGGTAATATAACCGATTTCGAACTTTTTACTGTTTTTCGGGGTCGCTGATTGCGAACCTAAGATCAGTTATTAAAATACTAATTAATTCTTAGAAAAAATATCTAACAAATATTTTACTGTTAAAGTAGGAATTAATGAAAATTAATTATTTAATCAAAAGATGTTATTTTTTCCTTTAACTAAACGTGTACTTCGGACGAAAACGTAAAATGTAGTGGATCCCCTCTCTGCTTAACTATTATTTAGTTAATAGGTTGAAATCCTTATTCTTAAATAAATAGAAAAGGAAATATAATTTTTAGGTTATAAAAGTTAATTCCAGGAGGTTACCAAGGGTAACTTCCGATGGTTCTCACGGAAAACTTCCTTGAAATTTTTGTGCTATGTGAGATACATGTGTAAATGAAAAATGTAATGTGTATAAACTATAACGTAGAAATATAATACTCACTACTCGGTAATTTCGTCTTTTCGTCACTTTAATCCAATTTCGGTTAAAATACCAAGTTAAAATGATGGTGTATGTGTAAAATGGAGTACTTATATGTGTGTGAGTAAAAAATGTAATGTAAAATGAAAAATTTTATCTATTAAATTTTTTTTTTATTTTTTATTTTACTGAAATTTTTTATAATGGTTCATTACATTTAATTTTTTTAAATACTAATTCTAGGATCACTAGATTGATATCTCACTGTGAACTGTAATATTTTTTTTAATTGCACGAAATTTAAGACCTAAACCCCGTAAATAAAGGTTATTTTTAGAATATACTCAATTTAATATTATTATTTTATAAAATGACTTTTCTTTTTGCAGATATTGACTTTTATTTTTTACTTTAACTTTATTGCATTTTTTATTTCAATTCTTTTACTTTTTAACCCCTTGCGTGTGGATGACGTGTATACACGTCATGAAAAAAACGGCCCAAAGTGTGTATGACGTGTATTCAAATAAATATTCTAGTAATTTAACATCAATTAACCAGTTACTCTTTCTTAAAACCTGTCCCTTAAAATCAGAATTTTATGCTCTGTGAATAAATCAGGTTGAATCACCGATGCCGGTAGAATTAAATATGTAAATTATGATTATGAGAGAGTTTACACCGAGTATTATATTTATGCTCGCGCGCGCATATACAAAAATATATGCCCCGCGGGCATATATTCGCGTCTGCGCAAACTATCTGTCTGCAGCTGTGTTGTGAAAGGTTAGAAACATCCACTTGCCTCGACATCGTGTTTTTACACAAAAAATTTGTTTGTTGAATGAAAAATCATTATTTCATAAAAAAAATCATCAAATTAATATCGGTAAGTAAATATGGTACTTTATTAGTATTGATTATTACGTATTTGACTTAGATTTTAATATATATTTGTGAATATTGTAAACAAAAACACGAGTAACCTCAAAATTTTACTTTGAAAAAGAAACTTTTACTTTAACCACTTTAACATTAAATAATTGTAATATAATTTTCAAAAAAACTATTAATATATTATTATAAAAATACAATATTATATTTCACAATAAATATACATTTGTGAAATGAAGATTTACATTCATACAACGATTTGTGTAGAAATTATAAAAATATTTAATAGACAATTATTATTATAATAAAATAATCTCAATTTATACAAATTGTTTTTTTATAATTATATATTAATAGCTTTTTTTAATTCGGTCAAAATTAAAAGGCGAAGCAAGAAAATCAATATCAGGGAGTAGTTTTAGTACAATCACAGACCTCGTTAGTCATTTGAAAAAAAATCTATTTACCGAGCAAAAGTATTTATCAATTGCAGGGAGAGTTATGCAATATTTTTATGTGCGAAACCGAATCTGTTATTTCTTACGCGAATGGAATAAAATATTTATCTGATCAAATTTATGACACACTTAAATTAAAAAATAAAGGCATTTTAGACAAAGAAAAAATTGAAAGTTTAGAACAAGATGTAGTTTTATGTTTTAGTCGTGGTTTACCACCAGTATTAGAAATTCGCGTTGGAGATTGTTTAATTTTAAAAGAACCAAAAAATAAAGCTCTTGAAGCTGAAAGAAAATTGAAAGTGACAGCAGATCTTAGAAAAGAAAATTCTTGTAGACAAAGTCAAAGTAAAGTCACTTTTGCTACAGAAAAAATAATTTGTAAAAATTGTGGAATTAAATGTCATACTAGACAGAGTTGTCGTAGGTCAGAACAAAATCAATACCACACGCAGTATAAAACTCAACGCTTCGTATCTCTTCAAGGCTGGAGAGAACCAATCGATTTTACAAGAAGAGGGAACTCCCTTTCACTTAGACGACCATGGGAACGCAATGAACACCCGCATTTTTCTAATCACCCCAAAATGACTTTAGATATCAACAATTTCAAATCAAAAATAATTTTCAACAAATTAAAAGTCAAAATAATTTTCAAAATGAATTTTTTTTTAGCAATTTAAAAATCGAAATAATTGTAATTAATGTAAAAGAATAGGGCATAATATCAATTAATGTAGACGTGGAGAATATAATAATCAGAATTACCAAAATCAGCAATCTCGACGGCATACTCAAGTGAATCAGGGAAACGAGTAAAGCTTTCCCAAAACAGGTGCGCTGGGACAGGTAGTAGTGGAATAAAATTCCTAATAAAAAAGCATCTACTGATTTAGAAGTGATTCAAATTAATTGTACTAAAGGTAGTGTTATACCATCTATTTTTATTCAAAATTGTTTAAAACCGCTTTATTTAATGATTGATACTAGTGCAGGAATAAATCTTTTAAAATAAAAAATGCTTCATTCCTCAATGACAGTTAATACATTTAAAAAATTGCAACTTACAGGAATTAATCAACATCCAGTTTATACAATCGGTCAGATAAAATTAAAAATTTTTGATTACTCAACTTCTTTTAATATTATACCTAACGAAGTTCCTATTGAAGAACATAGAGTTAAGTATATGTCAAAGCAGCAAACACATTATCTAATTCTGTAAAGTTAAAAATCTCAAAAATAATTTTAGAAGAATGTCAAATATTTCAAAGTCTTGAAAAATCAAATGTAACTAAACAAAATAGATTAAACATTGAAAATAGCACAGCAGAAAAAATATTAGATAATTTCATGTATTCACAAAATTCAGAATTCGGATTTTATTCATTAACAGGTAAAGAAAGAATTGAACAGATATTAGATTCACTTCGATTAGATCATTTAAACGCAGAATAATTAAAACACGTGGAAACATTAATAACAGAATACGCGGAAATTTTTCATTTACCTGGTGAATATCTTACATCTACTAATGTTCTCCAACACAATATTCCTACTAAAGGCGAGGAACCAGTATTCACACGTCAATATCGATATCCACTTGTGCATAAAGAAGAGCTTTTAAAACAAACAAGTTAACTCTTTAAAAATAAAATTATTAAACCTTCTCAATCCCCGTATAATACTCTAGTTTGGATTGTGCCAAAGAAAGCTGACTCTTTAGGAAATAAAAAATGGCGGATGGTACTCGATTTTCATAAATTAAATGAAAAAACAATTATTGATTTTTTCCATTGCCAAATATTAATGAGGTACTTGAAACTCTTGAAAATTCGCAATATTTTTCTGTCTTTGACTTAGCTTATGGTTTTCATCAAATAAAAATGAATCCAAAAGATTTACACAAAACTGCCATTTTAACACCTTATGGTCACTATGAATTTGACCGCATGCCATTTGGACTAAAAAATGCCCCAAGTTGTTTTTAAAGATTAATGAATTCTTGTCTGTCTGGTCTTATTGGTACTGAATTATTTGTCTATTTAGATGACGTAGTAATTTTTGCAAATTCTTTAGAAGAACATCAAGAAAAATTTAAGAATTTTATGAATCGATTTGAGGTAGCTAATTTAAAATTGCAACCAGATAAATGCGAATTTCTCAGACCTGAAGTAGTTTACTTTGGACATATTATTGATTAGGATGGAGTTAGACCAGATCCAAAGAAAATAAGCACAGTAAAAAATTTTCCAACTCCTAAAAATGTTAAAAATATAAAACAATTTTTAGGTTTAGCAGGATACTACAGACGTTTTATTGCAAATTTCTCTAAAAAATCGGAACCCTTAACGCAATTATTAAAGAAAAATGTGACTTTTAAATGGAAAGAAAAACAACAAGAAGCTTTCGAAAAATTAAAAGAAGAACTTTGTAAAGAACCTTTATTGCAAAGACCAGATTTTGATCAATCCTTTATTCTAACTACTGACGCATCAGGTTTTGCTATCGGTGGAATTTTATCTTAAGGCGAAATTGGAAAAGATAAACCTATTGCTTACGCATGAAGATCACTACACGAACATAAAGTCAAATACGATACTTATAATAAAGAAGCTCTCGCGATTGTGTATTGTGTTTTACATTTAAGACACTTTCTTTATGGTAGAAAATTTAAAATTGTGACTGACCATAAACCTTTATTATGGTTTCAAAATTCAAGCGTTCCTTTAAAAAATGTTTCATTTTTTTGGTTTTGTTAAAAAAAATTTCGATGCACTTCTTCGACTGCAATTTCAGAAACCCTTGCATGTTAATTAATAAAATAATAATTTTATCAATAAATAGTAATTTGTACTAAGTTATTAGTATAATGTTTCAAGTTATTAATTAATTATTTATTATTAAAAAGTTAGTCACCGATTTAAATTATAGTCAACAGTACCACACGGGAAAAATTAATTTAGCAGATTTTACAAAACTTTTACGGAGTAGCGGATACTGCTTTTAACGAAACTGAGTTTTGTACTCTCGAAATCTGAATTAGTAGAATTCTACTACGAATTAGTAAAATTTTACTAATTGTAAGTAGAATTATTACTAAATCATTTAGTGGACGACTTTTCACCATTTCATTAGTAACTTTCTACTAATTCAGATTTAGAGAGTAAAATATGAGAAATATTTCAGAACAAACTCTAAAAATATTCAGTATATACTACGAAATTTTTTAACTTTATCTTGAAATATTCCTTACATTTGTTATGTCTAACCTTATTATTATATTCCCTAAATTTTCTCGATTTAACTTTAATTTATAAAAATTAAAGTTGGGACGAGGTTGGATAAATGACAAGAAATAATTTTATTTGAACACAATATATTTGAAAAAGATCAAAGTTATGCAAACATGGAATGAACACGAGCTTTCTAAAATGAGTCTATGTGGTTTGTCTCTCTGTACCTTGGCTCAGCGGGTGGTGGTCCTAGCTCGTGTTGCAGGAGAACAATGCGTCTGTTCGGCAATTATGCGTTAAGTGGCTGCAGGTTAATGATTTACGAGACTCGTAAATTATCTTCGTTCGATGGGTATTCAGCTTTTGTCACAACTCGAACGATGTTTTCTAACACCAAATTAGACTTCAAGATGAGTTGAATTTAGAATTTTCACGTAATTATTCAGGACAACTACTATACTGGGGATGAGACCGCTTATACGAAGAGAACCACTTATGAAGATTGAAATTTTTAGACTAGTAGTCCAGGTGACTACTACTGACGATTACATCTTTAAGACTGACTTTTAGATGATAGTGTAGCCCTTTTTATACTAGAACTTTTTGTCTTTTACCATGCACTTTTAGAAAATGTTCTTTTAACATTGAATTTTGGAAAAGTATTGTTGTGGCCACTTGTGTTGATTCAGCTTTAGATCGCACGTGTTCATATCCTGTTAGTCATATGTTTTTACAATTTTCGTTATATTTTTATGTTGTTTGTTAATTTATATAGTTATTACAATTTGTTATTAACTTGTTATTACAATTTGTTATTAACTTATTTGTTATTAACTTGTTATTGCATTTTGTTATTGTTGTTTACAATATAACTTGTTATTAGTTGTTATTTGTTACATTTAAATACTATCTTGTTATAATTAATCAATATTATTTTGTTATTGTTGTTACAACTAATTATTACTATTTTGTTATTATTGTTACAATTAATTATTATTATTTATTGTTACAAATTGTTATTATTTAATTATTATTGTTGTTACACTTACTACTATTTGTTATTATTTTTACAATCAATTATTGTTATTACTTGTTATTATTATTACAATAGTTATTATTATTTTGTTATTACAAATGATTATTCGCTGTTATTGTTTAAATCTAATTATTATTTTATTATTCTTATTATTACTATTTTCATTAAATAATAATTGTATATAATTATTAATAATAATGTTAATAACAATTATTTATTGTTATTCCTATTATTACTATTATTATTATTATTATTATTATTAATAATGAAAAATATGTTACGATGACGTAACACATTTTACAAAACTTAGTTTCGTTAAAAGCTGCCCAATGGGAAATTTACAACTGGCGGAGTACTATGCCAGCACTGTCAGTACTGGCAGCTACGCTGACAGACAGCACTGGCATAACGCAGGGATGATAACACTGTGTAACTCTGGCGAAGTACTGACTACCAGTGCTGCCAGACAGTTAGAAGTAATAAATTGAATTTAAATAAATTAAACTAAAATTTAAATAACAGACTTAAATAACTTTACTTATTGCATTTAACATTTTACAAGTGGTATTTTTATAATAATTTTTTTTCATAGTAAGAAGTATAATAGAATTTTAACCCCTTCGCAGTCGAGGCCAAAATCTTATCAGTGGGCTCAAAATGTCGACAACTTTTTAGAAAACTGAAATTTGCGAAAATCAGTATATTATAGTATTTGAGATCGCTAATTACGAATCCGAAATCAGATTTTAAAAATTCAAAATGGCAGATCCAATATGGCGGAAGACATTTTCAAAAATCCATCAAATTCACTTGAAACTCGTTACTCGAGGGTTTTCGAGGTCGCTGATTACGAATCCGAACACAGATTTTGAAAATTCAAAATGGCGTATCCAAAATTGCGGACGACATTTTCAAAAATTCATCGATTTCACTTGCAACTCGATACTCGTGGGTTTTCGGGGTTGCTGATTCCGAATATGAACTCCGATTCCAAAAATTTAAAATAGTAGATCCAATATAGCAGATGCATTTTCAAAATTTTCAAAATTCATCGGGTTCACTTGAAACTCGAAACTCGGGTGTATCAATTTGTCAGTTCCAACATGGCAGACGCTATTTTAACAAATTTATTATAATCACTGAAAATTTGTGACTTGAAGTTTATTGATGTCTTAAATTAAAAATGTACTGTCGGTTTTGAAAATGGCGGATCCAATATAATAACCAGTTATTTTGAAAGCTAACTGAATTTATTTAAATTCTGTTAGTCAAAAATTATTTAAGTCTTACGTCGAGATCCCTGTAACTGTCATTTTTGTTGAACGCGACAGTCAGTTGTTTTGTTAATTGCTCTGTATGTGTCTAATGTGTTATTTTTATTCTTCGTTTAGCTTAAAAACTGTCTTTTTTGTAACCGTTTGCAGTTGTATTTGGACGTCTTTATTCCAGTTTGTCCTGTTATTGTGAAAATATTGTCCGACATATTGGATCCGCCATCTTAAATTTTTGAAATCTGAGTTCAGATTCGTAATCAGCGAACCCAAAAACCCCTGAGTAACAAGTTTCAAGTGAATTCAATGAATTTGTAAAAAATACGTCAGCCATATTGGATCCGCCCTTTTGAATTATCAAAATCTAAGTTTGGATTCATAATCAGTGACTCCGAAAACCCCCGAGTAACAAGTTTCAAGTGAATCCGATGATTTCTTGAAAATGTCGTTTGCCATATTGGATCCGCCATTTTGAATTTTTAAAATCTAAGTTCGGATTCGTAACCAGCGACCCCGCAAACCCCCGAGTATCAATTTGTGGACAAATCTTTGTGTTTTTGTAGCCAAAAATCTGCTTGCGTCTATACATGTCATCGACAGTTCGAGCCCACTTGCACCATGACGTGTATACACGTCATCGACTATTATGAGGTTAATATCCAAATTATTGTTTAAATAATAATTTAATTTGTTTAAATAATTTATTATTTATTAAAATTAAACAATTATGTTAAATTATTATTAAATTTAATAAAAATAAAAAATAAATAACTGAAATGTAAAATATCAATTTTTTGCAATTAATTTATATTTATAAACATTCATAAACTTTTTTTATAATTTTTTTCAAGATTATATCAAAAAAGCAATGTTGGCAACGAGCGTTGTGAACAATTTTTCTATACTCACCCATCACTTGCCGCCGTGGCTTGTCCAAGCTTTGGCGAAACAAAAATTTTGTACTGCGCCAGCATTAATTGTCGAGGCTCGGCCAGACTACGGCCGAACAATCGTATGAGTACTAAGACAGTGGTAAACATCGGTACTACACTGGCATTTCCCATTGGGTGTATCCTCCACTCAGTAAAAGTTTTGTAAAATCTGCTAAATCTATATTTTTTCCGTGTACAAATTTGTATTTAATTCATTCTTGTTTTTTCCTGATTTCCAGATATAGAATTTTTACTTTTTACGAATATTTTAAATTCTAAACTTATTCGAAACATTAATAATTTTTTCTTTCATTAACATTTAATAAAAAATCCGGAACTCAAGTAAAAAATTATTCACTTTTTTAAAGTGGACTAGTCATTATTATTTTTTTACATGACTTTGGATTTACAAAAATTATAAACATACAATTTTCTAAAACTCAATTGTTTATAAAAATTGCAGTCACAAATCTTAAAAAATTCAATAATCTTGTAATTAAAAATGAATTAATTTAACATGCCATAAAGTTCAATTATTTATTGATGGAAATGGAAAAAGTCCAAAATGTGTGGCCACAAGTTTCAGTTTATCAATTTTCCTGACAATTTACTGACATTAAAATTATTTTCCTTGACCAAATTCTTTTTATAGAAAAGAATTAACTAAAAATTGTTATATTTTGTTTTAATGTTTGGACAAAAGTTGAAAAATTTGTAATTTTTCAAAATTAGTCTCAATTCGCTTAATTTCTCTATCAAAAAATTTTCACTTAGCATTTAACCCTGGTATTTCCTTCAATTTACTGACAAAAATTTTTTTTCCCTGACTTAACTGATAAAAAATTTTATTCCTGACTTTACTGACAATGTTGCCAAAGTTTTGTGTCTATTGAAATTTGTAAGAGTTAAATGCTTTCAATATTATAAAAGAAACAAGAATTTTGTTCTAAATTTTAGAAATTTAATATTTTTCTAGTACTATCGATTAAATTCCCAAATGTTTCCCTGATTTATGCAATATTATGGATTTATCGCTTAGTATTAAAAATACTGATATAAATGTTAAGAATTACAGAAAATTTATGTTTCAGTGTAATTTATATATTTCTCTTTACAAAAATGTATACCTAAATATGAACATATGAACAATGTAAATAAAAGTCTTTCGGCGATTAATACGCATCTGAAATTTTGTTATATCAGAATTTGTAGTTTTGACACAAAAAATTTTAAATAGACACTTCAAAAAGTAAATGCTTTTTACAACAATGGTATGAACGATAGAATACGCCTGGAATGAAGGATGTTATTTCAGTAAAAGTTGATGGTGTAAGAAAGTCAGTTCAAAAACGTTTATTGCTTTCCGATTTAAAAGGATTGTTCAATAAATATCGAGATAAAAATAAGAATTTCCTCTTAAGCTTTAGTAAATTCGAACAACTTATACCAATACACTGCATACTTAGGGTCCGATGCACCTGGGAAAAAAGCTATGATATGAGCCATGATATGTTTGAATCACAAATAAGCTATTCTACTTCGGTTATAAATCACTGCATACTCATGGGTGCTTCTGGAACGCATTCTGTTTGCGTGTACACATCGCATCAGAATGTCAAACTCATCTTAGATGCAATTAATATGAAACATCTCACACAGAATATGGAAAAACCGATTTTAGACTATAAAGACTGCTAAAAACTAATTTACGCGTGAAGAAGCAAGATCAGAGTGTTATTTAGGTGAATGTACAGATTGTCCAGATACGTTGGAAGTTTCAAGATTTCTTTTGCAACTATTACACGATAATAATATCTTCAATGTAACATTCAGTTCTTGGACATCAACGACAGGTTATTCTTACAAACACAAATTCTAGAATCTGAAAAATTTGTTGAACATTTGTGCAAAAAACTGCTGGTATTGAAACCACATGCTTTTATATCAAAACAACAAGCGCAATATTTTGAAAGCGCAAAATCAAACCTCTGTGCTGGTGAAGTGTTGGTCACACTAGATTTTGATGAAAACTATAAGTGTGTAGTACAAGACGCATCACGAGGTTTTTACTACAACAACGATCAGTGTACCGTGTTCACAGTTGTGTTTATTACATACTTAAAGATAATGAATGATAATGAATGACCAACTTCAGTTAGAAGACATTATACAGTTTTAACCTGAAATAAAGTGAAATTTTTAAACACTTGTTTCTCTTTAATTAGATTCGAGACCAAACGAAACTTTTTGGTGTGATTTAATAGCTGTAAATGTGCCAAAATTTTTTATTTTTCTTTAACGGAGATATTAGGTTGCAAAGTTTGCAAAAATTTAGAAATCGCGTATTTTTAACATAATATTTTTTGTATATTTAAAGTAAAAACAGAAAAACTGATAAGAAAATCTGAATATTCATCGAAAATACTCTGAGTTTTTTTAATTTAACAATTTAACTTTCTTGTAATTCATTGTTAAAAGTTGCAAAAATTACATAATGACATAAATTTTAATGGGAAGAAGAAGCTGAAGGGCTGCTTGTAGGTCAGAAAGGATTCTTGTGAACGCTTGAACTGTAAGTAAACATTACTTAAAAAATTGATCGAACTTTTGAGCAAAGGGAAAATCAAAGACAAAGAGAATTATTTGTCAAACTTTGATGTGTAAGCGGCAGTGATATCTTTTTGCAAGAAAGACATATTATATATATATATACATATATATATATATATACCTTAGTGTTGCGCTACTGCAGCTGACGTGCTTTGATATAGTTACCTATATATAAGTGTGTATAGAGATATCTATACACACACTCAAGTCGTAATCCAACGTTTGAAAGTGCATATATACACCATAAACTAACTTGAGAAGGTATCTCTCTCCTTCTCCTTCTGAGCACGATATAATTTGCAACCCAATATCGCCTCTAGGTGATCATCCCGAATATTCAAGTAATATAAAGCTTACTCCTGGTATATAGGGTAACATGCTTGAAAAAGGGCAGAGGGATCGATTAGAACATTTTCACTGAAAATTTACACAAAACTTTGAGATGGATTTCAAGATTGGAAATAAATTCTTAACTGACGAAAATCTGCGATCATGTTCTGAGTTTTAAAGGTGAGAGATAAAACAAATTAAATAACTTTTTACATCGGGTAATTTTTAATTTGTATAAAACAGTAGATAAGAAAATGCCTAACTTGCAATTTGACCAAATCACAATTTGAAATAGTAACAACATTGAGTTCGGAGAGATTCAATCTAAAAAACAAATTGTGGTATGAAAAATTTGTGTGATTTAGTAAAATCGCAAATTAGGCATTTGGCTACCTACCGTTTTATACATATTAAAAATTTAAAGATAAATAGATCCCATCGATTTGCCACAATCATACAAGGATTAAAAATTGTTAATTTTTGTTTCTTACAAACATTTTTGAAAGAATTGATCTATACATACATTGTAAAAAATAAAATTTTATTGTAAATTATTGAAATTTTTTTCATATTTTTATGTAAAAACGTGATATTTCAAAAATCTGTATCTCTTAAGTCGCTTTATGAAAAAATTTGAAAAAATCATTGTAGCTCATTTCAAATAGGGGTTTAAATTTGTTATAAATTGAATATTGGTTTTTAGCCAAATTCATTGAAATTATTTGTTTCAATGAATTTGTTTCCAAGATACACTTCTGCCTTACCTATGTGTGTGGACTTGCCTACCTGGTTGAATTACCTCGAAACTAGTTTTCCTGTGATAGTTACAAATAGAACCATAGAAAGAAATTTTCTAATTGTTTCACATCCCATTTTGGATGGAAGTATTACGTTTGACGGACTTTCGGCAGGTGTTGCTCGTTGTAGGAATGGAAAGCCTCTCGGGGTTGTCGGAACTGACAATGCTTTCTACAAAAATCTCCAACAAAACTGGCTTTTATTTAATTTATTTAAAATTTAAATTCTCTTTAATTTTAAAATTTGAGTGTTTTCAAATTTTTTTACATAATTAACAGTACTTAAATTAAATTGAACACATTTTTGTTTTTTTTTGCGAAAAACTCAATCAGTAAATTTAAAATTTACACATATCACTTTTTCACGCAAAAAAATACAATTCAATTGTGAAATTGAATTTTGTGTAGTAATAGTAAAGTTGAACCTAAAGTATTTATGACCTAAACTAAATGAAAATTCTCTTTCTCTTTTGGAGAAATGGCTGCATGTTTAAACCGCATCAACTTGGGTTTCATCACGGAACACCTGAAATAAAACGTTTATTTTTGATACTACATTAATTATAAAATATTTGCTTTTTATGTTAATTTGAATTAACTAAATATTGAAATCACCTTCTTCTTAGGATCAGGTAAGTCTGGAAAATCGCATTTTCTACGCTGTTCATGTGTAGAATAAATTAAATTACTATAATTATGTTCGTTGGTCTGATGCATCTCGGAATTGTCAGTTTCTTTCAAGGCAAGAAATCCTTTTTTCATCTGTAAACCATTTTTGACATCAGGGACCTAGAGTATAATAGTGCCACTATCATTTTTGCGCAATTTTCCTTTAGCAATCATGTGCACTCCTTTTTGAAACTGTTGACTGCTGAAATGAAGATACATTCACGGGCAAACAGTAGCGGCAATTGGTCAATGCTCCGCACCCGTACGAAGAGTTGCTGTTGACTATTAAGTCTATAGATGATTTTATGTATCATTCAACACCTAAAATTAAAGAAACAATTAAACATTGAATAATTTTCTTAAAGTCTTAAATGTTAAAAAAATGCATTTTTTAAAAGTGTAATATAAAGACGAAAAATAAAATGAAAATTTTAATTTTGAAAATATTATGTGATTAAGTGATGTTTGAAACAGTATAAACCTAAATATTAAAATACTAATAATATCAACATTTTAGTTGCATTTGAAAGAAAAATTAAATTTTTAAATTTGTACTCACTGATGTTTTTTTCCAATCTTAGAGCCCACTTTACAAAGTGGGACACTTTCGTAAACTGTTTCCGCGTGCATTTGCTCCATGGTTCCGAGAATTTCCACAGTTAAATAATCTTAAATTCAGATTTCGATATTCATTAGGTTTTCCGATGGTTTTATGTATCTTCTATTTGCGTTGACGATACTGCCTCTGAAGATTCTAATTACCTATGAAGTATAAGCAATACAAAAATCAGTATCACTTATACTGAATATAAATATAAGTAGAATGTATAAATAATATAATATAAAAAGAAGTTAATAAAAACGACAATATTCTAATTGTCAATAAATATAAATAAAATGAAAATACAAAAAAGCAAAGTAAGAAACATTGCATAAAAAAATACAAAACAATAAAGAGATATAAATAATTCAACAAAAAAGAGAATAAGAGTACATTAAAAAACATTTAACAAATAAATAATTCTGAAATTAAATAAATTAAACAAATTAATTATAAAATTTTTAAATACAATTTTAATTTTAAATTAAGAAAATTATAAAGAAATATTAATAGAAATGTTATCACAGAGAAAGAGAAGAAAAATAATATTTATGAAAGATTGAAAAAGAAATGTGATTTTGTTAATATAATAATAAATTATAATATAAAAACTTAACATAAAAAATAAATTTACATTCAATATAACAAAAAAAGTAAAGCGAGTGCAAAAGTAAACCAATGATTTCCCTAAATAAATAATTATTAAAAATTAAATTGAGAAATTTAAATTGAAAAAGATATTTAGACTAATTTCATATTTGTGCACGTGGTTCAAAATTTAAACGTATCGTTTTAACTTCTGAAACATAGGAACACACTCAATGGTTCGGTGATTCAATGATGTGATTGTTACTAAATAAAAAATTTAAAACACCAAATGAAAAAGGACAAAATTAATTTAAATTAAGAATTTTAATGTATTAAAATGGATTTAGGTATTATATATAAGAGATATTAGTAACGAAATAAATTACATTCTTTGCAAACAATCATATATTTTAAGGTTATAAAATGTATTATGAAAAAGTAATGGAAAAAGGTCAACACACAAAAACGGGTTGGCAATTGCTACTGTAATTAGATCTTAAATGTAATTATATATTTTAACCTTAAAAAAATATATATGACTGTTCTTAAAGAATCTAATTTACTTTGTAACTAATATCTGTTATATATAATATCTAAAAAATGTTTTATTACATTAAAATTCTCAATTTAAATTAATTTTGTCCTTTTTTATTTGTTCTTTTAAACTCTTTATTTAGAAACAATAACATCATAGAACTAACGAACCATCAAGCGTGTTCCTATGTTTTAGAAGTTGCCACGAATTAAGCAGAAATAGGTTTCCTCTCTTTACCTCGTGGCGCGTAGGCACTTTCGTACACGAGAGTAAGAGAGACAGAAAACACTGATAGTTTTAACTTTACACTTTCGGCTCACGTTGGACTGCACCCTAAGGGCACGGTCACACGATCTAATGCATACTTTAAGGCTAAAGCAAAATAGAAACGTAACTGCAATCGCAGCCGTAAACGTATCTGTAAAAATCAGTTAGAAAAAGAAATATATATTGTTTATCATTCTCCAAATTATTCTTACAGATACGTTCGCGATAAAAGTATATTTTTATTTGAGTTTAACATAAGCGGCGATATGTTTGGATCTTACACTAAACTTTTTCATTGAGTTTAAAATTTTTAAAATTGAGTTTGATAAAACTTTTTTTTGTCAATCATGCAAAATATATAATAAATTAGTACCACATATAAAACAATTTAGCAAATAAAACTTCAATCTTTTTTTAAAGGTTATGTCACATATATTCAAAAAAATTTAATGTGTTTTAAAATACTTTATTTATTGTCAAAAAAATAAATAATATAATTTTTATAATATAAATAAATAAGTAAATATTTAAAAAAAATTTATTTTAATAACTTTTAGAAAGTTCTTTAAAGTAATATTATTATTTTAATTTAACCTTAAAAATAATTATATTTTTGTTTATTTAATTTTTATAAACATTTTAAAAAGTAAATGCAATTTGATAACGAGGAATTATAATCAATTGAATATACAAACAAACATAAGCAGAGTTGAGCAATCTTGGTTTGATAAGTGAATTGTGTATTCATTGTAACGCAAAACATTTCAAAACAGAAAAAGTAAGTAGCAAAGGAAATTCTTTTAATGACTGTTGTAGTCATGGCAAGGTTGTTTTAGAATCATTACCGGATCCACCGGAAATTTTACAATAATTATTTAAAGGTACTCATCACTTTTCCAATCATTTTTATGAAAACATACGTAAATATAATAATTTATTTTTATGTGCATCTTTTAAAGCTAATTTGATCGAATTTAATAACAGAAGACCAGGACCATTCTGTTTTAAAATTCAACGGCAAATGGCGAAATTCCAAAATCGTATGTTACCATACGTAACAAAAGTATTAAGGATTTATAATATGTTAGTTCAATGGATGCAAATGTTGAACCATGGACGTATCCATTATTCTATCCTCATGGATTTAAAGATTGGAATGACAGTATGAATATGGTTGCTGGTAATCGTAGAATAACTAGGAATGCTTACATTAAATATCGAATGGCTATTCGAGACAATCAGACAAACTATATTTTGATTCAACAGTCCTCTGTTGAAAACTATATTGAAGTAGAAAAAGATCAAATGAATTATTTGAGAAACAATCAAAAGCAATTAAGAGCTGATACATATGCATGTCTTTTGCAACACTTGGAAAAAAATGAAGAAAATACGAACAGCCTAGTAGGAAAAGTTGTTATTCTTCCCTCTACATATTTAGGATCACTACGAAATATGCTACAAAATTATCAAGATGCAATGACCGTAGTACGGAAGTACGGTAAGCCCGATTTATTTATCACGATGTCTTGCAATCCAAAGTGGACAGAAATTACAGAAAATTTGTTACAAGGCCAAACTGCTTCGGATAGACCTGATTTGATGGCTCGCGTTTTTGAATTGAAAAAGCAAGAACTAATTAATATAG
This sequence comes from Leptopilina myrica (nomen nudum), assembly GCA_032872475.1. Taxonomy (NCBI): domain Eukaryota; kingdom Metazoa; phylum Arthropoda; class Insecta; order Hymenoptera; family Figitidae; genus Leptopilina; species Leptopilina myrica (nomen nudum). The sequence continues at coordinate 51,591,259 of CM065458.1, forward strand.
TAACTAAAGAAAAATTATTTTGTGAAGTGCAGGCTTATGTTTATGTTGTTGAGTATCAAAAACGTGGATTACCACTGTGACGATGTAAATAGTCACTTTCATAAAAATCCCAAAAATCTAAATTGTGGTCCCACCTGTCAGAACTCATTGAACAGTAGAGTTCTAAATTATGATAATGAAGGAAGCTAAATGCCGCCGGTTGACCCAGTAAAAGTCGTGAAAGTGGGTCGCGCGGCTAGTTAGAAGGAAGAGAAAGTAATAGGTGGCAGGTCAAGTATCAAAATTTTGAAGCAACGAGAGGAATAAGACGGCCATGTGCGAAGAGAAATTGGACGCGACAGGTGTTCTATATTTTCGCCCCCATAACGTAATCTGAGATTGCCGCGCCAGTACTACGACCCGTCGCTGTGACAGAATTTTTGTTACCTTTTTTTTGTTGAGTGAGTTCGAAGTGGATTATAGAACTAGTGTAGCCGAGAACTGTGATCAACACCAGGATTTACGTGTAAATAAAATAATACTTGAACAGTTGAAGTGAGTGCAGTTTTTTTTATTTTCCCCAATATCTCCCGTTGCAGACCGAGTACCCTCCCGCAGGAGCTGTCAACCAAGAGAATGGGTGGAATAACGGTTGTCAGGGAGGCCAGAGGAACGATCACCGTGGGTAAGTCGTTTGCCCGTACTAAGCCAGTCGTGTCTCGTCGTTGGCATTTTCTGCTTGCCAATTTGTTCGAGCAGAATCTCCTTTGAGTTAGAGAGAAGCTCAGGGGTTCGAGTTGTATTTGGTTGGTCAAGTAAAAATTTAAAATTTAGTAATTTAACTTATAAAAATAAATTGGCGCCTGACGGCGAGATTTATTGATTTAAATTCTCATTATTATTATTGTTGTAAGCGTCAGATTTTGTTTGACGTGAGCAGAAATTTACACTAAATTCAAAATTAGTTTAAAATAAATCGTCACACCACATTGCCATATGTGAGACAATTTAAAGCGGAATTCGAAAATTACAACACCGGACATAGCCGCTCCTTAATGTCCTCTGACATTGAGCGATGTGGCAACTAGACAAGTCTTCTTATTTATCCGAGCCTCTCTCGAGTTCAGGGAACTCAATCATATTTATTGTCAAGATCTTCTTTAATACTTAAAAAAACTTTTTGCTCAGGTAAAACATTTTTTTTTAATTTGTTAAATTACTGAAGGGTAAGAGTTCGTCACTAAAATAACCCCCTTAACACCGACAGGGTGGAGGGGTTAAAATTCGAATTTTTACGAAAAGTTGAGTACGCTGGCAAAAGCTACGTTTTTTGGGTCGCTAAAACCAAAAAAGACTACCAAAAAAAATCCTATCCACCCTGAACCCCCTACAACCTTCTTAACACCCCAAGAGTGAGCATGGAAATTCGAATTTTTACGAAATGTTAATTGCGTTGTCAAATCCTTGAGTGTGTTAAGGGGCTTGAGGGTGGATAGGATTTGTTTTTGGTAGTCTTTTTTGGTTTGAGCGACCTAAATTTTATTTAAATTAAAACTCTAACCCCCAGGAGCAGGTGTAAAGAGGGTGGTAGCGGGAAAATGGTCGATGAAAAAAAAATTTCATTATCATATTCGGCTTCAGCGACTCCAAAAACTTGGGGATAGGGGGGTGATCCTCTGGGTTTTGACTTTTTTTGTGCCTCTGCTCTAGGTGTCCTGTAACGTTATTCCCTGTTGACTTTTGTATTTTAGCGTTCTTTTTTAATTTTTTAGACCAACAATGACCAATACTGACATTGGGTTCAAGATTGATTCAGCCGTGAACGCCCAAAAGTTGAAACAGTCTTTATTAAGTCACTCAATACTGGTTTACAAGGGACACTAATATTCGTCTCATGATCGATTCAAGACTCGGTCAATCTTCATAAGTAAAGCTGCAATATCTAATCTTTATTCCCCTTGACAGTCGATAACGGGGGGTCGCTGGTTACGAATCCGAACTCAGATTTTAAGAATTGAATAGCCAAATTCGAAAAGGGCTCAACTCGGATTTTTATCAATTTCCACTTTTTTGCATTTTTTGCTTTATTACACATTCAAGAATGTTTTCTGAAAAGGAAAACTTCATTCGATGTACTTTTCGTAGAAAAAAAGCGTTTAAAGATTTGTCGATTTTAAATTAATTCCGAAAAAGGCTCAACTCTGTAAGAACAATTTAATCTAATAAACGTGAAGTTGTTTCTTTATTTGAGTTATAACGAAAGAAAAAATACTAAAAATACAATTCGTAAATAAACTCGAAAATAAATAAACATAATGAGTTCAAGCAGCTCAGAAAATGAAGAGATTGTGAATAAAAAAAAAAGAGGAATAAGAAATGATGAAAATTATAAACATGTAGTAATCAAAAAAGCTAAAGTGAAAGGGTTAAGTCACGAAAACCATGTAGGCGAATTAATACCTGAAAGAAAAACTGGACCTAATTGCATGTAAGTGATTGTTTATTAAATTTTAATATACTTAGAAATTATAGTATTTCAATTTTTGATAAATAAGCTCATAATGAAAATTAAATAAATAAAAAAACTTATATAAATATTGAATTTGTATTCTCAGGTGTCGTCAAGAATGTTTCGACTTGTCTGAAGACACCAAGAAAAATATTATTGAGCGAATTAATGATTTTAACACGAAAAATAAACAGGATATTTATTTGCAGTCATTAATAAAGGTGAATTCTGTGCAGGATACATCAAAACGAATGGAAATTGATTCAAAGGACCCCGATTCTAAAAAATCGAAACCTCAGAATTTCTCATATAAATATTACGTTGAAATAGACGGAAAAGAAAAATTAATCTGTAAAAACGCATTTTTAAGTTTGCATGGTGTGACGGAAAAGAGAATAAGAAGATTAAAAGACCTAAAAGTAAAAAATAAAATTCCTTACGACGAACGTGGAAAATCTGCAGGTTCTAGAAGTAATGTGGTGCCAGAAGAAAAGTGTGCTTTAATTTATAGGTTTGTGGATTCTATTCCAGTAAAAGAAATCCACTATTCAAATAACATTGTGACACGGTATTTATCGTCTTCGTTAAATATAAAAATATTACATGAGAGATATTGCTTAGATCATCCCAATCAAAAAGTAAACTACCAATTTTTCAAAAATTATTTCAATAAAAAATTTGAATTGAAATTCGGAAGACCACAAATAGATGTATGTTCAAAATGTGAAGAAATGAAAGTTAGGTTGAAACATCCTCATATGAACGAAAATGCAAAAAATGAAGCTAATATTGAACTTGAAAGTCATAAAAGCGAAGCCTCCAAATTTTTCAGAAAAGCGACAAAAATCACTAAAGAATGTCAAAAGCAGGGCAGCACTATCATGGGATTAACGTTTGATTACATGCAAAATCTTCCGCTACCACGTCTACCTGTCCAAGAAGTGTTCTATTCTCGCCAACTGTGGGTTTATGAATTTTGTGTGCATAATATGAAAACAGGAAAAGCAACTTTTTACTCTTATCATGAAGGTCAAGCTCTCAAGGGGTCCAACGAAGTGACATCGTTTTTGAATGATTATATTCAAGAAAATGTTCCTGAAGAAATAAAAGTGTTACACTTGTTTTGTGATGGCTGTCCTGGACAAAATAAGAATATGATCGTTATTAAATTTCTATTGTCTTTAGCAGCCAGTCGAAATATAAAAATTGTTCTCTATTTTCCGCAAAGAGGACACTCTTTCAACGATTGCGATAGAGATTTTGCGACTGTAAAACGTAAAATTAAAAAAGAGGACCGTTTATTCACTCAAGAGCAGTATGTTGATTTAATAATTGGTAGTGCCAAAAATGAGAAATTTAACGTTAAAACAATGATATATTCCGACATCATAGACTTCAAATCGTGGGGCAAGGTTAATTTTAAAAGTAAACCTTTATCAGAAAAAAGCTATGGGAAAAACGTTAAGAAGAATGATAAAGTTTCCTTCCAAGTGTCAACTTATTTCGAATTCATTTTTAACCCTGAAAAACCAGGTATAGTTTTATGTCGTCCCAGCATTAGCAGTGAAATAGGCATTGAAACTTTTTGCTTCCTAAAAATAAAAAATGTTTGTGCAAAAATTCCTTGCCACCAAGAATTTCCCTGCTATTCCTCAAAGTTGCCAATTAACAAATTGAAAATAATCGATTTGCAGAAGTTAAAACAATATATTCCACAGGAATACAAAAATTTTTATGAAGAAATTTTTCAGTGGCCGACAAGTACATCAGAAGCTGACATCGAATTTGAAGAAGAGTTGTAATTGAAAAAATGTTGTTTGAAAAAGTTTGTTTTTAAATGTTGGAACTGTTTTTTAGTTAAAAAAAAATTAATTATATTTTAAAATTATATAAATAAATAAATAAAATGTTTTTCCATACTAAAACGCTTCATTAATATACTTTTATAATTAAAACGATTCAATTTTTTTCATGAATTTCGAAAAGGGTTCAACTCTGACACATATAATATCAATTTTCTCCAACCCACTTTAATTTAAGACAATTATTTTATCATTTTCTCATACAGAATACCATCTAATTACAATAAAAAAAAACTGAACTCTTTGAATTTTTGCTGTTTGGAATAAAACGTTTTTTGTGTCTCCTGTAAAATTTAAAAAAACCGAGTTGAGCCCTTTTCGAATTTGGCTATTCAATTCAAAATGGCGGATCCAATATGGGAGACGACATTTTCAAGAAATCATCGGATTCACTTCAAACTTGTTACTCGAGGGTTTTCGGAGTCGCTGATTACGAATCCGAACTTAGATTTTGATGATTCAAAGTGGCGGATTCAATATGGCGGACGTATTTTTTACAAATTCATCGAATTCACTTGAAACTTGTTACTCAGGGGTTTTTGGGTTCGCTGATTACGAATCTGAACTCAGATTTCGAAAATTCAAGATGGCGGATCCAATATGTCGGACAATATTTTCACAATAACAGGACAAACTGGAATAAAGACGTCCAAATACAACTGCAAACGGTTACAAAAAAGACAGTTTTTAAGCTAAACGAAGAATAAAAATAACACATTAGACACATACAGAGCAATTAACAAAACAACTGACTGTCGCGTTCAACAAAATTGACAGTTACAGGGATTTCGACGTAATACTTAAATAATTTTCGACCTACTGAATTTAAATAAATTCAGTTAGCTTTCAAAATTACTGGTTGTTATATTGGATCCGCCATTTTCAAAACCGACATTACATTTTTAATTTAAGACATCAATAAACTCCTAGTCACAAATTTTCAGTGAATATGATAAAGTTGTTAAAATAGCGTCCGCCGTATTGGAACTGCCAAATTGATACACCCGAGTATCGAGTTTCAAGTGAACCCGATGAATTTTGAAAATGTCATCTGTCATATTGGATCCACCATTTTAAATTTTTGAAATCGGAGTTCAGATTTGTAATCAGCAACCCCAAATACCCCCGAGTATCGAGTTGCAAGTGAAATCGATGAATTTTTGAAAATGTCGTCCGCCATTTTGGATACGCTATTTTGAATTTTTAAAATCTGCATTTGGATTCATAATCAGCGACCTCGAAAACCTCCGAGTAACGAGTTTCAAGTGAATTCGATGGATTTTTGAAAATGTCGTCCGTTATATAGGATCCGCCATTTTGAATTTTAAAAATCTGAATGTTTCTCCAATCGTAGCAAAACTTGGGGCTTTTGTAGTATTAATAGATAGTAATTTTTCGTGATAATATTTTTTTACCTAGTCCAATACTTTCTGAGGGGGAGGGGGTTAAATTTTTGGGATTTTCAGTACAATGCTTATTTCGATAATTTTTTCCTCTTAAACTATTAAACATAAAAATTTGACAAAGTACATTTTGGAAAGTTTTTTCATGCTCTTTCGATTGAAAATAAGCATTAAAAAAAATTTTGACCAAAAAAATCAAACTTAAGAATAAATTTTAATTTTTTGGAAAAAAGGTCCCATTTTTTTAAACCAAAGCTGAGGTTTTTTTCCTAAAAGGACACATAAATGAAAAAGTGGGACAAGAATGTTTAAACATCGAAGAAATGAATTTTATTATTGTATTCTACTTATATTTTATTATTATTGTATTTTATATTATTGTATTTTGCATATTTTTAACATATGGCAATAGATATTATATTATAAAACAAATTACAAATTGTAACAAATATAAGAAAAAAGAGTAATATTTTAGTTCATGTAAGAAGAATAATGATACCGCATCAAAAACATGACATTTATAACAAATTTTGACAAGCGAGTGAAGATAATATTAGAGAGAGAAGATTATGTAAACAAGCGACGAACAAAAATTCAAACAAGAGGAAAATCATCAGTCGACCAGAGTCTAACAGTTTTTTACACAATTCCCAAATCGAAGAGGGACAATAGTCGCCCGTTGCCGCCACTTACAAATATTGACACGTGCATGTTTCCTAGAGAGTAACCGCACAGTAAGCGGGAGGAAAATCATCAGTCGCCCAGAGCAGTTTTCTATACAATTCCCAAATCGAGGAGGACCCAAAAGTCGACCGTTACTCCCACTTAAACCAATATCAACACGTGTATGATTTTAAAGCATTGCACTCATGAGGAACGTTTTATATAAAAAGAGAGACAATTTCTGGTTAGATCAGAGAATAATTTTTTGGAAATCAATTAGTCCGGATATACCTGCGAACAAGTAAACATGGTCCAGTATTAATATTTGAAAGTGAACTCCAAGTATTAATCTTTAAAGTATAACGTTCGAAATGAACTATTTCCCTAAGTATTAAATTTGAATTCAATTTCAAATCAACATCCAAGTATTACTTTTAAATATTATTTAAAAGGGAAGTACAAGTATTAATTTTGAACATTATTTAAAAGTGAACTCTAAATAATAATTTTGAACATTTTATAAAAGTGAACTCCAAATAATAATTTTGAACATTTTATTAAAAGTGAAGCCCAAATAATAATTTTGAACATTATTTAAAAGTGAACCTCGAGTATTAATTTTGAATGTGCAACGATAAAGTGAACTATATGCCCAAATATTAATTTTTGAAATCAATATACAGTCAGGTCTCGCCAAGTGTCGTTTTCAGTAAGTGTCACAACTCACAAAGTGTCATCGTTCGAGACCCGATAAGTGTCACTTTCCCCACTTTTCTGTACCCTCTCCATTGTTAAAAATCGACTTCGCCAAAGCCGGCTCACAGAATAAACTCCCTGAACTCTCGAAAACCCATTTAAATTTATATTATAAATTAAAAAAATTTATTAAAAGTTATAAATTTATAATTATTTGTTAAAAATTATAAATGAATAATAATAAATAAATGTATTTTAAATTTATAATTAATTGATTTAATTTTTTTTAATATTATTAATTAAAAAATATTTAGTTTTACTTTGTAAAACTATATTATATTTAATGTTAACCAATAGTTTAGGAATCTTGTTTCAGATATTAATCTGCGATTCATGAGATGATATGGTGTAGATTTTTCAAGATAAAATAAATGTTTCAGTTTTAAAAATTATTTTCTCATTAATTAAATTGTTTTTAATTTTTTGAATTTATTTGGTCTAAGTTTGACAACCTGCATTTTCTAAGAAAAAAATTACACCGAAAAAAATTTTAATTTTCATAAATTTGATGTTTAAAAATTTTTGTCATTCCCCTAAAAATGGTACTGTAAATGTACGACCCTGGAATTACCACTTCCATTCCATAGGGGCGTGGTTTAGGTCAGTTACACTTACTGAGACAGGCGGGTTTGAAAAATTCCAAGTTACGACACTTGGCGAGACCTGATTGTACATCTGTTTTAAAAAATACAAATATTAACAATTTCCAAAACATAACATTGGAAATAAATTCAAGTGCATACAAAGGTTTAGTATTGAAACAACCCATACCAAATTTCGAACCATCGAAATTTGCTCAAGAGGCGACAACCGTCTAAAACAAGCAGATATTTTCCGGAATACAATACACTATTTCATTAGTGTAAACAACATCTATCATTAAGGACAATAGTTGAGCGGCTCCCTTTACGTCTAGTGCTTAAAACAATTTCAAGATCGGATAACAAGATTATCATCACAAGACAAGTAATTATTATTCTTTAAGTAAAATTCCTAATTTTGTACTCATTGTATTTTTGTCAACTCTTTTCTTTCTTATTGGTTTTTAAATAAATTATTCTCTCACAACATTTAGTAGGCTCATTGACTTATCTTCATCCCAAATTAGATTCATTTATGAAACTAATTTAAAACGAGGAACGTTAGGTATATTTAAAAAGGTTTCTTGTTTTGACGTAACACATGGAATTATTTTATAATAATAAAATAATATGTATAATTAATGCCTCGCTTTTTTGACTTAGCGCACGGTGTGAACGAAAACGAGTTTTATTTAATGAATGATGACGAAATAGTCAATCTTTTAAAAGGTCACCCACAAAAAGTGGTTATTGATTTTGTTGGAAAATTAAATTTTGAAAAGGGATTTTCTGTCCATTAATCGGTGAAAGATATAGAAGTACAAAATGTAGATTTACGTGATAGTTTCAATTCTTGTGACGGTTTACCATCATGCAAAAAAATCAAGCTAAATGATAATGCTCAAAATTCTTTTGAAACGGGCACTATTTTGGATTTGACAAATGATACTATTTCGGCATTAAATTCAAATACGCAAACAAAAGCAACTAGTTCAGATCCAACTAATTAACAAAAAAAATTGCCAATTTACTTTCAGTATTGAGCAATTCCAAGCCAAGTGATCATGAGGATTTTTGATGATTTTAGCAATTTTAAAAATATTTTGTGAATTTGTTTCTTTATATGCATGGAATAAGAATGTATAAAATTTTTTTCAAAATTTTCAAAATTTGTTGAGTTATGTATTTTTCAAAATTTTGATCGTTTTTTTAAAAAAGGCACGTAACTTTTTTTCTTGTTGACCGATTAAGATAAACTTTTTTGGAAAATATTCAAAATAAAAAGTACTTAAAAAAAAAGAAAAAAAAAATTTTTTGCCCGAAAAAAATTTTAAAAAAATTTTTGAATTCAATTTTTAGAAAAAATATACCTTCGATTTGAAATTTTTTTTTGTAAATATTGTCAATAAAGTAAAGAATACTTCCTATAAATTTAATTATGGGACAACAATAACTTTACGAGAAAAAAAATAAAATGTCCAGTGCGGCGCGTCGGGACGTGTGCAGTATTTGCTTAAAGCCGCGCAAGTTTTGTTTTAAATCTTTTTAAAGGTCATACTTTCTTGCTAAAATGATTTTTTTTCTAAATTTTGTAATTAAAATTAAAATTAAAAATTGATTTCTCGAGCGTTATTTTTGAATAAAAAATTTTTTAAATAACAATAAGTATTAAAATAATGATAAAATATATTTTTTTGGCTTTATTGATTAAGAAAATTAATCAAAAATCTTATTAAAATAGTATTGGATTCACAAAGAAATAGAAAATTATTTAGTTAAATATTATTTAAACAATTAAAAGTAATTATTATCATCATGAAGTGTATTTAGAGCTAGAAATTTATAGTTTTTTCTATATTTTGCATTGAATTATATTTTGAACATTGAAGTGTAAAATAAAAACTAAAAATTTATTTGTTAAACATTATTTACACAATTTATTTTAGTTTTTTAATTTACTACAGTTAAAATAAGAAATTCTTAGTTTTTCTTAATTGTGAAAAAATCAATTGCAATCCCTATTTTTTATTTTAATCTACTGCATTAGTTTATCCTTATTTCTCGTACTAAGATGATAGTCAACATTTTTTCTAACAATACAAAAAGCACAAAAAACTATAATGTTTAAAACTGAAAATTATTAACCCTATTAAAAAAGATTTAATTATTTTTGTTTCACTTTCAATTAAAAAAAGGTGTCGCTTTATGTTTTGCTAATGCAGTAGATTAAAATAAAAAATAGGGATTGCAATTGATTTTTTCACAATTAAGATAAACTAAGAATTTCGTGTTTTAACTATAGTAAATTAAAAAACTAAAATTAATTGTGTAAATAATGTTTAACTTATAAATTTTTATAATAACTAATACGAACAAGTGATAAAATCATATTACCTTATAAATTTTTAGTTTTTATTTTATACTTCAATGTTCAAAATACAATTCAAAGCAAAATATAGAAAAAACTATAAATTTCTAGCTCTAAGTACACTTCATGATGATAATAATTACTTTTAATTGTTTAAATAATATTTAACTAAATAATTTTCTATTTCTTTATTAACCCAATACTATTTTAATAATAATATTTTTGATTAATTTTCTTAATCAATAAAGCCAAAAATATGTCTTATCATTATTTTAATACTTATTGTTATTTAAAAAATTTAAAAAAAAAAATTCAAAAATAACGCTCGAAAAATCAATTTTTAATTTTTATTACAAAATTTAAAAAAATCATTTTAGCAAGAAAGTATGACCTTTAAAAAGATTTAAAACAAAACTTGCGCGGCTATAAGCGGCGGCAACACACACACCCATGCAGCCGCCGTTTATACACACCAACGCACGGGCTGGCTCCCTCGGTTACGGACATTAATTCCTACGTTACGGGCACCAACACACTCACTGGCTCCCTCGGCTACAGTACTAACACAAGCGTGCTATGCTTGCCTCTAGTCACTACCTTGTGTGTAGAACTTTCCTTTCCCCTCAGGGCCTATAAGCTGTGGAATACAGCATCAAAACAAACGCACGTGCGTTACAGCTGACTCAATCCTACAAGGCTTGCATGCCTTGTGCTATTTCAACCTATGCTATTTAATTTTACGCATCAAGCTAGATGCGCAAACAACAAATTGACAATAGTTAAACATTTTGTTGTAAACATTTTAGTTACAACAAAATGCCGGAGGACATTAGGTTGTGTGTATATGTGCATACGCATTACTCAATATGTAATTACATATACAAACAAACTATAAAAGTAGGAATAATATAATTACAATAAATAAATTATATGCATTATAATAACTAAGATAAATAATAATTTTATTAATTAAACAATATAATCATTATTTAAATTCTAAGTTATTTCAAAAATAATGTCTCGAAAAGTATCATATTAACAGACTATTTCCGTTCTCACAGACCTACCGTGAGATCCAAAACGTCAGCAAAAATGCATAGACCAATGGGCCCACGATTTTCTCCTACTCCATACTCCTACTACCTAAAATTTTCCGTCTTCCCCACTTTTTGCACTAAAGGTAAGGGTTGGAGGCTTGTCGCGAAATATCAATCAAGGCAGTACGATTTCTCGCTTCTTCTCGAAGACACCTCTCCTGGGTCTAACCTAGCAAGTGTTTTGGGACAGAGAAATTTCGCGAACAAAAGGCCCGTCCGCGACCCGGAACCCGAATTGCATGATTCAGGGCAGACGTTAAAATTTTCAAATTCTCTGAGCCGGTGGAGTCCAGTGCGGACTGATTTTGAAGAGATTTCAGAATTATTAATATAAATTATAATTCTGAAATCTTGTTGTTTATAACCGGCCGGTTGCATAGATATTGCCCGCGTCCGTTCAAACTTCAGTGGCCCACGAGTGAGATCAAATTCCCTATCTATCTATCGGTTGCATAGATATTGCCCGCATCAGATTGATAGAGAAGAGATCTTTAACTCTATTAGTGTAAATAAGAGGGCATTTCTCTTGCCCCAAGTATCCAGTGATTTAATAACGGAGTATTTTAAATTCATAGAAGAATTTTGTTTTGAAAGACTAAGAATTTGGCTCTCCAATTTCTGTTGTAGATGACAACTGATTCTTAGTGGATTTTGGCTCTCCGACTTCGGTCGTTGATGACGACTCAATCTATCAGAACACTTTCCTTCTAGAATTTATTGGGTTTTAGGAATCTTATAAAAGAAAGATTTGAACATCTAGGACTCCGGTTGATTGGGAATTTGGCTCTCCGACTGCGGTCGTTGATGATGACTCATTCCTAGTCTTGATCTTGGCTCTCCGACTACGGTCGTTGATGACGACTCGGTCAACTGTGAGAAATTGATTTCAAGTGGATCATAAATAAGATTTGTTTTTGACCCTGAAAGATTCTGTTTTATTTATCAGGATGAATTCAAACCATGCCTAATAAACCGAGATTGCGCGGAAAACGTTCAAAAAAACGAGTTCGCAACCTAACTCAACCTAGAGAAATTTCTGAACCAACAAAAGAAATTTTATCTCCGGTAATTTTCAAAAGACCTTTAACACCCCCTATTAAAGAGAAACAACCCTTAAACGGTTGGAAAGAATTTTTGGATTTCTTTGAACACCTTTTAAACAAGGCTGAGGCCGAAATTAATAAAAATAATAAACGTCGTGAAATTGAAAATAGGGTTAAATTATCCTTAGAACTACGCGAATCAATTAATTAAATTTTGTTTGTATGCTGTTTATTTATTTAACATCTGTATGACAATCAGACAAAATTTTAATGACCTCGGAGTCATTATTATTAATTCCTAGATCTTACAAGACGAAGTAGTCAATGTGTCTTTAAACAGTTTCCATAAGCACAATTACATTTGCCAAACTGCTTTAAAACTAGACTGCCCTATTCTAGGACACCCGACTGCGGACTATGTTAACGACATCTACGTAGACATTTTAGGCGTGTTGTATTTGCAATTTGAAAATCAAGAACTTTGCTTCCATGTGGTAGACTCGTTTTATTCAGATACCTGTTTAATCGCCCAGGCTATCCTTGGGCGAACAAGTTGCGTCGGGTTGGGTTTCTTCTAAATAATCCATAAAAGAGTTCACCACCTACTACAACTTATTTCTTAAAATATCCTTTAAAGTCAACTATTAATAGTGCTTTAAAAGCGTAATCGTTGGGAATAGTTTCGACTAATCTCAACGACTAGTAATACAATCTCGCCGTTTTGTGGGTACAAGGCCGCAGGATTGGAAAAACTTGTGGTCGAATCCTGGTGAGTTCCAATTGGAATTCGGAAAGCAGAAAATTTATTTTCTTCTTTCCTTTACACTAGGAAGCGCCGTTGTGAGTACTGATCGTCCCGCCTAGGAGAGCATCTCTGGCTGAACTTGTATTTATCGCACTGTCAAATTTTTTTTCTTTTAACCAATATGTCATCCAAAAATGTCCTCTGATACAAAGAAACCAAAAAGAGGAAAACGTGCCGGTAAGCGACGCATCTTTATCACACAGGAATCAGCTGTGAAACCAGAATCCGAGCTTTACTATAGCCTTATAAAACCTTTGGTAAAGTTCAGACCTATTTGTAAGGTCACACCTATCCGTAGACAATTAGAACCTGTCTAACTACTTCCGGTACAACCACAAGTTCAAATTATTGAAATCGACCTCGATATCGAGGAGGCCTTAGAACAGCGGCAGATAGCTCGTGCGCAAGAAAATCATGCCAGATTAGTGACTGTACAACGACAAAACATCAATCAACCTGACGGTGACCCAGACAGTGCACTTGAGTATGACAGTGACGTTATGATTAATGACTAAAATTAGTTAAATGTGCTATCAACACCCGATACCGGACATCGTTCCCCTTTCAATATTTCAACTTCCTATTCAACCAAAATTCATTCCTCCCCCTCTTGGAGTAGTTCAGATCACCGACGCCTTAAGACGAAGACATCGGAATAGAATTCAAAATAGAAGACAAATTCAACCTTACGGTAACCTAACATCAAACTAGATGACTGACGTATACTATTTTGCGACCTATAGCAATAAATTTCCAATATCAGGACCAGAGTTGCTTACACTAAACGAACTGAAAGGCCTTCCACTTGCACTCATTTCTTCTGCCCATCTTGTTTCGGTAATTCCTAACATTTAACCGATAATCTCAAAGATTGAAACTACGAAGATTAAGATCATTGCATGAAATCTCTATGTTTCCTCGAAGAAGCTTACTCGTCACTGGGTTTTCCCAAGACCATAGTCTGAATTGGCAGAAGGAGTAGAAGCTGTAGGGGAAAGATATAGTTATCTTATGGAAGAAAATTCGGAATTATCCAAACGAGTGTCAGACCTAGACTCACAACTAACTCTCCTGAATAGTTCGTTAGGCACACTTGCACAAGCCACTTTTGCCCATTCCCTATTAGTTGCCAGCATTGAGAAAAGAGGAGGTAAATTGAAAGCGGCTATGGATGCTTTGTCTAAAAGATTAGAAAACTTAAAAATTGAGTAATGACCCCAGAGTGGAAGAATATACTCTTCAATAATTCCGAAGAACACGTACAACAGGTAGGAAGATTATTAGTATTTTATTTCCGCGAAAGTAGAAATCTAATAAGATCTAATTCCAGTTTAAGAAGGAAAATAGAAGCATTAGAAACTAGAGTAGAACTGTTGCAATCTTTAGTTGCACAGGAAAAACGACGGAATGTAATTCTTACTAAATCTATAAAAGAATTAGAACAATTAATGCAAGAATTGAAAATTGTAGATTGAATCTTTAATATGAATCCCACCATAGAGTTGAAGGCGCGCTCTCCATATTCTACCCCAGTTATTATTGTTAAAAGACAGCAGGGAAAAAGATTTAATATCTGTTTCTCTAAGTTAAATCAAACCTTTAAACCCCAGGAACCATCACCAACAAAACAGGTAAAACAGTAGACGGTTACACCACCTTCTGGCCCAAGTTGCAGGAATTTTTCGCGGTGGCGAATCGCCTGCCCTTTTAAAAGTTGCAACCACATAATCAATTTCTTGTCTGTATCTACTCACATTCACTTACACTTTTTCTTTAACCACAAAACAGTAAGTATAATTTTTATAATTAGTATATGCACTTAAAATATCCTAGCATAACCATGGCTCGCACAAAATCTCGACGCTAGTGTAGCTAACACCATAGATCGATTAAATTTACGAACAAGCGCAAGTGACATCCCTCTGTTCGACGGTCGGAACCCCTCGCTACAGGAATTCCTACAAGCCGTGCAACGTGCAGGAATTTCCCTTACGGATACCACCGAACCTGAATTCCTTAGAGCCGTTTTAAGTAGATTACAGGGAGCAGCATGGGACAGCTGTAAAAATAAAGACTTTGATCAATTAGACGACCTACTTGATCACCTAAGGAAGCGATTTGCCCCGAATAAAAAGTACCAATGGTATTTCGAAAGCATAATAACCCTTAGGCAAAAACAAACAGAGAATGCAAGTGATTATTATGATCGTTTGCAGGGCCTAATCGCAGGTGCTCGTCATGCCTTAGAACCGAAATATAATAGAACGTTCAGGGAAGTTAGGGAAGGTGACGATGGCCCAGAACTCAGAGAGTTTAATATAATCTTGCAACCTATACGTGAATGTGCTCTGGACTCGTTCGTGAGGGGACTTTCCACGGAAGTATCAAAATTCGTTGATGCCAGAAATCCACGTGACCTAGACGAAGCCCTAGAGTTCGCAAAACATGCCGAAGATCGGGAAAGCTACAGCGAAAGATCGCGTTCGTCATCTTACCATATATCCAAAATCGAGGAGCGAACAAGATCTCCAAGCCCATATTCACGACAAATCGAGAAACCCAATATTACAACGAGACGCAGAACTGACCCTGACAGAGAGACAAATCATTCTAACCATTCCTTCAAACATGCTTCCTCTGAAATGTTACATCTTACCCCAGAACAGCTTGGGAATTTCTATAGATCCATCATGCCCCAATATCCCCCTTCCTTTCCATATCCTACGCCATCCCACATGATCCCACCTCAAAATCCACAATATACAGCACCTTATGCATACCCGCAAATGATGACCCAAGTTCCTCCCAATCCTACACCTGTGCCGAACCAATATTCAAGACCAACTCAGAATTATCGGACTAGTACAACCCCACCACGGGCCGTGTCTCCAGCACCTGCTAGCAATTTAAGCTACCAGCAGACTCGCCGTCCGGACGCACCAGCGAGTCCCCTTCCGCAGCGTCCGAAGAACGTGCACTTCGCGGAACATTCCATAGGATCCTTAGAGCAAAATCAGAGGCCGAGGACTCCCCAGTAGTCCAATTAAGCGCCCCTGAATTCAGACATGACAAAATAAGGTTCCTCGTAGATCCTGGGTCGGACACTAACCTCGTGAAGATGTGTGCATTAAATTCCGTGCTCACACTTGACCCAGACAAGTGTCTTGAGATCACGGGAATAACTAATAACGCTGTTAGAACAATGGGAACTATTAAGTTAACTATCGATAATGTTCCGGTAGAATTTCACGTTATCAAAAACTGTTTTCCCATTTCGACCCATGGTATCCTTGGAAGACCATATCTACGACAGGTCCAAGCCCAGATTTCTTTCAGGCATAACACCTTAGTGACCATCTCTTCCCCAGTGACCCCTATCAATTTTCTTGATAAGGAATCAGTGGAGGCTAAGAAAACCTTAAGGTCTGAAATCAAACCGTTTGCTCGAGTCCTACGCATAAAATCTCGCACAAAAACCCCAGTAGCGATAGATATAATGAACACAGGGTTAAAGGAAGGATATCTCCCTCGAATTGAAACCCCAGAAGGACTTTACTTAGACGAAGCCATTGTCACAAATAAGGATGGTCTATGCCACGCTATGGCAATCAACACTACCGAGAATGACATTTACATAACCCTTAAACCTCAGGAGTTAATCCCGTTCGATTTCTGTAAATTCCCCGGTGAAGAATTTACAGATTCTGAGGTAGAAGACTTTAAATTTAATTCGAGACA
The DNA here is from genome assembly GCA_032872475.1 of Leptopilina myrica (nomen nudum). Taxonomy (NCBI): domain Eukaryota; kingdom Metazoa; phylum Arthropoda; class Insecta; order Hymenoptera; family Figitidae; genus Leptopilina; species Leptopilina myrica (nomen nudum). The sequence goes on from CM065458.1 coordinate 51,608,063, forward strand.
AACCTATTCTGAGAGAGCCATCAAGGTCAAGAATGCGTTATACTTGGCTCACTTGGCTCCAGATGAGCGAAAGATCGTATTAGGATGGACGGAAGACTATGCTGATATATTCCATTTAAATGGTGAACAACTTTTGTGCACTCACCTTATCCAGCATAGAATTCCGACCATTGACGATAAAATTATTCACAAGAAACAATATAGGTCCCCCGTAGAGGCCCTAGACAAATCGACGTTCAATTATTGAAGCAGTTTAATAGCGGAATCATAGGACATTCTAATTCCCCATTCAACTCGCCATTGTTGATCGTCCCAAAGAAACTTGACGCGTCAGGTGAGAAAAAGTGGCGTGTTGTAGTAGACTACAGAGTCCTAAACGAAAACATCATAGGTGACGCTTTTCCACTGCCCAACATAACCTCAATATTAGATAGGCTGGGCACCGCACGCTATTTTACCGTCTTTGACCTTGCCAGTCGTTTCCATCAGGTAGAAACTCACCCAGATGATAGGCACAAAACTGCCTTTTCATCTCGCAACGGTCACTATGAGTACAAGCGAATGCCCATGGGCATAAAGAACGCCCCGCCTACATTCCAACGACTGCTAAATAATGTTTTAAGTACTATGCTCGATGATTAAGCATTTGTGTACTTAGATGACATTATAATTTACTCCGACACTCTTGAAGAACACGACAGACGAGCACGTAGACTTTTCAATCGACTTAGGGAGGCTAATTTGAAACTTCAGCCAGATAAATGCGAGTTCTTAAAAACCGAAGTCGCGTATCTTGGACATATAATTAGTGAAGAAGGAATAAAGCCGAATCCAAATAAAATCACAGCAATTCGAAAATTCCCTCTTCCAAAAACCCCTAGGGACATTAAAAGTTTTCTTGGTCTTTCTGGATACTATAGACGGTTTATCGAAAACTACTCGAAGTGGGCCAAACCTTTGACTGAACTCTTAAAAAAGGACACCGAGTGGAAATGGGAAAAACCCCAGAAGAAAAGTTTTCGTTTCCTACGACGATATTTGTGTCGTGAACCTATCTTACAGTATCTAAACTTTAGCGAGACCTTTAAACTAACGTGCGACGCTTCGGAACACGCTGTAGGCGCAATCCTAACGCAAACAAAGGACAGTATTGATTTGCCTGTGGCCTATTATTCAAAAGTGTTGAACAGTGCGAAACAATCCTACCCCAAAGCCGAAAAAGAGTGCTTAGCCATACTGTACGCGACCGAACATTTTAAACCCTATTTATATGGTCGTGAGTTTGTTCTAGCCTGTGATTTTGAGCCGGTGCACTGGATGACCTATATTGATAATCCGGGACCGCGAATCCAAAGATGGAGAATTCGTCTCCAGAATTATCAGTATAAGTTTGAGTACAAGCCTGGAAAAATCAATAGGATTGTAGAAGCGCTATCCAGAAATCCTGTTGATGAAGAGAACGGATCGAACTCAGATTCCAGTTGGTCCGAGTCATCCTTATCGGACCTCGAAAAGCCTACACCTCGGAAGAAGGTAATTACCGGTAAAACGGAACCGAGTGATCCCAAACCGAGTGAAAAAGTAAAAACGTGTCGCGCACTACCTATCACGCGTTCCTCGACTAGCGAAACGGAAAAAGGTGCGCGAGTGAGCCCTAAAGAAAGAGAAGAAAACCCAAGTGCGTCGACAACTCGACAACGAATCGGCAGTCTACAGGAAGGTTTAAACCCAGAACAAGCAAGGTCACAATCTAAACCTTCATCCAGAACTGGAACTGTACCAAAAATTCTAAATCCTAGGAATACAGAAAAATCAACCTTGCCCAGTAGATTATCTGTTACCTCAAAGGCGAAAGGGGTAACAGAACTAAGAAAAACAATCCTAAAGTGTCCAAAGGACCTGGAACCAAGTACCAGCTCGGGACAACCAAGCAGTTCAAAGGGTCCCCCTACTAAACCTAATTTAAATCCTGCTAAGACGGCTGCCAAGGAACCTCCTCGTCGAGGACGACCTGTTGGAAGTACCAAATCTGCAATGGCTGATAGTGACGAAACCTATCGACCCCCGCAGGATATTCCCGTTAGTGAAGCGGATGAAAGCTGCATCGCCAACAGACTACGACCCCGAGAAACCACATCCCTAAAGGAGGAAACAACTAAGAAACCGTCCTATTCATCATCGAGCGATGAATGTGCAAAAGAATAATCGGAGGATGGAACAGATAAAGATTCAGATCCCCCGGTGTTTTGAGAAGACTACAGTGCCTTCCCTCATCTTCCTGTCCATACTATTCTACCTAAATCACCTAAGCTCAAGACCAACTCCCCTCAAAGTCAAGGCCCCGATTCATACACGGACGTTTTCGTTGATGAAGCCTGCTGCGAAAATGGAGGATCCAGTATAAAAGCAGGAATTGGCGTATGGTTTGGCCCAGACAATCCTTTAAACATTTCTCGACGTTATAACGGACGTCAAACGAATAACGCTTCCGAAATCGAAGCAGCCACTATGGCAGCTCGACAGGCCAAAAGGGCGGGCATCAAGAAACTTAGAATCAAAACAGATTCCCGATACTTGGTGCAGAGCGTTGAGGAATGGATACCGAAATGGAAACAGAACGATTGGAAGACAACAGAAAACAAACCGGTAAAGAACAGGAAGCCTTACGAGCGACTAATTAAGGCTATTGAACCTCTTGACGTTGTTTGGGAACATATTCCTGGACATGAAGGCATCGTTGGCAATGAAAACGCGGATCGTCTAGCTAGAGAAGGCGCTTTGAAGAATCCCGAACCGGATTCGTCGCCATTTTCAGAATCAGAACCAGAAGAGTTACCTCTTGAAGAAGTGATCATCACAGGTCAACGCAGAATTGATAACAGTGAGGACGAATCTAGCGAATCAGATGTTCAGAACCAGGAACGACAATCACCACTCAACGCTAAGCAGCTGATCCATGAATAAATTCGACCAATCGATTGCGAACGCCGAATTAAATCTCTCCAATCCAACAAACAGCACTCTACTTTGGGATTACGAGGGACTAGATCATAGTCCACGGAGGCAATATGTATCCGACGGCGAAGATGATCAAGAGCATCTAAATTATTTAGAAAGCCTTGATCCTGCAGTTGGAACCGAGGACGACCTCCCCAGAAGAGTGAAGAAGTTCTTGGACGACTTCAACCGGAGCAGAGCGAAAAAATTAACTGAATCGGAAGAGCCTTCAAGTGAGCAACCTGAGTTGCCCACCACGGTGGAAGGATCACAAAAGGAAACTCCACTAACTAGTAAATCCACCAAACCAAGGAGACAAAGCACGGTAAGATTCAAGGATATCCCAGAAGTCTTTGAACATTCTATGGATGATCGAACGATCCAGATGGAAACGGAACTATCTACTCCAGGGCCATCAACTATCCCACGTGCACAATCCACCCCGTTCACGAGATTCAAGGACGAAAGTGTCAACTCTAACCAGGAGATTATCGCAAGGAACCAAGGCATGAAACCTAGACGAATACAGGATACAGACAATGACGTAGTAAAGAAGTGCGCGCCTCTTAGCTCGTCGTTCCTGAAGTTCAAGGATTCTTATGTCGATCCTCCATCACCTCCTGAGACGTCTAGTGAAAGTGAAGGTGATAGTGAGTCCCAAGAATCGAAACCGACTAACAGTAACCCTCTTGGTAATGTAACAAATCAGTGGACAGAACCTTTGACGTACAGACGACACAACTATGCGCACTTCCTCTCCAAAAGATTGTGAACCGGTCGACCCAATCTCGAAGTTATTAGTCGCTACAGAAAACATTGACCTACAAGACATTAGGGACAGTAGACCCGTCAAGGGACAGATTGTTATTTCCCCTAATGGTAAATACAAGTTCTTTTCGATCATTGTGAAAAGATGTCATTTCGACGAAATTTGTTGGAAGGATGTTATAATCGGACTAAAAAATTTAAGAAAAGCCCTAGCATCCAACAATCAAAATTCTTGTCGAATGGCCAATTCCGGGGACCTACTAGGTACTCTCCCCCAAAATAAAATGTCGGAACTTGTCGCAGGAATCTTCCGCGGTGGCGACGCAACCATCACCCTGTGCCACGGAAAAATTGAAGTACCACCTGTCAAATTACGCGGTAAAATTATTTTCGAATTCCATTCTAGCTTGATAGGCGGGCACAAAGGTAGAAGCAAGACTTACCGACGAATAAGGGAAAGATACTATTGGCCTCGGATGCGTGACGAAGTCACCCAATTTATTCGGAAATGTACGAGTTGTTTCGAAAACAAACTCGCAAGGGCCCGCACTAGAGAGCCGATGATAATCACTGATACTCCGGCGATGCCCTTCGACAAAGTGTCTTTAGACACGGTCGGAAAATTGCGAACCACCCCAAACAGGAATCGGCACATCCTGACAATGCAGGATAATTTCTCTAAGTACTGTATCGCGGTCCCCATTCCGAATATCGAAACAAAAACAATTGCCCATGCGGTAGCCACGAACTTGTTCTCCGTGTTTGGAGCACCCCGCTGCATTCTAACGGATAGAGGAGCGAGTTTCGTGAGCACTTTGATGCGTAAATTGGAAAAAGTATTTGGCGTTAAACAACTTACGACATATGGTTACCGCCCGCAAACTAATGGGGCACTTGAGAGAAGTCACATCGAATTGACGGATTATATTAAACATTACGCGAAAGATTTCGATAACTGGGATCGTCTGCTCCCATTCGCGATGTTTAATTATAACACGTCTGTTCATGAGGCAACGAATTTCACCCCTTACGAACTCGTGTTTGGACACTTGGCTAAAGCGCCCAGTTCGTTACCTCAAGGGCCCGAAGTCGAAACATATGGATCCTATCTGAAAGACTTAATCACACGGATGAGCGAACTACAAAGTTTAGCTGCTAAATATTTAGTTCAATCAAAAGAACGATCAAAGGAAAACTATGATCGTAAGGCACGACCTTTGAATGCCAAGGTAGGTGATCAGGTGTATGTCTTTAAAGAAGTCCGGTCTAATAAGTTTGATAAGCGAGCAGAAGGACCATATACCCTTGTAGGATTCACACAAAACAACAATGTGATCCTCGAAACTAAAAACGGTGAAAGATTCGCGAAGCATAGGGACAAGATTAGAGCCACCAGATTATGAAACCCAGACCCAAGCTTTGATTACCCATTAACCTATTCTTTCTCATTCTAGTTTTGACCCAGAATGATGACGACTACTGCTATAACTATGCTATGCCTATTCTCCATCCTAGTGATGATGACGGAGCGGATCCATTCCCACGATGTACAGGCGACCACGGCCAGTGATCGATACCAGATCATTCCTTTCAAGTCCAGCAGCGGGATATATTTTGAAAATATCGGGGAAGTCAGGAGGTCCGTAAGCAACTGGAGGATAGCCGTATTCCTGGACGTGGGCAAGCAGACTCGATTCTTCGACGATTTGAGAGCCAGACTGAAGCGGATAAAGCAGCACTGCAAACCTGACGAAGAATGGTGCAACGAGTTAATCGAGTATTATGATTGGGAAGATAGATGGGAAATGGCCTCGGAACTCCAAAAACAGTTCCGAGTCCAGATCGAGGAGCTAGAGAATACTAAAAAGACCTTACCAACCAAGATGACTACTCAAATACGAGCAAGGCATACGGTCCCACTACTGGGTTTCATGGGAAAGATCGCCGGACCAATCGTCGGCGTATTGACCTACGATGACGGAGAAAGATATAGTGCTGCCATCTAAGATCTTAATAAAGCCCAGGCCAATTTATCACATCTTGTCGGAAAGCAAATCCACGTAGTGAGGTCACAACTTGACTCGTTGCATACCCAGGTACAACAACATGGATCCTTACTGAAGAATCTTCAAGAACAACTTCATACCTTACTCGTGAAGAACCAGCTGAAGTCGAAAGAAGAAAGGGAAAGGCAAAATCTAATATATGCCATTGCAAAGGCACTAAGATTGGGCCTCGACCACAGCATGCAAGCGACCACCACTATGTTAGAAGCAGTTCACGAAGCCAGAAAAGGACATCTGCACCCTGGCCTCATAACATCCGAACAACTGGAGCCGATCCTAAAAGAAGTACAGGATAACCTCAAGGATGTTCAATTTCCATTGGCTGGACCAAGAATTAGCATCGACGAGCTGATGCGCATCTCCACCATCACTATCTTGTGCGAGGGCCATCAACTTTAAGGTCCTTATCGACATACCACTTCTGGAAAAGTACAATTATCAGGCGTTTAAAATCCACTTTCTCCCTACTATTCAAGAGATATTCGAGAATAATACTGGAAGAGCTTATATAAAATCTAAATACGACTACCTTATTATAGACGAAGATCAGCGAACATATCTCTTGTTAAAAGAGCAGGAATGGAACGCGTGCAAGGCAACAACATCATTTCACGCCTGTCTCCAAGGCGCTCCAATCTACGATCTCCGTGAACGAACATCTTGCGAAGCCCTGCTCTTAGTCAGCCCAACGTAAAGACTTTTAATTCTTGCGACGTTCGAATAACTAGTGAAGCTGATTCCTACTGGAGGCCTTTGACCACCATTGGAGGATGGATGTTTTCTTTTGCTACCCCAGAGATGGCAACGATCGCCTGCCATTCCATGAGCCCCATGAAAATCATGCTGAGTGGAGCTGGAATCCTCAAATTGGGTCCTGGATGTTCCCTCAAAACCAAAGATGCTATAATTCCAGCCACCACTTTACAAGTTGGACAATCAGAATTTATATTTGAATCGGATCTGCAACTAAATTTAACTGAACTCTCACCAGCATTGCTAAGATACAACCATTTGATAGGAAAGGCAGGAATCCTAAGAGGGTCCACTGTTGAAAGGGATTCAAAATCAACCGCCTTCGAATTGAACTCCAAAACACTAGACGAACTTGAACAACAGCTACAAGAACTCGCCTTACAACAGCACCATAGGGGAAGACACTCAACGCTGATCTATGGCTCCTATGGAGGTCTTTTCCTGCTGATCCTACTGCTCATCGTATACCTATGTCGAGCACCACTTAAAACCGGAACCTATATGCTGTCTCAATCCATTTCCCCAAGATCAAAAAAATGAGCATATTCAAACGCCACAGCGAAGGAAACCGTTAAGTAAATTTCCAACACCGAAGGATATTGCTGGATTGTACGAGGATATCCCTTCTACAAGTAAAACTGCCAACAACATGGAAGTGACCGTACAATCAGGAGCAACCGAATCAACAACTGCTCCGAAAAAGGAGATAAAGTCTGCAACGTCCGAAGATATACCATCAGTGAAGATCAGATGACTAACCGAAGGGTTAGGTTCCATGCTGCATGGGATCCAGGTAGAGGAGACTACATTGGGAAAGAATCACCAACCACCTTATCGCCAGTAGCTCTCTCCAAAATTAACCCCACAAGACAACAAGGAAGATCTTCGACTTGAAGAGGTTAGTACTCACCACGACCCTAACAGACGTTCAAAAACACCACCTAAGATAACCTGATTACGCAGGTCTATCATGAGAAGAAATATACATATATAGTTTTTTTTATTTTATATATACATATCTAAAAAAATATATATATAAATAAATAAAATAAGAAATCCGGATTCAAAAAAAAATTATGCCTGATATAAATTCAATATTAAAAGCTTTTCTCATTCTAATAATAATAAAAAAAATTTGTTGTTTTAATATTCACTACTACTTAACTAAGAAATTTCTTTTTCATGAAGGAAAATAGTTTAATGATTTTATTATATAATCAAAAAAAATCTTAATTATGTCAGATAAATTGACCACTTTATAAAATATGTATATTGAGAAGATTTCTTGATAGCCCATCTAAATAATAATCATTAATTGTGTGTTAGTTCTTTTTATTTTTGCTTGTACAATTACAGAAGGAGGGAGAAGCATATTCTAAGTAATTGTATGGTTAATCGACTATTTAATTTTAATCCATGAAGGTTTCGCGCAAACCTTTCGCCCTCTTACACAATGGATAGACTCTAGCCCAGGCGTCCGAGAGTCAGGCAGTCGTAAAACATATTTACAACTCTTACATCTCCACACGTACGGACGCAATTGGTTGACTACTTTTCGCGGAAGATTGTGATAAGCGACTACCTAAAAAAAAGAAGGAAATTTTATGTATATTTAATACCTAATAACCTAATGACAAAATAGTGGAAATAACTTAGGTAGTTAATATCATACCTGGTAGGGTCCAATTTCGTTAATGCGTGTCATCTCCTCCAGAAATTCGCCGGTGTGATTAAAACTATCGACGTCTTTCCGGTGGTGGAACAGCTTAACATGAATCATCTCGTAATTCCTAACAAATGACCTTACAGAAAAAATTGTAGCTGTGGCCCTAGAGAACAATTATCTTTGCCCCACACAAAAATTGCCTTAATTTTGGGGGACTTATAAGGCTATTCAAGTTGGGTGGGGGAAAATTCAAGATGGCCGTTTACTGGTGCACAAACTTGTATACAAAGTGTATGGGATAGAGTCTAATTTTTTAAATATCTCGCTTAAACAAAATTTTTAACCATAAGTTTATTAGGATTTTGTGTTTTATTTTTAATGAACTATTTTTTGCAATAATAAAAATAGATTTTTTAAATTTTTCGATTTTATTATTGCAAAAAATAGTTCATTAAAAATAAAACATAAAATCCTAATAAACTTATGGTTAAAAATTTTGTTTAAGCGAGATATTTAAAAAATTAGACTCTATCCCATACACTTTGTATACAAGTTTGTGCACCAGTAAACGGCCATCTTGAATTTTCCCCCACCCAACTTGAATAGCCTTATTAACAATTTTCTCACCAACACCACTCGCCGAGCGCACGAATCCTCAACGAAGGTAGCCGCCACCGCCGACCATTGCAGCCGCCTGACGAACGGCTTTCACAAGGTGGCTGAGAACATAAACTTATAGACATTACTAATTTTACACAAGGGCCAGATTCTCGTAAGCATTTGACGGAATCTGAAAGTCAATTCAGGGTGACCATACCTAGGTTGTTCAAAGGATTTCCGTGCGCAACATTTATACAATGTTGCAGTTGTTGCGAGATACTTATTTGACAATCATAATAAAAGTAAAAGAAATATATATATACAAATAGTTATCCGTTCAATTCAATATTTTAACATTAATTCAATAAAAAAAAGGGGGGGGTTTACATTTACAATTTCCATAAACAGATGAATTTCAAGCAATTTCAATTTGAATTCTTAAAAATACCTTAATTTGAAATTATTATATATAATAATCGTGGTGATTCCAGATTTCCGGATCTCTGTCCACACCTGAAGTTGGACTTTTGTGGAGTCTTTTGTTTTTTATAGATATTTTGTATTTTTATTCTATTAATTTATTATAATAAATTAATTTTTTTTTATTTTTATTGATTTTTTTATTGATTAAAAAAAATACTTAATCTAAAAAAAATTATTATTAAATTAAATGTTTTTATTCACAATTTATTTTTATTTTGCGTTGTATTTCATTTAAGGACATTTTTTTAAATAAATTTAATTGACAATAGAATGAGAAACTAAGCGCGCGTTATTTTAGCTAGTTAATTAAGTTCTCAGAACACATTTAATTAATAATTAATTATAATGGATTTATAGAATAATTTTATAATTGAAAACACTAAATTTTGTAGAAGTTACAAAATAATTGCAGGAATTTGATTGTATCTAGAAATAATTAAATTTCCTTGCAAGATTTAATTAAGTTATAGTAAAAAAAAAAATTTAATAAATAAATAAATATATGTGTACACACGTTCACTGAGAGAAATTAGTTTTCGAAGCCCCCTCCACTTTAGAGCCAATTTTGGGGTATTTGCAATAAAAATTCGTAACAAATGACCTTACAGAAAAAATCGTAGCCGTGGCTCCAGAGAACAATTATCTATGCCCTAAACCAAAATTGCTTTCATTTTGGGGGAATTATTAACGATTTTCTTAATGGCGTCGGTTGTTAAGTGTACGAAATACTTGCCAGCAGCCACAGCCGAGCGCGGCAGCCATTCAGGGTGTCCAGCGATTTAAAAAAAATTTAATTTTTTTGGCCTTTTTCAAGATTTTCAAGGTCTAAAATGTTTTTCTTTTAAGATTCATTTTAAGGTACTAATTTTCAAATCATTTGTTATTTATAATGAATTACAATAAAGTAAGTTTTGTTTATTAGTTTTTCTCAATAAATATATGTTTCAAGTAAATTTTCCTTAGAGTAGAACGGGGCGAGGCAGCCAAGACGACACATTTTGGTTTGCGAGGCAGTTATTTAAAAAGGTTTTTTCCCAATTTCAATGTCGTGTTAAAAAGCTTGTCTTTGGACCACGTTTTGACATAGTTGCAAAAACGTGGGGTGAGACAGCCAACTGTTTTATTAGTGAATTAACATAATTTAAAATAAAAATCAGTGAAATTTTTTTTTAATTTATTTTTTTTGTTCAAAAAAATTTTTTTTTTTACATTTGAATAATATTATAATAATAAAATTAATTAAATCTAGTTTTAAATTTTAAGAAAATATAAATTATTTTTTCTTAAAAAGAAAATAGTTCATAAAATTCAATGTTTTTAAGTTTTATGTTGATTGGATTAAAAAAAAAGAAAAAAAAACATTTAGAAGAACCAATAGAATCAACACAAAAAGACAAAAAATTTAGCGTTAGCTGTCTAACCCCACGAGCACTTTTTCATGAAAGCTTTCACAAAAACAGTAATATTCAAAAATATCGCAATTTTATTTACACCATCGTCTTCAGCAGTAAATTCTGCATTAAAAAAACACTTACATGGAGTTTATTCGTGTAATTTAAATCAACTAAAATGACAAAAAATTACTCTTAAAAAAGTTACATCCAAAAGTCTGTTTTTCATAAATTACACTGTTACTGCTAAACTCCTGCAGCAATAACGCTCATCTTTTAGCTTCTAAAGTAAAAGACCATAAGCACTTTAAATTATCAATGGCTCAGTAATTGAAAAAAATTTATGCAGAAATAAGAAGCCGTTGGCTTCCTCACCACGTTCTACCCTACTCTAAGAATGCGAATTGATGGAAGATTTTTTTTAATAATTTGATTAAGGACTGACTTTTTGCTTAAATGTAGAAGATTAAATAAATTACCTATATTTTATAAATTTTGTTTACTTGTTTGAAGATGATTGATTCTTAAAAAAAATAATAATTTGTGAATTGTGATGAAACAATTGTAAGAATTAGTTTTTCAAAAAAAAGGAAACAAAACAAAAAAAAACAAATTTTTTAAAATAATTTAATACCTTAACAGGGAGAAGCTGAGAGTATGTGGGGCGCGGGGAGTGAAGTCGAACTAATCTGGTAATAGGCCGAAGAATGATTTTGAGTTCCGAAAATAAGTCCATGAAATCGTAATGCCGCGTGAATGAAAAGAGAAGGACAGCGAAATATTTTCGTCTTTCTTTTATTCATTCTTACTATTCCGATTAAAAAATTATTACAACATTTAATATAATCAATAAGCGAATTAATTAAAATTGAAAAAAGGGGTTAAATTAGGTTTAATGAAATTAATTATTTTTCTCCTTTTTAAACAATCATTATTATGAACATATCTTAAAAAAAGAAACTAATTACTTTTACTTAAGATTGATTTCACATAAAGTTTAATTTTGTTTGTTTATTAATTTATCTCGAATGAATTTTGATACAGTAAGATCATACATAGTCCAAAATTGAATTTTTGTTCAGACTCCTATGGTCTGGAATTAATTTTAAAAAAAGTAAGAAGAATTTTGTACAATTTGGGAAACTAATTAGTGTTTTGATAAATTTTATTTAAAAAAAACTTGATCATAATTTCTTTTAATTTTAAGAATAATTCTAAAATGTTATTAGTCTTTATATGTATTTAAATTTTAAGAAATATGTAAATATGTTAATTATCAAAAAATTGCAAGAGAATATTTAAAAGCAATTAATTATTTTCTTTTATAAAAGAAAATTTATATGTTTTATAAAATTTTAATTATAAAAAATGGATTTTTGTGGATATATACATTTGAAAATTTTAAAAGATCTGCTTATAGTGGTCATTCAAAAAAAAATACTGAAAATTTTGTAATCCTTGAAAATAAGTTGAAAAGGGTTGAATTTTACTAGTTTTTTTTCTCTCTGTCATTTCCCTGATTTTTGTTTTACACTCACATTTTACTGATTGATTCCATTTAGTAAACATTTTTACTAATTTGAATTTGGAGTATACTTGTAACTATCTTTATAACTTTCGCCTACAAGTCATTTATAAATAACTTTAACTACAATTTATTGTTAAAACGTTATACATATAAAGAGCATCGATTTAGAAACAGTTAAATAAAATTGAGTTTAGTAAAACTCAACTTCAACTATTAAGAAAATAAATCTCAATTTTAAGAATTTGAATTCTTCAAGGAATTCAAAGTCGCTGAACACCCTGTAATTTTATAATCAACAAGCTTGTAAAAGTGTAACGACAATTTCAGGAAGAACTTACTTGACGATGGAAAAAATTCCGCGAAATGTTAGATCCACTAGCCGCAACTGTTGGTCACAAAAAAAAACAAAAACACAGACAGGTAAAACTCTAAATCACTAATTGAAGAACAAAACACACGGAATTTGGACTAATGACTCAGAAATTTCTCCTCCCACACTACGGTACGCACTCCGGTAAAGTAAATTGTCAACTGAGCTTCTAAACGCTCGACGAGCCTGCGCGGTCAAGTGCAGTGGGATCGTCACTTGGTGGACCCAAGTTGATGTATCGCACTCAGCTAGTGCCATAAAATATCGGGCCTGACACTAGTGGTAATCCATGTGTACTTATAAACCGAACGTAGCCAAGATGCTCAAACAAAATGCGACTGTTTCCCTTCCCAATTTTCTTTTGCTGGCGCAGAACAAATTCTATTCATTAAAAAAAAAGAAAAAAAAGAGAGAAGGAAAATGTCCTAGCCCTGGTTAAAGTTTTGTAAATGAAATCTATAAAGGAATTTTGTTCTTTAAATAATTTAAGCTTGTGTAAAATAATATAATCTATTCAACAAATTTTATTAAACGAAGAAGGCAATTTGAGTAACTAAATTCCTACAAAGTTCTCTACCTACTTAACATAAGCCATCTTATTAACAAGTTTTATTGTTGAGTTAAATTTCAAATTATCGATTAAAGGTTATTCTTTTAAATAATTTTATTAAAACAAAATAGTAAATTATACATAGAAACGTATGGCAGTGTTAGCTCCGGTATTCGAAGAAACGTAATTGCGAGTTAGTCACGTTCAGTCGGTGTCAGGTTACTCGCAGCGCTATTCGACACTCCGACTGCCATAAATCTTTTAGAACCCTAACGCACTTATAATGACTTTCTGGCGACGAAAGTCTTAAACAGTCTATAATAGTATTTCTTCACTCCTCGATTCTAGCTCTCTTTTGCCTTCGTCATTATAATTCCCTGTATTGAAACGACTTAGATAAAAAAAAATAAATAAAATTGTTATAAAATAACTATATCTTATCACAATTTGTTAACAAAATTTTGTTCTTCTATGAAAAAATAATAATAATAATTTGCATCATTTTTACACCAAAATTTCCAAAGTTAATATATATTTGTAAAAAAAATTTCTTCCTAGAAAATTTTAAAATATCTTTAGAAAAAAAATCCCTATAATTTCTATTTGTTAATTACGATTTTTAATTAAATTATTAAAAAAAAATTTTTGTTAAAAATTATTTTTTTTCATAATTTCTATTTTTTTATTATAATTTTAATGAAATCTCAGGTATTTTTTTTTGAAGAATTAACAAGTTTTCTTAAAAATTTTATTTTTTTATCATATTTACCTATTCATTGTATAAAAAAAAATTTGTAAAAAAAAGAAGAAAATTTTTGAAATTACTTTTATTAGAAAAATAAATTTTGGAAAATTACCATTATTTGAAGACAGAAAATTTAGGAATCACTGCTTTCCCCGCTTTGGATCGTCTTGCAATTCTTTCAATGGCTTCTGAGGCGTGGAAATGATAACTTAGTTCAAATACTGGGATTTCTTTTTTTTTAAAGAAAATATAACTATTGTAATCATGAAACAATATAAATTAAATTTATTAAAATTTTCTGTGGAAGACAGGTAGGCAAATTGCTACCGTGACAATCCGATAAATCATTCACGCGCGCATCGCGCGCGTAGGATTTTGCTGGTTACTTTAATAAATTTTAAAGCTTTTGAGAGTAATTAAATAAAAAAAGTAAAAAAAATTGCTTGTAAATGAACTAATGAACTGAAAATTATTCAAAATTAAGTCTTAATTCATGTTATAGTTATTAAAATTCATTGTTAAACAAGAAATATAAATAATGATTTTCTTTAGAGAGATTCCATCACCTTAGATTTACCAATATTATAAATAATGTACTATTCCAAATTTAGTACTGTAATAGAATCTCGTTGATTTATGAAATACAAGGTGTCTACCAATTGCCTTTCACAAAATTCCCGGTTAATTCCCGGATTTCTCCCGTTTTTTTTCTTGCAAATTCAAATATATTTTACTTTCAACATAAATAAATTTACAAATGGTTATAAAAATGAACAATTAAATAAATAAAGTGATGAAATTAGAAAAATTATGAATAATGATTTAAAACAAATAATATTTGCATCATAACAACATATAAATGATGTATTTTCAGCCAAAGAAAGTATTTTAAAGGAAATAATTTTAAAATGTATTTCAAAATTACTAGCTATTTGCTTTCAAAATAGCTTAATTAATGAAAAAATTATATTTCTTTTATCGACATATTCTAAATTTTAGAATATTTTAAGTGAAATCTGTTTCCTGTTTGCATTTAGATACATAATTTAAATATAAAACTATTTCAAATTCGATATGAAATCAAATAGAAATATTTCCAAATATTTTGTTATTGTTATTTAAAAATTTGCAAAATGGAAATTCTTAAGAATAAAAAAAAATTTTTTAGTAATAAAATTTCGATTTTATTTCAATAAATTTGAAATCATTTACATCCACGAGTATATAACATGTGACGACAAAGACATTGCACTATATTTTCTACCGAGTAAAGTCATCTGCGTTAATAATTCTCTTATAATGTAGAAAACTTAGCCTACGGGTTTATTAATTAACTGGAAGCGCCGCCGGAATGGGCGCATCGTTTTCTTTCCTCAACAATCCCACGGGTCCGACCTCTCGCCATTCCTTCTCCAAGGGAATATCGAAGGTCTAAAAAAAGGTAAATCTTCTTTAACCTTCGTAATTAATTGTTGAAAATGGAAATTTTGTGCCATCGATAATTACTGTGATAAATAAATGAAGCCACGACCTGGATACCGCCATTTAATTTTGATTTATGAAGGAACTTAAACTAACCAACACCCAGCGACTGACCCCTTTTTTTCACCTGACCCGGTCCAAAAAAACGCCTGCAAGAAGCTCAACTTAAACACCTTGTTAACAGGTTGGTAGCCAATAAAGGGAGGAATAGGCGACAACGAACGTAACGAACTAAAAAAAATAGCGGGAGAAACAGAACTTAATTAAAAATATTAGCACTAGTATCATTACCTATTAATTCGATTTCTTACTATTAATCTCTAATTACAATTACTAACAGATTACCTTAAGTGTCATTTTATATAATTGATCTTCAGCAACAAAAATAACTTATCGTAACGAATTTTGGCCATCAGGCTCCCATTTTCCTTTCAAAACCTTCAGAAACCCCTGGCTCCCTGGGACTTCATGAGGAAAAACATAGTCTCTCTAAAAAAGGGGGAGAGAAAGGGACATTATATATTAGAAGAAAATTTTATATATATATAAAAACAAAAAAGCTATCTCAATTTGAACACATAACATACCGTCGCCCAAAAACCCGGGCACAAATAAGAATTCTTCTTCTCGCCCCAGCGGTACTCCTGATACCACCTGGTCCTGGAGTACAGTTTGGGGTAGGCCAAGGTAACTAGTGGCGAGCTGTGATTCCAAGGGGATTTTTCTTCCTCCCTGTCAGGAGCAACGAGCTCCTTATGTGAGCGCGAGGAAGCGATGGATGTGTTTTTTAGGTGTTCTGAAGCCCAACCGTAAATTGATTTTAGGCAGAACGCCCTCAGCCTTGCGTGTTTTTCCCCCGGTATTAAAGAAAAAATTTTCGCCGCTCGCAGATCTTTATCTTCTTTAGTGTCAGGACCAAGATCGAAGGAGTCATCGTCCTCCGATGACACTATGTCACTATCTTCACCATTAGCTTTTGGATTACCGTAGTGGGTCAGTATGTAGTCCTTTGCCATAACTAGTTCTTCACTTAATTTTCTTTTCGCATCCATAAATGTAGGCATTATCACAATCAAACTTTCTCACCTATTTCGCCTCACGTAATTGATAATTAATTTTACTCGTACGTTCGGACCGGACAAGACCTACGGAACGACTGAACAACACACACTGTGGACATGAATCACTAGTACTTGAGTCACTCCTTACGTGCCTATCGTGACACACACGCATACAATAAGATTAATATGAGCTGCTGCGACTAATGAAAAATCCCCATTGAGCATAATGCATTCTTCTAGAAGAATGTTTAACACAGCCAAGTGAAAATTATATATATTTAAATAAATAAAATAATTTTCATGGACTAATTGATAATCGATGAAACCGATACTGGAAATTTACCTCTGGTTTGTAATATTAAGAAACTAATCAGTTTGGTGAACAGATTAAATGGATTCCAGCTTCAATCAAAATAATTTTCATAGGATATATTTAATTACGAGTTACATAGCTACATTTATGACTATTAGGAAATCTTCTCTCCAAATTATAAGTAAGCGTTAAGTTAATTACTAACTAATAATTGTTTCGCTTAACCAGAGATGTCAAAAAAAATAGTCTAAAAACCCATTTAAAGCATGAAACATACGGTACCATTATTTTGGAACGACAAGATATATACGTGTAGTTTAATTATTCTAACCTACCTGCCTAAATGCGGTAGTCAACATCTCTGAAATTAACCGACATAATTATTATAACTGAAGGATTAATGTGCTAAAATTTCAATTTAGTGTAAATGAATTTTCCTAATACCATTTATTTATAATCAAATCCTTGTTAAACAAACTTATCTTATATCGCACTAAAATTTTCGACATTATAGAAAATTAATTTTTATATAATAATAACAATAAATAAATAATTATTTTAAGTAAAATTTTATAGACAAAAGACAATGAATGTATAATATGAATTTCGGAAAATTGACTTCCTTAACTCAACTATTGTTTAAAAAGGAAATTCTTTTATCTTAAAAATATGTACGCTATCACAATTCAATGTAACCATTGTATAAAAGATGCATGTAAAAAAACCACACACAAAACCATGTATATGTATGGGTTTTCAGCATATAAATAGCCATAACACCTGCGAATTGATGGCAATGAATTGTTTACGGCCATAATATGTTACCGATGCAATATTATTTCCGAGTTCGGAGCATTGCGTTTTTGGGGACAAAAACAGGAATTTTCACGGTGGATTGTTATATGCGAAATTATATAATAGCAACCCTGCATAATGGGCTTTGTTCTTTGGATGCGCTAAGACGGCATGCAAGGCGCAAGGCATCATTATGAGACACACGACACCCTGATAAGGAATTGTCGACGCACAAGAAATGCTCCTAGCCCGGAATAATATTAATATTTTATTTCAATCCTGAAGTATATAGAATTTTAATTTTGAAATGTTGCCACGATGTTACGAAACAAAAAGAGTGACAACTAACATTGTGGCATCATCGCTGATAAAGGAAAATTCACGCAATTTAATGAAATGATAATGTTAAAAAAAAGGAAAGTATTTTTGGCGCATTGATGCAGCCTTATTATAGAAAATATTATTGAAAAATGCAATTAGAAACAAAACTAAGAATATTCAAAATGCTAGAAGGAGACACTCTGTGGGGTTGCACGTGTGTGGAGATGGTCGGTGGCAACACACACACCCATGCAGCCGCCGTTTATACACACCAACGCACGCGCTGGCTCCCTCGGTTACGGACATTAATTCCTACGTTACGGGCACCAACACACTCACTGGCTCCCTCGGCTACAGTACTAACACAAGCGTGCTATGCTTGCCTCTAATCACTACCTTGTGTGTAGAACTTTCCTTTACCCTCAGGGCCAATAAGCTGTGGAATACAGCATCAAAACAAACGCACGTGCGTTACAGCTGACTCAATGCCACAAGGCTAGCATGCCTTGTGCTATTTCAACCTATGCTATTTAATTTTACGCATCAAGCTAGATGCGCAAACAACAAATTGACAATAGTTAAACATTTTGTTGTAAACATTTTAGTTACAACAAAATGCCGGAGGACATTAGGTTGTGTGTATATGTGCATACGCATTACTCAATATGTAATTACATATACAAACAAACTATAAAAGTAGGAATAATATAATTACAATAAATAAATTATATGCATTATAATAACTAAGATAAATAATAATTTTATTAATTAAACAATATAATTATTATTTAAATTCTAAGTTATTTCAAAAATAATGTCTCGAAAAGTATCATATTAACAGACTATTTCCGTTCTCACAGACCTACCGTGAGATCCAAAACGTCAGCAAAAATGCATAGACCAATGGGCCCACGATTTACTCCTACTCCATACTCCTACTACCTAAAATTTTCTGTCTTCCCCACTTTTTGCACTAAAGGTAAGGGTTGGAGGCTTGTCGCGAAATATCAATCATGGCAGTACGATTTCTCGCTTCTTCTCGAAGACACCTCTCCTGGGTCTAACCTAGCAAGTGTTTTGGGACAGAGAAATTTCGCGAACAAAAGGCCCGTCCGCGACCCGGAACCCGAATTGCATGATTCAGGGCAGACGTTAAAATTTTCAAATTCTCTGAGCCGGTGGAGTCCAGTGCGGACTGATTTTGAAGAGATTTCAGAATTATTAATATAAATTATAATTCTATAATCTTGTTGTTTATAACCGGCCGGTTGCATAGATATTGCCCGCGTCCGTTCAAACTTCAGTGGCCCACGAGTGAGATCAAATTCCCTATCTATCGGTTGCATAGATATTGCCCGCACCAGTTTTCCTAGGAATAGATTCACAAGTGAGTTTACACAAAGGAGGAACGGCCGGTTGCATAGATATTGCCCGCGACCGTTCAACCACAAGTGCAATCTCGCGAATAAAGAAAGCAAGTCCTTTGCTCGTAATTCAACGTCAATAATTTTCTATTAATTAAAAGAATATTAAAGACTGTAAGACAACGTAAATCTTGCCCGACGGTGGTTCAATTTTGTGATACCAAAAGAATAGTCGACTTTAACGACAAAGAATATCAGTATTTTCTGCTCAGAATAGCTTTAAAATATTTTCACTAAAAAAATCTTTTTGGAAAAGTACTCAACCTATAAAAATATAACAAATTTTAAATAGCTTTGCAAACAATAGGCTTTCTTTTTTTTACAAAAATAGTCGACTTGAACGAGAAAGAAAATCAGTATTTTCTGCTCGGAATAGTCCTAAAGTATTTTCACTAGAAAAACATTTATGGAAAAGTTTTTAGCCTATGAAAATCTAACAAATTTAATATAGCTTTGCAAAGAATAAGTATTTTTTTACAAGAATAGTCGACTCAAATGACAAAGAAAATCAGCATTTTCTGCTCGGAATAGTCGTAAAGTATTTTCATTAAAAACATCTTTATGGAAAAGTACTCAGCCTTTATAAATCTAAAATATTTAATATAGCTTTGCAAGGAATAGGTATTTTTTTCACAAGAATAGTCGACTCAAATGCCAAAGAAAATCAGCATTTTCTGCTCGGAATAGTCGTAAAGTATTTTCATGAAAAACATCTTTATGAAAAGTACTCAGCCTTTATAAATCTTAAAAAATTTAAAAATAGCTTTGCAATGATCAGGTTTTTCTTTTTTACAAAAATAGTCGACTTAAAATAGAAGGAAAATCAGTATTTTCTGCTCGGAATAGTAGTAAAGTATTTTCACTAGAAAAATATTTATGGAAAAGTACTCAGCCTGTAAAAATATAATAAATTTAAAATTAACTTTCAAAGAATAGGTTTTCTTTTTTTTACAAGAATTGTCGACTTAAACGAGAAGGCAAATCAGTATTTTCTGCTCAGAATAGTCGTAAAGTATTTTTACTAGAAAAATATTTATGGAAAAGTATTCAGCCTATGAAAATCAAACAAATTTAATATAGTTTTGCAAAGAATAGGTTTTCTTTTTTTCACAAGAATAGTCGACTTGAACGAGAAGGAAAATCTGTATTTTTTGCTCGGAATAGTCGTAAAGTATTTTAACTAGAAAAATATTTATGGAAAAGTACTCAGCCTATGAAAATCTAACAAATTTAATATAGCTTTCCAAAGAATAGGTTTTCTTTTTTTTCAAGAATAGTCGACTTAAATGACAATGATAAATAGCATTTTCTGCTCGGAATAGTCGTAAAGTATTTTCACTAGAAAAATCTTTACGGAAAACTACTCAGCCTGTAAAAATATAATAAATTTAAAATTAGCTTTGCAAAGAATAGGTTTTCTTTTTTTTACAAGAATAGTCGACTTAAACGATAAGGAAAATCTGTATTTCTGTCGGAATAGTCCTAAAATATTTTCACTAAAAACATCTTTATGGAAAAGTACTCAGAGTTTATAAATCTAAAAAATATAAAAATAGCTTTGCAATGATTAGGTTTTTCTTTTTTACAAAAATAGTCGACTTGAAATAGAAGGAAAATCAGTATTTACTGCTGGGAATAGTAGTAAAGTATTTTCACTAGAAAAATATTTATGGAAAAGTATTCAGCCTATGAAAATCAAACAACCCCCACAGCACCGAAACTTTTCTAAAGATTTCCTAAAGATTTATTTGAAATGTTCGATATATTTAATTGCAATATTTATTGAAGGTTGTGTAAAGATTTATATGTCTCGATTAAATAAATGTCTAGCACGAACCTTTCCTGAACATTTCCTGAAAATTATCGCCTAATTATAATTATAATTATAATTATGAGAAGATGTAATTGAAATGTTCAGGAAAGGTTCGCGCTAAATATTTATTTAATCGGGACATTTAAATCTTTACACAACTTTCAATAAATATTGCAATTAAATATATCGAACATTTCAAATAAATCTTTAGGAAATCTTTAGGAAAGTTTCGGTGTTGTGGGGGAAATTTAATATAGCTTTGCAAAGAATAGGTTTTCTTTTTTTTACAAGAATAGTCGACTTAAACGAGAAGGAAAATCTGTATTTTTGGTCGGAGTAGTCCTAAAGTATTTTCACTAGAAAAATATTTATGGAAAAGTACTCAGCCTGTAGAAATATAATAAATTTAAAATAAGCTTTGCAAAGAATAGGTTTTCTTTTTTTACAAGAATATTCGACTTAAACGAGAAGGAAAATCTGTATTTCTGGTCGGAATAGTCCTAAAGTATTTTCACTAGAAAAATATTTATGGAAAAGTACTCAGCCTGTAGAAATATAATAAATTTAAAATTAGCTTTGCAAAGAATAGGTTTTCTTTTTTTACAAGAATAGTCGACTTAAACAAGAAGAAAAATCTGTATTTCTGGACGGAATAGTCCTAAAGTATTTTCACTAATAACATCTTTATAGAAAAGTACTCAGCCTTTATAAATCTAACAAATTAAAAAAAAGATTTGCAATGATTAGGTTTTCCTTTTTTACAAGAATAGTCGACCTAAACGAGAAGGAAAATTTGTATTTCTGGTCGGAGTAGACCTAAAGTATTTTCACTAGAAAAATATTTATGGAAAAGTACTCAGCCTGTAAAAATATAATAAATTTAAAATTAACTTGCAAAAAATAGGTTTTCTTTTTTTTCTGCTCGAAATAGTCGTAAAGTATTTTCACTAGAAAAATATTTATGGAAAAGTATTCAGCCTATGAAAATCAAACAAATTTAATATAGCATGGCAAAGAATAGGTTTTCTTTTTTTTACAAGAATAGTTGACTTAAACGAGAAGGAAAATCTGTATTTCTGGTCGGAGTAGACCTAAAGTATTTTCACTAGAAAAATATTTATGGAAAAGTACTCAGCCTGTAGAAATATAATAAATTTAAAATAAGCTTTGCAAAGAATAGGTTTTCTTTTTTTTACAAGAATATTCGACTTAAACGAGAAGGAAAATCTGTATTTCTGGTCGGAATAGTCCTAAAGTATTTTCACTAGAAAAATATTTATGGAAAAGTACTCAGTCTATGCAAATCTAACAAATTTAATATAGCTTTGCAAAGAATAGGTTTTCTTTTTTTTCACAAGAATAGTCGACTTAAATGACAATTATAATTAGCATTTTTTGCTCGGAATAGTTGTAAAGTATTTTCACTAGAAAAATCTTTATGAAAAAGTACTCAGCCTGTAAAAATACAATAAATTTAAAATTAGCTTTGCAATGAATAGGTTTTCTTTTTTTCACAAGAATAGTCTTCTTAAACGAGAAGGAAAATCTGTATTTCTGGTCGGAATAGTCCTAAAGTATTTTCACTAGAAAAATATTTATGGAAAAGTACTCAGCCTGTAGAAATATAATAAATTTAAAATAAGCTTTGCAAAGAATAGGTTTTCTTTTTTTTACAAGAGTGAAAACAGGTACTGTCGGTAATCTTCTCTTGCCAAAGCTTTACCGACAGCAGATTATCTAATATAATCCAATTGCATTATTCACAATAGGCAAAACTGTCCCCACGCTTAGTTGAGTAAGGCTAACCTTCTAAAGTAAATCTTCTACAAAAAAGCTTCTGATATTTTATTGTAAAACAAATGTTTTGTTCTTTTTTTTCAACAGTTTGTTTTTAACATTTATTGCCCCATACTGGGGCTAAATGTTAAATTCTATTTCTAGCCTACTAAAATGTATAAAAAAAGTAGAAAAACGGAAAATAATGCACTATGTCTGTTTAACATTTAGCCCCAGTCTTTCTTATATAATTTTTCATACCTCAGGCACAACATAGACGCTTTTAGATAGCAGCCGAAAGGAATTTAAAGCCATTCATTTGTCCACTACTTGAATGAAAATGGCGACCTTTTTTTCCCATTGGCAAAAAAACTGCTAGTCCCATGCGTTATTTGTGCTCATGGGGAAAAAAGGCCATTTTCCCTGACCAGTGGCCAGTATGTCAAACCGTTAATTGTAAATTAAAATTTTTCCTATTTCTGAAATGTACCGAAAAAAGAACTTGAAATAAGTCACAATAAAAACTCATTATGTGCTGCAACAAAAATAAGTACAATTTTTTTCTACATAGTTACTTGTTAAAATACAATTTTAAGTAATGTTTGATTTGTAAAATTTTAGTTTCCGCGTTTTTTTCTTTTTCTTCTATTTTTGCGACTAGGACACCTCCCCGTGGTGAAGGCGGACAACGAATTTTTGGCGAGAGATTTCACCAAGATATAAAGGACATGAAAAAACGCTACCAAGGAAAATGGAACAAAATATGTAATCGGACTACTGTTAGGCGCTAAAAAGAGACATACCAGAGGCTGAAAATTCAAAGAGGAAAAGAAGAGCTTCTCTTCGGTGATCCTTTGAATCAAAAAGGATAAGATATTCAAGAAACAAAGATTAAAAGTACTGTAAATTTGACATTTAGAATTTCTGAAAACTGACATCATATTCTTTTTCAGATATCTCGAAAACCCAAGAAAAACGAATTTCAAGTGGATTTGATTAATTTTTAATTTTTTTAGTCCGCTATATTGGATCCGCATTTTGAATTTTTAAAACCCGACTTCAAATTCATAATAAGCGACCCCCAAAACCCCTGAGCAATGATTTTCAAGGAAATAAGAGCAATTTTTTTTAAAAACAAGCAATTTTTTTAGGTCCGCCATTATGGATCCGCCATTTTTAACATCTTACATGTATTCAATTTTTATGTAACTAGAGTCACTGAATTCAAATCAATAATAAAAATATGCGAAAAGTCTGTTTAAAACATAAAAATTAGGTAAATCCCCATGCAAATCATTTTCTCAGACTTCACCACCTTACTAGGCGTGTAAAAAAATACCAGCACTAAACTTTTGGTCCGACTACTTTTTTCTCTTTAGATACACTCCAAGGAAGAGAACCTACCATGTGGCAGTCTTCGCACTCGAAATTTTTTTTGTGTGCCGGTGTAATTAATGACATTTAATATTTTCATTTAAATATTATATTAATGAATAGGGGTTCGAGACCTCTTGACTTATGGAATTTTTTGTCTCGTATATGAATAATTTTAATATTTAATTTGTGCTAATCCAAATTTTATTTTATTCTTTAAATTGTGATTTGTTATTATTATTAAATGTTTAAAAAAAATTTATGGTCCTGAAGCTTATAAAAAATTTAACTATAAAAGAAAAGTATATTTTATATTCAAGAAACTAGATTGACAATTGTACAATTATTGCGTATATTATAAATTTGGATATTATGCAATCTTTTAATATCTTCTTCGAATAAAAATACAACCGATTCCTCACATGTTACTCGCTCTCAAATAAAAAATAATCCAGAATTGTTATTAAATTCAGGAATTCCTTATTATAAAAAAACCATACACAAGTACACCTAGATATTCTAAAGAAAATCCTGTTTCCGAAGAAATACATAGAGAGTTTGACTCGGGTTTTGTTGTTTCAGAAACTGACAATAACGACGGCAAAGATTCTATATTAGAAAATAAGTGAAACAAACGATCATTCTGAATACAATTCTTTTGATAACTCTACAAATAATATCAATTAGGACATATTTTTACTAATTGTAAGAAAAGAATGTGGGATGATAATAATAAAGAACAACCAACAAATTCGAAGAAAGACATCTAGAAATCAATAAACAAAAATTTAATTTTGATTCGGAAAATTATATTACAATACCAGCAAGATTAATTTACAATATTCATGTAAACATTTTAAATAAAAATAAAAAAGTAGGTTACATTCCAAGATTAGTAGTAAAAGAAGGTGTTTACTTAGATGATGCAGTAGTTTCAAACATAGAAGGATTAGTTTATTTAAAGGCTATAAATACATTAAACGAATCAATTGACATCCCAATTTTTAAATTAAATTTAGAAGATTTTGATGAAATAAAACAAGAAAGTTTAGTAAGCAAATCTGATAATAAAAATAAAGACTCAACAATTAAACAAATTATTGATGCATTTTCAAAAAATATTGAATCAGAAAATGTTTTGAATATTGCAGGCAACGACAGAGTTGAAGAAATTAAAAAATTACATCGTCTAGAACATTTGAACAAAGAAGAATTAGAACACATCATGAATTTAGTAAAAAATTATTCCGATAGATTTCATATACTTGGAGAATTTTTGGAAGGAACAGATCTTATAAAACATAGGATAATAACTACAGATGATACACCAATTATTACTAAACAATATTGATTTCCACCTGTTCATAAAGAAGAAATGACACGTCAAGTAAACGAATTATTAAAACAAAAAATTATTAATCATTCTGACTTACCTTTCAACATACCAATATGGATAGTACTAAAAAAAGATGACACACAGGGAAATAAAAAATGGCGATTAGTTTTAGACTTCAGAAAGCTAAATAAACGCACGGTAGGTCAATTTTACCCCCTCCACGTTTTAAGAGAATATTTAAAACAATTTATAAATAAAAATGAAGAATGGGACGATTGGTTAGAATTAGCTATGTTCTCGTATAATACAAGTATTCATGAAGGGACAAAGTGTACTAATGTACTATTACATTTAAGAACGGCCCCCAAGACTCTACCAACACCAAATCAAAGCAACAACGAGGAAAATGAAGATTCAGTCCCTATAGAAGAAACTAACTTACTAAGGGAAAAAGGTAATAAGAACAAGCAAGAAGCAATCCAATTGTATCCACAACTGCATCATATCCAGAACAATTCAACAACTTTCAGACTATAAAATGGTAACTACCTTTCTAAATATATTAAAAACCTTATTAAAAGAAAACACAACTGACGACCTCCTGATTAATTCAAATTATCAAGCCCCAGCAGACGCCATTAATCAACCTCAATATGTTACAGAAATAAGATATAAACATTTTATAATTTGTAGTACAAGTGACAATCTAGATTTATCAAAAGAAAATGCAGCATTTCGTTTGGTTGAGAAATTAACTAATGGAGAAAACTCATTTCTGAAAAATGCAACAATTACATTTAAAATAAGACTGATTCAAAGATTGAATAATTACTGTTATACGAAAGAAATGGGTATTCCCAAATTTTCAATTTTCAAAACAAATGTATCAGAAACAAAAATAAATTGGATAATAATTTCCACTGTAGGAAAAATAAAAAAACGCTATATTAAGTGATGCTTTGACAGCAAAAGCAATATCCGCATTAATAACGTTAGCAACCTTACATAATATAGACAATTACACTAATTCACTTGAAAAAGTAATAACTAAATCTTTTAAAAATATGACAGTCGCGAATAAAAAGAAAAATTCCTTTGAAAACAGAAGTTTTCCAAGCACTTCAAAATCCTATGAAAATAAAGAAAGAAAAAGTTTTAAAAAATGTACTCGTTGCGGACACCGCAAACAGAACATTTACCATAAAATATAAAAATAATTATACTTGATTCTGTTTCAGAAATGGAGATTAAAAATAAAATGATCTTACTAATCTTTGTCATTTTGATAGGAATAAACAAAGGTACATTTCAAATTATACCACAAGATGTGCCATTTACGCTATCACCAGGATTATATTATGAACCTCTAAAAAATACAGAATTTTCCATTGCTGAAGTAAAAATTGTTTATTATATTAATCATAAACTATTTTTCAGTAAATTGGAGAATTTTAAAAAATTATATGAAAACACTAAAATAAGTTGCATATTATTCTGCATTGCTGTAAGAAATCAACTAGAAATTAAAATTAAAGAATTTGAAGAAATAATTTATGAAACAAAGAAAATTATAACTAAAAAACAGAACCAGCACAAAAAACTGGCATTTTTAACTTTATAGAAAGGAAAGAAACTAATAATAATATTACAATGAAAACTACAGATAAAAATACATTTTTAGAGCAAATTTTTATTTTAGACCCTCCTAAACCAAATGACATATACGAACAATTAAATTCAATCGAAAAACACATCAAAACATTACAAAATATCCAAGAAATTCTTATAGCTGCAATGAGTAATAAATAACATCAATCCATTCCAATTGAAAAAAATTTGTTAAATTATACATTAAATACTAAAACTCTTTAAAAATTTTTAAAAATCGAACATTTTTATGCAAATAAAAAGTTAATTCAAAGTTCTAACCAAGAAATTTCAAATATATTTGATTTAAAAACTACAATTTTTCAAAATTCTACAAAAATTAACAATGCAGAAAAATATGATATTAAAAATTATTTATTTTATATTGTTATAACTATAACAGGAATGAATATAATTGCTGCAATAATATTGTATTTAAAGCTAAAGAAAAGTTTTTATATTATAAAAACCAATAAATTACTGAATAATTATATATAATTATTACACAAACGCTGACACCCAATTAATTTCAAGTTCAACTTCACAATTCACTCGTTTAGTTCTCGACAACTATCAACAATTTCTCGGCGTTCTCTCACAAAAATTACACCCTAATACCAAAATACACCTCTAAATTGCTCTCAACACAATCTCTGCATTCGACTCCTCTCTCATTCCCTTGCAGCAAGCACGCTTCTCTCAAAACGGAACTCAAGTCAAAATGTTGACTAAATATTTCAACATAAAAAAAAATTAGTAACAGAAACCAAATATCTTTAAACTGAAAAATCAAAAGCAGACGCAGAATAAATTCTCAAAGTAAAACATTCAACTTTAGACTATAAATTAAAATAATAATTAATATAAATTCAAATTGGTACGGAAACGGCCATTATTATTGTACACGGGCGGAACTAATGCGGGCACTTAAGTGTCCTCACAAATCTCTGCGACAGTGACGAACCACTTTGTCACAATTCCCCCTCCTTGGCCGGTACTAGCCCGTAGTACCGCCCAAAATCAAACTCAGAAACTAAATAAAAAAAATTAAACGCAAAAAAAAAATTTTCACTGTCACTTCACTTCTACATTTACTTGTTGGTGCGACGTCTCTCCTCGAAGAACTCTCGCATCGCCATCATAATCGCTTCCTCCGGCAATCCTCGTAACGCTTGAGCCAGTTCTCTTGTTTGTTCCACAAAACGGTCGGCTGAATTCACCCTCGTTGACGGTCCTGGTTCATCCACACTTTGTGGGGGAACAATTTGATGTGGAAGGAATAAAACTGGTGGTGGTACCGAAGGATCGAATGGAATTGACGGTGTGGTAACCCTTGACGCTGGGAAATCAACTAATGACCAATTTGGAGTTGACAATGTGGCTGGAGGCAAACGCTGGAGTTCGGCCCAAATCTCATCAGGTGATTGTTTCTTCGCCTTCACGCTTTCCGCTTCCACATGGTGATCCTTGTCTGGTGCTAATCCTTCCTCCTTCGTGAAGTTCTCTTCCTCCTGTTCCGCTCTCTTTCTTGGAGTTGGAGATCGACTTCGTCCTTCTCGACTGGTATTGGATGCGCTGGTTTGATAATTCGCTGGCTTCTCGGTTCTTTGGCCCGAATTTAAATGTACCAATCTCTCCTGTACCTTGTTGACTCTTTCCGCTCGAAAAGATTCATAATTTCTCATCCCAAATTGACGTGCCATATCTTCTCGATGTCTCTCCTTACAACGGGGGCAATTAGTCAGGGTTACACCGCGCCTTCTACAATTGCGACAATATCCCACGAATGGATTGGGACAACGGTTACGACTGTGTCCCTTTTTCCAGCAACTGATGCAGGAGTTCGCTGGTGGGTCAATCTTCGGGTCGGTCGGTATTGGCTTTAATCCGCCAAACATCACTCCTCTGGTAATGACCGGTAGTGCAACGCTGGGTTTAGTGGATGGCCCTTCTGTCTTGATGATGAGGCTGGCCAGTTCTAAATTTGTCGTTGGATCTCGGTTCGGTGGTCCTGGTGGAGTCACTGGTCGTTCAGGCGAAGGGGTTCGATTTCGGCTGACGTAATTCTCCGGAAACAAGATGTTACTCCGAATTTCTCGGATCTCTTTTGTTTGTTCATCCCGAAGTCGTTCCCTCTCACGCGATGTCGCTGGTTCTTCACCAAGGAAATAACGCTCCAACTCCTCCACGGCCAAGCGACTCTCCCACTCCTGTTTGCTTTCTCCTAACCTTCTCGCTGGTTCCGGTGGACGACGGGCTCTTCCTCTCCCTGCGACCGCCGCCATATTATTATGGTGACTGAAGGGTATCAACGCTGGTGGTGGTGGAACCTCTTCCCACTGAATCAAATCTTGGTTGACTTCCTCCTCCACTGATTGATCACGAAGGCCTGGTCGACGCTCCGATGAATCTCCTCGAAATCTGGAGAAGCCTCGACCTCGGAGTCTCGCTGGCACCTTATCATCTGATCCTGACATTTCTGCACAAATTCAAATAAACAAAAAGAAAATCAACGCTGGCACAAACAAAAATTGTAAATAAATGCACAAAAGATAATTAACAACAAAATAAAATAAAAAAATTTCGATCAATGGAGAATTAACCCTTGTTAACATTTCGGGGTGGAATGTAACGTTTTAGCTCTGAGACGTGCACCTTGGGAATTCGCCTATTATTGCTCGTGCCTAACACGTAGACGGTCGGAGATAATATTTGAAGAATTTCGAAAGGACCTTCGAATTTTGGAGCCAGTTTCGTTGCAAATTTGTGAACACCACTGGACAATTTGTGAGTCCTCCAAAGCACCAAGTCTCCAA
The DNA here is from genome assembly GCA_032872475.1 of Leptopilina myrica (nomen nudum). Classification (NCBI taxonomy): domain Eukaryota; kingdom Metazoa; phylum Arthropoda; class Insecta; order Hymenoptera; family Figitidae; genus Leptopilina; species Leptopilina myrica (nomen nudum). The sequence goes on from CM065458.1 coordinate 51,638,138, forward strand.
CATTGAATGCAACATTTTTCCTTCCTCGATTATAATACGCTGCTTGCTTGGTCCTCTCTTGGTTGACAACTCTTGCAACCATATCTCGAAGTCCATCTAATCGTTTCATGCGATCAGTCCACAACGCTGGATCAATTCTCACGACTGAAGTCGGATTTTCCACAGCTCGCCGAAGACTTTTGACTGGTCTTGGATGGCGACCATAATTGAGAAACGCTGGTGATACCTTCGTTGACGCTTCCTTCAAGTGACGGTTGTCGAACTCTTTTCCATTGTCGGTGAGAAGAAACTCTGGAGTTTCCCACCGGAAAAGAATGAGCTCCTCAAACGCTTTGGCGATCGACTTGCCGTTCGCCGAACGTATTGGCTTCAGCTCCACCCAACGAGACAAATGATCTTGAAAGACCACAAGATGTTTGTACTGGCTTTTGTTCGCTGGAAACTCCATGGTGTCGGCAGCCACCACAGACCAAGGTCGTTCGACGATTCTTTCTCCCATCAATCCTTGTGGTCCCAGTTGAGAAACTTTGTGAAACTGGCAGTCAGGGCACTGTGTGACGAAATTGTGAACGTCATGCCAAATACCCTGCCAATAATATTCCCTGGCCACTCGATCGTAGGTTTTGTCAACTCCAAGATGACCAGCCGAGAATTCAGCATGCGCCACGGTAAGTATTTCCTCACGATGTTCTAGGGGAACAACCAATTTCCAAATCTCCTCACTTCCGGTGACTGGTGTCAAGAGCGGATCGATTCTTGATCGGTATAACATCTCGTTCTCTATTTTCCAACCCGGAAAACTCTGGGGGTGGCTCCTAACCATTTCTCGACGCTTTAGATACCACGGATCATTTACTGTCTCGAAAGCAGCAATCTCCTCTTCGTCCTGCTCCATAATGCGCGAAAGAGCATCTGGGACTTGATGTAACGTGCCCTTGCGATGAACCACGTCGAAATTTCACTGTTGAAGTTCCAGTGACCAACGCGCAAGACGTCCAGTGGGTTCTTTTAAATTACGTAACCACTTTAATGCACTGTGGTCAGTAGTTACTCGAAATTTTAAACCCTCCAGATAAGGACGAAACTAGAGGTGTGCATTTAATCGAGTCGAATCGAAAATTATTCGACTCGACAACAGAAAACTCGAGTCGGGAATAATTCGAATCGAACTAGCCAATTCGAAACTTCGAATTTCGAATTGGCCGATTCGAATCGAAAGTAAATTCGAATCGAGCTAGCTAATTCGAAACTTCGAATTCGAATTGGCCGATTCGAATCGAAAGTAAATTCGAATCGAACTAGCCAATTCGAAGTTTCGAATTTCGAATTGGCCGATTCGAATCGAACTTGCCAATTCGAAAATCGGAGTTTCGAATTGTACAACTTAACTCGGTTATTTAATTCGCACAATCATTTTGACAGAAATCCTAACCTAAAATTAGTAGGCTGGTATTCATAATACACACTAAAAAATTTTTTTGTAGATTTAGATTTATTTAGAATTTTATAGAAACTTATAAAATAACGTCTTTAAAATTAGTGAATTTAAAATTCCGTCTGTAAAATTAATACTTTTAATGTGTAAATTTTACAATTTTCTGTAAATTTACTACTCTGAAAGTAGGTAATATTTTTGTCTTTTTATTACCTACTTTCAGAGTAGTAAATTTACAGAAAATTGTAAAATTGACACATTAAAAGTATTAATTTTACAGACGGAATTTTAAATTCACTACTTTTAAAGACGTTATTTTATAAGTTTCTATTAAATTCTAAATAAAACTGTAAATCTACAAAAAAAATTTTTTACAGTGCATCTATCTAGTACTTAGAAACTTTTTCATTAAAATGTCAATATATTTTTTATTAATTCTATAATTTTAATATATAAATAACATACAAATACCAATAATGTGTTAAAATAAGGTGTCTCTAATAATTAAAAATAACCGAGTGATACAATCATTATCAATTCAATTATTTTTTGCAAGAATTTTTAACTAAAATTCTTTTTTAAATCGATTGTTCTTTGAGAATTTTCAAATCCATTACTTTACAATATTCAATTTTACGAAATTTCAAGTATTCCTAAATTATTCCATTAAATAAATATTAGAAAATAAAAACTTAAATTAAATTATTAATTCCATAAATTTTCATGAAATATATACTTTATATACATGAATCGATTCGTTTTCATGCCAGGAATATAATGCTGAGAAAAATTAATAAAAATTTTAATAAATAAAGAAGTTATTTCAAAAAATAAAAAAATTCATTTTTTTCGAAAATTAAAAAATTGCTAAAAAATTTTTATTTTTAGATATTTTTGAAAATCCTTTTGTCTGATTCAAGATATTCGTGACCGTAATACACCTACAAAATTTTATCAAAATCCATCAAGATGTGTAAGAGAAAATTTGTCCACAAGAATCGGTGACATACACACACACACACATACACACACACACACACATACACATACACACACACAAACATACACACATACATCCGGACATTTGTTCCTCTCGACGAATTATATATACTACATTTGAAAATTTGTAAAAATAATTGATTTTAAAAAATTCGGAAATCGACATAACTATAAGGCTTCCTTTATGAGGAAGCAAAATGAATTTTTTCGTGGAATTTTTTGAAAATAATTGAATTTTTTCAAAAATTTTACAATTTAAGAAAATAATTAAATTTTTTGAAGTATTTATTAAAATTTTAGAAAATAATTGTATTTATTCGTAAAATATTATTAAAATTTTGTTTAAAAATAATTTAATTTTACGAAGATTGATATTATTTAGGAAAATAATTGAATTCTTGCAAAGAATTTAAATATTTCCAATATGTTCGATATTTAATATTTTCAATATTTCCGAAAATTCAAATACATACACTCGGGTCGAAAAGTTTCAGTACATTTTGACTGTTTACTTGTAAATGCTCGCTCCACTTCAAATTCAAATATTTCTGTAAAAATAGATGCAACAGCTATCAAACAAGGATTATTTTAAAGCTCAATAAATTTAGAGTCAAATAGGCAAAAAAAATAACCAATTTAATATTGTAAATTTGAAAATATAATTCTTTAAAGTTAGAGATTTTTTATGAAAATTGCGATTTCGTAATCTGGAGTTTAAGCGAACGGCAATTAATGAAAAAATTTCTTTAAGATTTGACAGTTTTACAATATAATGTACAAATTTCACTCTTTAATTCGAGACCAAAATATTTTATAATTATTCAGTATTTCCCTTAAATTCTGTAAAAATAATTACTCTTGCTTTCTAAAGTTTTCAAGGAATATAAATTGCAAATTCGTCATTTCTGTTTACTTGTTTTATCAATTAACCAAATTTTTGAAAAATGTGCCTCTCTTTTTTATTGTAAAATTTAAAAAATTGCACCTTAATATAAAATAAGTAATAATGCGAGTTAAAATTTGTAACATTATAAGAAGAGGGATAAATTTCATGTAAATAATTTAAATTTACTACAGTCAAGAGGTTCAATATTTTTCAAAAGTGTGGTTAATTGATAAAACAAATGAATAGAAACGACGAATTTGCAATTTATATTCTTCGAAAAATTTAGAGCAAGAGAAATTATTTTTATACAATTTGAAAAAAATACTTCATATTTGTAAATGATTTTTGTCTAGAATTAAAGAATGGAATTTGTACTTGTTATTGTACAACTGTCAAGTCTTAAAAAATTTTTTTCTTCAATTGGCGTTTGCTTGAACTCCAGATTCCGAAATCGCAATTTTCATAAAAAAATCTCTAATTTTAAAGAATTATATTTTCAAATTTACAATATTAAATTGGTTATTTTTTTGCCTATTTGACTCTAAATTTATTGAGCTTTAAAATGATCCTTGTTTGATAGCTGTTGCATCTATTTTTACAGAAATATTTGAATTTGAAGTGGAGCGAGCATTTACAAGTTAACAGTCAAAATGTACTGAAACTTTGCGACCCGAGTGTACACAAACAAGATTCAAAATTATAAATTAAAATTTCCCAAAAAAATGATTTTTTTAAATTATCAAAAAATTCTTCAATTGTTCTTGAAACATTAAATTTATTTATTTATTAAAAATTGTGCAAAAGATTTGCAAAATGAGTTCTTTTTTCCTTATGTAATAGAAACAATAAGCGAAATATTTCCTTCACTTTCAACAAGTTTCTAAGTACTAGATAGCTATATTATGAATACCAGCCTACTAATTTTAGGTTAGGATTTCTGTCAAAATAATTGTGCTAATTAAATAACCGAGTTAAGCTGTGCAATTCGAAACGCTGAATTCGAATTTCGAATTGGCCGACTCGACTCGATTTATTTTCGATTCGAATCAGCCAATTCGAAATTTGAATTCGAAGTTTCGAATTAGCTAGCTCGATTCGAATTTACTTTCGATTCGAATCGGCCAATTCGAAATTCGAAGTTTCGAATTAGCTAGTTCGATTCGAATCGGCCAATTCGAATTCGAAGTTTTGAATTAGCTAGTTCGATTCGAATTTCTGTCGATTCGAATTTTGCACACCTCTAGACGAAACTTCTTCTTCACGGACCACAACAACGCTAGACACTCCTTCTCAGTGACGCTGTAATTTCTCTCGTGCGATGTGAGTACTTTGCTAACATAAGCGATAGGATGCTCTCCATCCTCGGTCCCCTGTGTGAGTACTGCGCCCAACGCTGAATTACTTGCATCGCACTGAACAGTAAACGGTTTACTGAAATCGGGGCGTGCCAACACGGGTGCTGAAGTCAATTTTGATTTCAGGAGATTAAACGCATTTTCTTGTTCTTCACCCCATTCCCAACGCTGGCTCTTTTTAAGAAGTTTCAAAAGTGGCAACTTCATTTCACTATCCCTCTCAATGAACCTCGAATATCACCCTACCATCCCAAGAAATCTTGTCACTTCTTTCACATTCCTTGGCGCTGGATAATTTAACACTGGTAAAATCTTGTCAGGGTCAGTTCTTAATCCTTTGTTATCAAGAACGTAGCCTAAATATGCAACTCTAGAGCAACCGAATTCACATTTATTGGGGTTCACCTCTAAATTTGCATCTGCCAATTTTTTTTAACACTAGTTCTAACCAGTGAAGGTGATCCTCGAAGGTTTCGCTGATGATGATAACACAGGCACACAAAAAAAAGTCGTGACCCAAAGAACACAACCCCCTACCCCTATGTTTTTGGGGTCGCTGAAACCGAATATGACCATGAAAAATTTTTGTGCTTGCCCATTTTCCCGCTACCACCCCCTCCAACCCAGTCACGGGGGTTGCAATTTTAGATATATGAAAAAGTCGAGTAGGGTGTCTATTCCAATGTTTTTTGGGTCGCTGAATCCGAAAAAGTCATCTAAAAACAAATACTACCCTCACTTAACCCCCTAAAACCCCCTTAATACCTCTTAGGAGGGGGTTGGAATTTTAATTTTGACGAAAAGTTGAGAAGGGTGTCTATTCCTATGTTTTTTGGGTCGCTGAATCCGAAAAAGTCATCTAAAAATAAATACTTTTCTCACTTAACCCCCTAAAACCCCCTTAATACCTCCTAGGAGGGGGTTGGAATTTTAGTTTTGACGAAAAGTCGAGTATTGTGTCTAATCCTATGTCTCTTGGGGTGCTCAAACCGAAAAACATCACCAAAAATAAATTTTTCACTCCTTTGCACTCTCTATCTTCCCCTAGGAGGGTGAAATTTGCCTTCTTTATGAAAAGTCGTGTGGGGTGTGCGTGTGTGCCTATATATAAAGGAGATACTGAATCTCATTCTATTTTTTGCGAAATAGAATTGATTCTGTACCTACTTTTGCAACTAGGACACCTCCACGCGGTGAAGGCGGATAACGGTTTACCGGCTAAGTTCCTAGGTAAACCTGATGCCTTCATGGCAAAAGTAGGGAAGAAGATTACGATGCAGGGGAGGGATACCCCAGTATCGGCGGCTGGTCAGGGTGAGCAAGCGGGCCCGCAGGCGTCGTCATCAAGCAACCGCAGCTCTAAAGTAGTGGGCAACTTGGCTACTTCTGAGTCCAATGCTTCAAGAAGAAAACTAGATGATCCCATTCATACATGCAACAAGGAAAGCTCCATGTTTTGTTACGTATGTGGTAAGTACGAAACAGGAAAACTTCGTAGAACCTTTTCTGGACATGAAGATAAATATAAGTCTCTTTTCTCATTGCAGGTTGCGAATGGTCAAGGAAATTCATGGGTACCGAACAGTATCTGTAATAAGTGCAGGGTTGCATTACATCGTGAGTCGTCCAATTCAAACGTCAAGAATTGGATGAAATTTCCTGCTATATGGAGAGAGCCCAAGTCTCAAGCGGAATGCTACATTTGCTCCATCAAATTTAATGGTATAATGACTCCTAATCACGCGATATATCCAAATGTTTCTTCTTTAACCCCTCCAATTTATAATGGCGATGATAATGTTTTAGCCAGTAATGTTAAAATAGGTGTCACTGCTGATGTAGTGGAAGTTGAAACTCCAATGGATCTTGATGAAGCAGTTGTTGATTCTAGCAGTACTTATTCTGAAAGTGAAGGTGACTCGAATTCTGACAGTGATGAAGTAAATTATCACTCCAAACAAGATAGGCCTATAAAATTATGGAATCAGGAAAAGCTGAATGATGTGGTAAGAAATTTGGGATTAGCTAAAGATGCGGCGGAATATCTTGCGGCGAGCCTTAAGAAGGATGGACATTTGACTAAAGGCACCAAGGTTTCATACTTCCGGAGTCGGGAGAGAGACTTTCTTCCCTTTTTTAAGAAAGAAGAATGTCTTGTCTACTGCACAGATATTCGAGAGCTTATAAATTCTTTGAAGCCAAATACTTACCAGAGTGAAGAATGGAGGCTTTTCATAGACTCTAACACCTGCAGTCTGAAAGCAGTACTCTTACATAATACAAATAAATTAGCAGCAATCCCGATTGCCCATTCAATAAATAAGACAGAAGACTATAAGTCTATTAAACTATTACTTGAAAAAATAAAGTACACGGAGCACAACTGGAAAATTTGCGGGGATTTAAAAATTATAACGATTCTTTTAGGACAACAAAGTGGGTTCACAAAGTATCCGTGCTTCTTGTGTCTTTGGAATAGTCGGGACCGCGAGAACCATTATAAAAACCACCAATGGCCTTCTAGAATTTCCTTTGTCTTAGGCTCGGCAAATGTTCTCAAGGATCCTCTTGTACCACCAGAAAATGTTCTTGTTCCTCCATTGCACATAAAGCTTGGGTTGATGAAGCAATTCGTAAAGGCCTTAGACAAAGAGGGGAAAGCTTTCAAATTTATCCAGGAGAAATTTCCGAAAAAGTCAGAAGCAAAACTGAAAGAAGGTATTTTTGATGGGCCGGAGATTCGGAAGTTGTTGCGCGACCCTGACTTCATAAAATCAATGAAAGTTGTGGAGAAAAATGCTTGGCTCAGCTTTGTAAGTGTGGTAGAGAATTTTTTAGGCAATAAAAAAAGTTCAAATTACAAACAGGAAATAAAAAAGCTGTTAAAAAATTACAAGAAACTTGGTTGCCTAATGAATTTAAAACTACACTTCCTAGAGTCTCATGTAGACTATTTTCCAAAGAATTTAGGGGATTTTAGCGAGGAGCAAGGTGAAAGATTCCACCAAGATCTAAGAGAAATGGAACGTCGCTACCAAGGAAAATGGGATGTAAGTATGCTTGCCGATTACTGCTGGAATTTGAAAAGGGATTCACCAGAAGAGAAAAAGGCTCAAAAAAGGAAACCACTCAGGAGGTCATTCGAATCCAAGCGAGTTCGATATGATAGACAGACATAAATGCCAAAAAAATGAGCCAAATTCGTACCAAGCGGACACACGTTAATGACTAACTTTTCGTCAAAACTAAAATTCCAACCCCCTCCTAGGAGGTATTAAGGGGGTTTTAGGGGGTTAAGTGAGAAAAGTATTTATTTTTAGATGACTTTTTCGGATTCAGCGACCCAAAAAACATAGGAATAGACACCCTTCTCAACTTTTCGTCAAAATTAAAATTCCAACCCCCTCCTAGGAGGTGTTAAGGGGGTTTTAGGGGGTTAAGTGAGGGAAGTATTGATTTTTAGATGATTTTTTCGAATTCAGCGACCCAAAAATCATAGAAATAGACATCCTACTCGACTTTTTCATATATCTAAAATTGCAACCCCCGTGACTGGGTGGGAGGGGGTGGTAGCGGGAAAATGGGCAAGCACAAAAATTTTTCATAATCATATTCGGCTTCAGCGACCCCAAAAACATAGGGGTAGGGGGTTGTGTCCTTTGGGTCACGACTTTTTTTTGTGTGCCTGTGTAATGTCGTCCAAATATCCAAACACATGGGGATCGAATTCTGGACCATAAAGCGAGTCAATCAAACGCTGGAAAGTACTCGGACCGTTGGTTAAACCGATAGGTAAACGCTTGAAATGAAAAAGTCTAAATCCAGGAATTGAAAATGCCGTGAACTTTTTACTTTCAGGGGATAAAGGGACTTGGTGATACGCTAGTTTAAGGTCGATTTTCGAAATGAAACGCGCCTTTCTAAGCTTATCGAGTATAAAATCGATGCTGGGAATTGGATAAGCATCATGAATCGTTACTTTATTTAAATCCCTATAATCGAAGCACAATCTATAAGATCCATCACCTTTTAGAGCAACAACTGGAGCACTACTCCACTCGCTTGCTGAACGTTCGATTATCCCCATATCCAACAGTCTTTTAATTTCCTTTATCAATCAATCCAAAATTGCAGGAGACATTCTTCTCGGTCTTTGTTTGACTGGAGTCGAATTCGAAATAGCAATGTGATGTTCGGTGAGTGTTGTCATACCATGTTCCTTCGACGGTGGTATTATCAAATTCTTGACTAACTCTTGAATTTGTTCACGCTGATCACTAGTTATTTCTGAAATTCCTGCACCCTCTGCAAAAATGTCACTACCACTACGCTGGTTTATATTTTTGGCAAACTCGTGCCACTCCTTGCTGTTGACTCTCCACAGGCCCCTACCGAGTTGCACGTCCATGTCGAACGCTCGACAAAAATCAACTCCTAAAATTACGTCCTGCGTCAATGAATCGATCGCCCTCAACTCGAATGGCTGAGAAACACCATCGACGGTTAACCACAATTTCAATTTTCCAAGAGTGTTTGTAGAACCACCGATAGCACTCTGGATCATCGTGTCAGTTGATTGAAGCTTTGATTTAAATTTCTCCGCTAGTTTCGGGCCTACCACCGAGATCATAGCCCCAGGATCAAATAACGCTAGATAGGGTTGATCGGCGATTACTAATTTTAAGAAATATCTATTTTCATTCCTCGCTCCGTCAACAGCTTCGTCATCCATGGTGGGCTCAGCTGTTTTCATAACAGCTTCCTCCCCCCCTTGGATTGAATTACCGGTCCGATCATTTGCGATCTGAATATTACTCGTCAACTGATCAGAATTCGGTAAGTCATTCACCATAAACTCAGGTAAGGGACATTTTTGTCCCCAACGACTCTCTACACAATTCGCTTTTTCCTCTAAACTCAATTTATTTTCACAATTATTAACACTCTTATTGTCACTTTCTAAATAAATGTCACTAAATTTTAACCTTTTAATTGCCCTTTTAATTTCTCGCACTACACTTGGTTTGAATGGATCCCCTCCATTCGGTATTCTAGATAACTCCCCCCTTCTTCTCACTGGAGTGAGTAAGTCCGTCTCACTCGATTTTCCCCTTTCCACTTCTCCTTTCTCTCTCTTTGGGAGTGAGCTCGCCTTACTCATACTCGTGCCTCGCTTCGAATTTCCTTCGCTAGAAACTGAGAGTGGATCCCCTCCACTCTGTACGCTGGTTGTCATGACACCTCTCTCCCACTTGCACTGAGAGTGAATCCCCTTCACTCTGACTTCTACACGCTGGTACAACTGCACTCACAAATCTCGCCAACTTTACATTGGTCGTGGTGTCCATGTTGGCTGCCCCGGTGTAATGGTGGGGGGAGCAGGACAGTTCTGTCCCCCCGCACCCTCGTTTCCCAAAGCAATCTGATATTGTCTTAATTGCACACAATTAGGACAATTTGCGAACACGACTCCCGTTGTACCACAAACTTGACATTTTTGCCTCAAAGGACACTGATTTGCATAATGTCCTTGCCCTTTGCAAAAATGACACACACGAAATTGACACTCCGATGCTTTGTGTCCAACACCTTGACAATGGAAGCAAGCTCTCACAAAACCCTTTGGATTTGTTCCATTGTTCAGACCGTGGGTCAACGCTGGCTGATTCTGCTGTTGAGGTGAAGTCTGATTTGCGCCCCTTAAAACAGAAGCAAATGTTGGAGCAGATGGCGCTGGAATGTGCTGAGGTGGGGTTGGTTTTAAAACACTGGGCGACGCTGGAGCTTGTGTTTTAAGTGCATCCACCTTTTCACTTTTGTCCTTACTCTTCTTTTTACTCTTTGATTTCTTTTTACTTCCCCTATTCGAGCTCTTCGCTGATTTGACGCTGGATTCCGATTCACTCTCCGCTTGTTTTTCTTTCAACGCCTCGACATTGGCGCCTTTTCCAAAAACAATTGCCGCTGCTGAGGGAAATTTTATCTTCTCCTTGGGCAGTGGTGGTGAATATCGAAGATCCACCGCCTTCGCTTTCTCGAACTCTCGTAAGACTCGTTCCATTTGTGAAAGTGAATTGGCCTTAGAATTCACTAATATGCGACGATAATCGGGGGTAAGACCATTATATGCGATCCTATATTGAAGGTCGCGAGCAAGGGGCTTCTGGAGATGACCCATAATAATTTTGAGGTTAGTCAAATATGCGGTGATCTTTTCTCCTTTCGCCTGAGTGTGGCTTCTTAACTCCTCCATAACTTCCAAGTCATCACTCTCGCTGGAAAATTCATGGCGAAACGCCTCACGAAATTCTTGCCAGGTTAACACCTCGTTTCGAATAGTGCGATACCTACTGCTCGCACTACTTCTTAAGACGCTGGGTATAGTCTGCAATAATTCCTCATCGGTGATCGCTGCACAAAGCTGACAATCTTCGACTCTGTTCAGAAACTCCTCAGGATCTTGTTTTTCATTTCCCGAAAATTTTATTTCCCAATCTCTCAGGTTTTTAATCACTTTATTTCGCCTTTCTGTTGTCGTCGTCCTTCGGCGTTGTGAGGTATGGTTAGACGCTGGTACTTCCTCCTCATCGTACGATGACGTGAAAGCGCAAGGGGAATCTTCCCCCACCTTTGGGCTTGGAAAACCTTTCTCGCTAGTCTGGGCACGCTCTCTTTCTTTCCCTACTTTTAGCTTGGACTCACGCTCGGCACTCGGACTTTTTGACACAACTTCTTTCGAAATTTCTTCCCGTTTCACGCTGCTTTTAACTACCGGTTCGGGATTGTAATGTTCAACTGGTCTGATTGGGGAGGTAAAATTTAAATATTGTTCTTCTAACAGTCGACGCTGTTCTGCTTTCCACTCTAAAAACATCCGGTACTGAGGATCATTCAATAATAAACTAAATTGTTGCAATTTAGCCATATTGGGGGCAATTTCGGAGGAAATTATTGGCATGCTCGAAGATGTTGTGGTGTGAACCACTGCGCTGGTTTGGGTGCTTGTCGATGTTGAAACGATCGACGTTGTGACTACACTCGCGGATGTCATTATCGGGGTGGAAGAAACAAAAGGGAAAGTTTGACTTATGACCGTGGTGGGGGTAGAGTTAGGTGCGACCACCGTGTCGTCACTCTGTTCTACACTTATCACGGATGAGTTCTTACTTGACTCAAGAACGCTAGTCGTCGAACTTCTCCTATCCGGTTTCTTTCGCTGGGTCACGTTGGAAGTAACTTCCGATGTTAACTCCGGCAATGCTTAATAATTGAAAATTAATTGTGAATTTCCACCGTCAAAATTTTCGTCCCACGGTATGTCAACGTCTTCCGCTAATTCTAACCGCATTTCCGCACGAAACAAACGATCGCATAGCACTTGAATACTACCTTCGATACTCGCCATATGCCTATCCAGACCACGAATAATTTGTCCTGGTGATAATAACCGAATTGCCGTCCAAGCTGCTTCAGCTTGGTCGAAACTGAATAAATCCAGAACTTGTTGCACGTAATTATCCATTTTTAAAAAAAAATTTATCAACACTAAAAGAAAAATTAAATTTCAAAAGAAAAATTTCTCTTTGTTAAAGTAATAATTCACAAAATTAAAAAAAAAATTTTAAGGGAATCTTACACGAGTTAAAAAAAATGTTTACACTCACGAACTATTTCTTTGTCTTAAACCGACTCTTTAGAAACTTCAAATTCGAGAAAATTTCGCGCGCAGGGATTCAAACTGGTGAGATTGCCGTCTGACCTGCGCAATGGGCTTCTTCTTCCTTGCGAAGAAAAATGTCCGACTTCCGAAATTTTTATCACCACGTGCAGGACTTAGAACTAAAATTTCAAATTTGAGGTTAGGTGACAATTATTCGTCAAATAATTATCACACAAAAAATTGAAATTGTCGACACGCTGGAAGAAATTTATTACACACAAGAAATATTCGCTGGAAAAAATGATTATTACACACAAAAATAAATTTCGCTGGACATACACAAAATATCACAAACAAAGAACAATAGACGCTAGAATAAAAATGTGCTTCAAGTCTCAACGTTGCCCCACGTTGGGCGCCAAAAATTGTGACCAAGGGAAATTATCAATTGGATTTAATTAATAAATTTCTATAAATTTAAATTCAGTTAATTAACTAATAATTTCCTAGATTTTATTTGCTATTCGTACTATAAATTAATCAAATAATCTTTCAAATCTAATCAGCAATTAAATTCTCATTTCTCTCACTAATCAAATTTACTTCAAATAATGCTCAGTTGAGCGCCAGTTAATTTACTTATTTTCAATTACTAAATTAACAAAATAATTATTTTAATTTAAGCTCTAAACCACCATTAAATTTGAGACTCTAATAATTTGGGTGAGATTCTACTGAGACCGCCATGGAAAGCACATTGCGTGAAACACAAATTTTACATACGAAATCTTGTTAAGGTTAGAATATCTCACCGGTTGTTCAGGAAAATAATCAAGGAAAACAGATCAGTTTAAACAATTTATTAATTCCGGGAACTAAACGCTGGATGAATCCGGTCTTTATTCTTCAGACAAAAATTACACTTCGTCCACTCCGTCAAATTCGACTCATTTTCAATAGTTTCAACACAAAAAGTTCGACTACGAGTATCGACGGTTTCTGGGAACAAACGCTGACACCCAATTAATTTCAAGTTCAACTTCACAATTCACTCGTTTAGTTCTCGACAACTATCAACAATTTCTCGGCGTTCTCTCACAAAAATTACACCCTAATACCAAAATACACCTCTAAATTGCTCTCAACACAATCTCTGCATTCGACTCCTCTCTCATTCCCTTGCAGCAAGCACGCTTCTCTCAAAACGGAACTCAAGTCAAAATGTTGACTAAATATTTCAACACAAAAATAATATTAGTAACAGAAACCAAATATCTTTAAACTGAAAAATCAAAAGCAGACGCAGAATAAATTCTCAAAGTAAAACATTCAACTTTAGACTATAAATTAAAATAATAATTAATATAAATTCAAATTGGTGCGGAAACGGCCATTATTATTGTACAGGGGCGGAACTAATGCGGGCACTTAAGTGTCCTCACAAATCTCGGCGACAGTGACGAACCACTTTGTTAAAATATATATATATATATTTATATACATTTTTATCTCTTTCCTCTATATATTTTTACTTATACATAGATATATGTCTCCATCAGAGCCCAAAATACTGAAACATAAAAATTATATTTGATTTATTTGTTGAACGAATATAATAATGAAACAAATAATGTACACTTACACGATCAACTTTAGCACCATTTATTATCCACTTTACGCCACCAACCATGAAAGGAGACCCCAAAGGATCTCTTGATTCTAAAAGATGCCTTCTTAAACAAAAAATTCCCTCATCAAAAAAACAATAGAAATGTAGTTTCCATTTAAAAGGAGTTTTTAAACATAAATGGAAAATCCTCAGACTCTTTCCTTTTTCTATAAAACTCAGTGCTTTAAATTCTTCATTTACCTATTGATTATATCCGCTAATCTTTAAACAAAGGATAAGAATACATTTTTATACATATAAAGGAGAAATAGACAAATAAAATAGAAGAGTAAAAAAATTAAAATACGTACTCGAATCAAAGAATTATTCACAAATTTGGCTATGCGATTATATAAAACAAAAGCATTGTCAGTTCCAAAAAGCTATTCAAATAAATGTTTGTGGTCCCTGAGAATTGAATCTGTTTTCAAAGCAAATTCAGGTGGTAAACTAATAGTCTCATCTCCATATTTAAGCGTAGGCACTTTCATAAGAACTCTCTTATTGCCACACCAAGATACAAGTTCTTTATCAACCTAAAAAAAGAGAACATATACAAATGTTAAGTCCATGTTTATTATAATATATTGTTTATTTGTAATTAAATTAAACAAGGTACTTACAATTTTAATCATGTTGAACTCAAAAATGAAATATTCTCCACACAAATAAAACACGCCATCAGGTCCATGAATATATAATTGTTTTACTATGATAGATCTTATTAAATCTGCACAATGCAACAAATTCCACCAGCTCATTCCTCTATATCTTGTAGAATCACAAACAATGAAAAATGTAGCCGAAGGTCCATCTATTGCTTTCCAAATGTCAGATTTAATTAAAGGTAAAGTCAATGTTTTAACCACAGACAAAGAATTATAAAATTTATTCGAATTAAACAAAGGAAAATCTATGCCCTCCTTTTTTAAAACACTTAATTTAAATCTGAATTTAGCATGAGGAACAGACACTTAATATGTTTTTAAACTCTCCTCTAAAACTTTCACACGTTCAAACAAAATTTCTTCCTCCACATTTTGAATATTTTCTCCGTGGTTGGTATTAATTTGAACATACGTAGATGCACTTTCAATATCTTCCTCTTCAACATTTTCACTTTCAGAAGTATTGTCTAAACTTTTTAAGGGCATATTATCTCTTTCCTTGTCTACATCGTCATCTTTCAAGTCAATAATCGCATCTAATTTAATTATTTTTGGCACATCATTATTTTCGTCCATTTTTCTTTTTGTACCTTTAGAATGCATCACATTTCTAAGATTACACTCCTCATCTAATTCCATATCACAATCATCGAAGGAATTAAAAACACACTGCAATTACTATTAACGTACCTAAATTAGGTACAATACTTATGTATGTATTTTGTGTTCGATATTATATTTTACGATTATATTTTATGTATCTCATATTATTGCATTATAATTATTATAATATTTTTTAAAATATATGGCAATTTATATTATATGTCTTGTATGTATCTGAATAAATTACAAGTCATAATAATTCTAAGAAAAGAGAATAATATTTTAAATCATGTAAAAAGAATAACGATAGTGCATCAGTTGAACAACCTTCAAACAACTTTACCACAGGAAGGAAGAAAAACCATCAATACGCAAAGAGAGGGCTTGAAGAGACACAACAACTAGAAAGAGAGAAAAGATTAGTCCACAGAAGCATCGAGCATAAAAAGTAAACAGGCTATGATCATCCCCACCACTATTTTGAAGAGACACAAAAATTAGAAAGAGAGAAAATATTAGTCCACAGCTAAAAAGTGCACAGGTGTTCATAGTTACCTTGCTCTCCCACTCTTAATCTATGATTCTAAACAATGGAACAGTTTCGTATAAAAAGAGAGACAAATTAAGCAGAGATTAGAGAGTAATTTTTTGGATATCAACAGTATTCATCTAATCGTCAACAAGTGAACAGTCTCCCAGTATACCTTTGAACATTATTCAAAAGTGAACAGTCTCCCAGTAAACCTTTGAACATGATTAAAAAGTGAACTCCAAGTATTAATTTAAACATACTTCATTACAAGTGAATTATTTTCCAAGTTTTAATTTGAAATCAGTTTTAAATCAACGATCTTTGAAATATAACTTTTATCAATTTCCAAAAATATAAATTTGGAAATTCTATCGAGTATCTACAAACTCTAATATTGAAGTATCACATTCCAAATTTCGAAACATCGAAATTTGCTTAAGAGGCGACAACTGTCTGGGACTAGCAGATATTTTTCTGAATACAATACACTATCTCATTAGTGTAAACACCAGCACAAATACTCCCCCATTAAGGAGTATTTTAGTAGTTTTTTAATAAATTATTCTCTCACAACATTTAGTAGGCTTATTGACTTTTTCTCATCCCAAATTAGATTCATTAATGAAACTAATTTAAAACGAGGAACGTTAGGTATATTTAAAAATGTTTCTTGTTTTGACGTAACACTATTTATACCATTTCCCTTCTATTGAAATCGCTTACTCTTGGCCCCAAACTCCGATAGTCTTTTCTTTCTGTGAATTGACAACTTAACAGTATTTAAATTGTTTGTATTCCGTTAGATCAGATTAAGCGTCTGACGTTGGTTTTCTTTTGTTTTATTAACAATACACAATTTTTAAGAAATAACTGTTTGTTGATAACTAGGCGCCAGTTTCAGCTTCATTAAAAATATCATAATACTATTTCTTAAAGAGTAAACTTTCTACTCCATTACATGTAATTCACAATTAACAGAAAACGTAACAGTAATAATCGTTATCATTCTAGAACCATTCTGAGGAGTTTTAATCATTTCTAACCTTAGTTGGCAATATTTATTTATTACACTTTAGAAAAATGGTAATTGTATATTTATATGTAATTATTTTAAATGTTAATTAATAAAAGTATATATAATTTAATTTAAATTTAATTTAATAAATAATTTAATGAGTAAAAGTGACAAAGTCTGTAAAAAGCCAAAAAAAATTTCTTAAAGATAGATTGAAAACCTTGTTAAAGCCTTGAGTCAAGTTAAATACTGATACTGACACTACCCTTGCTAACGATTATTTCTCAGGGTCTGGGAAATGCCTGGATAAAGATCAATAATAGAAATTATAATTTTTATAACAAAATAATTAACTTTTTCATGGCCAAACCATGTCTAGAAGTTTCTAATAAGAATGTCAATTATATTTTTAATTAATATGTTAACATAATTGATATTGTAATCTTTTTGATAATATACAAATGTAATTTCAGATAATTTTGAATTCATTGAAATACTATAAACAAAAATAAAAGTTTTTCGGAATAATTGAGAGGACAGATGCAATAACGGACAAAGAGCTCTAACTGTTCCGATCAAAGAGTTGTGAACTGGATGACAATGTTGATGAATCATCTTTATCAACAAGTTCTAATACTTATAGTACGTCTGAATTGGAAGATGTGTATAATAGATTGGCCTCAACAGAAACTTCAGAAATGGATATTTTAATTACTTCGTCTTCATCAAGCCTAAAAATATAAATATTACTGCCGATTCTTGAAGGATTTTGTCCGTAGAATACGAATCTGACCTTGAAAATATTGGATTGGCTCTAGTTTTTAATCAATTTACGTTTCAATATACAAAATATGCATTTTTAGCATTTTTTGAATGAATGTACAACAATACACCGAATCAGTAAATCTGTCCGCATAGCACAAAATGAAAGTTTAAATACTGCTCTTCAATATCCAAAAACAAAAAATGTAATTTATGTACACTTTAACCTGTAATGTCAAAAGAGACATTCGCTGTTCCACAAGCATATTGAAAACAACAGTACTTTTGACCATGTAAGGTAATTTAAATAACAATTAGTCTCTCTAGGGGTTTTTATGGTCGCTGTTTACTGATCTGTATTTAGATTTTAATATTCAAAATGGCGAATCCAATATGGCAGAATTTTTAAAAAATTTTAAATTTTTATCATAAAAGGCGTAAATTATCTTTAAAAATTTGGTCCGCCACTTGTAATTTTTATATTTCATAGCAGATTTGTAACTAGCGATTATAAAAACGCCAGAGACACTAATTTTTACTTGAATTACCTTACATGGTCAAAAGTAATATTAATTTTAATACGTTTATGGAACAGCGTATGTTTTTTGGACATTATAGGTTAAAGTGTACATAAATTACATTTTTTGTTTTTGGATATTCAAGAGCAGTGTTTAAGCTTTCAATTGGTGTTATGCGGATAAATTTACTGTTTCTGTGTATTGTTGTACAATCATTCAAAAAATGCCAAAAATGCATATTTTGTATAAAGAAACGTAAATTGATTAAAAACTAGAGCCAATCCAATATTTTCAAGGTCAAATTCGTATTCTATGGACAAAATCCTATAAAAATCAGCTTCTATTGGTTAGGCCACAAAATTTTTTTGGCCTGTGTGATTTTTGTACTCAAGGTGCAAATTAAAATAAAGAAAAATTGTACGATATAACATCAGGTTCTGAATTTCGTCGTCTAAAAATAGAAGCTATACTAGAGTTAGACGATTTGTTCCTACTTTGGTTCACAGATGGAGTTCAAGTATCCAAGAGTGGAAAAAGTCATATGTGGCCCATCTACGCACAAATAGTAAATATAGCACCAAAATATAGAAGAACTTTTCAATTTGTTTGTGGAATTTTTTATACTAATCGATCTAGTAAAAAACCTGATATGAATTCATTTTTGCAACCTTTTGTTTCTACTTCACAACATCTATACGAAAATGGATTTGAGTGGAACAATAAAATTTTAAATCGTACCGTTATTAGTAAAGTTGTAGCTCCTATTGCGTGCTTAGATGCTCCGGCAAAAGCAGCAACACAAAACACAATGCAATATAACGGAGAAAATAATTGCGGAAGTTGTGAAGAAACAGGAAAAAGTTCTGAAACAGGAAGTGGATCGAATTGGGTTTTTCCAATTGTTCATGATATTGCTCCTCTAAGGACTGCTGAACGAATGAATAAACAAACTATGATTGTGGAAAAATATAAACAACTAAAACATTTTAAAGGAATTAAAGGAAGTTTCATTGTTACTGAAATACCTCACTTTGATAGAGCCAAAGGTTTTGTTCCTGACTACATGCATGCTGTTTTACTTGGTGTGATGAACATGATATTAACAATGTGGTGCAATACAATGAATAGTGATAAAGATTATTATTTGAGTAAAGAACATCGTAATAATATTGATGAGATTTTAGCGTCAATAACGCCACCGGATTATGTTACGCGTACACCAAAAAAGCTTTCAGATTTTAACGTTTGAAGAGCCTCAGAACTTAGAGCTTTTCTTTTATATGATGGACCAATCGTGTTAAAGAATCATTTAAATGTTGCGCATTTAAATGATGACCACTTTCTATTGTTTTCCCGATCGATTTATCTCTTATCAAAAGAAGAAATAACCGCTACTGAACTAAATTTAGCAGAAACACTATTGCACATTTTTGTAATCGATGAAAAAACTATACGGCCCTAACAAGTGCTCTTACAACATTCATCAGTTAAAGCATATCACATCTCACGCCAGAATGTGGGAACCTCTTTGGGCTTGGTCAGCCTTCTCATCAGAAGACCATAACGGAGAACTAATGAGCATGGCACATGGTACTAAAAATGTTGATGTCGAATTATCAAATATAATTAAAATTATCCATGCTCATCAAAGCATAAAATAATTGATGAATCAAATTAAGCAGAATGTCAGACATGAATGGCACACTTATGGGCCACCAATTACAGGAAAAATAGACGTTACCGATCTTAAAGCAATTTTGCATTCTACAGGTCTCACGAAACAGCAGTTTCTAGAATTAAATTTTTTTATTTTTAGCAGATGCTCAGTGAAGAACGAAATTTACACTGGTTTACAGTGAAATTGCTAATCGAACAAAACATTTTTTTTCGATTAGTAGGTGTTTTCTGAGTAAGAAAATCATAGTTTTTAATTTTTTCCCTCGTGTAGTTTTTTTAGCTTCAAATTTTGTATTTTTTAACAGCGACAGCACTTAAATTTACCTGTAGGAAAATCAACTAGTTCAAAAATGATGAATAGGATGTCGTTGGAAAGGTAATTAAATTATCTTTCAATCCATATATTACAAAATAAAATTGAATGAAAATTGAGAGAGCTACAGTCGATTCAAGATCAAATTTCATGGAAATTTCGATGATTTTTAGACAATTGACTAACTTTTGTTAATTTTTTCCACAACAAACAGTAGAAAATATTTAGATTTTACATTTTTTGTTGATAGCTTATTCCATTGAGAAACTTTTGAGCCCTTGTGGACCTTGATTGGATTAAAAATGAAAATTCTACACTACATTTAGTGAACGAAACTACTTTGCCATTTTTAGTATACTTTTCAATATTTGCAGCAAACATGCAAATAGTGAAATTAAGTTAAGTGCTAAAGTTACTAAAATCACACATCAAGAAATTCTAGAGTTGCTCAATTCGAATACAATATCAAATATCAAAATTTCAAAATAGCGGATCCAATATAGCTGACAAGTTTTTTTAAAAATCGATTAAATTTATGACAATTTCGTTACTCAGGGTTTTTCGGTGTCGCTGATGACGAGTCTGATATCAGATTTTAAAAATTAAAAATGGTGGCTACAATAAAGTAGACGAGTTTTGACTCTCTGATTAGGTCTCTGATTACAAATTCGATGTCATATTTTGAAAATTCAAAGAGGTGGATTCAGTCTGTGCGAACATATTTTGAAAGTTTAAAGATAAACTCATGAAAATTAATACTTTGGGATTTCTGGGGTCTCTAATTCCGAAACCAACATCGGTTTTAAAATTTTTAAATTGATGTTATGTTGATGGAAAATAAAAACTTTACTCTGATCGCATTAAACTATCTTAATTTTAATTTTCAATTAATTTTTATAACTTTTTAATTAAAATTCAGATAGTTTATTGCAATTTTTTTAGGTTTTGTTTGTTTAAAAATTATTTATTTAACATTGGGCAAGCACTCTGTCAAAAAACAAGACCGTTCACATAAAATAAACCAAAAAATTTTTTTTTTTTTGAAATTTTAATTTTTTAACTCCTTGACTGTCGCGGACGCATATAGGCGCGGATTTAAAACTGTCCAAAAGTGCTCTTGACGCATACATGCGCAACTTAAAAAAGGTGGTTTAAAACTTCTTAAAAATCGCTGAAACTGGTTACTCGAGGGTTTTTTGGGGTCGCTGAACACGAATCCGACGTTAGTTTTTCAAAATTCAAAATGGCGGATCCAATATGGCGGACAATTTTTCAAAACTAATCGGATTCATTTGAAAATGGTTACGCGGGGGTTTTAGGGGTCGTTGAACACAAATCTGGCGTTAGTTTTTCAAAATTAAAAATGGCGGATCTAATATGGCAAACATTATTTTGAAAAATTGATCCAATTTACCTAAAAATTTTTACTCGGGGTGTTTCCGGGGTTACTGATTACGAATCCGAGGTTCGTTTTTTCAAAATTTAAAATGGCGACTTCAATGTGATAGAATCATGGAGC
Source organism: Leptopilina myrica (nomen nudum) (assembly GCA_032872475.1). Lineage (NCBI taxonomy): Eukaryota > Metazoa > Arthropoda > Insecta > Hymenoptera > Figitidae > Leptopilina > Leptopilina myrica (nomen nudum). Next base: position 51,659,749 of record CM065458.1, read on the forward strand.
AAAATTGTATGGATTTGCTTGAAACTCACTGCTTATCAGTTTTTAGCCTTTCTGATTAAAAATCTCAATTTACATTAATGAAAAATGAAGAAAGGAACCATGGAATTAAAATAAAATCCCATATTGTGCATTTTTGCATAACATTTGATATTTTATTTCATAAGAATGATATAAAAATTTTTTAAATTAAAACAATACAAAAAGATTATCGAAAAAATGTTTTCCCTCTTTTTTCGTTAAAAATAAAGTTTTTGACACCTCCTTAAGTCAAAAAATGAATTTCTGTTGCAAGTAAGCTTCGTTATTGCAATATTTTGGGCGGTTCAACCCTTACGACACCGTCTGGCTCAACGCTAACTCACGCGTCGTTTTGCGACATACCACACAGAACACAAACGCGTCACACAAAACCCCAAATTTCTTTTCACATTTTCGTATAACATCTTAATAAACAATTTCAATAAATTTACTTTGTCTTTTGCATATTTCTTCTACATTTACTGTTCTTTTTTTGACACCACCAAAAAGTTTCTGTTGAGCGTATAACAATGACTCGCAAAAAACAAAAGTAAACGTTCGTATACTTGACTGAAACTAATGTGAAAAGTTGACTGGCATTAGTAGCAAGAATTTAAGTACAAAAACAGATGGGGCTAGTGTGATAAAACAAAATAAACGCGATGGCTCAACCCTTACACCTGTCCAACCCTAACAGCACTCCCCTATTATATTATTTCTAGCCAATCCTCTTATTTTTAGTCACTTCGAACCGCCATTTTGAATTTTGAAAAACGGACCGCGGATTTGTAATCAGCGACCCCGAAAACCCCCGAGTCACCATTTTCAAGCGAATCCGATTAGTTTTGAAAAATTGTCCGCCATATTTAATCCGCCATTTTGAATTTTGAAAAACTAACGCCAGATTCGTGTTCAGCAACCCCGAAAACCCCCGAGTAACCATTTTCAAGCGAATCTGATCAGTTTAAAAAAATTGTCTGCCATATTGGATCCGCCATTTTGAATTTTAAAAAACCGACCTTGGATTCGTAATCAGCGATCTCTAAAACCTTAGGATACCAAGTTTCATAAAACTAAAAAAATATAAATTTACAACACACTTTTGGCCAAAACAGTGGAAATCTCGTCGACAGCCAAGGGGTTAACTTTACAACTATTCTAAAGCTTTTTTTGAATAAACAAAGATCTTTTATTTACTAAATTACTTGTTTACGTATACTGTAACTTATCTAATACTTATCACCTATCAGAAAATAGTTTTAGTAGGCTAAAAATAGAATTTAACTTTTCGCCCCAGCATGGGGCGAAAAGTTAAAATAAACAAAATTTTCAAAAAAGGACAAAACCTGTATTTTATGCGAAAATATCACTTTAGCACTTAACTTAATTTCACTATTTGCATGTTTGCTGCAAATATTGAAAAGTATACTAAAAATGGCAAAGTAGTTTCGTTCACTAAATGTAGTGTAGAATTTTCATTTTTAATCCAATCAAGGTCCACAAGGGCTCAAAAGTTTCTCAATGGAATAAGCTATCAATAAAAAATTTAAAATCTAAATATTTTTTACTGTTTGTTGTGGAAAAAATTAACAAAAGTTAGTCAATTGTCTAAAAATCATCGAAATTTCCATGAAATTTGATCTTGAATCGACTGTAGCTCTCTCAATTTTCATTCAATTTTATTCTGTAATATATGGATTGAAAGATAATTTAATTACCTTTCCAACGACATCCTATTCATCATTTTTAAACTAGTTGATTTTCCTACAGGTAAATTTAAGTGCCGTCGCTGCTCAAAAATACAAAATTTGAAGCTCCAAAAAAACTACACGAGGGAAAAAAATTAAAACTATGATTTTCTTACTCAGAAAACACCTACTAATAAAAAAAAATGTTTTGTTCGATTGGCAAAAAAAAGTTTTTAATTTGTAAACCTGTGTTATACATCTTGTTACACATTAAAAATAAAAAATTTTTACTTTTGGCAACAACGCCTAATAATTATTTCAAAATTTTTCCAACAGCAAGACTTGCTACCAAGTAGCAAGCCATGAAACGGACACCCAACACCCTGATAAGCCGGACCTTGTCAGCACTAAACGCTCGCGTTTTAGCTTCCAACCGGCTTTAGAATGAAATAATAAATATAGTAAGAAATTTTTAATTTTACTCCCAATTTATATTGTACACTTCGGCATTGACCTTGTCAAAACAGCGTATTTAAATTTAGAAATATTGCAGCAATGTTGCGAAGCCAAAATGGCGAGAAACAACATTAAAACAACATTAAATTTAGAAATGTTGCAGCAATGTTGCGATGCCAAAATGGCGAGAAACAACATTAAAGCAACATCAAAACTATGAAAACATATGTATCACCATGGCGCAAAATATGCAGCCCGGAAAGAGGAAACTATAAAAAAATATATTACATGTGGTCGAATAAATACGATGACGCACACATACACGGACTTCTCGGCATATCGCATACACTGATGTTCTCGCGGACTCCGTTCGTTATAGGACTCACACCGACGTGACATGCGAGCTCTCAGTCAAAGACACCAACACATGCTCGCCTCTACTCGCTGTTTTCCTCATATAAAACATTCCCCATTTCTTTAGGCTCACGAATTACGTTGCAGCATAACAACAAACGCACGTGCGTTTTGACAGTCTAACTCTACGCCAGGGGTGCTCAACCACCAAACTCGGATGATTTTACGTATCTCTGATCGATCAACTTGTGACTGAAAAATGCACAAGGCTAAGCAATTCTACCAATTGAATTGGCAAATCAAACTACTAATGGTTGTTAATTAATTTAACTAACCATTATAACAAAAACTGACTGTATTTGATTAAACAATAAAATTATTCTCCATTAATTCTAAGGAAAATGATACCAGAAAAATATCAAATAACAGTCATTCCCGTTCATAAGGAAACTGTCGATGCATTTTAGAATCATCAAAATTGCAACGTCCAATGAGCTGTGAATTCCTTCCTACTCCCGAAAATTAAAAAAAATTCCTCGTTTGCAAATTTGTCCCACCCTGGAGGAAAAGCAAGGACTAGAGGCTAGTCGAAAAATTAAATTCATCGCAGTACAACTTCTTGACTCTTACGAGCAACACCTTCCTTGGTCTTAATCTGGCAAGTGTTGTAAGAAATCAAGAACGCCGCGACTAAGCCCGTCTGCGAGTCGGACCCCCGCGTATAACATAGTAAGTACAACGCGAAGGGCTGACGAAAAAGTAAAAACTGAATCTTCGAACCGACGGAGTCCATTCGAGAATTGTATCAAAATAAAATTGGTTATAATTAAAAAATTTAATTATAACGAATTTGTTTGTTGAAAACCGGCCTGTCGTGCGTGTAGCGCCTGCGCCGTCTCGGTACAACGGTCTTGATACCAAAGTTTGTCAAATTTAAAATTTTGAACAATTTTCGAAAGAAAATAAAAACATCAAGTTTCAAATTCTTTGAACAAAAGATTAAAATTCAAGTTGTGTGTCAACAACAAAGGTTTGTTTTGTCCGACGGCAGCTGATTGTGACACCACTGTCGCCGGTAGTTGTAAGTAATTGTATCGTTCTTAATTTTACGTCATTTTAAATAAATCTCTTTTCCTCTTAACTTATCTTCTCTTTTACTTACCTTTTACTCCCACACAAACATTCCTAGAAACAGTGCGTTAACTTTTAAAAGTGGATAACGACTCCCACAAACTTAAACAAAGTTTTCTTAACTTTGGCAGCTTGGTGCCTCCCCAAATTTTGAAATAAAGGGCCATCTCAAAAGCCCAATTAAATAATTTATTTCTGGTTTGTAACACATCTCAACTATATACTAGACAAAAGAAACGATCAAATTTTCATGTCCAATGGACAAAGGACAATATTATTTACTTAGGTGAAATAAAGTACTTTCTAACCATTGAAAGAAAAATATACCAATAGTTCGCCAAGCTATAGCTTCTGGTAAAAATTCTAAAGAACTTAAAAACAGAGAACTTGAGTTTACCCTTAATGACATTATACGACATGTATATGATTCCTATTGCATTCGTGCTATTTCAGTTTTGAGAATATTATTAGAAATACTCCGTGTGCATGACTACAGATGTACATTTAATTAATTCTTTTTGTTGAATAGTAATTACAGATGTATTGCATAAATTGCTAAAATATAGAATTGTTGAATTTTCTTTAAAATTAAAAAAAATAATGGGCGAACTAGAGTTAAAATTTTTAAAAAATAGAATAGTTTACATTTAGAATTAAATAATAACAATAATGTTCTAGTTATTTCTACTAATTTATTAGTAAAATTTACTAATTAAGAAGTGAAATTAGTAAACATTTTTACCGTGATGAATATTCTGATTCATTCCAAAAAAAAATTTTATGTGTTAAATTCTATGTGAAATATCTTTTTCTGTATTAATTCCAAAGCAAAAGTCAAATCATCAAACAACAATTTATGCAACAAATCTGTAATTAGCATTCAACAAAAAGAATTAATTAAATGTTCCATTAAAAAAAATTAAATGTTCCATTAAAAAAAATTAAATGTAAAAATTACGTTAAAATAAACTTATTTCTAACATAGATGTAGTGTTTGAGAAGCGCAGTCGTTTCAGCGATCAGAAACAATAACACGCGGCCGAACGCTCAATAAGGATCAGAGTCGCGCACTGCACCGCGGCACAAATGCTTAAAATTAAGCAATTTAAAACTTCGTGTCATTTTTTTTCAACGGGATATTTTTAGTGGTTTATTAAGAACATTTTAGTAATTTTTTCAACTTAAAATATCATCAAGAACACTATTTATTTTTAATTGTTTATAAATAAACACTTGCATTTTACACTAAAATTAAATATTTTAATCTGAAAATATTGTCAGTTATACATCATTTCAAGACAAATAAAATGCAACTTAAAAAATTAAAATCGATAAATAAATTTTTAAGAAATTCATTTCTCAATTAAATACGTTCAAAATTTTCAATAGTTTATAACATTATCAAAATTTTTTTTTTGCAAAATCCTTTGGTAGTATGATTTCTTAAATAAAATACTATTTAAATAACCACAGTAGTACGAAAAAATAATTAAAAGGTTTTGGGTGGCTCCTTTCAGGAATTCTGACTATGAATTGTATAAATATTGTAGTTTCCAATGGTTTGAATCCTACTCAGGCTGAAAATGATAGTAGAAAAGTTGACATTTGAAATAGCTGATCCAATATGGAGGACTTTTATTAGAAAATAATAAAATTCGCCTAAAAGTGGTTACTCGGAAGTTTTTGAAATCACTGCTTACGAATTCATCGTTAATATGTGATACAATTCAAGCGAACTGTTTGTTTTTAAAAATTTATTACCATATTTGATTAGCCATTTAAATTTTTTGAAAAGTATTATATTAGTTTCATAATCAACTAAGGAATCTTCCAAATAACGCGTTTCAATCGAGTCGACAAAAATCAGATTCAATACATAAATATTGTTCAAATTCTAATAAAATATTCAATACAATTGGAATCAAGTATAAAATAGTAAAAATTAACTTTTACTAACAGGTTTTTTTGTTATCAACGTTTAAAAATGAGTTTGTTGAGTGTTTACACATGGTTATTTAGAATATTAGCCCCTCTACTTTCCAATACTACTACACGGGTCACGCAGGTACAATTCATGCGCTTCATGTAACACGGACAACTATCAACCCAGCTGAAAAAGTTCTATAGAATTTCACTAGAATCACTCTATAGAATCGTTCTATATGAATTCTAGTGAATATTCTATAGAATTTTAATATAATGATTCTATAGAATTTCTACGTGAATTCTACTAAATTTTAGTGGTTTTTAATTAGAAGGAATATAAATTTCGTGAAATAATTTTTATAACATTATAGTTGTGTATGGTTACAAAGTTCAATGAATTTTATATATTTAAAGAATATAAACAATTATTTTGGCCTAAAATTTGTTGAAAAATATTATTTCACAAATTTAAAGTTTTTCTAATTAAAAATCACTAAAATTTAATAGTATTTATGTAGAAATTCTATAGTGCCATTCTAGTGAAATTCTATAGAATATTCACTAGAATTCATATAGAACGATTCTATAGAATGATTCTAGTGAAATTCTATAGAACTTTTTCAGCTGGGAATGTGTAGTGAATAGTGGAAGTGAATGTCAATGGAATATCTTAACCAATCAGAGTGGTTCTACTTTATATGTCTTTTCTGTATAATTTGTCTATTGCAGCTAAGGTTACATATTCATAACAAATAAAAATAAAATTTATCGGTTAGGATTGCAAAAATTAAATTTTTATTAAAAATATTAACTGCACAATTAAAAGTTTGTTAGAATAAATCATTTAGAACCGCAGTAAATAAAATAAAACAATGTATTTATTTTTTAAGTTTTGCACCACAAAAATTATACATTAAACATTAATTACACTGGTCGACACGAAAAATGACTCAAAGATCGGACAGTGATTTTCTCATAGGATTTTCATCGTTGAACACGAATATGACCTCTACAAATGCTCATCACATCGAGATTTTAAGAAAAATGGACGCAAAGTTTCAAAATACTTTGTTTTTGGTTTTCTTGATCAAGTGTAGAAAATGATGTCGACGTGCTAGAAGTCTCTAAGTCGGCTTAAATTAAAGCTTGAACTGTCAACTATAAGAGTCAAATCGAAAAAGTTATGAATCAGTCACAAATTTTCATATAGCACAACTTTTTAATGTGCGCACGCGCTCTACTTATACTCATAGAGCGATAGACTTCTGCGTGAAAAATTTTGTGGCAGTCTACAGTCTAATGATTTCCTGATTAGCAATCATCAAGTCCGTCTTATTCTAGACGGTCCATCAAGTCCCAAATCAGTGTCGTTAGATCAGTCAGCGTATGGTACATTTTCTTTGTGATTTTTAGTATTCGTTGTAGTTTCTGCTTTATGTGAATACTAATGTGCTATGTGGTTGTTTTCTATATAATTTAATTTTAAATGTGCACTGAAAAAAAAGATTTTAATGTGTTTCCATGTGTTTTGATTACTTAGATGAAGCAAGCAGTCGTACTCAGCATCAATGTTTAGGCGTCATCTATCAATATGCATCTCCTTCAAATTTAGTAATACTTAATAATTGAAAAAACCATCGAGTACTGTTGTTTGAGAATTATCCACTAATAGCAAATATAGTAAGATTCTATTTATTGATTTCATTGATTAGTGATTGACGCCTAAAAATTGGTACTGAATACAACTGCCAGTTTCATCCGGCTGTTTTGATTTGCAGTAAATTTTATTTTACAAAAAGACTACTATCTCCAATTCCAAAGATTGGGAGGGACACAAAGTATTACACTTAAAGAAAGTTAAAGTGTAAAATACATAAAGTTAAAATATTTTTGTATACTTTTTATGTAAAAAAATTCATTAAAATTATTTCAAATATAATAAAGTCTTATCATTCTAAGAATAATTAGTCATAACATGTAATAAGAAATTTTGAATAGACGTAGATTAGAATTTACTAGCACTGCTGATTAGACCAGAAACGCTGGTCTATTCTAAACGATAGCGTGGAAGTTTCGTTTCAAAATTCATATTAATTTAAGAGCCCAAAAATGATAAATAACAATAGCGCAAATAAAATTAATAAGTAATAGTGCCATAGTGTACATCTTTATGAGTACAAGTAGAGCGCACGTGCACATGAAAAAGTTGTGCTATATCTAAATTTTTGACTGATTCACAAATTTTTCGATTTGATTTTTACAGTAGACAGTTTAAGCTTTTATTTAAGCCTAATAAGAGACTTCTAACACGTCGGCATCATTTTCTATACGTAATAAAAAAACCAAAAACAGGGTTTACTCAAACTTTGAGTCCATTTTTTCAAAATCTCGACGTGATGGGCACTTTTAGAGGTCATATTCGTGTTCAGTGATAAAAATTCTTCATGAATATCATTGTCCGATCTTTGAATCAGAGAAAAAGTAAATTTTTGTAGATCAGTGTTATTAGGAAAAATTTAATTTTAAAATTAAATTTTAAATATATTTAAATATATTTATTTTTAAATATATTTATTTGCCAAATGGTTTGTTGAAAAAAGTTTTTCAGGATCTTAATAAAATTTAGTATTCTGTGGTTTTTAGGGTTTTTAGTACTAACTCGACCGCGAGTTTCTATTTCATCTTAACTCTAACACATGGTTTTAAACTATCTCAACTCAAAGAGTTGAGATGAAATAGAAACTTACGGTCGAGTTGGTATGAAATAGCTCGAGACCATCGACATAAGGATGATTTCTTCTAATTCTGAGATTACATGCTCCCCATGTTATGGCATGCTTAAAATTCATAAAACACTATTAAATGTTGTAAGGAATTACTTATGATTATATTGACAGCGATATTTCACGAATTATCAAAAATAAGAGTGGTGTCCACAACCGAATCAATTTGGATGCCACAACCAAACTGAACGATCATTTTAAAACATCATGAAGCAAATTTTGCTTGTGAAAATTTTTGTGATACTTGGTATTGGATCATAAAATATAACGTATTTACTTTGTAAATATGTTTTGAACTTATCATTTTAATTAATTCACTTGGATTTGTTGAACATTTAACAATGTTTAAAGATACATTTTTGTTATATTCAACTTGTCAAAAAATTAATTTATATATAGTAAAAAGCGCAGTTGCACTATTGTATTCGCATAGAAAACTACGTTAGGTCATAACATATACGTGATATTTTCCAGATTAGACAAAACTCATTTCTGTCAAAAGTTCTGCGTGGGTATCCACAACCGAACCATGCCCACAACCGATCCTCTTTCCCTATATTTTGGTGTCAATGATTAAAATTGTGAAATTATATTTAATTACTAACTCTTTTAACAGAAACATGACTTGCTAAAGAAGCTATAATATTCTAAAAGTATTAGAATCCAGAAGAGACTAATAAATACACTTCCTATGAATTAAATTGCAATTGGGGGAAAAGGGTTGACCACACACAATTCAAATTATTGTTTACAAAATGGTTATTAAAAATGTGTAATTTTTTAATTTACAATTATATAAATATTTTCATTTAAAAGAATAAACAATTTCGTGTAATCAGTGTGTGTTTAATTTATTTATTGTAAAAGCACTTTGAGATATTAATTATTTTTAAGAATAGTAATTTTTTGGTTGTTTGACCGTATGATATATTTTGTTTAATAATGATAAGGCCTAAATACGGTTTTGTTTAGATGATGTTTATTTACAATCCCTACTAGTTTCAAACCATATATGGTTCCTCATCAGGGGATGATTAATTTTTATAAATACATCATTTGAAAATAAGACAAACACAAAAGATTTCAAAAAGGACTAAAATTATAACAAGATCTGAAAAAGAAAATAAAATTGTTTTAAATGTAATTATAATGTGTATTTTTTTAAGGTTATATTTCAATTTGTGAAAGAAAGAAAATAAAAATTTTTTTCTCTAACCCTTAGGAAAAACGTTAGCACATAACAAAAAAAAATTTTTCAAAAAAATTTTCTTGTTTTTTTCCATATTTGTATTTTTTTTAATTAAGTTTGTTTTAAAGATTTTAAAGAAGCACATTTTTTTATAGAAATGTGCTTCTGTGATTAGAGAGTTTTGACAGAGAGGTTGGGTTCGAAAGGTTGGGTATTGTATTGTTATTGTATTGTATTGTTCCGTTATACACGGAAAAACTTTTTTCAAGAGTTATTACTAAATTTATTCAAGAACTCAGGATATGGGAAAAATTTAGAGCTTTTTTAGAAAAGTTCAATATTCATTAAAGAATTTTCTGGTGTTTATCTAATGGCTACTCACGCGGGCAAATTTTTTTTCGTTAATTTTACATTTTTCTACTCTTAAACGGTACTTGATGTTTATCAAATTCTTTGTAAAAAGAAAAGGCGATTTTTTTCACCCTGAACATAGTTTTTTATAAAAATTGTTTATAGTATTGTAAAATAAATGTTAAACAATTACAAACAAAGGTTTGTCTCTCAAAAATTTATTCTAATGACAAACCAAGAAAAATGTTTAAAAAAATTTCTTTCCTCTCAAAACTTATTTTTCCATGATAATTGTTCATAAAAATTGTTAATAATATTTTTAAATATTGCTAAATGAATTTAAATTAAAGTTTGAACCTTTAGCAACATTTTGATAACAAGAGAGCGTAATGAAATTAAAAAACAATTTTCTAATCTAAAGTAATATAAAATAAAAAATCTGTCCGCGCAAGTTGTGCATTATTTGTGTTCTTCTTTTTTTAAATGTTTCATAAAACATTTTTTTTCTTAAAGTTACTACGACCTTAAGGATTACATTCTCATCACATGTTTGTGTTTGCTGATGACTGCAAGATTAAGTGGATTTAAATGTATATTTTTGGTCTTGATGATTAAAATTGTGAAGTTATTTTTAATTATACTAACTCTCTTTTAGCAGAAACATGATTTGCAGAAGCAGCTAAAATATTCTTAAAGTATTAATTTTTTTGTGTAGTGTAGACCGGAGCGGAATGGCTAACTTTTCACTTTGTTGATTTACTTGGACATAGGTTGCACTTTATGCATAGCGTGTTGCATTAGCCAACCCGCTCTAGGGGTACTTAAGAAATAATTTGTAATTTTTATCAATACAGTAAGTGTGAATCAAAAATCTCAAATTGACCCTCAAAAAATGTTTCAAGCTTAAATAGCGATTTTAGTTTCTTTTTTAAAGTTTTTTTTAAAAAAATTAGAACGAAAAAATGAAAATTTTGAAAAGTTACTTTCATATGTGAAATACAGTTTTTCTACTATATTTCTTACAACAGTGATTGAATAATAAATAATCGAACTCTGTAGAAACTTGCAGTACATCAAATTGTCTTTGAAGCGAAATCATTTCAATTTACGATTTTTAAATAAATTACAATTATTCATTACTCCCCTTAGATATTATGTCCCGTTCACCCTATATATGTGATTATTGTAAATAATATCAAATGAAGGATAAAAAACATGTAAATCCGGATAGAGTGGATGTGATAGTATAATTCTTATAAGAAAAACTTTAAATTTACTGAAGACTTAAAAATGAACAATTAGATAAATTTTCTGCATGATTTTTTTAAAAGAACGTCCAAGCGCCTAAACTTTCGGAAGGGCCTTCCGGCAGGACGCGCCTCTGCACATTACGGCGTCTTGTCGGCAGTACGTCAACCGTCTTTCAGAAAGGATAAAATTTATTTTTGTAATCTAAAACAATATAAAGTTAACAAGTTGTTCATTTCATGACCATTTAGCTTCCTCAATATATATTATTATATATAATTTTAAAAGTTAAATAATTATAATAGTTTATTAAATATAATTAATAAACCGGGTAAAGTACCCTGAATAAATATTAATTATTCAATTTTTTATTATAGAATAATTATTTTTAAAAGTTATGATAAAATGTCAAAAAATACAAAATTTTAATTTTTTGTGAAAAATTAAAATATTTATTAATTCTATAAATTTTGATAAAATATATACTTTATATACATGAATCGATTCGTTTTTATGTCAGGAATGCAATTTTGACAAGAATTATTAAAAATTTTAATATAGAAAAAAGTTATTTCAAAAAACCAAAAAACTAATTTTTGCAAAAATTAAAAAAGTGTTGAAAAATTTTTTTTTAAATATATTTTTGAAAATCCTTCTGTCTGATTCTTGGTATTCATGACCGTAATACATCTACAAAAACTTATCAAAATCCATCAAGATGTGTAAGAGAAAATTTGTCCACAAGAATCGGTGACATACACACACACACACATACATACACACCTACATCCGGACATTTGTTTCTCTCGACTAATTATATATACTACACTTGAAAATTTGTAAAAATAATTGATTTTAAAAAATTCGGAAATCGACATCACTATAAGGCTTCCTTTATGAGGAAGCAAAAATAATGAAATTTGAAAAAATTGAATTTTTAAAATTTTGAAACTACTGTAGTTTGCGTAGTTTTCGATTAAAATGGCTGGCTAACGAACTCGATCTTTATTTTAACACTAACTTTGTGCATGCAAAGTTGCAAGTTGATGCAATAAGTTTTTTAAGAGTTATCGTAGGGACACCATTGTGTCTACAGACAGACACGAAGACAGACATACGGACAGACACTTTTTTTAGACCATGTTTTTCGGACTCAGGGGACCCCAAAACGTCGAGATTTCATGAAATTAGCGAAAGTCAATTTTCGACCAAAACTAATACTTTCTCATGTGATGAGAATGTAATAAAAAATTAGTTTTTTGCAAATAAGTCGAAAAGTTTTGAGTTTAGTGAAAAGTTGTCAACAGCAAAGTTGTAGCTGATGGTAAGACGAGAAAAAAAGTCTCTGGTAGCAAGCTCCCATAGGCAATAGTTTTGGAGATAATTGAGTCGGAATATGGATTTTTTATTTAAAAAATGATAAAAAATATATATATATATATATATATATATATATATATATATATATATATATATATATATACGGTGGTTTTTCCGGAAATTACTAGTTTTTGGTTAATGTGAGCATTTTTTTAGTACAATGGGGTGAGAATATGTGGAAATTAATGTAATAATTTTTTTCTCTTTGAGAAATTTTGATTTTTAGCGTTATTTTAGTATTTTTGAGTATTTTTTTACTATTTAAGAGCTTATAACTTCGAAATTTGACTTTATATGAAAAAATGTTGTAGAGGAAAGTTGTTTGTATTTTTCTAATCTAAAACAATATAAAGTTAAAAATAATGAAATTTGAAAAAATTGAATTTTTAAAATTTTGAAACTACTGTAGTTTGCGTAGTTTTCGATTAAAATGGCTGGCTAACGAACTTGATCTTTATTTTAACTAAAGTCAATTTTCGACCAAAACTGATACTTTCTCATGTTATGAGAATGTAATAAAAAATTGGTTTTTTGCAAATACACTACCGCCTGAAATTGTGCGAACGCTAACATCTCGAGCTATTAAAAAACACACCCACACAGTAACAGTGATAACTCTGTTAAAAATGAAGGTAGATGCTTTTTTAAAATTAATTTATTATATATCGATATTTAAAAAGTGGATCCCAATATGAATGTACTTGGTAAAATTAGTTTTCGATACTTTTTCACAGACAAGTAATTGACTCAACGGCGAATTAGAGAAATCGATGATTGAAAATTCTGCTTTGCACGGTCCGACTCTTTTTGTAATATCTCGGGAACCCGTAAATATTTTTTGCTGTTCTTGGTCTCTATTTAAAGCTTAGGTTACAAGAAATAGTCTATAAAAGTAACAATTTTTTTTATAAACTATGCTAAACTGTGCCCGGAGTCAAAGCCAGAGTAAGAAATTCCGAAAAAAATAGAATTATTTTTTTGTCTCCATAACATGATATCTCGCTTCCTATTTATGCAATACAACTTAAAATAGTGGAATTTCATTGGAAATTTAATAAGCTTTCCAATGCAATTAAAAAAAAGCAACTAGCTTCATTTTGCTTCCTCGTGAGGAAGCTTTGTAGTCGTTTAATTTACAAAATTTTTAAAAATCCTTTTGACAAATTTTCTTCTATATGGGACTATGTTATATAAGACCCTGAACAATTGTCCGGATGTATGTATGTGTGTGTGTGTGGATCCCGATTTTTGTGAACACGATAACTCGAAGAGGTTTCAACGAATTCGGCTGAAAATTGCTAGGAATATTTATCATAAAAATATCTCGAAATGGATTGATGGACATTAAAAAATCTTTTTAAAAAAAATTTTTTTTTACTTTTTTCAAAAAAAAAAATTTTTTTTCAAAAAATTTTTTTTAATTGAATATTAAAGTCAATATACAATAAAATCTTCTTCTTTGCATCAAGACGAATCGATTGGTATATATAAAGTATAAATTGTATGAGAGTTTATAGAGGTAATGACAATTAAAGCAAAAAAATTACCTTTTTTTATCAAAAATTTAGTTCTTTCATCAAAATTATATTCCAGTACAATAAGATTTTACTCATTTTTTCAATAATCTTATCCGTTACAGTAATATTACCCCATAATGTTACGTTCTATATTGGGAAGGGATATATGCGTATAACTGTAATTATGTTCCGTTAGCAAATGCTTTTTCGAGTAAAAACTAAAAAAAAGTAGGGGAGTGCTGTTAGGGTTGGACATGTGTTAGGGTTGAACCATCGCGTTTATTTTGTTTTATCACACTAGCGCCATCTGTTTTTGTACTTAAATTCTTGCTACTAATGCCAGTCAACTTTTCACATTAGTTTCAGTCAAGTATACGAACGTTTACTTTTGTTTTTTGCGAGTCATTGTTATACGCTCAACAGAAACTTTTTTGTGGTGTCAAAAAAAGAGAAGTAAATGTAGAAGAAATATGCAAAAGATAAAGTAAATTCATTGAAATTGTTTATTAAGATGTTATACGAAAATGTGAAAAGAAATTTTAGGTTTTGTGTGACGCGTTTGTGTTCTGTGTGGCATGTCGCAAAACGATGCGTGAGTTAGCGTTGAGCCAGGCGGTGTCTTAAGGGTTGAGCCGCCCAAAATTTTGCAATTACGAAGCTTACTTGCAACAGAAATTCATTTTTTGACTTAAGGAGGTGTCAAAAACTTTATTTTTAACGAAAAAAGAGGGAAAACATTTTTTCGATAATCTTTTTTTATTGTTTTAATTTAAAAATTTTTGATTTCATTCTTAAGAAATAAAATATCTAATGTTATGCAAAAATGCACAATATGGGATTTTATTTTAATTCCATGGTTTAGTGGTCGTCCACCTCTATTCATTTTACATTCATCAATAAATAGCACAACAACTAACGATAATACTTTATTAATAGATAATATTAATACATAAAGCACTCAATATACCCACATAGCACAAAAACTTCCAAGAAGTTTGGTAACTTCCTGGAAATTTCCAGGAAATACAATAATGTCCGCAGGTTAGAAGCGTCCCATGGAAACTTCCTGGAAGTTACCAGGAAGTTTTCACAAATTATTAAAAAAAAAATTTAGTGAAATTATTATTTAAAAAGGTTTTAAAAAATTTTAATTATTCAAATTTTGCATTGTTTTAAAATAAAAAATTGAGTTTAAGGGCAGGTGGGAGAAAATGTGGTTTCGTGATCACGCTCTCATTTAAAAAGAAAAGAATATTTTGAGTCGGGACTTTTTGATAAATATAGATCAACGTTCTGGGATTGGCGCTTATCTTGGAATTTTGCAAAATTTTGATAAATAATTATTGAAAAAATTGTTTAAACTTTGGAGAAACTGTGTTTTTAACGGTTTGGTATCGCGCTCTCATTTTGAGAGGATAAAATATTTCGACTTCATATTTGGAGAGGTGATAGAAGAAGACTCACTAAGGAGCGGTCCTCTCCGTTTTTGCAATAATTTTGCGAGGAAATTATTTTATTAACGATTGGAAGTGGAGTCGTTTGAGGTTGCGACATTTTCGTAGTTCAAGTCGCGGTCACTACCGAGAATTAGCGCCACCTCCTTAACCACCGACACATAGCTCCACTTGACTGTGTGCTCGCCGCCATATTGTCCCCCACTTTCGCCAAAAATGCAACTTTTCTAATTACGTTTTTCAATATTTATTTCAAAAATTACTTGCAAATTTCGTGAATATTCTTTATCAGCACAAATTCGCCTAATTATCCTAATAAATTAGAACGAAATATCTCTAACTACTTAGAAGTGAGACGAGAGGCGGGAAAACACTTTTTTCATGCAATTTCTCCCTCATGGCCTTAATTAAAAAAATTATCTTCACAACTGCAGCACACATGAGGGTAAGACGGACTCCAACCACCATAGGTCTCAAAATTGTGCTGCTGGGATAGCGCTTTATGCGCTCAACCAAATTGACACTTGACTTCACAGAGTTAATTTATATATTATGTATTTCATTATATTTTTGAGGATTTTTTGAAACTTCTTAGTAACTTCCAGGAAGTTTCCATGGGAAGCTTCTAACCTGCGGACATTACTGTATTTCCTGGAAATTTCTAGAAAGTTACCAAGGGTAACTTCCGTAGGTTGCCACGGGAATCTTCCTGGAAGTTTTTGTGCTATGTGGGTACACGCCGGTTCGACAGACACGTAAAACTTTAGGGTTATATTAACTTCTCTGTTACGAACCAAGTTATAACCAAGTTTTTTGTGATGTCGTGATCATCTCTCACAAAATACAAATTATTCTTATATTGAGAAAAAAATTTCTCTTCAAAAATTCCTTTAAATTTCATTCTTGTATTAAGAATATTACTCTTCAAGGAAGAGTATTTATCCTTAACTTTAGAGGAAAAGGGTAAACCCTATTATGTTATAGTATGTTTTGAAATTAATTGTAATTTATAGTTTACAATATAATATTGGTTCTTAATTTTTACGTTTATAATTAAATTGAAAAGCTAGTATTTTTAAAGTGCATTTGATATTTACTTGCAGGTTCAAAGACAACAGGGCATATCCCTGGCCAGGTGGTGAAAGCCATTTTATTTTATACCCTGAGAGTGCAAATCAGACAATTTATATACTTAAAGTACGGGCGTCGGATGCAGGACGTTATTCTTGTCAGGCAAATAATGATACCATCATCCTAGAAGCTGACATCACTCTTACAATACTCGGTGAGTTTTTCTCTTACATTAACCTGAATTCATGGAGTTGGACATTTTTTTAATATTGCATATTCTTAAAGTTTTCATTTTATATATCCTGTTTTATTTATTATGGATATGATAGCCACGTTATATTGAGGGGTAGTCTGGTGTTCCTGCATGTTTTGAAAGCATATTTTCGGGATTTTTTTATTACAAAATAAAATATAATTACATCAAATTTGTTAACATGTTTTTATTATTATTATAAATTTTATTATAATAGATGTAAATGTTTATTGGATTGTATAAATTTAGTACAAAATGCTGTTTGTTTAAAATTTGATTTTCACTTATTTATTTCTCTTTTCTATCTCCATTAGATATTACAAAGAATTAGTTTTCTAACTAAGTTCTTTAAACGCATAAAGTACACCAATTTGTCAAATACTGTGCTCTTAATTTGAATTAGTTAACAATAATATTTAACAGGAAAACTTATTCACTAATCCAAATAGTTATATTTTCCAAATTAAATACATAGGTAATGGTAACTAAGCCTGGTTAAGATCATAAACTAAGCGGTTTATGGTCAGGTTTTGTCACCCGAAATTAATCCGGATAAATCTGAACTCTATGGTTTGTGAATAACTAGTGAATTCGGAGTTGATCCAAAGTTAATCTTTAAACTGATCCGGTTAATCAGTTAATTTTAAATAGTAAATCCGGAAATTATCCGGAACACTGCGGTTTCTCGTCAGATTCGGATATATCTCAAATCAATAAGGTTTATATACAACTAATGTATCCGGAATTTGTCCGGACAAATTACTGCATGTTAATAAAAAATAAAATTCAAATTACACTTATTAATTATTATTATTACTTTATAGTACATTCAACATATTTCCCATTATTCTTATCGCAATTTTATTCACATCAATTTAAAATTTCTAAAGCTTAGGGACTAGAACGTAGGTTTTCCTATCTAACGTTATAACGCACCGAAAGCAATACACTAACTATTATACTATACCACGCTCGCATGGAAGTTCGAATTCATAATAGAATATATGTCGACGTCCACATGAAAAGGGCATATTTTAGCACTATTGAACTTATCTATATGGGCGAATTCCTTGCAAAATTACGAACATTTCGAGTGTTCATACAACTTTTTTGGTCAAAAATTCGATGAGTTACAGAATTTCAAAGTTTATAGTGACAAATACCTCATTTCGAGAAAAACGGAATTAAAGATTGTGATACCTATTAATTGTGATATCTCAGGTTCTTCGGGGAAGTTACTCAGATAATAATTGTTTTCAGTCCAGGGCACCTTAAAAGTGAAAAACCAATAAGTTTCAAATTTTTAAAACCACCCCCCCCCTTAATTTTGAAAATACATAAAACCGACAAAATGGGCCCTTTTCTAAAAAAGACGATTTTCTTATTAATAAACCATTTTTGACAAGGTTTATGATTAGGAACAACTTTATTGTGTCATTTGAAGGTAAAGAATAAAAAATAAACTTATTTAAAAAAATTTTTAAAGTCTCTATTATAAATAATTTGCCGAAATAACGAAATTTTCACTTCTACGACTATGTAATCAAAGACTCTAACATCAATATCTCTGGTTCTTCTGGGAAGTTATTCAGATAATAATTGTTGTCTGTCCAGGGCACTATAAAGATGAAAAACCAATAAGTTTAAAATTTTTTAAACCACCCCCCCCCCTTTCAGTTTGAAAATACGAAAAACCGACAAAATGGGTCCTTTTCTAAAAAGGCGATTTTCTTATTAATAAACCATTTTTGTACAAGATTAATAATTGGGAACAATTTTATTGTGTCATTTGAAGGTGAAGATAGAAATTAAACCTATTAAAAATTTTTAACAGGTTTTATTATGAAATTTTGACAAAATATAGACATTTTTTACATCTACGACTACGTAATCAATTTTACAGTTTGTTATTTCTCATACCTTGTACAGTTGGGTTCTGTAGAGTTGGTTAACAAAGAATTAAACAGCATGTAGAATATTATTTTGTACAGTTGGCTTTGTAGAATCGAGTATTTGTAGGATTGTAAAAGGTTGAATTGACTCCCTGCCCATATATAATATAGTAGAAACTAAAACCTGTGAAAGATGGGTACGACATATGAGTCAAATTAAAGCCTGAACCACGTACTTTAAGAAAATAAAGCGATATTGTTGCCAACAAACTAAATTAGCCGAAAAAATAATTTCTTTAACAGTAGATAAGCATAAAAAATTGACTCACACAGTCCGTGAATACAACTGTTGTAAAAAATGATTGGATTTGCTTAGAATTTATTACTTTGGGATTTTCGGGGTCATTGATTACAAATATGATGTAAAAATAAAAAATCTGTAATTCGATTCATAATTAACTACCCAAAAAACCCATGAGATAGCGCTTTATGGGCTCAACCATATCGACACTTGACTTTACAGGGTTAATTTATATATTATATATTTAATTATATTTTTGAGAAAACTAATTTCTACTTAAGATAAATTCATTTTAATTACATTTTACAATATTTGGATAGTTTGAACATTTTTCAATTAAATAACAATAATTATTATTTTAATTTTTAAATTAAGTTACACAGAAAAAAGGTCAGTTTCACAGTTATGAAAATTTAATAAAAAAGCATGTAAATAATTTAGATAAAACAAATTTCATGATTGATATTTGTTAAATATGTGTTAATTTAATTGTATAGGTTTATTTGGGGTAAATGTAAACGGAATACCTATGTTTCACCAAAAACATCAGTTTTTTTTGTTAAAACGTAAAATGGACGGATATTTTTACATGAACTTGTTACTTTACTTCCCTAGAAAAAATTTATGAAGTACAAAAAAATATTGATGCAACTGAATCGCTTAAAACTGACTGTTTACATTTACCCCGAGATTTTAAAATTTTCCTAAAATTTGGGGTAAATGTGAACACCACTGTAGTTAAGCAAGGTTAAGGAAGCAAGTTATTTCAAGTATAGTTGTTTACTTGAACATACCCAAATGTAAAAATACCCAAAATAATAGATAAAAATTAGTTTTAAAACTTACCGCTATAAAATATCGAAAGTCACAATATTTCAATTAAATTTTTCTAAGAAATATATAGTAGGGGAGTGCTGTCAGGGTTGGACATAGTTTTCAATTTTCTTTATAACTTCCTCTGCAGTGCGAATTTTACGTTTTTGCGCATATTGTTGGAAAGATCAACTCAAGTGCAATGTTTTTGCCGTACATTGCAAAAAAATTCGGCTAAAAGTTTCAAAGTTATAAGCAATTAAAAAAAATAATATTGTAAGGGTGGAACATGGGTGTAAGGGTTGAGTCATTGTAGAAAATGAATGAAATATTTAGGTAAATGGTTAAAAATGTCCTTCAAATAATAGAATGACACTTGAAAATGAGGAAAGGAACATGAAATTAAAATAAAATCCCATATTGTGCATTTTTGCATAATATTAGATATTTTATTTCTTAAGAATGAAATCAAAAATTTTCAAATTAAAACAATAAAAAAATATTATCGAAAAAATTTTTTTCCTCTTTTTTCGTTAGAAATAAAGTTTTTAACACCTCCTTAAGTCAAAAAATGAATTTCTGTTGCAATTACGCTTCTTAATTGCAAAATTTTTGGTAGTTCAACCCTTACGACACGGCCTGGCTCAACGTTAACTCACGCGTCGTTTTGCGACATACCACACAGAACAAAAAACGCGTCACACAAAGACCCAAATTTTTTTTCACATTTTCGAATAACATCTTAATAAACAATTTTAATAAATTTACTTTGTCTTTGGCATATTTCTTCTACATTTACTTCTCTTTTTTAACACCACAAAAAAGTTTCTGTTGAGCGTATAACAATGACTCGCAAAAAACAAAAGTATACGTTCGTATACTTGACTGAAACTCATGTGAAAAGTTGACTGGCATTAGTAGCAAGAATTCAAGTACAAAAACAGATGAGGCTAGTGTGATAAAACAAAATAAACGCGATGGCTCAACCCTTACACCTGTCCAACCCTAACAGCACTCCCCTACATTAAATGTACTTATTACACAAGTCTGCAAAGAAATAAAAGTTGCCGTTGTCATAGGTCGAAAAGTGATTTTCTGCAGTATTTGGTGCGCAGAATCCGAATCTAACAACGAAAATCTCCCATCACGTCATGATTTTTAGAAAAGTGGGGGTACATTTCCAAAAGTCATGTTTTTCGCTGTTTTTGAAAATTTCTACCGGGTAAATCTGACGTGCTACATACTTGTCATATGAGTCAAATTAAAGCTTGAACCTTGTACTTTAAGAAAATAAAGCGATATTGCTGACAACAAACTATATTAGTCGTCAAAAATAATTTTTTTAACAGTTGGCAAGCATAAAAAATTGACTCACACAGTCGGTGAATACAACTGTTTTAAAAAATGATTAATTTCGCTTAGAATTTATTACTTTGGGATTTTCGGGATCAATGATTACAAATATGATGTAAAAATAAAAAATCTGTAGTTCAATTTATAATCAACGACCCCAAAAACCCCTGAGTAACAAGTTTCAAGTAAATTTGATCAATTTTGAAAAATAAGTCCGCTATATTGGATCCGACATCTTGGATTTTAAAAATCTGACAACATATTCGTAATCGGCGACCCCAAAAGCCCCTCAGTAACAAATTTTATGCGAATCCAATAATTTATCAAAATATTTTAATTTACAGACTGTGTGAGTCAATTTTTTATGCTTGCCAACTGTTAAAAAAATTATTTTTGACGACTAATTTAGTTTGTTGTCAACAATATCGCATTATTTTCTTAAAGCACGTAGTTCAGGCTTTAATTTGACTCATATGACAAATCGCTAGCACATCGGATTTACCCGGTAGAAATTTTCAAAAACAGCGAAAAACATTATTATTGTAAATTTACCCCCAATTTTTTCAAAATCATGACGTGATAAGAGATTTTCGTTGCCAGATTCAGATTCAGCTTACCAATTACTGCGGGAAATCACTTCTTGACCTCTGACAACGGCAATTTTTTTTTTTGCAGGCTTGTGTTATTAGAGTGATAAATCTCAGTACGTAGCACAGTGGTCTGAAACCCGGAACTAGCTGGACAAAACTGTTTCCTCCAAATTGCTTCTATGAATTTTTAAGAAACTTGTTACTCGGGGGTTTTTTGGGTCGCTGATTACGAATTTGAGGTCAGTTTAAAAAAATTCAAAATGGCGGATCCAATATGGCGGACAAAAAAAATTTAAAAAGTTAATAGATTTTAATGAAACATGGTATAAAAAGGTTTTTTGGGTCGCTGATTACGAATTTGAGGTCAGTTTTAAAAAATTCAAAATGGCGGATCCAATATGGCGGACAAAAATTTAAAATGTTAATAGATTCTAATGAAACATGGTATAAAAAGGTTTTTTGGGTCGCTAATTACAAATTTGAGGTCAGTTTTGAAAAATTCAAAATGGCGGATCCAATATGGCGGACAAAAATTTTAAAAAGTTAATAGATTTTAATGAAACGTAGTATTAAATGGTTTTTTAGGTCGCTGATTACGAATTTTTACGACAATTTTCAAAAATTCAATATAGCGGATTGAATATTGCGGATAAAAAGTTTTAAAATGTAATAGATTTTAATGAAACGTTGTATCGAATGGCTTTATGGTCCGCTGATTACGAATATGAGGTCACTTTTTTAAATTATGTGTTTAAGTTTGGACTATATCTTAAATTATACATAATGTTTTCAATTATGTATATGAATAATAAAATTTATTAATTAACTGTAAATCATAACTTTATTAACAAGATATACTAACTTTTAAAAATATTAAATCTTAATAACATAAATTTCAAATTGTAAAATGGGTAAAATTGAATCACTTTTTTCTGATTTTTTTCACATAGAAAGTTTTTTTCGCATTCTATCTTACAGACTCCGTCGTTGTCTGAAAAGCTCAAAATAAACTCTGATCTTCATCCTCAATTTCAGCAATACTGGCAGGAGCATGTGGGGGTAATAACAATGCAATAGCTTCTGCTGTCATTCCAGGCCTTCTTTTTGGCTGCATTGTGGTAAAGCTCGTAATAACGGGATCCGAAGATGCAAGAAGTCCCTGCAACACGTCACGCATATTTTCTTCCCGAGAAAATTTTCGAGAGAATTTTTCTTGAATGTTCCTAATATCTTTATTTCGAGACTCTTAGGCGTCTTCGGACATTTGTCCTATTGGGAGCGGAGCGTAATCGATAATAAGATATCCATGAATCAGTATTTTATGTAAAGCTGTAGGCATGCTATACCACGGATACAATTGGACTTAAAGCGTTGCAGTTTCTAAGGCATATTCTTGAAACTTTTTAATGTCAACAGAAAAGCCACTAGCTAATACCTGCATGACAACATAGGTTCTTTTTATTAATTTTTCATCCACTTCAAGAATGCGTGCTGATTCCGATCCGTTTTCAAAAAATCGTCGTGCCGTGTTGCCATCGTTACTACTACAATATCCTTGTTTTGGGATATCAACTTTTAATCCTAAAGAATTTCGAAATTCTTCTTGAATTCTAGTTTTTTGCCTTTGAACCTCATCTTTTTCTTTTCCCGATCGTGCTTGCCATTTTTTTAACTTTATTTTGTAGCCTATGTGCAAAAAACATTCAAAACAACGGATCCAAGCGTGCAAAGAAGAGATTCCGTATCGCAGGTTTGATTCTTCTATTTCCCTTTTACAAATTTCATCGATGTTGTTGAATTCTTTCGAAGTTGCATTACAAATATGACATCGCAAAGCAAATTTGTAATCTAATCGGTCGACAATAACGTTGAGACGATAGTCTTGGGGTTTTCCATAATACAAGATCTGGTTGAGATAAACTATTTTCATACTTCAGTTGCAATGGTACAATTGATGTTAAAAAAACGTGTTTATCAGAGCTATTAGATTCGGAAAATTTTTGTTTGTATTCACTATGGCCTGAGCTGCCATCACAACCCCACTTATATATAAGCTGTAAATTTTCCAGATTTGCTTGTGGCAAAGTCGAAATCACAATTTGTTGAACTTCTAAAAGTCTCTTACAAGTGTGGTCCAGTAATGACTGTAACGGTACTTCGGCATGAGTTTCAGTGACATCAATATTCTCTGGATAACAACGAACTTTAGATATCAGAATGTGTTCATATGAAGGTAAAAATGTAACACCCATTTTATTTTGCAAATTTCTAATGTTTTGATATGCATGTTTAGAAAGTTTTGATCCAATCATTAAGGCTAGGGCCTCGTCAGCAGGCACTTTGGTATCAGGCTTATTTTCTGTTGCTTTCAAAGCAGTTTGATAATTTTTTGCTTCACTTGGAGAGTCTGCAATACGGCTAACAACCGTAGCAGCCGTACGAGCTCTAGATGAACGAAGGCTTACTTCCGTTGCAAACGCAAGCTCAGCTAAACTGTGATTCTCACGAAGACCTTCCGTTTTTCTCCTCTTTGTTCGTTGAGAAGAATTTTCGAATTCTGAAGAAAGGCGACCACCTTTGTCTGCTGTTGTTGGTAATTCATTTACAACACTATTCTGTAAAATATAGTAGACGGTTTTTTAACTAAAAATCGATGTTACTAACTAAAGAAATTACAGATCAATATATAAACTTACCGAAATCGTTTCAATAACATTTAACCAAGTTTGATTTTTTTTCAAAAACTGTTCAGTTATTCTATGTGACTCCGCCCACTTTATTTTTATTTTTGAAAGCAATGATTTGATTTTTTTTCTTCATCAGGACTTAAAATGACTAAGGCAATGTTTCTTTCTTTGCTAAATCCTTGTTTAAAAATTTCAAATTGCTTTGCAATGTCATCTTGAAAATTATTTTTCAGTAAATTGAAAGTTTGGAGCCTTGTAATATACATTCTTGTATCATTGATGGATTCTAAAATATTAGTAATGATTACTAAAGTAATTTAATTACATCCGCACTTAAAACAAAATGTAATTCAAAGGTTAATATAATTTTTAAATATATATATAAACTTTTACTTACTTTGCAGATTGTTTAATTAATTTATCACATTACACGTTAATGCTAATGATACTTGTGAATTAGGTTAAAGCCGTGTCAATAAAAAAACAAAAGAATGACTATTTACACTACCGTGCGTTTCGTTAATTATTCTGTCAGATACCGAAAAAAGTGGATTTTACATGCTTTTCGTAAATTTTTCATTTCTCGAAAATTAATTTACTTTTTAGCGTTCTTGGTGTTCTTTTAATCTCTATTTAATGTAGGATCTAAATAATTTACTCATATTCTATTTTATTTAAAAAAATTGTAATTTAAAGGAATGTGCAACCTTGAAAATTTTTTAAAAATCCATAGTTGAAAATTAAAATAAAATGATTTTAATAATAGTTAACAATAATTAATTTATAAATTTTAACTATTAAAAAATATATAAAAATAAAAGAAATATATCTTATTTAAATCTTCATAAGTTGAGATTTTTGAAGTCAGTTGATCAAAATTTTATGTAATTTTTGAAAACTTCAAATAGCGGATAATTTTCATTAATTTTCATGAAACTTCAAATTTAAAAGTGTTTATGATCAATAATAACTATTCTAAAATAAAATTTTAATAAATCAAAAAGTTAGCTTTAATATGGTAATTTTGTTTTGAACATTTATCATATATGTGTACATTAATTATTTTAATCTTCCTGTCCGCTAAATTGGATTCGCCATTTTAAATTTTTGAAAATTGATCTCAGATTCGTAATCAGCGATCCAGAAAACTTTTAAATACCATGTTTCATTAAAATCAAATAATTTTGTTAACTTTCTGTCCGCCATATTGAATCCGCCATCTTGAATTTTTAAAAACTGACCTCAGATTCGTCATCAGCGATCCAAAAAATCTTTAAATACCATATTTCATTAAAATCCAATAATTTTGTTAACTTTCTGTCCGCCATATTGGATCCGCCATCTTGAATTTTTGAAAATTGACCTCAAATTTGTAATCTGCGACCCAAAAAACCTTTAAATACCATGTTTCATTAAAATTTAATAATTTTGTTAACTTTCTGTCCGCCATATTGGATCCGCCATCTTAATTAAACTTTCCGAAAAAAGTTGCAAATACTAGCAGCTTAATTTGCTTTTATATGAATCTGTAACTATATACCTTCATTTGTATTATTGAAAGAATCGGAGAACCATAGAGCAAAAAACTTATTGAAATATTGCGATAAAATAATCTATTATTTGCATCGATCTTACCTGAACTCTTTAAAGTATTAATAATTATTATTCTATCCAATTTAATGAATCTATACAAGAAATTCGTAACATATATACTTATAGAAACAACCTCCATATTACACAAATACCAAAAAAAAATTTAGACAAAAGTAATGGGCTCTTGAAAAGAAGTCAAATTTTCTTTGCTTTATAACTTTTAGCCTACTGTGCTGAAATGTCCACTTTGACGTTTTGTTTCAACAAAAGTATTGAGTTAAGTGATCTGTCCTTTTATTACAGAATGCATTGAGTACCTAACTAACTAATCTTCAAATAAAAAATGCAATTTTTAAACTTTTTTTGAGGTTTTGTCCAGCCAGATCAGGGTTTCAGACCACTGTGCCTAGTTCACGGATAAAACATTCAAATGATTGACGATAAAATTAATGTATGCCCCAAACAAATCTTTGGTTAGTGTAGTCGTGACTATAATAATTATAAGGCAGACCAATTCGTCTCGCAGCAAAACGCAAAAATCTGTTTAGGACAGGCTCCAAATCATACATGAGGTTCTCCTGACAAGGCCGCCACAAAACAGAAGCAAATTCAAAAATTGGTCTCACCAATGATAAGTACAAAGCTCTCAAGGCTACAAT
The DNA here is from genome assembly GCA_032872475.1 of Leptopilina myrica (nomen nudum). Taxonomy (NCBI): domain Eukaryota; kingdom Metazoa; phylum Arthropoda; class Insecta; order Hymenoptera; family Figitidae; genus Leptopilina; species Leptopilina myrica (nomen nudum). The sequence continues at coordinate 51,686,456 of CM065458.1, forward strand.
GTTTCTAAAATGCGCCGCATTTCTTCTGACAAAGCCCAAGATTCTGGTCGCTCTATTAATTACATCTGCTACATGTTCGTGAAAGGTAAAAGTATTGTTAATTACAATTCCAAGGTCACAAATCACGGTCACCCTAGTTAAAAAAACATTATTAATATCATATTTGCGATCAGTAGAATGTATTGATCTGGAAAACGATATGAAATTACACTTGTTGATGTTAAAAAATATGTGATTTTTAGCTCTAATATGACTTGAAAAGAAGCTCAAACCTTTATACCAAAACTGAAAAGTTATATAAAAATTACAGGGAATCTGTATTTACATGGTACCTCCTAATGTATCGTTGACATCCTGGTAAAAATGAATGAGAATCAAAGCATTTTTACATATCCATTTTTCGTAATCGAAAAAACTAAGGTTTGAACTTCCTTTTAAGTCATATTACAGCTTCTTATGTCTTCTTGTTTCTATTTGACATGACTTCAGAAACTGCAAAGATACGGTTTTTAATCATTCAACCTTCCTTTTCAGTTTTCTAAATAAATTTAAAAAATGTTTGTGGGTATTTTCTTTTTCATTGACACCCAACTTTTAATAAACACAAGAGTTTTGAAATACATACATGACCATTTTTTGGTACCCAGTGTTATACAGATTATCAAGATCGGATTGCAGGTCCAAGTAATCCTGATCGCAATTAATTGCCGTAAAAAATTGTTGATACTCTGCATATAAAAGAAATTTAGAAAATTTAATAATATTTTATATGTTCTTAATAAATAATAAAAATCAAGCAAGGAAGCAGGCGCAATGCGCCTACATCATAGTGTTTCGTGGCCTAAAATGACAGAAAAGATGATAATGAATGAATAAAAAAAACAACCATTACCATAGTAACGGTTGCCATGGCAACGGTTGTTATGGCAACATTAACATAGCAAAAGTAGCAAAAAAACGCCAGATTTATGATGTACGCGCACCCATAAAGTTCTGTCTGATAGATAACTTTTAATGGATGATAATATGCTGTCAGAGAAACCTAGATCCTTAAGCTTTGTCAAAAGAATGTCGTGATCAACCTTATCAAAAAGGCCTTCGCAAAGTCAGTGTACATCGCATCTACTTGTGTACCTGAGTCGAGGCTATAATATATGAAATTTAAATAAATATTTAAAGTGAGGATAGATCTACATTTTACAAAGCCATGCTGCTCCTCAATAATTTAATATTTTCAAAATTTACCTCAATTTTTCATAATCAATATTAAATCTTCAATTTCCCAAAAATCGGTCCGTTTTATTTAAAAATAAATAATTGCAAATCAAAGCTGAGATTTTTTCCTATGCGCATGTAAATTTTCAAAATGTGCTTTTTGTTGTTGTTAAGTTATTAATTTTCATAGTATAAATTGCTGCGCCGCACAGTGGTCGGAAGTACACTATTTTATGCGAAAAATGGTAATTTTTAAATTGATTGCGAAAGACGATATATATGTTTAAAAAGCGGTTTTTATAAGTGGAATTTTTTACCCTTTATAATATGAGTTTTCTTAACAAGTTTTCGTATTCCAGGAGTCAATATTAAAAATGTTTAACGATTTTATGTCATTTCTCAAGCTGAAAAAAGATGTTTTCTCGAATAATTATAACAAAAAAAAAATTTGTTAATAATATATCAATTGCTTTATAATATAGCTTTTTATTTGAATAATTTTTTTTAAAAATTGTTTAGTTTCTACGAAATTTGGTATTCAAAGGTTTTTCATATAGGTATCCGTTGAGGAATCTAAAAGATAGAAAGTAATATGAAAATAATTTCTTACATTTTAGTCCTAAAAAATATGTTATTATTAAATTAATTTCTTCCATTTTAATTGTTAATTTATTATTAAAAAGAAATTCTCTTCAAATAATTAATTCTAATAAATAAAGATATTTTTATATTATGGCATATACAGTGATAGAAGGTAAACTGTCAAAGTTTAAGTTCGATATCAATATTGTGACTACTCAGTCTGTAAATGTAATAGTTATATTTATAAACATGTTTTCATTTTCTATAAAGCTGACAGTCACTTTGACAGCTGTCAACTGTCAAATTATAAATTTTACCGAAAATTCAGGACACGTAAGTCTAAAAATCTTAGTGGTACAATTTTTATGTAGATTTACTCATTTGTTATAAAACTGACAGTCAATTTGACAGCTGTCAACTACCTTATTTTAAATTTGACATAAAATTTGGTTTTAGGAGGTCTCAAAACCTAATAGAAGTTATTTTTGTGCAGATTTACTCATTTTTGATAAAATTGATAGTTACTTTGACAGCTGTCAACTGTCAAATTTTAAATTTTATGATATATTCTTATTAAGTATGGCGAAATTAAAATTATCCTAAAGTTTCGTTGCAATCGGTGCAGTATTTCTAATTTTTCGCATTAAATAGGGTCTCTCCGACCACTATGCGCCGCGGGCGCCTCGCCTTACGCTGGGTACAACGCAACTCAGTGCCACTGCGACGCAGCGCGCAGCTATTTATACTTTGAAATTTAATAACTCAAAAATAAAAACCAGACAAGTGCGAGTAGAACTCGTACTAACACCGAGGGTTCCGTACCCTCTTTTAAAACTTCTACTTTTTTGCTACAATAATGAATGAATAATTTATGAAGATAAATTATAACTATTTCAACACTATTTTTATTGTAATCTGCACGTCAAAATACAAAAGTGTACCAATTTTTTTTTAAATTGAAGATTGAATGTTAATTATCAAGAATTGGGGTAAATTTTGAAAATATTAAAAAATAATATTCACCTTTGGAAAGAGGATGAAAAAACATTTCCAAAACATATTCTAAAAAATTTTTCCTATTAAAAGTATGTTCAGAAAAAATTCACAAAGTAGGCGGTGTTAAAAAAATTAGTAAAATTTGCCACCCTCTACCCCCTTCAAATTTTCGAAAAAGTCAAAACAAATTTTAGGTCACATTTCTATTTGATAGAACAACAAATTCCCCAAGTTTCAATTTTTTTCAGGAAGTTGAAATTTTAACTTAGGACATTACACGTAAAATGCCTCATATTTAAATCACAAATGTTTTCAATTTCAAAGTCGGCTGAAGGTAGCAGTCGCTTTCTGCAAACTTTCCGTAGGCGTTATGTGTGTGCGATGTATAATCTACAATTCGTAAATGTCGCATCGTTTTCTTATCCCTCAGAATTGTTAATTTCAAATTTACTTAAACCTTTGAAGCATACATTTTTCTCGCCAATTAATTTAATAACCAAGTACACTTTATGTGGTTTTCAGGGTCGCTGATTAAGAATCTGAAGTCGGATTTTTTATATTTTCAAAATTCAAAATGGAGTACTCATTTTTTATAATTGATCAAATTCACTTATTTGTTACTCAGGGGTTTTCAAGGTTGCTGATTACGAATCTGATGTCAGTTTTTAATAATTCAGAATGGCAAATCCAATAAGGAGGACTTTTTTTTTTAAATTGATCACATTCACTTGAACTTTGTTCAACGGGGGTTTTCCTTTCACTAGAGATTCTTGTTCAACTATTTCGAATGGAGCTCTAACACTATTAGATGTATTTTTTTCGTTGTTCCTTGAAGATGTTTTTGAGTTCATTGTACATTAAACTAATCTTTACGTTATTCAAGTAGAGAAGAAAACTTTTAATATAATCACAGAAGAAGAGTTATTGAAATTCTTAGGATTAAATATTCTGATGCGTGTGAAGCATCTTTAATCATATCGTGATTTCTGGTCTAGAAATGAACAGCTTCATAATACTTATGTCTTTAATGTCATGACTGTTAATCGGTTTGGATTCTTATTATCACATCTCCATATTAATTATACTTTTTAAGAACCAAAGAAAGGGTTACCTGGATTTGATAAATTGTATAAAATCAGACAATTGCGATTCTCATACTTTCCTATGACTGACTGATTGTTTTTCTTACTGTATAATAATCCTTAATAAATAAAGACGACTAAATTATTTAAAAGGACTACCATTAAATTTTGAAAAATTATAAATTAATTTTGTCTATATGATTCTTAAATAGCATTCTAAAATATTTAACTGCATTCACTTGGAATTAAGTACTGTTAAATCACTTTACAATCACTTCAGAATATTACTATCAGTATATATTGAACAACTTTAAATAATGAGAATGGAAAGAAGAAATATCAGTCATTAGTCAATCACTAAAATTAAAAATATTTTTCTCATTCGGGGCTTTAGTTTCCTCTTGTCAAAGCTGAAGAGCAGCTGACGCTTGAAAGCATCTAGAAAGACTTTTCAAAGAAAATGTTTGAAATTTTCGCCTGTTTTCTCTTATATTTCAATACAATAAAATTTTACAAACTTTATACCGAAATAAATTAATATAAAGAGTCCCGAAAACTCATAAAATACATCCTATTGTGACAAGAAAGCTATAATTCGCTATACTAACAATAAGACAAACCAGACGTACCAAACCATTTATAACTAAGTAATTCTTTCAAATGTTTTATTTTAATAAAGTATAGTATATAATATAAACTACAAATATTTTACAAAACATAACTATTTACAGCAATGTATTTTATTAATAAAATAAATATGGTTGCTTATATTTTTTTGTTAAAAAATTAAAAAAAATTTTGATTTTCAATAAACAATGTATTTGTTCAAAAAACCATAATTATATGGCATTTAACATAAAAATTATCAACAAATATTTATATATAAAAATAACGTTATTTTGTCTATATTACTGTCACGTCATCGCGACGTATTGTTTTGATATTTGTAAAGTTAGAATCTGAATCCTCACTTTTTCTTGTAAACCAAACAAATCAATTGAAATGTGTCGCCTTGGACAGACCTTTCTTTATATGGTCATCTACGATTACCACCCTTCTATAAGGTTACTGAACTGTCTAAAACAGTGACGAATTAACGCGTTATTATTGATCAGAATTATGTCTTTGTCTAAGTAGCAGATGCCGAAAATTGGTCATCTGCACATTGTCAATCTTTCTATTGGTTCCCCACTTAAATGTAATAAAAATTTAACTACCTTGACCCAAAGGTAATAAATGTGGGTGGTATGTTCCCTTGTGAAGGAAACATATAAAAGGGGCCACCCTTGATGAATTCGTCAGTCCACGAAACGCCGTCAACTTAACTAGTCCAGAAGTCATCCTCAAATCAGCAAATCGCGTTCTTCGTGTCTGTCGCGATTCCGCGACCAAGTTAACAAGTTATATACTACCCTTTAGCGTATTCTTCGTGTCAATCCAAAATCTCTTCAAGTACCAAATACATTCTTCAAGTCTTACTCAAGTTATTCAAGAAGAATTTTATCAAGGACATAATTTCTATTGCAAGGCACATTACTAAAGACTGCATTATTTCGACTTTAACGTCAAATCAATAATTAGACACCTGGACTCCGGACCTTTCACTTTGACTGGCCCGAAAACAATTCAAAGGAAATCTACTGCATATTCAGTTTTCGCTAGACAACGTCATTTCTTCAACCTTACACTGAAGGAGGTATAACCTGTTGGGTCTACGACTCTAATAATAATTTTAAAAGGTAAGTTACTAATACTTCAAAATCTTGTCCCTTTTAAATTCTCGATTGATCCCACAAAGTAATAATTTGTTACAGTATCCCTGAAGACATCTGGATTTACTTTTTCTCTTGATTCTAATTGTAAAGGATTCAAATAAATATCTTTAATAATTTAACTTCAATTAAGCAGTTACTCTTTCTTAAAACCTGTCCCTTAATATCAGAGTTTACTGCTCTGTCAATAAATCAGGTTGAATTACCGATGCCGGCCAAATTAAATATGTAAATTATGATTATGTTTAGTTTCATTTCTTGAGACGTAACATTACAGATAATTTTTTTATTTTCATATTTAAAGAAAATAACAGGAGCATTTGTTAAAATGACTGATCTAAGTCAGTTAAAATAATCGACAGACAAATTAGTTAAATCAATTGACTGTTTTTCAGTTAAATTTAGTCAGTGATTGTACCAGTGAAAAATATTTAACATATTTACCAGTCAAAATTATTATTATGAATCGAAAAAACCCTTTAATAAACGATGCGGTAGACAAAGATAATAATTCCAGATGGATTGCTCTGTACACAGCACATGTAAAAAACACACATACGCTTTTTCGTTACCTTTTAAATATAAAGGACCCGCCAAATCAACACATTCAATAGGCAAAAGTGCTTTAACTGCTTTCATTTTTTTACTGTATATCGCTTACATCTCATCATTTTGATAATATACTACGAACTTTTTTAAGGGCAGACAGTATCCAATATTTTTCGTTTAAATTGCAAAGTAACATCTGACAGCCTGCGTGTCTGAGATTTAGATGTTCTTCTTTAATTATTCGCGTGACAATAAAGTGACTCGCATCTAAAACAACCGGGCAACGAAAACTTCTTTCATCTATGCGATTAAATACTTTCGTTTTTATTCTCATTAAATCATTATCATCTCTAAAAACATCCAAACATTTCAGTTTTTTGTCATTTTTATTTACAAACATTTCCCTTTGAGATACTTTCAACAATAAATTTTACGCGCCTTTAAATTCATCACATATAATGAAATCGGTTAAAAATCTTTTTTGTTCCTTATATTTTAAATTATTTACAAATCGTTGTATCCATGCTACCATCTTAACAATCTTACCATAATTCGAAAAATATCTACAAAATTGATCACTCATATTGTTTGTTTCTGTACTTAACAAAATTGTGGAACTTCCACTAACCTTCCTGATTAATCCATATCAGCACTGCACTAGGGTCGGACCAGTATATTATTTCGCGATTCTCAAAATTAAGTGCGTCGATCAATGATTTAGCTAATCGCGCTGAAATTGTTGCTGCCAATATTTCGAGTCGACGTATTGTCATTTACTTTGTTGGCACTACTCGTTATTTCGCAACAATCAGCTAGACCTCTGTTTTTGTTATGGTATAACACATTAAATTAGATGGAATGATCGCGAGATTAATTGATAGTGCGTCTTCGACTTTGTTCCACACTAATCCCAAGACAGATGTCTCACTATTATTGTTATTATCTTCCGTCCACTTCCAAAATATTTGTTATTTCACTTTTAAACCGCACGAAATCTTCCTGCGACTCCACAATTGTTACAAAATTGTCCGAGTAAAAACAGTCAGTCATTTTTATTATTACTTTGTCGCTAATATTTACATTGATATCGTTTTTAGTAATTTTTTCGAGATAAAAATTTAATCGTGGCTCCTAGTAGTGGACTACACGTTAGACCAAAAACCACTCTTTTGGGTTTGTTATAACTTTATCTCCACCACGCCACAAACACCGCAAATAATCACGATCCGAAGATGCTACACTGATTTGTAAAAAAGTAGCTTTAACATCGGCAGGTACCCCCACTTTTTCTTTTCGAAATCCTAGATGAACAGTTGGAATCAGTTCTATTAAATTTGGACCTTTATCCAGACACTGGTTAATCGATGGAGAATTTCTTTTTCTTGAATACGCTTCAAAAAATATACGAATCCTTGTCGAGATACTGTTTGGCTTTACAATCATCCGATGTGTTGAATAATGAGACAGATTATTTAACTCATTGTCAGGTACTTTTTCTATAATCCCCTTCCGCTTTCTAAATTCGGCTCTTGTAACACCGTTTTCCGAATCCCCTTCAACACCACTGTTTAAAATTTTCCCTTGAATGTGACACATCAACAGTACGTCTCTTATTACACCACGTACACTTCATCTTTGATTTATAGCGCTTACAAGAATCTCACTGTTTCAAACAGTTAAAACATTTTGCTTTACAGCAGTCTTCACTATTGAGATCATTGTTCTTGCAAAACATACATTCTATGATTTTCTGTGTAGTTAACAGTTCCATTGTCGTAGGTACATCGTGTGGTGAGTTATCTTTGTTTCGATATCGTTTTGCTTTTTCTGTTCCTCCCAGTGAGAATCCCCAAATGTTTGTAAACGCACTATTACAAACATTTGAAAAATTCTTACCACTCTTGGAGATCGATACCACAACCTAAGACACCAGAGCCTAACACTATGACCACCATGCTACGCTGATGTGGACTCAAGAGAACCAAAAGGTTCTTATAAGCTATACTACTGGTCGATAATGGGCTATTATTGGGTAGATCTACGTCCCATTATTTGCAATTATAATTTGCTAAAATTGATACAACATTTTTGTCATTAATGTGCCACTACTAGACCGACCTACGTCCTAATACTGGCAATTATAATTTGCTATTTTAGATACAACATTTTAGCCATTAATGTGCCATTACTATGCCGTTCTTGGGTCAAACTTCGTAATATCACTGACAATTGTATTTTGCCAATCTTGAAAAATTAAAGTATCTGATAATTGGTGCCATCACTGTCCCAGTAATCGTCCGGGACACGTTTTGCCATTGGCAGTATTAATTTGCCGTTATAGAATCTGGAATAATTAAGGAACGATGCCAATATTGACCCAATAATCGTATGACTCACGTCACAGTATTGTCAATAATAATAAAACAAATTTGAAAAAAATTTGAGGCAGTTTCCGCAAATTACAAATTCGGAACATCGGTACCAATGTCGGGCCGATATTTAGCTTAATGTCGACAAATTAGAAAAATTGAGGATCGCTACCAATGCTGGCACAATAATTAGACGATTTATGTAAATGCCAGTGATGGCTCAATGATGTCAGCCATATTTTGGCAGGCAATAATGAATCATTCTAGGGCCGTATTTACAGTCCTGGCATTTCGTACTTGAGTCTGATAGAAGTTAAAAAATAGAAAGAGATAGAATTCCAGGAATAGAAAAAGATATCGTTTTTTCTTTCTACTAAAGGTTACCATTTTGCATACCCAAAACATTATACCTTTTTATCTCCAAATTTCTATTTATTTTTCTACCCTAGTATCCTCCAATATCTATCTCTTTTTATAGTGTCTTTTCTGCAAATTTTTATCTTTTTTTATATATGAAAATTAAATTGAGCAATTATCAACAGTATTAAAGATTTTGGTGTTACAATTTAAATTAAATTCATTAACTAATTGTTGAAAAGAGCGATTATTCTAAGCAAGTATAAATGGCATAATTTATTCTTCTTTCCTTTTTTCAACAGCACAACTGTTCTCTTCAGAAACCATAAGTATAATAAAACTTTTATTATTTACTTTTTTAATGGAAAGAAAATTATACTTATAGTTTCTGAAGAGGACAGCTGTGCTGTTAAAACGTAAAGAAGAATACCTTATGTAATTTATACTGTATCAGAGTGATCGCTTATTTCAACAATTACATAATATTAAAGGGAGTGAATTTATCATTCGGTAATTAAATATTAAATATGAAAGAATCTATCAATAATCCGAATCAATTTCTCAAATAAATTTCTTAAGCAAGATTAAGATTAAGACCATGCTTCCGTTTTTTCTGAGTTCTTTGATAATTTTAAAATTATTAATTAATTTCGAAAAAATGTCTTTCTGAAAAAGCAGATTTCTGTATTAAGGATAGCTGCGCTATCGGTATTTATGATCTTGCTTAAGAAAATTATTTGAGAAATTGATTCGAATTATTGATAGATTCTTTCATATTTAATTACTTAATATATTAGACTGAGTGATAGAATCGAAATTTATATATTTAATTAAATTTATTATTGCAAAAATGTTCTTTTAGTTTTTGTACTTATTATTTATAACCTATTTTTAACAAATCAAGTTATTTATTTATTTCTGATGAAATTATTATTAATTTAAGCTTTTAGAAAATATTTCTATTTAACCCTTGTGTTCATATCCGGGTACCCACGAATAGAAAAAATCCCCAAAATTTGGAAAAATTCCTTTAAAAATTTAGAAAATTATTTTAAAATAATATAGAAAAATTCCTAAAAATTTGCACATATTACCTCAAACGTTTGGAAAAACCAAACAAACCAAATTTTTTTCCAAAAAATTTCCAAACACTCAGGAAAATTACCATATTTTTGCGAAAATTTGTTTTTTTAACACGTTTTAGAAAAATTCCCATGCAAAAGTTTGGAAAAATTCTTAAAATTTTAAACAGTGTACGTTAGGAAAAATAGATGCAAGTTTCAAATCGTTAATTTTATTCAAAAGCGAAATAGGACTCAAGTCATTTTTTATATTAGCCTCATGGATAGCTTTCAAATGCAGAACTTCTTCTATTAAATACTCTGAAACATCAGATTGGTATTTCTCTACTAAATTTTGACCCTTTCTACGTAATTCTTCTTCTTTGTATATGTTTTAATTCCAGAGAAAATTAAAAGTACTATCGATTTCATTTGCGGCGTCATATCGCCTACTAATGTTTCCTATAACGCTATCGAAAATCAAATAATAAACATCTGTTTGAAAAACGTTTTCCGCATTAAAGTCCAATACTTCACTAGGAGTTTCATCAAAAAATCGCTTTCTTATTTTTCGCTTAGTTATAGAAAACTCCTGAGGAATATTAAGGGTGCAACCAATGATTGGCCACACAATTTTAATAACCTCAGTGAAATACAATCAGTGCCAGCACCCTTATGTATATTCAAATTAGAAAACATACATATACTTCCTTCGATTATTATTCTAAATTGAATTAACCTTCCAATTTCATGTTACAACATTTAGTCCTTTAAAAACTAATATTCTTGTTATTTCTTATAAATATAAATTTTGTTAATATTGAATAAAAGATAATAAAATAATAAAAAATGACAGAAATAAATTTTAACTGCAGATAAAATTACCTAATTATTTATAAGTAAGGCCCTGATCACAACCTGATTTTACCCCTATTTTGAAAATACTACTTTAGGGCCTGATCAGAGAAAGTGTTTCATTTTCAAATCAAGGTCCTATTTAACCTGATCAGGGCCGGCTGACTACCACGTTTCAATTTCTACACGGATATTTAAATATTTTATAAAATGTTGAAAATAACAATTTTTTAAACATATATAAATAAAGTATTCATCAAATGACTACTAAAAGATCTTGTTCTTTCCAATAATTTATCGTCTTTAAAAAAATTATAAAAATAAAATTTTAGTTTTTATGAATTTGTTGTTTTAAAATGTATTTCATTTGTGTATTGGTTTCTAAGTTATTAGTTATATATAAAATAATTTACTTATAACATACAGACCAATGCACAAATAGGGGGCATTTCATGTCAAGTGATCAAGGTGGAGAAAAATTTTTCTCCAATCGTAGCAAAACTTAGGGTTTTTGTAGTACTAATAGATAGTAATTTTTCGTGAACATATTTTTTTACCTAGTCCAATATTTTCCGAGGGGGAGGGGGTTAAATTTTTATGTTTTTCAGTACAATGCTTATTTCAATAATTTTTTACTCTTAAACAATTAAACATAAAAATTTGACAAAGTACATTTTTGAAAAGTTTTTTTATGCTCTTTCGATTCAAAATAAGCATTTTGAAAAAAAAAATTTTGACCAAAAAAAATCAAAATTAAAAATAAATTTCAATTTTTGGGGGAGAAAGACCCGATTTTTTTTAAACGAAAGCTGAGGTTTTTTCCTAAAAGGACATATAAATGATAAAGTGAGACTAGAATGTTTAAACATTGAAAAAAAGAATTTTCTCCTAAACGGAGCTAAAAACCGGGGTTTGAGCGCTCCGGCGAGTAGAAAACTATTTTTTCATTGCTAAAACATTCTAGTCCCACTTTATCATTTATATGTCCTTTTAGGAAAAAACCTCAGCTTTCGTTTAAAAAAAATCGGGTCTTTCTCCCCCAAAAATTGAAATTTATTTTTAATTTTGATTTTTTTGGGTCAAAATTTTTTTTTTCAAAATGCTTATTTCCAATCGAGAGAGCATGAAAAAACCTTTCCAAAATGTACTTTGTTAAATTCGTATGTTTTATTGTTTAAGAGTAAAAAATTATTGAAATAAACATTACACTTGACATGAAATGCCCCATATGAAAATGTACTTGGTCTAATTTTGAAGCTGAAAGTTTAAGTTTTTGTGTAGTATAAATTATAAATTTTTTGAAAATACTTTCTAGAAATTGCAGTCCATCAAAATTTGTTAAAGAAATTTTACAACAAACGGAATAATCATTTTACGATAAATTTTTTAGAATTTTCAAAACTGACTTACAAAATTTCTGCATTAATATTCAACAAAGTTATCAACATTTAAAGAATGTCTTATTTTTAATGACAAGTGCAAGTGGTATCACAATTTTAAACATAGTGTATACTATAATAATATCCTATATTACGCGATTACGCGTAAAACTTATGGCTGCGTTGAAATTTTATAGAATAGCTTCTTATAGGTCATAATCAGAGACCCCAAAAACCATTAAAGTCAGTTACTACTGTTTTTTTCGACATCATATACTTTGATTTTCAATAAAAAAACGTTTAACCCTTTAAGGACTGTTAAGAAACGGTTTAAATAAACAATTAAATAAAAGAATTTATTTTATCACTAATGTACAAAAATTTTACCTGATTTTCAACAGAATTTTTTAGAATGATAACGAAGTGATAAAAATTTTGAAATATACTCTTCCTAAAGCTTTGAAACCGCTCTTTCGATTGCCGCAATAAAAAATATTATAAATTTATAAATAAACAAATTACATACAATTATTTAATAAAAAACACGATTTATTAAAGATTTTTCTTTAGAAATCAAATTTTTAAAATAATTTATGGCAAAGAAATACACCTTAAAAGGTGTATTTTAATATAGTATATAGTATTTTTAATAAATACTATACATCAGGTGTACATTTCTTCAAATCTTTATCAAATTCATCTGAAAGTGGTTATTCAGGGATTTTTGAGGTCGCTGATTACCCTATTTATGTATTGTATTGTTCTCATCTGAACTCAGTGTGTAATTAAGGGCATGTCCAAGTTGTGAAATTTAAACAAACCAAGCACTAAAATCACAGTTTTCAAACAGCCTTTTCTCCCGTAAAAATTATCATTGGAACGCTTTTTTATAAAAATGATAAATTAGAGAGTCAAAGTTTGCAATGAAATTATATTTCACTATGATAAATTAAAAGTAATTAGTCAAATAATAATCTAAAATCACCTGTAAAAAAGCATTTTTGACGCGTCGTGAAGAATAAACTGTTTAGGCATATCAACCGCACTGACGATGAAAAAGTCTCATGTCAGCGATTGGACCTTTAACATGAGGAAGAGGAAATTTTTCGCTTTCCTCTTTGAAATTACAAGGAGAAAGGGTAAAAACTTCTGCAACGTCCGTGCGGTTAATATAGTCAAACACTTAAATTGCTTTCCGCACACGCGCAGACTGTATCAAGGACTCATTGACAACATCATGCGACAATGCACATTTTATTTTAGACTGAAAGTCAGTTATTTTCACATGCTTTCAGGTATACTAGGTATAGATACGAAATTCAACACTTCAGTTTACCATTTTCATTAAAAAATGTAAATTTCTATCCATTTGCGAAAATGAGAAGGTCGAAAAAAGCAACAGTAGAAGACCGAATATTGTAATTTTTTTGACGAAGTCTTACCCATGTGTTAATTATTTTACTCTTTCTCATGCGTAGAATCATTTGCTGTAATTTAAACAAATTAATATTCAATGCGGCACAACTAACCCGCAGCGTCGATCTTTGGGACGCATATCCGCACTCCAAACAATCACATTTTTACTGATAACTATGAAAAATTGTTTAAAAGTATATATAAATTCAAAAACTACGCAAAATTCTACTTCAATAGTTCATAAATAAAAACAAATAGTTGTTATTTTACTATTATTTTCTTTCATTTTGTCGAAATCGGCACTTTCAGCCCCGCCCTCCCCTAAACACTTTAAAAAATTTTCCCCATATACATCAATTGTTTCGTTTGTATACCAGAAATATAAGATTGATAAGACTTAATTAAAATTTTTATGTTGAAAAAAAGTTATTTTAAAAAATACAAAAAATGATTTTTCAAATTTTGAAGAAATGGTATTAAAAAAATATTTGTGTGGATATAGTCGAAAATTCGGTTTCTGATTTGGCAATAAGCTTACAAAATTTCAGCTTTCAGGACAATCCGTCAAAAAGGTTACTGAGATAATTTGTACCTACATAATATTTTGAGACATACACACATACGTATATTAGAACACTTGGTCAACCTTTTATACGCATGTATTTTTTATTATTGGTCCCACAATATGTTTGATGTAGGGTCGTCCTTGCATCCCTGCTGGACCACCTTGACACCCTAAACCCAAGCCGCTCCACGCTCCTAGGAATTCGCCGGCTGCTATAAGCAAAAAAATTTTCCTACTTTATACTAAATATACCTAGTTATTTTGATCTCATATATTTACTAACTCCACGCGGAGAATCTTTTCCTTCTAACATTCATTAAATTGGGTTTTCTTTACTAAAAATGCGCGAATAATTTTAACATTCCGGAATAAAATTTAAAGTCGTTTCTATATAGGGTCTATGTGAGCCAGCCTACTTGCCGACATAGGCCTGCGACTCAAATCCTACAATCTGCCCACGTAAGAATGTAACGCTGTTCGACATCTATTCTACACAGGCTCGAATTGTAGAATCTACATAGGATTTAAACTGTAGATTATACTGTTACGTATGACTTTGTAACTATTTTTAATTTTTTCATTAATTAAAAATTTGTTATATTGTATAATTTCATTAAAAATTTGGGACTTTTGCAAATAGAATTAAGTACTCAATAGACATATTATCAGGCATCCCCACTCTATCGTTTTATATTAATTTCAAGGTGTGATCCATACTTTCGATCGTTTTAACTAATGAGTCCGAATTTGTTGCTCCCGCAGTAAAGCTGCGTAGAATTAAGTGTTCCTCCCGAAAATCGGTAGAGAGTTTTAATAATTTGTTTTTCCCGCAAAGCGGTTGATTATATATATAGTTGTGAATTTATTTCCCGCAGAAGGCGGAGGTTTATATTTTTGTCCCCATAAATAAGGGTTGATTTTGAAGTTTTATTGATTAATTGATTAAAGTGAATTGAATTGAATTGAGAATTTTTAATATTCTTTTACGCGAATTGAAAATAAATAATTAAAAAAAATACGAATACGAAAAGTTAATATTAAGTGAAATAATAAAATTAAAAGAATAATTACATAAAGTATAAAAAGAAGGAAATTAAAGAAAAGAGAATCATTTAAGAGAATATTGTGTTGATAAAGTGAAAGAATGAAAATATTAAAGTGAAATAAGTAAAGTAAAATAGGGAGTGTTTAATATCAAACCTCTATCTAGTGGTTTGAAATTATTTTGTCATTGTCATTGTCAAATAATATCAGATTTGATTACAAATTTAAATTCGGTGACCCCGAACCTTAAATATTAAAATCAATTTTGATATTTTCTTTGATCAAGTAATTTAAAATATAATGCTGATAATAATAAAGGATTAAATAACAAAGAAAATAATTAAAATAAGGAAGAAATATTTCGTATAAGAGATTCTGTCACAGGTGTGAATCTGAATAATTCACCTGAGAAAAGTAATAGGACACTTTTCTGTTTTTAATAAAAATAATAAAATTGTAAATTGGTGAGTGAATTGTTAATTATCATATTATTTTACACCTGATTACATTTACACATTATACTCTATACACGTAAAAATATAAACAAATATTATTTCTTATTGTAACTAATAATAGTTAAATACTATAAAAGTTGTATTGTTATACATGAGTTAAGAATCTATAAGAGGTATATTTGATTAAAAGGGATATTTTGTAATAATAATTATTACTTGTCATAAACATAATTATTTTTAAGGGGAATTAAAAATCTTGATCATTTGTGTCATTTTATAAAGTTTTAACCCTATTAAATTAAATAAAACAAAACACATTATATTCTACTCATGTTACAAGAAGCGTTTTATTACGGTTTAACAAACTGTTGCCACCTTTTCCTTTTTCTACAATTCTCTCAATTAAAATACAGTCTAACCGGGGTTATTGATTTGATAATAAACCTAAAAAGAAGATCCACTACCTTTTGAAAATATAATTATTTTTCCCGAAAGAGCAAATAACGTTTACCTCGGGATGTTTGATTTTGAGTACTATTCTATTTAACATATTGAAATTCAATTTCAATACAGTTAAAGCTGAATTCACTCAAATTAAAGATTTTTGTTAATTAAATAAATAATCAAATTCATCTTTAACATATACATAGGCCAAACGATCATTTTTATAAAACAGCGTTCCAATGTTGATTTGTTGTGGAAGAAAAGGCTGTTTGGAAAATGTGATTTTTGTCCGATTTCTGGGTCTCACAAAATCTTAAATTTTGTAGGCCTGTGTTATGGGCGTTTTGGGTCAGTATCTTGCCATTTTCAAAACACCTCAAAGTCTTACCCCTATTATTTCGGGAGAATTAATAATTAATTCTACTATAGTAAGTACAATTGTTGTTGTTGTTCTAAATAACTTTAAAAGCTAAAAAGAAATTTTGAACACACATACGTGTTGTCATAAAGTGTTATACACTTAAATCTCTCTATAACGAGAAGTTCGGAAATCAAGTCTCCCTCTATTACGAACGCAAAAGGAAAAATTAGAAATCCCCACTCTTACGATTCTTCATTCATTTTTTTTAGTGTTTACAATTTACATAATGTCAAAATTACAAACGTAACCTAGTTTAATTTGAACTTTAATATACAACAAATTTATATAAGCTAAAATTTTGAAGATGTTCGACTGATTGATATAATTTCAAATACGAAGTGACTTTTTTATTTTTATTTTATATAAATTAAATAGATTTTAACTAAATTTGAACCAACTAAATGTGCATTTGTTTATAAATAGTGGGGACAATCGGCAGGAAATTTTTCTCGCTAAACCGAGAAACAGAGCCCTCGTTATAGAGAGCGCTAGTTATAGAGAAGGTCGTTATAGAGAGATTTGAGTGTATATACAAACAAATAGGCAAATGTAAATAATATGATAAAACAGCATGGTAATAAAAAAGAAGGGAAATAAATATTTTATTTTATTATAATATTGTGAACAAACTGTGTTACCAATCATTATTAAATACTAATTATTATTATTGTTTTTACTATTATTGTATAAGTAAATAAATATATAGTATTAATAATAACAGTAATAAAATAATAATATATATATATATATATGAGCGATTCCATCTCAAGTGATCAAGGTGGAGAAAAATTTTTCTCCAATCGTAGCAAAACTTGGGGCTTTTGTAGTACTCATAGATAGTAATTTTTCGTGAAAATATTTTTTTACCTAGTCCAATATTTTCCGAGGGGGAGGGGGTTAAATTTTTGTGTTTTTCAGTACAATGCTTATTTCAATAATTTTTTACTCTTAAACAATTAAACATACAAATTTGACAAAGTACATTTTGGAAAGGTTTTTTCATCCTCTTTCGATTAAAAATAAGCATTTTGAAAAAAAAAATTTTTTTGACCAAAAAAAATCAAAATTAAAAATAAATTTCAATTTTTGAGGGAGATGGATACGATTTTTTTTTTTTTTTTTAACGAAAGCTGAGGTTTTTTCCTAAAGGGACATATAAATGGTAAAGTGGGACTAGAATGTTTAAACATTGAAAAAAAGAATTTTCTCCAAAACGGAGCTAAAAACCGGGTTTTGAGCGCTCCGGCGAGTATAAAGCTCTTTTTTTTAATGTTTAAACGTTCTAGTCCCACTTTATCATTTATATGTTCTTTTAGGAAAAAACCTCAGCTTTCGTTAAAAAAAAAAAAAAAAAAATCGTATCCATCTCCCTCAAAAATTGAAATTTATTTTTAATTTTGATTTTTTTGAGTCAAAAAAATTTTTTTTTTCAAAATGCTTATTTTCAATCGAAAGAGGATGAAAAAACCTTTCCAAAATGTACTTTGTCAAATTTGTATGTTTAATTGTTTAAGAGTAAAAAATTATTGAAATAAACATTACACAATCAAGGGGTCTTTTCGTGTAGTGTTTATTTCAATAATTTTTTACTCTTAAACAATTAAACATACAAATTTGACAAAGTACATTTTGGAAAGGTTTTTTCATCCTCTTTCGATTGGAAATAAGCATTTTGAAAAAAAAAATTTTTTTGACTAAAAAAAAATTAAAATTAAAAATAAATTTCAATTTTTGAGGGAGATGGATACGATTTTTTTTTTTTTTTTTTTTAAACGAAAGCTGAGGTTTTTTCCTAAAAGGACATATAAATGATAAAGTGGGACTAGAACGTTTAAACATTGAAAAAAAGAGTTTTCTACTCGCCGGAGCGCTCAAAACCCGGTTTTTAGCTCCGTTTTGGAGAAAATTCTTTTTTTCAATGTTTAAACATTCTAGTCCCACTTTATCATTTATATGTCCTTTTAGGAAAAAACCTCAGCTTTCGTTTAAAAAAAAAAAAAAATCGTATCCATCTCCCTCAAAAATTGAAATTTATTTTTAATTTTGATTTTTTTTGGTCAAAAAAATTTTTTTTTTCAAAATGCTTATTTCCAATCGAAAGAGGATGAAAAAACCTTTCCAAAATGTACTTTGTCAAATTTGTATGTTTAATTGTTTAAGAGTAAAAAATTATTGAAATAAGCATTGTACTGAAAAACACAAAAATTTAACCCCCTCCCCCTCGGAAAATATTGGACTAGGTAAAAAAATATTTTCACGAAAAGTTACTATCTATGAGTACTACAAAAGCCCCAAGTTTTGCTACGATTGGAGAAAAATTTTTCTCCACCTTGATCACTTGAGATGGAATCGCTCATATATATATTTATGTATATATTAGTGATTGTTATTGATTGGTAATTAATAAATTAATAAATGATGAATTGATTGATAGTTATCGATAATTATTATGCGAATACTTTAAAAATTATTATTATTATCATTACAAAATTTAAAATTGTCACTAAATTCTTTAAACAATAAATTGTTATCAATTATAAAACAAGTTATTAATGAATTATTGCTAATCTATAATCTGAATTAAAATTAAGTTTAATATTTTAATTAAAAGAAATAATTCTTCAAATTATTATGAACATTATAAATTTAAATTTGTCTTTATCCAAAAGAAATTGAACAACTGATTATTAATCTCATGTTAAAATAATTATTTCTTTAATTGAACAACGAAAAAAAGTAATTATAATTTTCAATCTAAACGGCTTGTATGTGTATGTGTTATATATACATAAATTGATGAATATTAATACATTTAAAGAATAATATGTCCACCTGTTAGTAAAGAATTTCAACCCCTTTTTGCCGTATACCTCGATTATAATCGTGAATAATCCAAAAAGTAAACTACCGCGAACTACACACACATAACCGAACATATTAATTTTTGTCGAAACTTCGCATGTCTAAACTATACTAATGAGAAATGTACGAACACGGTCAAGTGCAGCGAGAGTGAACTACCCCCACCGCGAAGGTCATAATGAGTGTAACGCGACAGAATACTGTGGCATCCCTGTTCGCGAGATTTAAATAAAATTATTAGTTGTAATCGTATGTTTGTAGATTCGACTCGCAAATGAGAGCACGATGTACGCTCGCACAAAGTTCTGTAAGAGTTCTCTGGGTGCGTCTACGATGGTTGCAGAGAGCGAGAGAAGAAACGCTTGTGATCACTATAAATGCGATGGCCAAGAGAAGTTGGACTTACCGTAGATGAGGTTGTTTCTCTGCAATATTATATCCTGTGCGAAATGAACACTTTTAGATGGATAATCAGACACAGTATTATTAATTGAACCAAATTTATTATTAACGCGAATAAGCACAATAGTTTTTATACATAAGAAACAATTGGTGGGATTATTCGGATTCTCGATCGACAATAATATTTAATAATGGTAACTTTATAAGAGTTTTGACAATCACTCGTCGAAGCTCGCGACAATGTCCGTAGCGTCGGCTTGTTCGCTGCACGCAGTTTTGTCGTCTGCTGTTTCAGCAACCAGAATTGGCGCATCGAAGATCATAATATCGATTGCTCGTGTCACAATAATCGATTATTAGGTTTGAAGTGACGCGGGTGATAATTGCGAGTATAAAATAATTTCCGTTTGTTACACTTTTCCTCACTTAGTCGAAATTATCGCTGCGGTTGACTCTTGATGCTGAAAGAACATGATTATAGAGATACATAGTGTTTCGCAGTGTTGGTCCACGTTACTTGGCCATTACGAAAAGAAATATGTTTATTTAATGGAAATAATAATTTATTTAACTTTTTTAAAGAAAATGAAGTGAGTTAATGCTTCAAAATAGGTTAGTGCTTTTTAGCGTTTGTTTTCTCTTGGAACTATTGTAACGTGGTTAGAAATCATAATAGAAAAAAATATCGATTCGAGAGGTCGTATCTCATTAATGTAAAGAGTTTAAATCGTCTTATCAGCTAGTTTATCACATGATAGAGGAATATAAAAAATTATAATAGTTAATAGAAATGATATGTCAAGCTCATATTTAAAACTAATAGTCGTAGCACTCGATGATGCAAAAAATAAACGTCTCTGATCATAGTACATGTTCTTCGTAAACTTTCACAATGTTCAGTCGTCGTTCTCGGCGGTAATCTCGTAAGCTTAAGACATCATCTTCCACAGTTCCGCGTTGTTGTCGTCGGAGTCAAATGGCGAGATAACTTGGTTGGGATTTCGGGGCTCATTTCCGAAGGTGGTTTGAGTGAGTGGCGAGGTTGGAGATAGTTGTTGCGCCGCTGTACTTTCAAGTTTCGGTATGTCGTTGCTGATTTTGGCCGCTGCTTTTCGCGATGGTTTTTGTTTCTGGACAGGCAATTGTAAGGCAATAGCTAAGCGTGACGATACCGGCGATGAGTTTTCTTGAAGTCGTGGTTGTGGAATGGTATTTGCGATTGCGCCTTTGGCTTGAACAGATGATGTTCTAGAAGTGACTTGTAAGTTACTGGTTTGATTGATAATCTTTGACATCTGCTGGTCTCTGTTAAAAATTTCGCGTTCAATTTTTCTTCTGCGACAATCGCCGCAGTTGACATCTGGCAGATTTTTCGGCTGTTTGCAGCTTTTGCAGCGTAGATTTTCTGGGAGTACAGTTTTGTTTGCGATCGAAGACCTTTCTTTGTGAGTTTTAAATCATTCACATTATATTTGCCGATCTTTTTGCCATGCAGATCGCTTATAATAACCACCACGGGGAGTAATTTTTCCGTAATAGTAGCTGGGCCTTTGTATCGGGATGTTAATTTTGAACTATGGCCTTCGATTGCTTTAGATTAGTACATTATGCAACAAGGGAGGTACGTCCGAGTGTATGTACCGAGCACAATATTGAAAAACGAGTGCGAAGACGAGTTTTTCAATATTGTGCGAGGTCATAAACGAGGTTACCTCCTATGTTTTATACTTTGCTTTATACAACAAAAGCGTATTATGGTTACTCTATGCTACCTGTACCGGTGCATGCTAAGTTCTCTCATATAACCCAGCTGGTCAATAAAGTAACTATTATCTCACTAAGGCTATAATGGTTTCTTTATTGACTGCTGGGTTATAAGAGGGAACTTAAGGTACTTCTATACCTCCGGTGGATTGGTCAAGCAATCGGCTCGATGAATTTTCACGGTCGGAAAATTTATTTTCATGGCGGGTATTTTTGAATTAGTAAATGTTGAAAAGGTTTTTGCTTGAAATTTATTTAAGAAAATGATTTTTATTAGAAATTCTTTTGAAAATAATGTTAAAAAACATGTTTTATTTTAAAAGTTATCAAATTTTAATTCAAAATGTTTTAATTTTCTAAAAAAAGTGTAAAAAGCCTAATGTTTTTGAAATGCTAGTACAGATGGTACAGACTGTTTGTTATGAATGTACATAACCTAGCGTTGTGTTGTCGTGCTTGTGATTATTATTGTTTTCTAAATTTAATGATTTAATTATATTAAATAATAATGAACAGAAAAGAAGAATTGCTAAAAGTGAGATAATTATATAAAACTATGCGTCATTAATTTATTTAAGTAAATGAAGTATAACTATTTACTAAAAGTATATATTATAGTGTAAAATTTTGAGACATAACCTACAATTCAATTTTTTTTAATATAAATAAATCAAACCTTAAAATTATTCATAAATTTTATATTTTTACCAGGTTTTGTACGTTACTTGCGTCATGTGCAATAACAAAATTTTCTCTCCAACTGCAATGGAACATATTTGCTTCAAAAAGTATGATCCAAAGGAATTAGTGTCATTCGAAAACTACGTCGGCCCAGGTGATATTATATCGGAATTATTCATCGCAATGAGAATAAATGTAATGTAGAGTTCTTAGAAGAGGATGCTGAGGTATATTCTTACTTTTCCAAATATTTTATCCATCTATTTACCTTAAAATAGAAAATATTTATATTATAGAAAAAGACAAATGCTGCTGTGATTACTGTTTCGTTCATTTTTTTACACATTTCATACAAAATACATAAAGGCTAATCAATTGTTTATAAACATTTTGCAGGAAGTAAATCACCTTTTAAAAAGAGTCAGAAAGTTTGAAGAATCAGAGGACTCTGATGACGGAGAATACATTAATAATAATAATAATAATCAAATACCTATGAAGGCATTAAGTTCAAAAATTCATAATTATCCTGCAGCTCAGTCTGATATAAATGGAACATCACCGCGCAAGAGTTCCATGAATATATTGCCATCCTTGAATTTGAAATCCGAGGCACATGAGAAAAATTGTAGGCCGATAGCCAAGCCGCCAAACTCTTATCAAGAGTCACATCAGTCAAATGTGTCTATAAATTTGACATCACCGTGCAAGAGTTCAATAAAATCGCCATCATTGAATTTGAAATCCGAGGCACATGAGAAAAGTTGTAGGCCGATAGTCAAGCCTGAAAACTCTACTATTCAGCTGTCTGAAGAAAACGAATCAAACTTTTCAGGCATTAATTTAGATGTTGATGAAAGTGATAATGAGGTTGAAGATGAGGATGAGGCTGATGGCGAAACAACTTCCATGGATCTGGCTATAGAATTAAGTTAGTCAAAAATTTTAATTAACTTTTTAGTCCTTCATGAATTTTATTTTGTATTTTATTTGTTAAAGTTTAATAATTTCTTTCTTTAATAATTTTTTATAGATGAAAAGTGGAAAGCATGTAAGAAAAATGTCAACTTTATGCATTAGATTGATTTAGTGAGCAAGAGACCAATTATTTGGAACCATCAGTTAAAAATTAATATTAGAAATAAAGTTACTAAAGCAAGAGCATGGGCGGAAGTAATGGCCTACTTTCCTGATAAATATTCGATATATTTATCCATAGTAAATATGGTAAATATTCGATATACTTACACATAGTGTCGCTCAAAAGGATTTGCCCAACCTGCGGCATACAATAGGACATTACAAAAAAGCACATTTTTACCCCTTAAATTTTTTTTAAATTAGTTGTTCTTATGTTTTATTTTTACTATTAATGAAGATACAAAACTGTTTGTAATGCCCTTGCATGCCGTAGGCCAAGCAAATCCTTTTGAGCGGCACTGTGTAAGTATATATGTCGTAGGCAGATAGCATAATCCGGCAGTAGGCAAACTGCCTAGGCAGTTGGCCAACCGCTGGCAGTTAGCAGAATGACTGGTTTAAAATGAATTCAATTAGTCATTTAGTCAACTGTCTAGGCAGTTTGCAATCTGCCCAAGACGTTTCAGGCAAATAGAAATGGATAATAAAAATCTTATTTATCAGTCAAAATAAAAAAAATATTCTTTATTATACACGTAAAGTAATTCACATTATTCCAAAATGGGAAAAAGAAGAAGACATATTGAAAAATCTAAATACTGTAATAAATGATATTAAAGGGAATATTGTAATTAATTTCTTATTATTATTTGTTAGAACACTTTGCTGTCTTATGACACCTAGATCCACACAATATTTTTGCTTTAAAGCAAGAGCATCGATTTATTTTGCATTGATTTTTTGCCGGTTTGCAGTTACATTTTTTCATACCTTGACCACCACTGACTGATTGCATAGACGCAGCTTCTCTTAAAGAAAGAAAATTGTCTTTAGGAACAGCGTTTACGCTTACCACTTCAGTTCCAGTTTTTTGTATGTCGGACCGAGGACACCAACCATTGATTAGTCCATCTTGCGTTCCAATTTTGTAGACACAATTTTTAATGTCAGTCACTATCCCTAAAATACTGCTAAAATCTAATGGTCCTCGGTCAACATTCGGAACTGATAGTGAAATGCTGTCTCCAATAGTCAGTGGTTGAAAAGTTTGATCTGATATTGTGACCATTTTTGCAGCCTCTTCCTTTTGCCTCTCGAAACAGTCGTTTTGAAATCTAACCAACTGACTTCCTCTTGCACATAGTGGACAAATTATATGAATTTCGGTTGCCAAATCTAACTCTCCACACTTACCATGCATTTTAGTTTTGCATTTCTCACAACGAATTACGTCAGTTCCTTGGAGTACTTTTTCACAAAAATTACATAATGAAACGTCTTGGGCAGTTTGCAAACTGCCTAGGCAGTTGACTAAATGACTAATTGAATTCATTTTAAACCAGTCATTCTGCTAACTGCCAGCGGTTGCCGAACTGCCTAGGCAGTTTGCCTACTGCCGGATTATGCTATCTGCCTACGACATATATATGTATATAAGTGTAATATGATATTATAAACTATTTAATGTTATGTCAATTTCTTATTACAGGTTGGACAAAGCAGTATGCTCAAGAAAAATTTAAGAACTTAAGGAGTACATACCTTTCAAGACGAGCTTACTTGCCTAGTGGCTCAGCTAGTCGTTCGAAGAAGCCTTGGGACTCTCACATTAAAAAAAAGTTGAAGATTTTCATAAACTAGCTCCACAATCTTTGTAATTTTTAAGTAATGCTTATGGTTAAGAAATTATTCAATTGAAAAATTTAATTACAATTAACTTATTATATTTCGATAATAGATATATTATTTTGATTATCCATAGATAATACATTTTATACATACTGATACATTTTAACATTTTATACATTTTAACATACTGATCTTGAGGTTAAAATTAAATATTTCAAAGCTTAAAAAACAAACTCTAATATTTTTCAATATATTAAATATTTCAGAACTGTTTTAAACGTCGCACCTCAAATTCCTGAACCTTCACCAACGTCTGTTGAACACCTGCAAACATCCCCAGCAGCAGCATCAAATCATTCATTTGCAAATCTAAAGGAATTGGGATTTGAAAAGAGTAATCAAATGACAACAGGTATGAAATCATTTTATCACACTTTTTTAAATTCATTTTTATGACGTTTTTGAATAGAGAAAATTCCGTTTTATTTCTATTTTTAACCATTTTAAATAAGAAGCTAATGTGAACATAAATGCAAACAAATTTTTTGATAAGAAAAAATTTATTTTGAGGTTTTTTTAATAAAATTATTAATTAGAATTTACTGTTTATGTAGAATACTAGATAAAACAAATAGTTGATTATTAATCTTTGCATTTAACTTTTTTTTATTATAAACGTTTCAGGTAGGAAAAGAAAATTAGATGTAGTAGATATGGCTCTTCTTCAAAGCATCGAGAATATTGGTGACAGAAAAAACGAATCAAAATCACATCTGTCTGCATGGCAGAAATGGGGAATATGGTTAGGCACGGAAATAGAGAAGGTAGATAGGAATATAGATAGATTAGAGTTACAAAAGAGATTAACGGACTGTCTTTTTGAATTTAGAAAAGAAAAAGATTGTTGTTTTTAAGTTTTTTTCCAAAAAAAGAGTTATGAAACCATACTAACTGTTATTAATATAAAAAAATTTTGATTTGAAAGACTGTTCAAAAATAATTTTTAGTTTAAGAAGAGAAAAATTTTATGTAATGTATTATTAACGAAAGAAATTTTGATTTAAGAAATATTTAAAAAAGCATTCAGTGCTGTTATGATTATTATATATATATATATTAAGACAGGGAGACGTGTATTCCTTAAAATTCGTGATTGATAATTAATAATTCATACTTAAAAAAAGCAGTATTAATGTTTTGTTTATATATTTAGTTTAACAAGAGAAGAATAGTTTGTCAACTTAATTTATTATAACGATTTTAATTAATAAATCATAAAAACGTTAATATTTTCTAAACCCAATTTCCATAGTAATTAATATTATAAATAATATATTATTGTGATACTTTCGTTATTATTTTCAATTTATGCTAAACGTTTAACTATAAATAAAATCTTATAAATTAAGTATGAAGAACGTTTAAATATGACCATGCTTATGATATTCTATTTGTCTATAAGAAACAAGGATAGTGAGTATTCAGTTCGTATTTTCATATGTAAAATATATTTTTCTATTTAAAAATAAATGATACATTTTGTTGTAGGAAATGAAAAAGTATTTCCTTTTACATAAAATAGTACCCTAAACTCACAATATGAAAAATAGATATTAAAGAAATAAGTTTTCATAAGTAACTAATAGGAATGATATTGTAGTATTTCTACATATTCCCACCTTCAATAGCTTTATCCGGCCAAGGAACTTTTCCTGGACCCATAAAATGTAATTTGAAATGGTCCCTGATGTGCGAATAATCATTAATTTCATAATTTTCTGTTAACGGTTGGAAAATGCTTTCGTTAACTTCATGACGCCATTGTCTTAGAAGTGTTTCCGAATTATTATCAGATAATTCACTGAAATTATGGGGTAAATATTGCTGCAGATCCTCGGATAAATTTTCTTCCTCATTTTTAACATAATTATGAAGGTAGACAGCAGCTTGAACAATGAGATTCATCATTTCCAAACCTACTGATATTAATCCCCTAAATATCCGCCATCAGGCAACTAATATTCCGAAGGCATTCTCAATTGCTCTCCTAGCTCTGCTTAACCTATAGTTAAATATTGCCTTATCTTTATCAAGTACTCCACTCCCTGCTCCTTTAAAGGGACACAAACAATGCAATGAATTGCTGAAAGCTGCATCGCCGAGAAATATTCGAGGAACTCTCGGTCCGCTTTCATGAAGGGAAGACGATGGAGGCAAATTCAATGAATTACTGATGAGCTTCTCAAACAAAACGGTATTCTTAAAAATACCACCGTCACTCTGTCTTCCTTTACCACCTATGTCTACATAAGTGAAGTTGTATTTTGCATCGCACATTGCTAAAAGTACGATGCTGTGAAATTGTTTGTAATTATAATAATCAGAGCCGGTGTTTGGTTGAGCCTTATAAAAAAGAAAAAGAAATAATCTATTAGTGACAATAATGCGTAAAATTTCTTTTTACATTTTAAGAATATTTACCTGCATCATAATGTGTTTTCCATCTATTGCACCAAAGCATTTTGGAAATTGCCACATATCATTATATTTGTTAATGATTTTCATCCATTCCTCCTCATTTGTTGGCAATTGTAACACGTCTGGTTGCATCGTCATCCATAAAACTTGTAACGTTTGAAAGCCAACATTATAACATCTTCAAGAAAGAGAGTATTTTTTTGGAAATCAACAAGTAAGCATCCATACCGATTAGAAGTACAATCCCAGTTTACAGTTTAGAAGTTAACTAAACTACATCCTCAAGTATATTTTTGAGACAATTTTCGGACAACAATTTATAAATACACAATATTACCAAGTGTATATTTTAAGAAGAGATAATTTGGAAATAAGTCCAAATTTAATATTGAAACAATTTATCAAATTTCGAAGCATCGAAATTTGTTTTGGAGGCGACAGTCTGGGAGAAAAGTAAAATCCCTGAGAGTACAATACACTAAATCCCATTAGTGTAAACATAAGGCTAATATACAACCATTAAGGACACCAACCACAGGCTCCTTTGTGTCTACTCTACTATACCACTTCAGATTGGAAATCAAGATAACAATCACCAGCCTCAACACCTACAATAATTGTTATTCCTAAAGTAAGATTTTTCATTTTTAAATATACTCATTGTATTTTGTATTATTGTCAATTCTTTTCTTTCTTGGTTGGTTTTTAAATAAAATATTCTCTCATAACATTTAGTAGGCTCATTGACTTATCCTCATCCCAAATTAGATTCAATTTCTGAAACTAATTTAAAACGAGGAACGTTGGGTATATTTAAAAAGGTTTCTTGTTTTGACGTAACAATACATAGAAGTAAAATAATTAAAATACTTGACTTACTCAACTCAATCACACGATACATGGTAGTTTCAACCTTATTTTCACATTCATCAACATCTACATTAATGCCTGAAAAGTTTTATTCGTTTTCTTCAGATAGCTGAATAGTAGAGTTTGGCGGCTTAGCTTTTAGTAAATAGTTATACTTCATTTACTTAAATAAATTAATGACGCATAGTTTTATATAATTATCTCACTTTTAGCAATTCTTCTTTTCTGTTCATTATTATTTAATATAATTAAATCATTAAATTTAGAAAACAATTTGCTTGGCCTACGGCATGCAAGGGCATTACAAACAGTTTTGTATCTTCATTAATAGTAAAAATAAAACATAAGAACAACTAATTTAAAAAAAAATTTAAGGGGTAAAAATGTGCTTTTTTGTATTTTTGTATGTGCCGCAGGTTAGGCAAATCCTTTTGAGCGACACTATGTGTAAGTATATCGAATATTTACCATATTTACCATGGATAAATATATCGAATATTTATCAGGAAAGTAGGCCATTACTTCCGCCCATGCTCTTGCTTTAGTAACTTTATTTCTAATATTAATTTTTAACTGATGGTTCCAAATAATTGGTCTCTTGCTCACTAAATCAATCTAATGCATAAAGTTGACATTTTTCTTACATGCTTTCCACTTTTCATCTATAAAAAATTATTAAAGAAAGAAATTATTAAACTTTAACAAATAAAATACAAAATAAAATTCATGAAGGACTAAAAAGTTAATTAAAATTTTTGACTAACTTAATTCTATAGCCAGATCCATGGAAGTTGTTTCGCCATCAGCCTCATCCTCATCTTCAACCTCATTATCACTTTCATCAACATCTAAATTAATGCCTGAAAAGTTTGATTCGTTTTCTTCAGACAGCTGAATAGTAGAGTTTTCAGGCTTGACTATCGGCCTACAACTTTTCTCATGTGCCTCGGATTTCAAATTCAATGATGGCGATTTTATTGAACTCTTGCACGGTGATGTCAAATTTATAGACACATTTGACTGATGTGACTCTTGATAAGAGTTTGGCGGCTTGGCTATCGGCCTACAATTTTTCTCATGTGCCTCGGATTTCAAATTCAAGGATGGCAATATATTCATGGAACTCTTGCGCGGTGATGTTCCATTTATATCAGACTGAGCTGCAGGATAATTATGAATTTTTGAACTTAATGCCTTCATAGGTATTTGATTATTATTATTATTATTAATGTATTCTCCGTCATCAGAGTCCTCTGATTCTTCAAACTTTCTGACTCTTTTTAAAAGGTGATTTACTTCCTGCAAAATGTTTATAAACAATTGATTAGCCTTTATGTATTTTGTATGAAATGTGTAAAAAAATGAACGAAACAGTATTCACAGCAGCATTTGTCTTTTTCTATAATATAAATATTTTCTATTTTAAGGTAAATAGATGGATAAAATATTTGGAAAAGTAAGAATATACCTCAGCATCCTCTTCTAAGAACTCTACATTACATTTATTCTCGTTGCGAATGAATAATTCCGATATAATATCACCTGGGCCGACGTAGTTTTCGAATGACACTAATTCCTTTGGATCATACTTTTTGAAGCAAATATGTTCCATTGCAGTTGGAGAGAAAATTTTGTTATTGCACATGACGCAAGTAACGTACAAAACCTGGTAAAAATATAAAATTTATGAATAATTTTAAGGTTTGATTTATATATATTAAAAGAAAATTGAATTGTAGGTTATGTCTCAAAATTTTACACTATAATATATACTTTTAGTAAATAGTTATACTTCATTTACTTAAATAAATTAATGACGCATAGTTTTATATAATTATCTCACTTTAAGCAATTCTTCTTTTCTGTTCATTATTATTTAATATAATTAAATCATTAAATTTAGAAAACAATAATAATCACAAGCACGACAACACAACGCTAGGTTATGTACATTCATAACAAACAGTCTGTACCGTCTGTACTAGCATTTCAAAAACATTAGGCTTTTTACACTTTTTTTGGAAAATTAAAACATTTTGAATTATATATTTATATATATATGGGTCATTCCATTACATTTCACCTAAAGTCGTTGCGGCCTATTTTCAAAAAAACATGATAATTTGTAAAAATGATTTTTAATATCAGCACAATCCATTTTTGGCAAATTTTTTATAAAATTATTCGTATTTGCTTTCTAGTTTTAATTTTTAAGTGGAGGTGCAGGGAAGAAAGGTTATTTTGACAGCTTTTAAATTTAATAAGAAAACACAAAAATAATTTAGATAGTATAAATGTTTTGATTGAAATTTAATCACAATAGTTCAATTTACTTATATAAATTTATTGCTATGTAAAAAAGTCCAAAATATTAGATGAAAATTGATTTTTAATCTTATCTGTCAAATGCCAAAATTCACCAAATTTTTATTATATTTTTCTAGAAATTTTGTAAATAATTATAAATTTATTACCACTTAATATTAAGCACTTTCAAAGTACTTTCATATCATAAGTTGACTTTTTAATATTATGGTGTAGAAATATGAAAAATGTTACCTTGAATATTGAACTTTTCAGGATTTTCGGTGATTTTGAACACTTGTTACTCCTCAGTTGCAAAATAAAAAAATCAAATTTTTCTTCTTATATTTAAATTAGACCCTGTTTTCCATTCTGTCAAATTTTTGGGATGGATTTCGAACTATTTTATAGTTTTATTCAGTTTAGAAAATCAGCTTCCAAAAACGAAATTGAAGGTTAAAATGCAAGTAGTTCTACGAAACTGAAGTTAGTTGTCTTAATAGCCATTTATTTATTTAAATTAAAATTTAAGTCTGCAAATAAGACTTAAACATTAAAATTCATAATTATTTTTTAAAAATATTATTTCTAAAATATATTTAAATATTTCAATTATATATAGTATTAAAAAATGCTTAGTAAATAAAATTTTGATTTTAAATATTTTATTCAACAATAAAAAGTTTTATGAATGGCTATTAATAAAAATTACTTCAGGGTAAATTTTATTTAAAAAAATTGATTAGAGCGTAATTGTGAGGAGCAAATAATAACAAATTTTAATTTTTTAAATTTTTACATAGGATGAAATATAAACGATTTTTATTTTCATATTTTATGGATTAAATTGATGTAGCAAATATTTTATTTTTCACAAATCAAGGAAAGAAATGTCTTCAAATTCTTCCGATTCTGAAATTTTCTTCATTCTGAGTTTCGATGTCAAATGGGGAATGTAGCAATGATGGCTACGTGTTCCTGGAATAGTTTTCATCGAGTTGTATCGACGATTGAGATGTCTTTTAATTCTTTTTACTTCACCTGCGTCGACTTTTACGAAGTGGATACCCAAAATATGCGTTTTGCAATATTCAAACATTTCATCAACAGTCCAAATAGTGGAGTTTCCATTAATTGCTTTTAGACTTGCATTTCTGACGAGGCGCTTCACTGTGCCACAAATCAAAGAGTTTTTCGACATATTAAAAATTATATTAAAAAACAATTCGACTATTTAAATATTAGGATAAAGAATAATTCGATTATGTGATAGTCAGAAAATAGTAATTTTTTATTAGCCAAAAACCACTCTTTCGAATGGCGTTCCAAAAAAAATTTTTAATTTATAAATGAACAAATTACATATGTTTTTTTTAAACATGAAATGTTTATGCTTTGTTTTTAGTTATTTCAATTATAGTACAGGTATTCATCTTGAAATACATCTAAAAGTCGTAAATAACGCGTCAAAAATATATTCCCTATCAGATAGGAGTATTCCGAAAAAAAATTTTTAAATGGCGGACACAAAATGGTGTCTGAAGTTAATTTTTATTTACAATATCGTAGCCATCTGAACAAAATCGCAAAACTTGATAGATTTCTTTAAAATTTGACAGCTTAATGGTTTTGATGTCCCTAATCACGAAAAGAAAGTCAGAGTTTAAAAATTCATAATAGCTGGTACAACATGGCGGACGAAATTTTTTGAAAATCTGTGGATTCGCTTGAAATTTGTATGTAAAATGTATGTAAGATTCGTAATCAGCGACCCGGATTCATTATGGCGATCAAAATTTTAAAAAAATTATCAGATTTGCTTGAAATTTGTTACTTAGGGGTTATGGGGTTGCTGTATGCGAATCTAAATTTAGATTTAAAAAATTCAAAATGACGTATTCAATATGGCGACAAACAATTAAAAAAAATCAGATTAGCTTCACACTTGTTTCTTGTGGGTTTTTAGGGACGCTGATTAACCATTGCTTAAACAATGTATAGTTTACAATTTTTCAATTGTTTGTATTGTCATCAGTAGATATTTTAATCATAAAAAATTATACTATTGAGAAAAACTAGAAATTTATAGACCTGAGGCTCAATCTTTAAAAAGGAACAACCTCAAAATTGAAATTTTATAAATAAAGTTGAAAAATCACTTTTATTATTAATTCTGTGGCAAAAGGGGGATCTTAACCACTTCGGCGGCATGGCGTTCGGTGGCAGAAGCGGCAAAAATGGCTGTCCTGTTTAAACTTGATTCCTAAACTCTGTAAACAAATTAAGTTTACCAAATCAAATGTTATTTATTATTTGAGATAAGTGAAGATGAATAGGACAAGAAAAAATTATTTTTTAAAGATCTTAAAAAGATTTCAAACGGCTTTAATGTAGCCAATTTTTAATACTATTTACGAATGACGTTCCAATATTCACCCAAAATAGTTCACAATTTTTAATCAGCCTATTTGAATTTTTTAAAATTTATTTAAGATTCATAATCTCAAATAATAAATAACATTTCGTTTGATAAACTTAATTTGTTTACAGAGTTTAGGAATCAAGTTTAAACAGGAACGCCATTTTCACATTTTTTTGCCGCTTCTGTCACCTACTCATGCGACGCCAATTGGAACGCCATGCCGTTGAAGTGGTTAATACCAATAAACTTGATACTCTGGGGTTTTCGGGGTCGCTAATTACGAATCCGATGTCAGTATTTGAAAATTCAAAATGGCGGATTTAATAAGGCGGACACTTTTTTGAAAAATTCATCGGATTTGCTTGAAACTTGTTACTCGGGGGTTTTCGGGTTCGCTAATTACGGATATGGAATCAGTTTTCTAAAATCCAAAATGGCGGATCTAATATGGTGGACACTTTTAATAAATAATTGAGATAATTTTAAAATAGATGCTCGTGTATTTTTAGGGTCGCTAATTTCAAAAATAAATGTAAAAAATTTAAAATATTAGTTATTAATTATTACTTTATTTCGTATGGAGTTAAAAGGTTTTCATATCAGATTATGCAATTGCGAAAAGCCAAGAGCAACAGATTTAAAGCGAATCCAAATAATGATTTAAAGAAAGTGAATGTTCCAAAAATGTGATTGCCATATTGGATCCGCCGTTTTGAATTTTCAAAAACTGACTTGAAATTCGTAATTATTGACCCCAAAAATCCCCGAGAAACGAGTTTCAATTGAATCCAATGAATGTTACAAAAGAGTGGCCACCAAATTGGATCCACCTATTTTAGATTTTTAAAAACTGATATGGGATTCGTAATTAGCGACCCCGAAAACCCCCGAGTAACAAGTTTCAAGCAAATCCGATGAATTTTTTAAAAAAGTGTCCGCCTTATTGAATCCGCCATTTTGAATTTTCAAAAACTGACATTGGATTCGCAATCAGCGATCACAAAAACCCCCGGGTAACGAGTTTCAAACGAATCCCATGATTAATAAAGTCAGTAATTTAGGTATTGTGTAATGGAAATATACCATCGGTAACGGAGGGGAGTTTTCTTTTATGAGACAGCTTCGAAATATGTTCATTCTGTTATAAAAAAATAAATTTTTTAAATAAATTAATAACATCTTTGGTTTTCTTTGTTTTTAAATTATTTAATGTGAACAAAATTATTACTAATTATTATTATTTACTTTCAAAAAATTGAATTTATTGCGGTAACGGAAGGGAGTTTTTATTGTGACGATGAACACTGACAAACTAAAAATCCTTTTAAAACTGATTATTTTCATTTTATTTCATCATTTTATGCAAGGACCATAACTATACTGACACTACAAAGAGTTTTGATTCATTTATTTTTATGTTATCGTTTTTTTCTATATTTTATAATTATATTTGTGAGTGGTAACAGAGGGAAGTTTTATTTCTGCATAAAACTGATTTAATTCTAAAAAAATACCTTACAAATATTTTACTTTATTCTTAATAAAGCAATTACAAATAAAACAAGTTGTGAATTAAGATATTCATTACATGAACATTTTGCTTTCTCTTTACGATAAGCAAAAAATTTGCTTTAAAGTGAATTTTTTCATTTTATTTAATTCTATTAATGCTAATAAAATATATTCTTTTTATACATCAATCGATTCGTCTTGATGAAATAAAGATTTTTAGTTTGTTTTTAAGTCTAGATTAACATTTTATTATAAAGCAACATAATTTTTAAGAAGGAAATAAATTTCTAATAAAAGTGCGAATTTTTGGTTTTAATTATGTTTAATTCTATAAATTGAAAAAAAATATATACTTTATATATACACACATACATACATCCGGACAATTGTTCAGGGTCTTATATAACATAGTCCCATATAGAAGAAAATTTGTCAAAAGGATTTTTAAAAATTTTGCAAATTAAACGACTACAAATTCCTCACGAGGAAGCAATAATAATAAGTTGATGTTACCCGGCAAAAGATTTTTAAATATTGCAAAATAAATATAATACCTCTTTTTTAAATGAAACTTACTTTATGAACAGTAACGGAGGGGAGCTTTTACTTATTTATTACTTGAAATATGTTACTCGGGGGTTTTCGGGGTCGCTGATGACGAATATATTGTTAATTTTCAGAAATTCAAAATGGCGGAATAAATATCGCGGACAAAAAATTTTTTAATTCATCAGATTTTATTGAAAGTTGTTACTCGGGGGTTTTAGGGTCGCTGATACGGAATCTGATGTTGATTTTCAGAAAGTTTTATACGGTGCGTTAAAAAATGTTTTTTTAAATTTATAATGTGTTAGGCAATTTTTCCAGTATTCGACATTTAACACATAAAGTTAGATTTGTTACAACCATTCTATAAAATTATTGTTAAAAACTAAATAAACACACGATTAATTAATGGGAAAGTAATATTTATTATAATGAAATGGAAAACACGATGTGCAAAATTCGTGATGACTCGCCATGACGCAGACTAAATCGGAACTGAAAACTATACGCTTACTTCCGGCTATGTTAGTTTCTAGTTACTACAAGGAATAAATGTCCCTAACATTCGACTATCCAAAATTGAAATCTCGACCTCGAGATCGTAGTTATAAATGAAAATAGTTAACGTAGAATTATAAACGAACATAATAAAATATAATTTTGATCTAAAGAAACATATGATATTATTTTTACTAACTGACATTTTTAAAATTCAAAAAATAAGAATTTTCTTTATTTCTCTTAATCGTTAATGCCTAAACGTTTCGGGGGTTTTCTCAATCTTTTTTGTCTTGAACGCGATTGATCATAGTCCGAGTTGGTCTTCGATGGTTCCGTTTCCGAATTGCTCTTGACGCATTTCGTATCGTCATTTTCGGAAGTTGATGAGTCTGAATTCGAGTCCATCTCGATCAAATCCACTGAGCTGTCGGGATTTCTTATTTTTAGTTGGCTAACGTGTGAGGTTGATGCGTATCTTCTGTCTAGGCCATCCTTTCGGAGTGTAGCGACTCCATAAGTGTCGCCTGGTTTAACTTTCGTTATTACCAATGGTTTGTATTTTGCTCGAAACTTCGATGATTCTCCCGGTGCATATTTTGCTGCTTGCATCATGACTATATCGCCTATTTCGAATTTGACGTTTTTCACTCGGTTTTTGTCGAATCGTGTTATATATTCATTTTGTCCTTTTTCAATCTTGGTTCAAATTTAGTTTTGGATGATTTCGGAAAGTGTGTAACGGCTGTCATCGTCTAACGTGAGCTTCCTTAGTTCACCTTCATCATGTAGATTTATAAATCCGTAGAGGGATTTACACACATTACACATTTTCACTTTCATTAGTTGGAACATTTCCACTGTTGCCTTTATTAACTGGAACCTACATGTTTTACATACAATAGTTGGACCATTACACATTTTTACTTTTACTAGTTGGGACATTTCTACTCTTTTCTTTATTGACTGGAACCTAAACGTCTTACTTTCACTAGTTGGGCCCTTACACATTCTTACTTTTACTAGTTGGAACATTTTCACTCTTGCCATTATTGGCTAAAACCTACGCGTCTTACTTTCACTAGTTGGGCCATTACACATTTTTACTTTCACTAGTTGGAACATTTCCACTCTTGCCTTTATTGGCTGGAACCTACGCGTCTTACTTTCACTAGTTGGACCATTACACATTTTTACTTTTACTAAGTGGGACATTTCTACTCTTTTCTTTATTGATGCCAATGAAACCGGTTCATGTGGTAAGCAAACTAGCTCTCCGCATCCATTTAGAACTCTGATTCTGCCCTTAAAAACCAAGGTTCTTGAACAAAGGCTAAAGCTGTCTGCATCTTTGTCAAGCTCTTGGCTAAAATCGCCAAAGCGCCTTTACAATGATGCAAGTTGATCTGCGTACAGTGTCCGTCTGACCCTGGCCTCGGCACTCGTAGAGTGATTTTGCCTAGTCAAAAACACAGTTTACACTGCCGAGCTTGGAGAGCTCATATGTCGCTCGCCAGTACTCCAAGCGCGAGAGTCCAGCCCACGGCCGAAGTGGGCCCCAGGTGTTACTGAACCCTGTCCACTTCTTGCAAGGTTCTTGCTACGGTCCTCTTACCAGCAGCGAGCGTATCACGCACTCTAGTGTTGCGATCCTCTAAAGGAAGACCTTCAACACTTCCGTGCTCGGAATTTATTTCTTCATTAGTAGTGTCCATATTTGGTACTACGAGTACAGAGCAAATATAGGTCTATCCTTAGAGAGCCTCGATCTAAGGATAAGGCTAATTACAATCAAGAGATGGCCTGGTATCTTGGAGTCTCGTTTAAGATAACTCCGTTCGGAGCCCCACCATGGGGACGGGGCGTCCAAAAGACGGGCCCCTTCTGTAACACAACCGTTCCCTAGCTTTACGAGAGCTATGTTACGCCCAGCGATGGTCGTCTACCCCACCCCCTGGAGGAACCCGAAGTATTTGGTGACCCTGGTATCATTCATCCATGGACACAAGTTCATCACGGATTGGGTGGCGAGACTCGCTCCTCCATCGTCATGGCACAGCCAAACGAACCATGGTAGATTTTCTTCTTGGTCAAACTCCCTCCAACAGAAAAATCTTCAGAATGAACCATATATACTCACACATATACACTAAACACATACACATGTATACTCACACATATACATGTATTCCCACACATTATTTTATTTATGCAAATAAATGTTAATCTCAATTAAAAACAATGTAACACTTGCGTTGACTCACCTTTTAGATCGCACGTGTTCACATCTTCTTAGTCATATGTTTTTACAATTTAATATTATATTTTTTGTTGTTTGTTAATTATTTATAGTTATTACAATATGTTATTAACAATTTGTTATTATTGTTTACATTATTATATCTTGTTGTTAATTATTATTTTGTTACAATTTATTATTATCTTGTTATTATTAAGTGTTATTTGTTGTTATTTTGTTATTACAAATTATTATTAACTTATTATTATTAATTATTATTTTGTTGTTACATTTTATTACTATCATGTTACAATTAATTATTATTATTTGTGACAATTAACTATTATTATTTTGATATTATTGTTATCATTATTTATGATTATTTATTGCTACAAATTGTTATTATCTTGTTATTATTAACTATTATTATTGTTACTTTTATTATTATCTTGTTATTATTATCACAATTGCTTATTTTTCTCATTTGGTTATTATTGTTACATTTGTGACGATGTGAATTTTCACGCGAGTCATTAATGTTGAAAATTCTACATCGTCGCGCCAACCGTCGGAAAGGCCCCGAGTTGACAGGCCCACATTTTCATGGTAATTGCGGAAAAGCTAGTACCGCCAGCTGACCCACTATTCGAGGGAAAGTAGGTCGCGCGGCTAGCCTAACGAGGGAAAGTGGTAGATGGCGGGGCCAGGACCACTTTTGAAGAACGAGACGAGGAAGAAGACGAGCCACGAGGAAAATTCAAGAAACGCTACAGGTGGCTAATGCTTTCGCCGCCATAATGAAAATTTTGTCTTGCCGCGCCGGTACATCACCTTGCCGCCAGTGAAATTTTTCGTTTAATTTTCGAGTTTCGTGGAAGTGAGAGACTTGTAGTGTTTAGTAGTGGAGCGTGAAGCTCAGCATTGTAATTAAATAATAAATTGACGGGAATTAATTGTGAGAGTGAGGAGTTATTTATTGTGGTTTTCCCTTTTTGCCAATTTCCTGTTTGACTGCCGCCGCATTGCTGCCAAGGAGAGTCGAACCGGAGAGGACAACTTAAATTGGGAGCCAGCCGAGTCGTCGTGGGTAAGTCGTTTGCCAGTTTTTGTCAGTCGTGTCTCGCCGTTGGCTTTTCTGCTGCCAACTGTTTGAGCAGAATTCCCTCTGGGAGAGAGAGAATCTCAGAGGTGTCGAGTTTTTGTTGTCTGTCGAGTCGAGTCAAGTTTATTAATTATCTAGAAAATTAATTGGCGCCTGACGGCGAAATTTATTTATTTAAATTTCTTATTTATTGTTTGTTGAATGCGTCAGATTTTGCTTGACGTAAGCAGAAATTTTGAGCCATTTTATAAATTGTTTAAAGTCATACGTCACAAAATTTGGCGCCCAACGTGGGGCCAGCTCGAACCGAGACACGACTAAAATTTAATTGTGAGCCAGACTTGTTGCCTGAGTTTTGAATTTTCTGTCTGCTGACGCCAGACATAATTTTTATGTTACAAGCTGACAGAAATTTCAAAATTGTATACAGCCAGATGCCAGAGTGTTGAGAATTATTTTGCCAGTGCCATTTTGCCTTTG
Organism: Leptopilina myrica (nomen nudum); assembly: GCA_032872475.1. Lineage (NCBI taxonomy): Eukaryota > Metazoa > Arthropoda > Insecta > Hymenoptera > Figitidae > Leptopilina > Leptopilina myrica (nomen nudum). The sequence continues at coordinate 51,725,947 of CM065458.1, forward strand.
CCATGAAATGTAAATTTTTCTTAGTTGAGACTTGTAAAAATTCCTGTCAAAGTCAGAATTTAAATTGAACAGTTTTTTTTATTTTCTCTTAAAATTGCCGAAAGCCAGTGACGTGAGAAAATTTGTGAGTGAAATTTCAAAAAAAAAAATCATCTTAGAAAATTTCCAGTAAACTTGCGCAAGAATAAAATTTTATTTCAAAAATTTGCCGAGCACCTGTTAGACCGGAAATAAAATTCTAAAGTGTCACGTGACTGTGAATAGAGCACCGACGGTCGGTCAAGAGAAACGACGCGCCGGGGTATTCAAATTTTCAGCAGCCAAGAGAAAGTTCGCGCGCCAGGCAAAGCGGCTCAGTAGTAGTAATAGCGGCTACAGAGAGCGAGAGAGAGAACGAGAGGTAGAAATAGTGGGAGAGTCGAGCCACAAGTCAGCCAGAAAAGAAAAATTTTAAAAGGGGGCCCCGATCGAGTGAGTACGTCCTTGCAATTGAAGCAGTACAGGGCCGTGTATACTAATTGCGCGACCCCCTTGAAACTTGCTAAAATTTTAACTTAGAAATTTTCTTTAAAATTTTTTTTAATGGCAAAGGCAATTCGCGACATGAAGGACTACAAGCGACGCATGCGCGAATTGATTAAGATCCCAGGCGTTAGCCAAACATGAGAAGTAATCAACGCCATGCAAGTCGGACAAGTGGTGACGAGCCTACTGAGACACCAATTGTGTATCAGTGGGACCTCACAAGTATTACGAGAAAGACTATTACGGGCCGAGATGAGGTTAGCCTTGAGTGAGGAAGCCGACGTACCCTTTTCGGAAAGGTACGACCTGGGGCAATCTGACAAGATTTTCTTGTTAGAAGCCTACCCCGAGCCAGAGAGTAGCCCGTTTCCAAACGTCACACGGAAAAGGGGCGGTAGAATTTCGTCCGCGGACGATGAGGAGTCAAGTAGTGGGGAAAGTAGGGCCAGCGATCGGGAAGCTGCCGATTTAGTGCCGGAGGAGGGGGGGAAGCGACACGAAAACGAAACAACGTACAGCAGACGGAGTCCGACCAACGCTGTTTTGACCCCGCGGTTTACACCCCCACCACCAGTCATGTCGACAGCCAGCATGACCACAACTTCCCCCACCACCACTAGTGCTCACATGATGGTGACCATGAGCACGATCATGACAGCCCCCCACACCATACAGTCGGCAACAATGGCACCGAATGCGCAAAACATGCGCGACGCAGTTGCGCGGTTGAGTCTGACCCCCGAGATTGAGCGTCTAGCGGGTTGTACCGAAATGTAAGAGAGCCTTTACAGAGGGGGGGATGGGATTGGCAACAGAGCCAGAGCCGGACAGCCGTGGGAAATGGTTTCAAGATTACCCATCACCAGGAGTCGCGGATCATTTCGCCCCACGGACCGGGGAAATTAGTCGAAAACCCACACACCCCCAACGCGGGTGAGCGAGCGAGACCCACCCCAGCCCCCCGAAACCCATCGAGCCGTAGTAGTATGAGTGAGGTGAATGTCACTCACAATAGGGTACCAACGAATGGAGAGCCAGTTAGTGAGTTTAAGAGAAAAGAGAACGCGAAAAAGACCGTAGAGGGGAATAAAAGCAAAGTGGAGAGAAAAATTGAATACATTAGTAGTGAGGAGGTCCAGACGAGTTGTAGGTGTAGTTGCGGGAGTAGAAGCGACGACTTAAGTAGTGTGGAAAGTCGAAAATATAGCACTAAAGAGCCGAAGCCAAAGAAAGATCGGAAGACCGCGAGCAGCTGGTTTAGATCGTTACGTCGGGAAATAAATTCTTGGAAGTCCTTCCAGAGGGCTTTCAAAAACGAGTACCTCGTGACAGTGGATGACGATGATGTCATTGACGAGCTAAGAGCCAGGACACAAGGGAAAGGAGAGAAAATTTCCCCATACATGACTAGTTTCCGCCTGATTTTGGGCCACATGAAGCGTCCACTAAGCCAGAGACAACAAGTCAAACTGGCCTATAAAGGCTTGACACCAGCTTATCGTCGTCAATTAGAAAGACTCCATTTTGAATCGTTGAGCCAGATGGAGAAGATCCTGAGAGATTACGAAAGAGCCAAGGATTTAGACGAGCGATATGCCCCACCCCCACCAAAGGAAAGGATGCGTTTCCCGCTAGCGGCCGTGAAAGAGAAAAAGAGCGGCCAGAAACATATAAAGAGCGAGAAGGTTGCAGCCATGGAAAAGGAGTCCGAGTCGAGTGAGAGCGATCACTCTGCAAAGACTGAGAAGCCGAAGAAAAAGAAGAAGTGGAGCAAGAAAGAGAAAACAGGGAAAGAAAGGACAGTAGAAAATAGCGTCGAGGCGATGAGCCCAACAACGCCCAGTCAGAAACCAACAATGGTACAGGGCCAAGTTGCCAGTGCTCCACCAGCCCCAGCCATGCAAATGCCCATGCACTTTGCTTACCCAATGGCGTACACTGGTATGTTTCCAACGGGGGTGAAACCAAATTACCCCAAGCCAAATGGCCCAAACGGACCTAAGCCGGGGCAAAGTGGTACATCAGCGCCAACGACGCCCAAGGAGTTTGTGGGGGCATGCTTTCACTGCCAGACACCAGGACATCGAGCCAGAGATTGTCCTCAGAGGATCTGTTTCACGTGTCGACAACAGGGACATTATTCGAATCAATGCCCTATGAAGCCAGCCCAAGCAGAAGCATGCCTGGTATGTAAGAGACCAGGATGCAACTTCTTAAGTTGCCCAAATTGTGACGCAGTGAGAGCCGCCTTGGGAAACGGCGTGTGGGGGGCGCAGCACAGCCCTCTACCCCCCTCCAACCTAAACAGGCCGTAAGAAATGTTGCTGAGCCGTGTGACGTGGAGAGGAGAGCCGAGTTTTGTGAGCCGTGGGTCGTAGAGAAGAGAGCCGAGTTGTATGAGCCGTGTGTCGTGACGAGTAGAGCCGAGGGCTGTGAGCCGAGGAAAGTAGAAAACGAAAGCGAGCGCGTAGGTAGATTCGCACCCAGTTGTAGTTGGGTAAAGACGGAAAGCGAATTAGAACTAGAGAAAGAGAGCAGAGTCAGGGAAAATTTCGAGCCAGTCATAGGTAGAGAGGATTTGACCGAAGAGAAGAAGTTCAAACTCATACCAGAGAGGAAGAAAGGACGGTCGAGTGAGGAGAACTCACTCCACCAGCGCGAGGTAGAAAGATTGGCCAAAGAGTGTGGGACAAAAGGTACGGATGTGATCCCGGTACCTATAGTCCAGGGGAGGGGAGAGGCTGTGAGAGTCACAGCTGACCCGAACTCAAGTGATGGAGAAGACATCGATGGATCTAGAACGGAGAACAGATACTTCTTCGACATGTCCATTGGTGACCGACATTACGAAGCACTTTTCGATCCTGGTGCGATGATATCAGTGATCACCACCAGAGTCGCAGAGCCTTTCAAAAGCCGAATCCAGTCGTGTGATACAGTTGTAAGAAGCGCAACCGGAGGTATCACTGAAGCAGCCGGAATCCTGGACCTTAACATAGTAGTCGACGGATATGCCCAACGTTTCGGAGTCGAGGTGATGAAGACGTTGACACAAGACATCATATTGGGCATCGATTTCTGTAAGGCCTGGGACATGGAAGTCAAGCTGAAAGAAGGACTGTGGAGAGTTTGTCAAGGAGAATGGTATGAGTTTGGGCCAAAGGCAAGAGAAGAAGACGAACAGCTGATATTTGCCGAGTGCGCCGGTATTTCTGCACTTGATGATCGCCAAAAAGACATCATCAAAGCCCTAGTGGACAAATGGGTACTACCTGAGTCGGAGGAACACGGAATGACAGACCTGACGGAACATCACATACGTGTTACTGATGAAACGCCAGTACAACATGCCATTAGACGGATGTCGCCAGCAATGTTGACTTGGGCCCAAGGAAATGCGGCCAAGTTATACAAACTAGGGATCATCGAGCCATCGGCCAGCCGTTGGAGAAGTGCGCCAGTGATTACGAGAAGAGGTGAAAATGACTTAAGACAGTGTAACGACTATCGAGACGTCAACAAAGTAACAATAAAAGATTGTTACCGATTGCCATCAATCGATTATATTTTGGACAAGCTCCGAAAAGCCAAATACCTGTCAAAAGTTGACCTCAAACTAGCATATCACCAGATTCCAATGGCCGAAGAAAGCAAGAAATACACTGCTTTTGCCATACCTGGGTCAGGATTGTGGCAGTTTCGCCGAATGCCGTTCGGACTCATGAACGCGCCGATGACGTTCCAGCGGATGATCGACGCGTTATTGGGACCAAAGGTTGAGCCGTATGTTTTTGGATACCTGGACGACATCATCGTTGTCACAGATACGTTCGAGGAACATGTCAAGTGGCTCGAAACCGTCCTGCGAAAATTGAACGAGGCAAAGTTGATTGTTAATCCCGAGAAGTGCGAGTTTGGATGTTCTGAGGTCACTTACCTCGGATATTTGTTGGACGGTGAGGGCCTGAGGCCAGATCCGTATAAAACAGAGCCGGTGAGAAACTATCCAGAGCCGAAGAACGTGAGACAACTCAGACGTTTCTTGGGCATGGTCGGGTGGTATTCCCGTTTCATTCCCAACGACAGCGAGATCAAAATACCATTGCTAAAGTTGCTGCACAAAGGCCGAACATGGGAGTGGAAGGACGAGCAACAAGAAGCGTTCGAGCAGCTGAAACAGAAGCTAACATCAGCGCCAGTCTTAGCCCGACCAGACTTCACAAAGAAGTTTACCATCCAATGTGACGCCAGCAACTACGCCATTGGAGCCGTACTGACGCAAGAATTTGAAGACGGAGAGCACCCAATCGTGTATATCAGCCGAGTCTTGACCGAAGCCGAGAAAAACTACAGTGTGACAGAAAAGGAGTGTCTGTCATTACTGTGGTCGATCAAAAAGTTCAGGCCATACATTGAAGGATACAAGTTTCATGTGATCACAGATCACAGTGCCCTAAAATGGCTTAGGAACTTAAAAGATCCGACAGGCCGTTTAGCGAGATGGGCCCTGGAAATGCAACAGTGGGACTTTGACATAGTTCACAGACGAGGTGCATAACATCATGTCCCAGACGCATTATCCAGATTACAAGAAGATGAGGAAGAGTCGTTAGCCGCGTTTGAATCCATTGAGGACCAATGGTACCTCAAACGCCGTGAAATGGTGAGCCAGCATCCTCAGAGATTCCAGGGATGGATTGTAGAGAATGAAAATCTTTACAGACATCGGAGTGACCCACTTTTACTGCCGATCAATGGAGACGAGGATGGTTGGAAGTTGGTAGTGCCAGAGGAGTACAGAGCGCGAGTAATGGAAGACGGACACGCCCAAGCCTCAGCCGGCCATCTAGGCATTGAGAAGACATATGACAGAATAGCACGAGAGTACTATTGGCCAGGCATTTGGAACGATGTTCACAAATATGTGACACATTGTCTCCAGTGCCAACTTCATAAAGTTTCCCAAGCCGGACCAGTTGGACTGATGGGCCAGAGGATTGTCGAGAGACCGTGGGCCGTAGTAGCCGCAGACACAATGGAATTCCCACCGAGCAAGAGCCATTATAAGTACTTAGTCGTGTTCCAAGACTTGTTCTCGAGGTGGATAGAAGTAAAGCCATTGAAGTCCGCAGACGGGAAGTCGGTAGCCAGAGCACTCGAGGAGTTGGTCCTATTCAGGTGGGAAACGCCCGAGTATTTGCTCACCGACAATGGCAAGGAATTTGACAACAAATTTCTCAAGTCAACATTGGAGGAATACGGGGTCAAACACATCACGACACCACCTTACCACCCACAAGCCAACCCGGTCGAGAGGAGCAACAGGACCCTGAAGACGATGATCTCTACCTTCATTGGCGCCGATCACAGACACTGGGACCTTCATGTTCATGAGTTCCGTCATGCTGTGAACACAGCAACACAGGCGGCCACGAAGACGTCTCCGGCGTTCCTGAATTACGGAAGACACCCTAAACCCGTGAAGAGCCTACGCAGAGAGGTCGAAAGTAAGAGACAAGTAGTGCGAATAAAGCCGGAAGATTGGTCGAGAGAGTGAAAAGACTTGACGCGTTGAGGGACATGGTAGCAAGGAACATTGATAAAGAGCGAGCCAGACAGACGAAGTACTATGATAAAGGTAGGAGGGATGTGACCTTTAAAGTAGGGGATTTAGTATTGCGAAGGAGCCACAAGTTGTCGAGTGGGGCACAAAAATTTGCGACGAAATTAGCGCCGAAATACGAGGGTCCATTTGAGATAGTCGAAGTCCGTTCGCCAACCGTATTTATCCTGCGCGATGAACAGAGTAGGAGAGTCCCTAAAGCACATATCACCGACCTGAAACCATACCTATCTGTTTCAAATATGGAAATAAAAATGTCCCTTGGTGCATAAATAAAATTTGTTGTAGATCAGACGAGGAGCCGAGGGGAGAAAAGAAGAGCCGAGAGAAAGAGACGACGGAGAGCCATGCCCTACACCCCACCAGGGAGCCGACGAGCCCGAGAGAGGAGTGGTCGCCAACCAGAACCACGGGAACCGAGAGAGCCAGGACGGAGAGACACGGGCGACCGCAGTCAAGGCACCGCCCGTTCCCTGAGTTCGACGCCGGAGCGGTGGAGACGGAGCATCCGTCCTATCTTTCGTTCCCAATCACGGAGCGGTTGGAGGAAGAACCGATGAGGGTCCAAGACCCCCCCGTCGACGAAGAGCCGGAGGTACGAGGCGTAGGGGAAGGAGAAGGAGCCGTAGGGGGGAGTTTCGAGCCAGTAACAACCCTTAGTGACTGGGCTGAACTAAGTGCCCTGGAGACGCTAAGGGGAAAGAAGAAGGAGAAAACAGTCAGGCCCGATGGTGCCGAGGTGATGGTGCCGTATCGTTGGCCCGCAAGCCAGAGAGAGGGAGAGAGCACCGAGGAATACGAGAGCCGCCTAGCCGAGTATGAGCTCGACTGTTTTGTTAAGACGCTGGAGCCCCTAACATCAGTGGCGCTGGAAAAACTCCGTGCCCAGCAACGGAGAGAGATGAAGAGCCGGAGGGAGGAGGTCCTACGAAAGGAGGACATTGAGAGCCAGGAGCCGGAGAGGAGGGCCCAGAGATCGCACTCGCCGCAGCCCGGGCCACCAGTGCGACGAATGGGAGAAACCGGCACGAGGCGGAAAGAGTACCCAGTAAGGAAGGGTGAACGTACCGGAGCCACTGGAAACAACCCGGGGAAGGCCAGGACTACGGGAGTCATCTTCGGGGGACTCAAAGAGATCCCACGATCAGAGGAGTTGGACCCTCCTCCATACAGCTGCTTCAACTGCTGGCAACGCGGACATAGAGCAGTGGTGTGTCCCAAACCAGTACGCCATAAATTTTGTAGTAATTGTGGGCGCCGACACACCACTGTCTGAAATTGCCCACGTTGCGCAGAGGCGTACCGACAATATCGCGGCATAGTGTGGTACCGGGAGGACGAGGTAGAGAGCCAGTCGTCGGCGGATAAGACTCAGGAGACGGGTGGAGAAATAGAGCCGGACCTAGAAGCACAAGGTAGGGTAGGGGACCGAGTGGAAGGCGGGAATGGACGGGAAGAACAACAGGCCCTAGAGTCAGAACACGCGGAGGAACCGGTCGCGGGGGAGGTTAGACCCGATCCAGAGACGACAACCGAAGACAAAGACTTGGTTGAGAAAATCACCCAGTTAACGAGGGCCCTAGCGGGACTCCCGCCCTCAACCATTGATCTGGCGGTCCGTCAGTTGTTGGAGGAGAGAAGACAGAAGATGTGACCGGAGGCTAGAGAAGGATAGAGTGGGTGGGAAGGGATAAGAAAGAGCCAGAGGGAGAAGGGAATAGAGCCAGAGGGAGAGAGGGAGTGAGCCAGAGATCGAGGAGGGAGCCGCTGAGGAGTGAAAGAGCCAGTCAGAGGAGAGAGTAGGAGTGGCGGCCAAGATTATCATGAGGATGACGGTCCTATATAAAATAGTACCGGTTATGGGGAGGGGATTGTGACGATGTGAATTTTCACGCGAGTCATTAATGTTGAAAATTCTACATCGTCGCGCCATCCGTCGGAAAGACCCCGAGTTGACAGGCCCACATTTTCATGGTAATTGCGGAAAAGCTAGTACCGCCAGCTGACCCACTAATCGAGGGAAAGTAGGTCGCGCGGCTAGCCTAACGAGGGAAAGTGGTAGATGGCGGGGCCATCGCCTAGGTAGAGTATACGTGCACCACCTCCGCATACGCGTATAACCACACGGCTCGCCTACGAGCGTCACGGGGAGAGATTCGGTTTAGGGCGGGACCTTTCCAATCCCTGGTCACTCTGCAGGTAACCGCCCGAGTTGGCACCACAACTCACATGTCGAAGCGCCACTACTACGTCCGTTGCCGAAGCAACAGTCTGTTCATGAACGCCCCTAGCCTTAAGCGATGTAGGCTATAACCACTGCCCGCACGAGTCCAACCCAATGACCGGAAGGAACAAGCCTTTTGGCAAGTCCCAGGGCTCGGACCGGTCCCCGTGCTACCATTTGTACTCCGGTACGAGTACCGATTAAGAGTCTCACCACCCTTGCCTCGGCAAGTTAGGTTCGACGGTCAATATTAGACCTGCCGGGCCGCCACGGCACTGCCCATCATCATCGTAAGCCAATACTCTATAAGGTAGCCTGGGACGAACCGAGTACTACCCGCAAGCATGGCACCACTCCGAGTCTCTTTTAGTCGCCTTTTACGACATGCAGCCGATCGCAGGGGGCCTATTCTGCGCCCGGGACCCCCACGGGAGAGATGGCGGGGCCGTTACCACTTTTGAAGAACGAGACGAGGAAGAAGACGAGCCACGAGGAAAATTCAAGAGACGCTACAGGTGGCTAATGCTTTCGCCGCCATAATGAAAATTTTGTCTTGCCGCGCCGGTACATCACCTTGCCGCCAGTGAAATTTTTCGTTTAATTTTCGAGTTTCGTGGAAGTGAGAGACTTGTAGTGTTTAGTAGTGGAGCGTGAAGCTCAGCATTGTAATTAAATAATAAATTGACGGGAATTAATTGTGAGAGTGAGGAGTTATTTATTGTGGTTTTCCCTTTTTGCCAATTTCCTGTTTGACTGCCGCCGCATTGCTGCCGAGGAGAGTCGAAACGGAGAGGACAACTTAAATTGGGAGCCAGCCGAGTCGTCGTGGGTAAGTCGTTTGCCAGTTTTTGCCAGTCGTGTCTCGCCGTTGGCTTTTCTGCTGCCAACTGTTTGAGCAGAATTCCCTCTGGGAGAGAGAGAATCTCAGAGGTGTCGAGTTTTTGTTGTCTGTCGAGTTGAGTCAAGTTTATTAATTATCTAGAAAATTAATTGGCGCCTGACGGCGAAATTTATTTATTTAAATTTCTTATTTATTGTTTGTTGAATGCGTCAGATTTTGCTTGACGTAAGCAGAAATTTTGAGCCATTTTATAAATTGTTTAAAGTCATACGTCACACATTAGTTATTACTATTTTGTTATTATAAATAATTATTCGTTTTTAAACATTAATATTGTTTAAATTTAATTATTATTTTATTATTCTTATTATTACTATTTTAATTAATTAATAATTGTTTATAATTGTTAATAATATGTTAATAACAATTATTTATTGTTATTCCCATTATTATTATTATTATTATTATTTATATTATTATTAATATTGAAAAATACGTTACGATGACGTAATATTTGATATAAAATTCATTTAGCATAATTTCTAGTCGGTATCAAAACTACACAAGAAATTTCAAAACAATTTTTTTAAACAATTAAATTTTTATGGAAAATAATTTTTTACAATCGAAAAAAATGTAATTTTTTATTGTTATTTTTTACAAAAAGATTTCGTGTCTTTATATGTTATTTTTTACAAATTTTTATTCTGTCATTTTGTACATAAAGAAAAAATTGTTTGTTATTTTGTACATGACTTTTCTGTTTATGGTATATTCTTCCTTTTTTGGTTTTAATAATCTTATATACTCAAAAATTGTTTAAAATTTTAGGAGAAAAATAAGTTAACTACTTATTGATACCTAATCTTTTGTGTAACAGCGAATAAATAAGTTAATTAGATTTTACAACAAAAACCTGAAAAAGTCTCCGGGAATTTACCGAAAGTTATTTTAAGAAATTTTTATAAATTGCTAAATTTGCTATTTCGTGATTATTATTCCTTAAATAACAATATTCGATGATTTTTTAATCATCATGAATCAAATAATTTGTATTTGAATCAAATAAATTGTATTTGAATCAAATATTTCAGTATTTGAAACAAATATTATTTAATTGATTCAAATAAAAATTATTTGATTTAAGTAAATATTTATTTGATAATAGTCAAATAATCGGTTATTTGAATCAAATAAATTTTTTTTCAGTGTAGGTATTAATAAGTAGTCAACTTATTTTTCTCCTGAAATTTTAAACAATTTTTGAGTATATGAGAATATTAAAACCAAAAAAAGAAGATTATACCTAAAACAGAAAAATTATGTAGGGTCATTTGGGGTAAATGTAAACGCGGGGTAAGTGTAAATAGTAGATGTTTCAGCTAAATTTACAAATTAAAAAATAAGTACGACGGCAATATTTTCACCTCAGCTCACCTTCAAGATGTTCTGACTATTGCCAATATTTTATTTTGACAATTGGCAATGCCCTAGTGTAAGTTATCTTTTAATGCAAAAAAGTTTAAAATTGAAAATTTTTCTGTTTCAGTATTTTGTCCCGCATTTGCATAAAAATAAATTTAAAAATCAAACAAAAATATGTCATTCTTCCTTATTCATGCCTCAACAAAAATTGACTTTGATTTTTGATTTTCGTCAATTTACCTAATAAATAATTAAGTGTTTACATTTACCCCGAGAATTCGAAAACTCGGGGTAAATGTAAACAGTACTCCAACTACATTTTCAAAGAAAATAATTGAATAAACTATTAGATCCGACATTTTGAAATTTAAAAATTCGATTTTAGATTCTTATTCAGCAACCTTAAAAACTTCTTTTTACCAAGTTGAATGAAAATCTATTAAAATTTGTTCAAGTTATTCAAGTTTTTACATTACTAATTTTCTAATGGTTGATTGTTTATTTTATATGATACATTATCAGTCAACTGGTTGATTTACTATACGTCTACGAATAATTTTTTTTCAGTTTTTCCATCCCTTAAGACAGTAGTATGCTTGAAATAACTTGTTTCTTAAACCTCGCTTAACTACAGAGGTGTTTACATTTACCCTTAATTTTAGAAAAATTTCAAAATCTCGGGGTAAATGTAAACAGGCAGTTGTAGACGATTCAGGTGCATCAATATTTTTTTGAACCTCAGAAAATTTTTCTAGGGAGCTCTAGTAACAAGTTCATGCAAAAAAATCTGTCCATTTTACCTTTTAACAAGAAAAACTGATGTTTTTTGTAAAACATAGATAAACCGTTTACATTTACCCCAAATGACCCTACAAAATAACAAACAATTTTTTCTTTATGTACAAAATGACAAAATAAAAATTTGTAAAAAATAACACATAAAGACACGAAATCTTTTTGTAAAAAATAACAATAAAAAATTACATTTTTTCGATTGTAAAAAATTATTTTCCATAAAAATTTAATTGTTTAAAAAACTTATTTAAGAAAATCAAATGTTAAAATATCAACATTTATTTTTTTTTAAATATAACATTTTTTTTAAATTTCTTGTGTAGTTTTGATACCGACTCGAATTTTATTTCACATAAAAATCTTTTGACATATGTTTCTATCGACATAAGTTTTATTTCACAGAAAATTAATTTGAGGTAGAATTTGTTTATCATATACGTCATTTGACATAAATATACATTTTGTAAATTTTATTTTGTCCTAAAATTCATTTGTCATAAACTTCATTTGTTATAAATTTCACTTGCCATAAATTTTATTTGATATAAATGTCATTTAATAAAATTCTCATTTAACATAAATTTAATTTTCATAAAGTTTATTTGACATAAAAGACATTGAACATAATTCTCATTTGTCATGAAAGGCATTTGACATAAATAAGATTGGATATAAAAGCCATTCAACAAAATTCTCATTTGACATAAAAATTATTTTACACAAATTACATTTTACATAAAAATATTAGCGCGAATTTCAAAAGAAACCAATTAGATATTGTCAACAACATTGTGATTCGCCAATTTAAAAATTCGCGCCTTTCTTCTCATGTCAAATGATCTTTATGTAAAATGAAATGTATGACAACTGAATTTTATGTCAAATAAGAATTATGTTAAATGCCATTTACGCTAAATGAAATTTATATAAATTAAATTTTACGTTAAATAATAATTATATTAAAAGATATTCACTTTAAATGAAATTTATGTCTAGCTAATTTTATGTCTAATGATATATATGTCAAATGGATTTTGTGTCAAATGAGAATTTCGTAAAATGACATTAATGCCAAATGAAAATGATGTCAAATGAATTTTATAACAAATAAAATTTACGTTAAATGAATTTTATGTCAAAAGAAATTTATGTTAAATGATTTTTATGTCAATAGAAATTTAGGTTACATAATTTTTATGTCAAATGGGAATTAAGTAATCTGAGTTTTATGTAACATAATATTTCTGTTAAATAAATTCTATGACAAATGATATTTATGTTAAATGGTTTCTGTGTGCAATGAAATTTATGTCAAATAATGTTCATATTATATGAATTTTAAGTTAAGTAGTTTTATATCAAATAACTATTTGGTTAAAAAAGATTTTGGGAATAATCATGCGTCTCAATTCTATGTATTTAAAATATTTGAAAATTTACAATAGTTTCACACAAAAGTGTTTGAAATTTTCAAAAATATTTTCATAAAATAACTTCAAACACATAAGTTTGAAAAATATGTAGATAAAATAGAAAAGTACTTTTCTATAACAAATTTTCTGTGTAAGAAATACTTTGTAAAGTATTTCTTTAAAATTTCTTAAATATTTAAATTCATATCATAAATTTAACAGAAACATAAAGAGAAAAAAATTAAAAAATACTATGAATTGGTTGGTCAAAAATTTTGAAGATATTGAATCTTTAGAAATTTAGAAGAAGTGAAACAAATGATGTGGTCCACTTGTATTTTACAACTAATACTTTTTCAGAGATTTCAATAGCCTCTCTTAGTAGAGCGCGTCTAGGTACAGCTCCCAAGGTTGATGGCTCCATACAAAACTCACTATACACAGGTAACACTATATAGACTTAAGGGTTCAAATCGTGGTGTCGCATTTCCGTAATAATGGTAACTAGCATAGGATACGCGCGCTAAAGCGCGCGTTCACATTCTATTTCAATTGTTAAAAGAATACAATTATGATTACGAATTAAAATTAATATTTATATTCTCATTCATTTTTATTATTGAATTAAAAAAAGTAGTCAATTGTACCAAAACAATTATTATCGCAGTGTTTCTAATTTTTACAAATAAAATCAAACTTGGAATGAAAATTATAAATATTTATATTATTTATTTCAAAAAAATTAGAATTTTATTATAATAATTTATACAATTTATTTTCAAAAAATCATAAATTTATTGAAAGTCCGGATTGAAAAATTAAGAAAAGAAATTATTCAAATTTTTTTACCTTTTTCTCAATACAATTTAACATTCTGTAATATAATTTAAAAAAAATTTTATAATAAATAAAGAAAATATATTATTTTGGATTAACAACCGAAATTTTGTTACAAAACTCTAATTTTTTTTGTTTAAAAAGTGAAAGATAAGATAATTTCTCTATCTCAATGAGAATTATTTTGAAAATATTCAAATTTTTCAATAAAAATAGAGAAAAAAAGTTTGCAGATTTTCTATTTTATAAATTTTCATCATTTTCACCTCATTTTAAAAATTGACACAACACCTTATCGTTCGTTGAAAGAAAAAAAACTTCAATCCAGTCTTGAAAATAAAAATTCAATGAAAATCAGGTTAAGTTCACATAATTTTTCATATTTATTAAATAATTAATGAGTAGAGTGCCCAAGGAAATTCCAATTGAAATAAATGTATAATTTTTAAAGAAATCAAGTTTAAAATGATTTGTTAAAATTCCCTTTTCTCCACAAAAGATATAAGTAAAAAAATTATGTTTTTCATACTGTGCTAATTCAAAAAAATACTAATTTTACTGTTCTGGTGAATTATTTTGAAACAATTTTTTAGTACTTAGATGAATATAGCAAATATACGTATTTTAAAATAAAAATCAGTATTTATATTTCTATTTTTTATGATTTATACTGAGTTTTTCGAAAAATGAGCTACGTTAGACTGCATAACCAGTTAAAAATTGAAAAAAATTACTTAAAAGAATGTATAATGTATTTAGTAAAATAAACCACTAAAAGATAATCTACTTTTACTAAAGAATATTATATATTAATTACATAATTTTTAAAAATTTTTCAGCAATCAGCTGTAGTCGATTTTCGCTGGAATGACCCAGAATACAATTAATAGTTAATTTAAGCTATACAATTTTTATGATTATTTATTTTCAGTATTAAATTTTAAAAAGAAATTACAAAAAAATAGTTAATTAAACCAAAACATTTATATTATCATCTATCTCTAAAAAATCAACATTTTGTTAAAGATTATGTTTAAAAAATAAAGAAATTATTCCACTTTTTAAATCTTTTTTTTATAACAATTAAGATTTTGTTAAGTAATTTTCAAATTTTGTTAGAAAAAAATAAAAGAAACTATAGTAATTCGATATGTCCGACAAAAGATTTTTGACAACACTTATTTTGTAATAGAAAAGAATAAAATAAATTTTCTTGATTTTTATTTGTCACCAGCACCTGCTTAATTTTTAAAATTAAATTTAAAAGTTAAATATTTTTTGCTTTAAATCCAATTCTAAACTTAGTACAGCAAAGCAAAAAACTAAATAAAATCAATAGATTTTTAATTTAATAATTATTTTTTAGAATTATTAAAAAATAAAGTAGACTTCAATTCAATTCATATTTTTAAAAAAATACAAAATAATTAATTCTTATTATTTATTAATCAATATTTATTTAAAAAATTGTGATAAATAAATAGAAAATTATGAAAAAAATACTACAAATTTTGTAAAAACAATATGATTGTCAAAATTAATTACAAAATGAAAGTTTTCAAAAAAATGTTGATGGAGAAATAGTTCAAATTACTTTATTTTTTATTCGATTTTAAATAAAGAAAAAGAAATTATGCAAATTTTTTTATTGATTTTTAGATGAAACTTAAAATAAATTCATTTTTAGAAGGCTAAAAAATTAAATCTTATTAACGAAATTCTTCAAATGAAATTAAACATTTTGTTTTTTAATAAAAAAAATGTGAACTGTGGATAGACATTATTATTAGATTTTTATATTAGGGGAGAGTGGAGCAAACCGGACCCCTCTCAATATTTCCAAAATGGCGAAATTGTCAAAAGTGCTATTTAGAAATTTGAAACAACCTTGTGTATTATACCTTATTTTTTCAATTTGACATTTTTTACTTTTGTTTGTGCAACACTAAAAGTAAAAGTTTTTTAAAAAATTTTTTCCTACACTTTTCCGAATTTTTTTTTAAGGAAATTCTGAGGAAATCGTGTAATATTTCCAAATATTAGGTCTAGGGCTTTAAAGGTACACCTAAAAATTTATATATACAATGAAAAATAATTGTCTTCTAATGAGAATTGGACCCTTTAATATTGTTTCTCTGATAATGACACACATTTATATTTTTTTATTAAAAAAAATTTTTTTTAAATTTAAATTCAATCCCGAATTATTATTTTCATTACTACAACCATTGTTTACATGATTCTTTATGTTTTTTATTATTCCTTCCTCGTGAGGAAGCTTTGTAGTCGTTTAATTTATAATTTTTTTAAAAATTCTTTAAATAAATTTTCTTCTATATAGGACTATGTTATTTAAGCCCCTGAACAATTGTCCGGATGTATGTATGTGTGTATATATATATATGTGTGTGTGTGTCTGTGTGTGTGGATCCCTTTTTTATGAACACGATAACTCGAAGAGGTTTCAACGAATTGGGCTGAAAATTGCTAGGCATATTTATCATAAAAATATCTCGAAATGGATTGATGGACTTTAAAAAATCTATTAAAAATTTTTTTTTAATTGAATATTGAAGTTAATATACAATAAAATCTTCTTCTTTGCATTAAGACGAATCGATTGGTATATACAAAGTATAAATTGTATGAGAGTTTATAGAGGTAATGACAATTGAAGCAAAAAAATTACCTTTTTTTATCAAAAATTTAGTTCTTTCATCAAAATTAAATTTCAGTACAATAAGATTTTACTCATTTTTTCAATAATCTTATCCGTTGCATTTAAACGGATCGATTGGTATATAGGGGAGTGCTCTCAGGGTTGAACATAGTTTTGAATTTTCTTCATAACTTCCTCTGCAGTGCGAATTTCACGTTTTCGCGCATATTGTTGGAAAGATCAACTTAAATGCAATGTTTTTGCTGTACATTGCAAAAAAATTAGGCCAAAAGTTTCAAAGTTATAAGCAATTTAAAAAAAAATGTCGTAAGGGTTGAACATGGGTGTAAGGGTTGAGCCACTGTAGAAAATCAATGAAATATTTAGGTAAATGGTTAAAAATGTCCTTCGAATAATAGAATGACACTTAAAAATGAAGAAAGGAACCATGGAATTAAAATAAAATCCCATATTATGCATTTTTGCATAACATTAGATATTTTATTTCTTAAGAATGATATAAAATTTTTTTAAATTAAAACAATAAAAAAAGATTATCGAAAAAATTTTATCCCTCTTTTTTCGTTAGAAATAAAGTTTTTGACACCTCCTTAAGTCAAAAAATGAATTTCTGTTGCAAGTAAGCTTCGTAATTGCAAAATTTTGGACGGCTCAACCCTTACGACACCGCCTGGCTCAACGCTAACTCACGCATCGTTTTGCGACATGCCACACAGAACACAAACGCGTCACACAAAACCCCAAATTTCTTTTCACATTTTCGTATAACATCTTAATAAACAATTTCAATAAATTTACTTTGTCTTTTGCATATTTCTTCTACATTTACTGCTCTTTTTTTAACACCACAAAAAAGTTTCTGTTGAGCGTATAACAATGACTCGCAAAAAACAAAAGTAAACGTTCGTATACTTGACTGAAACTAATGTGAAAAGTTGACTGGCATTAGTAGCAAGAATTTAAGTACAAAAACAGATGGCGCTAGTGTGATAAAACTAAATAAACGCGATGGCTCAACCCTAACACCTGTCCAACCCTAACAGCACTCACCTATAAAGTATATATTTTATTTGAATTTATAGAATTAAACATAATTAAAACAAAAAATTCGCACTTTTATTAGAAATTTATTTCCTTCTTAAAAATTATGTTGCTTTATAATAAAATGTTAATCTAGACTTAAAAACAAACTAAAAATCTTCATTTCATCAAGACGAATGGATAGATGTATAAAAAGAATATATTTTATTAGCATTAATAGAATTAAATAAAATGAAAAAATTCACTTTAAAGCAAATTTTTTGCTTATCGTAAAGAGAAAGCAAAATGTTCATGTAATGAACATCTTAATTCACAACTTGTTGTAGATTATGTAAATGCAATATTATAATTAAAAAACCAAACGGTTCGGTTTGCCCCATGGGGGGTCCGGTTTACCCCAGGGTAAAGTATAGGTGTCTTCAGGAAAAAGTTGCGCAATTAAATGATCTTTTATACAACAAACAGGGCATCGAAAAATGAAATCGGTTGATTCGTTTAGTCACAAGATTTAAAAAACCGTTACGGGGTCCGGTTTGCCCTACTCTCCCCTATTATATATCTATTATCATTAGAATGAGAAAATACTTGAGCGTTTTTTTAGCTAGTAAAATATAAAATATCTTTATATTCATAAAAGAATAAAAATTGTAATTATAAAATACACAAATTCTTCCTATACATTTTTTTTTATTAATTTAAAATGGAAAAAACAATTGTTAAAAATTGTAATTAAAAATTTCGATCTGTCAAGCAAAGTGTTTTGAAAAAGAAAAATAACAAAAGCATTTACAAAAACTAACTTCAAACTGCGGACAGAATGAATGAAAAATACCAAGATTATTCCTTAATTAAGTAAAGAACACAAAAAGAAAAATAATTGTATTCAGTTAAGAATAAAAAAATTAATCAAATAAGGAAAATATTACATTTTATTCTTTTTTCTACTCTGTCACAGAGAAATGAAAAATTATCTACCAATAAGGAAACATTACGCCCATTGGTGTTTTCGCTTAAATGTAAAAGTCCCCACTTCTAACTCCCCTACCATTCTTTTACTCACTCCTTCTATCTGTCACTGAGAATACAGAAAACCATGGGTGTTTTCGGCAAATGCTCGGATTATACTCCAGATTACGTCAGTGGTGCTCACTTTAATTTTTGAATATGTCTTCTATTACTGTTTAAGTAACAAATTGTTAGTGGTTACTTCGGTAAGCTCTTAATTTTCATTGGTTCAAATATTGTGAATTTTCACAATGTATGAATTATCCCTTAGGTTCTAGAATAATTGCTTTAAAACCCAACCTTTTGTTTGGTAATTTCCTTCCATTCCTTAAAAAAAATGTTACCAGATAAACCAGAGTTTAAACGGAATTCGAAGTGAGAGCACAATCTGGTTTATCAGGTAACATTTTTCTAGGGAATTTCAAGGAAATTACCAAATAGAAGGTTGGGTTTTAAAACAATTTTTCTAGAACCTAAGGGATATTTCACAGATTGTGACAATTCATAATATTTGAACGAATGAAAATTAAGAGCTTACCGAAGTAACCAATTACAACGTGTTACTTAAACAGTAATAGAAGCCATATTCAAAAATTAAAGTGAGCCCCACTGAAGTAATCTGGAGTATAATCCGAGCATTTGCCGAAAACACCCCATGATGCCCAAACCAAAAAAAGTAGGCGTTACTTTCTTAACTATTCGCCTCTCTCTCGCTCCTACTCTAAACTGAAAGAAAAGACGATACTTCCCACTCTTTCTCTGTATCATGCTTTCTCTCTCATATACTCTGACAAACTTCTTTCTCCAACTCTTCTCTGTCATCCAAAGCATAGCAGGAGGGCGGACGGAATTCTTGCGGACAGAATGAATGAAAAAATACGGAGATTAATATAGATAATGATACTTTTTTCACTTATTTTACATTTTTATAACACATAAGAACACAATATAAACAGTTTTTATTTTATATAAATATTTAAATGATTTAGTTATTTCAAAAAGTTTTATTTGAATTTTTATTAAAACACTTTGTATTAATTTTCAAAAGAATAATTTGAAAATTTTTAAGAAACGAGTTTTAAAATTTAATTTAAAAATTTGTATTAAATATAAAAATGTGTGATGTAGTTTTTTCAAATTGTATATAATAATTACTTTAAACATTTTTGAATAAAGTTTTGAACAAAAAATTTTAGTAGTTTCGAAAACTGGCTTATTTAAATTATTATATTCATTATATTCCTTTATATGCATGGAATGAGAATGTATAAAAATTTTTTTCAAAATTTTTTGAGTTATGTCTTTTTCAAAATTTTGATCGTTTTTTTAAAAAAGGCACGTAACTTTTTTTCTTGTTGACCGATTAAGATAAACTTTTTTGGAAAATATTCATAATAAAAAGTACTTTAAAGGAAAAAATAAAAGAAAAAAAAAATTTTTTTTGTCCGAAAAAAATTTCAAAAAAATTTTTGAATTCAATTTTTAGAAAAAATATACCTTCGATTTGAAATTTTTTTTGTAAATATTGTCAATAAAGTAAAGAATACTTTCTATAAATTTAATTATGGGACAACAATAACTTTACGAGAAAAAAATAAAATGTCCAGTGCGGCGCGACGGGACGTGTGCAGTATTTGCTTATAGCCGCGCAAGTTTTGTTTTAAATCTTTTTAAAGGTCATACTTTCTTGCTAAAATGATTTTTTTTCTAAATTTTGTAATTAAAATTAAAATTAAAAATTGATTTCTCGAGCGTTATTTTTAAATAAAAATTTTTTTAAATAACAATAAGTATTAAAATAATGATAAGACATATTTTTTTGGCTTTATTGATTAAGAAAATTAATCAAAAATCTTATTAAAATAGTACTGGATTCACAAAGAAATAGAAAATTATTTAGTTAAATATTATTTAAACAATTAAAGGTAATTATTATCATCATGAAGTGTACTTAGAGCTAGAAATTTATAGTTTTTTCTATATTTTGCATTGAATTATATTTTGAACATTGAAGTATAAAATAAAAACTAAAAATTTATTTGTTAAACATTATTTACACAATTTATTTTAGTTTTTTAATTTACTACAGTTAAAACAAGAAATTCTTAGTTTTTCTTAATTGTGAAAAAATCAATTGCAATCCCTATTTTATAATTAAATCTACTGCATTAGTTTATCCTTATTTCTCGTACTAAGATGATAGTCAACATTTTTTCTAACAATACAAAAAGCACAAAAAAACTATAATGTTTAAAACTTAAAATTATTAACCCTATTAAAAAAGATTTAATTTTTTTTTCACTTTCAATTAAAAAAAGGTGTCGCTTTATGTTTTGCTAATGCAGTAGATTAAAATAAAAAATAGGGATTGCAATTGATTTTTTCACAATTAAGATAAACTAAGAATTTCTTGTTTTAACTGTAGTAAATTAAAAAACTAAAATTAATTGTGTAAATAATGTTTAACTTATAAATTTTTATAATAACTAATACGAACAAGTGATAAAATCATATTACCTTATAAATGATTAGTTTTTATTTTATACTTCAATGTTCAAAATACAATTCAAAGCAAAATATAGAAAAAACTATAAATTTCTAGCTCTAAGTACACTTCATGATGATAATAATTACTTTTAATTGTTTAAATAATATTTAACTAAATAATTTTCTATTTCTTTATGAATCCAATACTATTTTAATAAGATTTTTGATTAATTTTCTTAATCAATAAAGCCAAAAAAATATGTCTTATCATTATTTTAATACTTATTGTTATTTAAAAAATTTTTTAAACAAAAATTCAAAAATAACGATCGAGAAATCAATTTTTAATTTTAATTACAAAATTTAGAAAAAAAATCATTTTAGCAAGAATTTAAAACAAAACTTGCGCGGCTATAAGCAAATACTGCACACGTCCCGTCGCGCCGCACTGGACATTTTACTTTTTTTTCTCGTAAAGTTATTGTTGTCCCATAATTAAATTTATAGAAAGTATTCTTTACTTTATTGACAATATTTACAAAAAAAATTTCAAATCGAAGGTAGAGTAGAGTGGGGCGAAACCACCAATTCGCTTTTATTTTCGTGTTTTACGTCTTACCGACTTATCGTTCGATGTGAATGACAGTTCTGACATTCTCCGCTGGTGTCTGAAGTTTCAAGCCGTTTACCAAAAAATCTGCCGAATGACAGTATCGTATGTGAAATGTTAACAATTTTCAAAAAAAAAAATTTTTACTTGATTATTGAATTATTGTTAATATAATGTAAAAATTAATACCAGAATAGAATTTCTTTATTCATTTGAGTGTTCTGAACGCAGTGGTGTAGTTTTTTTTAAATTTGTTTCAGTGTTTTGGAAGTTATTATATTTTTTTGAAAAAAGTGTTGGTGGGGCGAAACCACTAATGCGATGGTGGGGCGAAACCACCAATGACTTAGCGCACTTTAAAAATTATTTTGTCCAACGCCTTCAGGGAAATCGAATCATTGTTCACTAGGCGCTAGTGGAGGAATAATTGATAGTATTTGTTATTTAATTTATATATATATATATATATATATATATATATATATATATATATATATATATATATATATATATATTAAATAATAAATACCTCAGATTTTGTTTATTTTATTAGAAAAAGTGATTTAGAGATGGGTATATAACTCATTTTACGTAATTCAGTATATGAACTGTGAAGTGAGTTATGTACCCAGCCCTGAATCGCGTACATACAAACATGTGAACGCGTCTTTATACATTGCGACAGTGTATCCATCTGTTGTTAGCTCTATGTAACTTTATCTCAAATTTTGTTTAACCTATATTTTTCGTGATTTCCATTTGTATATTCTGGTTCTGTGTTATTTCAGTGCAGGCTTGATAAAAAAAAGATTTTAGCATGGTAAGGCTTTACAAACGTCAAAAAGAAAAAGTATGTGAAAATTTAATTGAAGCAGCATTGATTGAGATTAGAGAGGGACGTCCTCTTCATCGAATGGCTGTTAAGTATGGAGTCAATCGGAACACTTTACGTGCAAGACTTAGTAAATTGCAGCCACCACAAGAACACAAGCAGGTAAATGTTTGTTTCCCCTTTTCTTTGTTTTATTATTATTATTATATATTTTTTTGTGTAGTTATAATATTTTATGTAAATATATATATATAGATGTGTGTGTTTATGTATATTTATTACATTTTAGATTTTCACAATCGCAGAAGAGAAAGCTCTCGAAAATTATTTATTACGGTGTGCCTTCATGTACTACGGGTTAACCTACACTAGAGTTTGTCAATTGGCCTTCGAATACGCAAAGCGCCAAAAAATTGTTCCACCTAAATGGCGCCAGAATGAAATCGCCGGAAAGGACTGGTTATACGGTTTTATGTAACGCCACCCTGATCTTACTTTACGCCGGCCGCAATCTATGAGCCTTGGAAGAGCAAGTGCATTTAATAAAACAAATGTAGAATTATTCTTTACAAAATTGAAGGACGTTCTTGTGCGCTATAAAATTCAACCAGAAAGAATTTGGAATATGGATGAAACAGCTCTGACAACTGTTCAACGTCCTTCCGCAGTCGTCGCTCTTCGGGGAGCTAAAACTGTTTCATCTATTACTTCTGCCGAGCGTGGCGTTTTGGTGACCTTGGTCTTGTGTGTATCAGCGCTTGGAAATCGCATACCACCATTTTATGTCTTCCCACGTGTGAAATTCCATAAGCACTTTCTGGCAGCTGCTCCCACTGGTTCGGATGGCTCAGCGAATCCTTCTGGCTGGATGAAGGGTGATCATTTCCTTAAGTTTTTAAACCACTTCAAGAGATATGCCAGCTGCACTAAAGACAATCCGTCACTGCTTATTCTGGACAACCATGAATCACATTTGTCCATAAATGCATTAGATTTCAGTCGCGAAAATGGCATCGTAATGCTAACGCTGCCACCACATACCACTCACAAATTACAGCCTTTGGACAGAGCAGTTTTCGGGCCTGTGAAACGTTTGTTCAACGTCGCCTGTGACAATTGGATGCGTACAAACATTGGCAAAACAATAACCATTCATGATATTCCAGCTCTCAGTTACGTGCCAATCACTGGTGGCGCATCACCTTCAAACATTCAAAGCGGATTTGCTGTCACTGGAATTTTTCCTCTTAATGAGAATGTTTTCACAGAGCAAGATTTTATTGGCGCTGAAGTGACTGATCGTCTACCAGAGTGTCGTCCTGCCTCACCAGAAATTGAGGATGACACCGAGATGCAGCCAATTGATATTAACCGAGATAATATGAATTCAAATTCAGTTGATTACGACCGCACATTGGAGGAAATTCAACCTTATCCAAAGGCACCGCCTCGCAAGAACTCTGGTCAAGGTCGCAAACGTCGTAAAACTGCTATTGTGACGGACGATAGTGAGACTGAAGCTTTACGGAAAGAACATTCAGAACGAGAAAGCAAAAAAATAAGAAAAGAAATGGCAAAAAGACGAAGTGAAGAAAAGAAAACCGAAAAAGACAGAAAGAAGAAGGAGCAAGAAGATAGAAAGAAGAAAAGAGAAGCGAAAAATAAAGAAAAACAAGCTCATCCTCGTGGTCGTGGTCGTCCGCGAAAAACAGCTGTTGTGACAAACGATTTAGAGCCCCAACCTGGTCCAAGTGGCGTTAGACCTGCGCGTATTGTGGCTAGGAATCCCACATATAGATACAATTCCGATGAATCTTCTGATTAAATCGGCCAAGTTTAAAAAATAAAAAAAATTTTTAACTATTTTATTACCGCCTAATAAGAATAAATGACTTCGGTATATTCCATATTTTATAAATATTTAATTAAAATAAATTTAATTTAGCAAAAAATTTATTTTCGTGTAGTTTTCTGTTGTGTTTTGATTGTTATTAATTAATTTTTACGTTTTTCATTAAAAAAATTGCAATTGGTGGTTTCGCCCCACCTGGTGGGGCGAAACCACCAATTGCAGATGTCGCGTAAAACGACCGTATCTCGAAAAGAAAAAGAGATAAAGAGTTGAGTATATGGAGTAAAATGTAGCCAAGGAATCAATCTTTCAAACCCTTTTTGAACTGGCTCCTTATTGGCTTTAGTTTTCAAGTTATAGCCATTAAAGTGCAAAATTGGTGGTTTCGCCCCACTCTACTCTATATTTTTTCTAAAAATTGAATTCAAAAATTTTTTTTTAATTTTTTTCGGGCAAAAAAAAATTTTTTCTTTCTTTTATTTTTTCCTTTAAAGTACTTTTTATTATGAATATTTTCCAAAAAAGTTTATCTTAATCGGTCAACAAGAAAAAAAGTTACGTGCCTTTTTTAAAAAAACGATCAAAATTTTGAAAAAGACATAACTCAAAAAATTTTGAAAATTTTGAAAAAAATTTTATACATTCTTATTCCATGCATATAAAGAAACAAATTCTCAAAATATTCTTAAAATTGCTAAAATCATCAAAAATCCTCATGATCACTTGGCTTGGAATTGCTCAATAAATCAAATCTGACATAACTTTTGAGATAAACTAAGGGCCATTATTTGGCCGTTTATGACAAGTAGGTAAAAGAAAAATGTAAAATTACATATTTTCGACGTAATGTAACAGACGTTTGTGAGCCTCTTTTTACCCGTAGGTCAAAACTGCCCTTAAAATTGACATAAATTTTGAAATGTATTAGGAATGGTTTGTTAACTTTTGATAATTAGGTCAAAATTGCCCTTAAAATTGACATAAATTTTGAAGGGTAGCAGGAATTGTTTGTTAACGTTTAGGTCAAAACTGTCCTCAAAATTGACCCACATTTTGAGGGTAGATGGAATTGATTGTTTAAACATTCTTGTCCCACTTTCTCATGTACATGTCCTTTTAGGAAAAAACCTCAGCTTTCGTTTAAAAAAATCGGACCTTTCCATCCCAAAAATTAAAATTTAATTTTGATTTTTTGGGTCAAATTTCTTTTTTCAAAATGCTTATTTTCAATCGAAAGAGCATGCAAAAATTTTTCCAAAATGTACCTTGCCAAATTTTTAAGTTTATTAATAGTTTAAGAGTACAAAACTATCGAAATAAGCATTATATTTCTATGGGCTCAATTATAACGTGTAAGGTCTTAAAATGTTCGTATTGAAGTACTTTATCAATTACGATTTGGCCTTTTCAAAAATTCAAAATGGCGATTAAGTTTTGACACATTATATAGTTGAAAAGTAGAAAATGTCTAATTAAAACATCATTTAAAAAGAAAAAAACGTTTCAATTGGCATTACACAGATCACCAACAGTGTTGGAGGTTTAAAAAATCAAAATATGTTGAAATTTTTCAAAAATTTTAGAAATAGAAAATGGTAGATCCAATATGGTGGACTATTTTTTTAAAATAACACAATTTACTCAAAACTTGTAATTTGGGGATTTTTAGGGTCGCTGATTACAAATCTGAACTCAATTTTCAAAAATTCAAAATGTCTGACCCAATATTGCAGGCTATTTTTTTTAGTAGCCCAATTTACTCAAAGATTGTTACACAAGAGTTTTTGGGGTGGCTAATAACAAATCTTAACTCAATTTTCTAAAATATAAAATTGCGGACCCCATATGCTCATTTAAACAAAAAAAAATTTGTATCTCATTCTTTAATTAATTGGCCGTGTCCGATTTAGACCCATGGGGTGTCCGGTTTAGCCCCACCAATTTTCGGATTTTCGTTTTTGAGGTAGTCACTTTCGAAGCAACATATCTCTAAAGCTATTGTACTTTTTTTAAATCGAACAAGCGCGATTTGTAGGTGAAAGTACAAGCTTCAAAACGGTATATTACACTTTAGCAAAAAGTATGTTTTTGTATGAGTTTTCTGGTCAAAGACCAAATCTGTCCGGTTTAGCCCCGGTCTCCCCTACATTAAAACCTTTGTTTTTCAATTACTCATGGAACGCCCATTGAAACGCTATGCCGCCGAAGTGGTTAAATGATGTTTCATTTAGACACTTTCTACTTTTCAGTTCTATGATGTGTCATAACTTGTCCGCCATTTTGGATTTTTAAAAAGGCCAGATAGTTCTTGATAGAGTACTTCTATTTCTTGACATATAGGTTAAAAAATAGTATCCATGTGGGCCCTTACTTTACGTGAAAATCCTTGTTTAGTTTGATCTGTTTTTTTACCTATATTGCAAAACGTTGTCCCTGTGTGTGCCCTTACATTACGTCAAAATCCATGTTTAATTTTATTTATTTTTTGAGCTACGGGTTTTAAAAGGAGCTTTATGTGAGCATCAAATTACGTCAAAATTTGATCTGTGTTTTACCTACAGGGCAGAGCTTGTCACCTCAAATAGGACGTCAATGTTTAAACATTCTAGTCCCACTTTATCATTTATATGTCCTTTTAGGAAAAAACCTCAGCTTTCGTTTAAAAAAAAATCGTATCCATCTCCCTCAAAAATTGAAATTTATTTTTAATTTTGATTTTTTTGGGTCAAAAACATTTTTTTTTCAAAACGCTTATTTCCAATCGAAAGAGCATGAAAAAACCTTTCCAAAATGTACTTTGTCAAATTTGTATGTTTAATTGTTTAAGAGCCAAAAATTATTGAAATAAGCATTGTACTGAAAAACACAAAAATTTAACCCCCTCCCCCTCGGAAAATATTGGACTAGGTAAAAAAATATTTTCACGAAAAATTACTATCTATGAGTACTACAAAAGCCCCAAGTTTTGCTACGATTGGAGAAAAATTTTTCTCCACCTTGATCACTTGAGATGGAATCGCTCATATATATATATATATATATTGTTATTTTTATTATTATTTTTTAATTAAAATAAAAATCATAATATAAGTTTTAAGTATGATAGTCAAGAATGAAATATATGTTATGGGCCGAACAAGTTGTTTGCAATTTTTACATTTTTTAAACAAAATAACTGTTAACGGATTCACGTACCATAATCAGTTACTATACTTTTGTTATACTAAGAAAATAGATAGTTGAGCTTATATGAAGGTTAAATAAAACTCATACGGATTTTAACTTTTTAAATTTCTATTTGTTAAACAATAATTGTTTAAACAAATTAAAGAAAAAAGCACATGTAAGAAATTAATGGAAATTTATGGTAATTTATGTGGTAAGATATAAAAATTGTGAGGTAATTTATAAAATATTAATACAAAACATACTTCTAAATTGAAAAACTAATGCAGGAAATTAAAAAAAATTTTTTAGGTTGTCTAATGTAGAAAAGAGAAATAAATAAGTGGATTTTTAGAACAAAAACAACAACATTATATAATAATTATTTTTATTCATTAATTTTTCTAAAGATATTTATATTTGTTTCGTAACTGACCCTAGGGACAGCCTTCACCATGATGATTCGGCTCTTAAACTTGCATTTTATAAAAAAAAATATTAAATCTTATAAATTAAAGTGGCAATAGACTTTTGTTTGTACTCATTAGAGTTACTTTTTCACGTTGAATTCATTACCACCAATTCATTACATAGCACAAAAACTTCCAGGAATCTTCTAAGAAGTTTCCCGTGGGAACTTTCAGAAGTTACTCTTGGTAACTTTCTGAAAATTTCCAGGAAATACAATAATGTCCGCAGGTTAGAAGCTTCACATGGAAACTTCCTAATAACTTCCTTGAAGCTTCCCATAGAAACTTTCTGGAAGTTACCTGGAAGTTTCCAAAAATGATTAAAAAAATTTTTAGTGAAATTATTATTTAAAAAAGAGACTCGAACCATCATGGGCCTCAAAAGTGTGCTGCTGAGACAGCGCTTTATGCGCTCAACTAAATCGTCACTGGACTTCACAGGTCTAATTTATATATTATGTATTTCATTATATCCTTGAGCATTTTTGGAAACTTCTTGGTAACTTCCAGAAAGTTTTATAGGCATATTTTTAAATAGATTTTTTAATAAATTACCATAATTTCTAATTAACCCCTTGCGTGTGGATGACGTGTATACACGTCATGAAAAAAACGGCCCAAAGTTAAAAAAAAATTAAACTCAGTGGATTATAACTTTTACTAGACGAAATCCTACCCTGAGTTAGTCAGGCTATATTATTATATTAATATTGTGTATTTTATTGTTTTATTATTAAAATCGTGCCAACAAGTTTTAAATAATTAATAATGATCACTGTGAGAATATTATGTTTTATAATATATTTAACTAATGTTAAGCTACACACTTTATTTGTTTAAACAATTTATTATTGTTAATTGCTAACATGTTTCTTTCTACGCTTAAAGAAATGCAGTTTTTTTTGCAATTTTGCAATTTATCGACCTAATTATAATAAAGAACAAACATTAATCAAAAAATTATCAATTTTATAATTGTTTAAAAACATAATTATTGCTAAATGCGAAATCCCGAAACAAAACACCTAGCAACTTGAAATATTTGTCTACTTTTGCAATTAACTGAGTTAAATAGTATCACATAAAGAAATTTGATAAATTAAACAATTCAGCAATTGTTTAAATAAATAATTATTGTTTTTTACCAACTCTTCGGACAAAGAACCTACAAACTTGTAGTTTTTCTTAATTTTGCAATTTATCAAGGTAATTATAATTGCAAAATTAGAAGTAACTTGCAAGATTCTACGTGCATTGTTTAAAAAAAGTAAATATTAATAATCATTTTCCTAAAGATTTGTTGAATTTTTAAATTCATAAAATATCTTTATGTTATGTTAATCAGCTTACAAAGTTACAAAATTAGAAAACACTACATGTTTCTATGTAATTTAGGTATAGAATAAGTAAATAACAACAATTATTTGTTTAAACAAATAATAAACTTGTAAATAAATGCAAAACAGTTATACCTTAAAGACAAGTTGATAGATAAATAAATAAAGTCAGCTTGATAAATTGCAAAAATTCGAAAACACAGCCTAACTGCCCATGTTTACCCCCTCCATAGTAATTGACGACTTTATGACTTTAGAAAACACCTCTTAAAGTATTTATAATTAATTGTAAAAAATAAAAGTTAATTTTTCAAAAATTATTTAATAATTGTTAAATAAATAAAAAATAAAAAATTTATTTATTAATTTTTTGAAAAAAATTACATTTATTTCTTCTTTTTTCTTTAAAATAAAGCTCAATATGTGTACATTCAATACCGGTTAAGAAAAAAATGCCGCTTGATTGGTTTTCAAATAATTAATTATTTAATTTATTAATTAACTAATTAATAGTAGTAAGAAATTACTAAAAAATGAAATACTTTTCAAGCAAATAAACTTTTTTCAATTATGAGCATATCATAGTAAAGCTGATTAAATTCCGCATCCAACGAGTGTAAATGCATCTATTTTTTATAAATAATTGTTAAATAAATAAATAATCAAAAATTTATGTACTAATTTTTTGAAAAAATTACATTTCTTTCTTCTTTTCTGCTTTAGAATAAAGCTCAATAAATGTCTAAATTCAATACCGGTTTAGGAAAAAATGACGCTTGATTGGTTTTCAAGTAATTAATTAGTTAATTAATTAATTAACTCATTTTAATAGTAGTAAAAAATTACTTAAAAATTAAATATTTTTCAAGAAAATAAACTTTTTTTAATTACGAGGTTATCATCGGAAAGCTTACGAAATTCCGCTTTCAACAATCATAAACTCAACTGTTTTTTATAAATAATTATTAAGTAAATAAATTTTTGATTATTTATTTATTTAACAATTATTTATAAAAATAGATGTATTTATACTCGTTAGATGCGGAATTTAATCAGCTTTACGATGATCAGCTCATAATTGAGAAAAGTTTATTTGCTTGATAAGTATTTCATTTTTTAGTAATTTTTTACAAATTTTTATTAATTAATTAATAATTCGAAAACAAAAAAACGGCATTTTTTACTAAAGGGGTATGGAAAGTACATATAATAAGCTTTATTTTAAGGCAAAAGAAAGAGAAAAAAAATGCCGATTTTCAAAAAAAAGTCAAAAATATTTTTAATTTTGAAAAAATTAATTAAATTGTTAATTAAAAAAAAAATTTTTTACACCATTCGAAAGAGTAGGAAAAAACCTTTCGAAAACATATAGGGCAAAATTTTGTCCACTCTACTGTATTTTAGCTACATTAGCTAAAAAAATCCACTGTTCACACGTTACCAAAAACTTTAACCCCCTCCCCCCTCTACAATTTTTAATAAAATATTTTAATATTTTGTGGATAAAGTACTCTCCTATAGTACTAAAGATTGTGCAAAAATCAGCCCGATTTGAAGACTTTCAATTTTAAGTTAGGACAATTGAGAAATTTTGCCCTATATATAAAGAACCATTTACAAATTAAGTAAGTCTTTTAAGGAATGGGGGGGACCAGCTTTTAGTTACGACCAGTAGAAACATTAATGCTAATGTATGTAACAGTGTCTGACATAAAAAAGTGGAGGGGTTTCAATTTTCAAAAGAATTTTAGGTAATTTATAGATGGCCTCTAACGATACTTATATAAGTGTTTTTCTCAAAATAATATTTTTTCAAATTGCGGACACTTTATCACTGAATATACTGAACCGGTTTTAATAAATAATAAGACGTTTTATTTGTCAGCATGTCCTGTCTGTGAACTCACCAGAAAATAGTCAAAAAATTAAAAAAAACATTTTTGCAGACTAGAAAAATAAATTATTGAAACATCAGCTATTTTTTTATGTAAGTCGATTTTTTATTATTGGTGGTGGATTTCCATGCAAGACGTTTTCCTTTTTAAAAAGCAGTTTGGATTTTTTGTTTCTGATTTGTCAATCTTGAGATAAACTGTCCGCAATTGGACAATTAACTTTTTGGAGTTTTGATCTGGATGCTGTCTGCAGATTATGATATTAAATAAAAATAAAAAACAATTAATTGTGGAATTTGTTATCTATCATATTGGATCCGCTATTTCAAATTTTTTAAATCCGACTTGAGATTCGTAATCAGCGACCCGAAAAACCCACGAGTAACGAGTTTTAAACGAATGCAAATAGTTTTAAAACTAGTCATTTGCCATATTGGATCCGCCATTTTGAATATTGAAAATACGACTTTAGATTCGTAATCAGCGACCCCAAAAACCTTCAAGTAACAATTTTTTAGCGAATCCAAATAGTTTTTAAATTTGTCATCCACCATATTGAATCCGACATTTTTATTTTTGAAAATATGACTTCAGATTCGTAATCAACGACCCCAAAAACCCCGAAGTAACAAGTTTTGAGAGAATCCAAATAGTTTTTAAATTTGTTATCCGACATATTAGATCCACCATTTTTAATTTTAAAAATTTGACTTCAGATTCATAACACTGGTTTACAATGAAATTGCCAATCGAACAAAACATTTTTTTTCGATTAGTAGGTGTTTTCTGAGTAAAACAATTATAGTTTTAATTTTTTTCCCTCGTGTAGTTTTTTTGTAGCTTCAAATTTTGTATTTTTGAGGAGCGACGGCACTTAAATTTACCTGTAGGAAAATCAACTTATCCAAAAGTGATGAATAGGATGTCGTAGGAAAGGTAATTAAATTATTTTTCAATCCATATATTACAGAATAAAATTGAATGAAAATTGAGAGATATACAGTCGATTCAAGATCAAATTTCATGGAAATTTTGATGATTTTTAGACACTTGACTAACTTTTGTTAATTCGAAGAGGTGGATTCAGTCTGTGCAAACATATTTTAAAAGTTTAAAGATAAACTCATGAAAATTAATACTTTAGGGTTTCTGGGGTCTCTAATTCCGAAACCAAAGTCGGTTTTCAAATTTTTAAATTGATGTTATGTTGATGAAAAATAAAAACTTTACTCTAATTGCAATAAACTATCTAATTTTTAATTTTCAATAAATTTCTATAACTTTTTGACTGCAATACTTTTTAAATATATGTAATTAACTTCATCAAAGTTAATTTAAAAAACAAAAGTTTTTTAATAATAAATAAAAATGATTTTTTTTTACTGTTTTCGAGCCCTTTTACATTCTTCATCCCCCTCCTTGATGTTTTCAGTGTCTGTATTTTCGAATGAGATTTAAAATGTATTGCAGTTAAAAAGTTACAGAAATTTATTGAAAATTAAAATAGTTTATTGCAATTAGAGTGAATTTTTTTTCATCAACATAACATCAATTTACAAATTTTAAAACCGATTTTGGTTTCGGAATTAGAGACCCCAGAAACCCTAATGTATTAATTTCAATGAGTTTAGCTTTAAACTTTTAAAATATGTTCGCACAGACTCAATCCACCTTTTTGAATTTTCAAAATATGACATTGAATTTGTAATGAGAGACCTAATCAGAGAGCCAATACTCGTCCACTCTATTGAAGCCACCATTTTTAATTTTTAAAATCTGACATCAGACTCGTCATCAGCGACACCGAAAAACGCCGAGTAACGAAATTGTCATAAATTCAATCGATTTTTTAAAAAAACTTGTCCGCCATATTAGATCCGCCATTTTGAAATTTTGATATTTGACATTGTATTCGAATTGAGCAACTCTAGAATTTCTTGATGTGTGATTTTAGTAACTTTATCACTTAACTTTATTTTACTATTTGCATGTTTGCTGCAAGTATTGAAAACTATACTAAAAATGTCAAAGTAGTTTCGTTCACTAAGTGTAGTGTAGAATTTTCATTTTTAATCCAATCAAGGTCCACAAGGGCCCAAAAGTTTCTCAATGGCTATCAATAGAAAATTAAAATCCTAAATATTTTCTACTGTTTGTTGTGGAAAAAATTAACAAAAGTTAGTCAAGTGTCTAAAAATCATCAAAATTTCCATGAAATTTGATCTTGAATCGACTGTATATCTCTCAATTTTCATTCAATTTTATTCTGTAATATATGGATTGAAAAATAATTTAATTACCTTTCCAACAACATCCTATTTATCAATTTTGGAAGAGTTGATTTTCCTACAGGTAAATTTAAGTGCCGTCGCTCCTCAAAAATACAAAATTTGAAGCTACAAAAAAACTACACGAGGGAAAAAAATTAAAACTATGATTTTTTTACTCAGAAAACACCTACTAATCAAAAAAAAAATGTTTTGTTCGATTGGCAAAAAAAAGTTTTTAATTTGTAAACCTGTGTAATTAGCGACCCCAAAAACCTACGAGTAACAAGTTTCAAGTGATTCAATTGATGAAAAGGTTTTATACATTTTTGGCCCAGTTTATAATAATATTTCAGCTCCACACGGATGGGGTTAATATTTAAAGATCATGTGACTTAAAATGGTTGATACATCCCTGAACGTTCACTTACTAATAGCATTTAACGAACCTCTTTACGGTGGAATCGTCTGATTGCTTTCCACCGTAAAGAGGTTTATTTTTTGTTTCTGAATTAGTAAAAAATAGTTTATTTGTAGTTAAAAATAGCTAAAAAAATAATTAAATTTGACTAATTGAATCAGTCAAAAAGACTTTACTGAAACATTACTTTTTTAAACTAATTCTATGGAATTTTGATTATTCGGGACTTCTTTAATTAAATACATTGTAAGAATAATTTTAGCAACATTCCGAAAAAAATCCGGAAAGCAAATTCAGCTGGCTGAAACTCGCAGTCGCGCTCAATACCCTCCCATAGGCGTTTTGTGGGTGCTGGTTATTATTTACACCAATTTTGTTTGTTTAGCATTCGGAAACATTATCAGCAATGTATAAACTACAATTCGTGAAAGTCGCATTGTTTTCCTATTTAGTAAATTTTTTTATATCGAATTTACTTCAAAAATTAGTGAAATCTCAGAAATTTTGGTTGGTGCTGGATATTGTTTATAACAATTTTGTTTGTTTAATTTTTCTCTTACCCGTCACTTTTTTTCGATTTGCCTCAATCTTTCAGGAAAATGTTTTATTTATACCTTGATTAATTTTTTTGGGTGAGATTAAAGATTTGGAAACATTGCCCAATAACAGACCACCCTAATGCATGGATTCTGAGCGCGATTGTTAGTTTCAGCTAATTTTATATTGTTAAATATGAGCAAATAAGAAAACAATAACAAATTAAAAGGTTATGGTAATACTTTGTCAGGGCGCATGATTTCAGACAAATTGTAATTTTTGTGATTGACTATTTAAAGTTATTTTATCTAAACAGGATTATCTTGATCTACAATCTGACTTAAGGCGACTTTTTCTAGTTCAAGTAATATTCTTGTATTTAATTATCGCATTGGTAATAAAGAGGTTTTGAGAGTATCCAGGATTCGTGAGCTTGAGGTACTCATTCATGGTTCCTTTTTATTTTCTAAACACATTGAGTATAGTATTAAAAAAGCAACCTACATAGCACAAAAACTTCCAGGAAGTTTCCCGTGGGAACCTTCGAAAGTTACCCTTGCTAACTTTCTGAAAATTTCCAGGAAATACAATAATGTCCACATATTAAGATACAATTGTCTATGACTATGAAATGACTTACAAGTATTAATTGATAAGTGTTTTCACGTTTTTTCGTTTCTGAAGAGGACGGCTTTGATTGTCGAAACGTTAAAATAAGACGTGTGTTTTTTTATTATTAACCTGACTTGGATTGATTGATATATTTCATCTATTTTTAACAACATGATTACTTATAACTAACACTTTTTTAATTGTAGGAAGACCGGAGTGTAATGGATCAGGGGCTTAATGAATCATTTTAATTTATCCGAAAGTGATAAATCAGAGTAATTTTGATCTCCGATCAAAATAATGTAGTTGGTATACTGAAAGTTTGTACGAAGTTTTATTGTAATTCATTCATTAGTGTAGAAAATATGGTAGAATAAGTTATTATGACACTTGAAAGTAAAGTTTTAAAGTTTTTGTTATATCTTTTTCAAAAATAGCTTTAAAAATCTAAAATCTCGTTTTGAGCTTGAAACATTTGTTTTTAAAGAACAATTGTTAATTTTTTACTAATACTGACAGTATTGATGAAAAATAAAAAAATATGCTACAAAAACCTTCGTGGCGTATTGGCTAAGCTACAGCGCAGAGGTGCACTCAACTAAGAGAAATCTACTATATCGGCAGAGTGCCCGTACTTACTTCTTGACACCTTTGGGCCCATGAATCGTGTGCAAGCGCTGATACTTCCCTCATTTGTGATCATTGCAAAGGCAAATAACTTTTGTAGATAATTATTAAAATATAATATAAGGATCATTATTTTTATTAACGATTAATGCAGAAGTTAAAGTTTTAATTAATGTAACATTTTGTTATCTAAAAATTTCGTAATTTGTTAGATTTTGTTAAGAAAGAAATTTAATTATGATGTTTTATTTAAAATGTTAATAAAACAATTTAGTCAAGTTTAATTTCTTGTGATTTATATATTAATAGGTTACAATGATAACCCTTGATTAAAAAAATAACTTGTAATATGATTGTTATATTTTGAATTTTACTAAAACTTTTTAAAATTTGAAAATTCCACAAAAATGTTTAAAGTTTAAATTAAAAATGTTCCATTTTGAATATTTTTATTATAATTTTACAATAGGTAATAGCCCTAGGTAGTGAACCAATACGTCCCGGCCTGAGGCGAAATGGCTCAACTTGCATTTCTCCAAAAAAATTATTCTAGAAAAAAAGTATAAGTGTTATGAGGACGTATTTTTTTAAATTGAAAGCTGAGATGTTGGGTAAGTTTACCATATTATAAAATCGCCTATAATATTAACATAATCGTCGTCATTTTGTCGTCCGTACTTCATCGTTCGGTCGTTCTACTTTTATCATTCATTCATCGTATTGTTTTTATATTCACTCATTGTACATACATACAACTTCTTCAGGAAATACTGTTTTTTCGAGTAATCATGCTGACAAAATAATACTAAAGAACACCCGGATGTCTAGGAGTCAAGTGAAAATCATCCTCAGCGAATTTTTGTTTCTTTTAAATAATCATAGCTATAGACAAACTCTAAAGTGCACCCGGGTGTCCAGGAGTCAGATGAACATCTTCTTCAAGGAATTTTTTGTATCTATCGAATAATCATAGCTATAAACCAACTCTAAAGTGCACCCGGGTGTCCAGGAGTCAGATGAACATCTTCTTCAGGGAATTTTTTTGTATCTATCGAATAATCATAGCTGCAGACTAACCGTAAAGTGTACCCGGATGATTTTTACTTGACTCCAGCACACCCGGGTGCACTTTACGGTTAGTCTATAACTATGATTATTCGATAGAAACAAAAATTCTCTTATCGATTTACTCCGGGGCATCCGGATGTACCTTGGTGTCGACGAGAAGAGTATTTAAATAATTAAATATTCAAGTTTTATTGTCATGAGTACTCGAAAAAATCGAGTACCCGAACTTTTTCTAGCTTTATATGAGGCTCGACTCGGCTCCAGCTTGGCTCGAGTTCGAACTGAATAGCCTCAGCTCGGCTCGAAAAACAAAAAGCCCGAAAAAAAACTCGACCGAGCCTCGAGCTTTTTGCACACCTCTACTATTTACTATAAATTAATCGAGCTTAATTTTGACTCTTAGCTTTACTATGATTTATTTAATTCTTGACAAAAATAACACGGAGAAATTATACTGCTTTCAAACCTAACCACTAACCTAACCCAATTTCCTCCCTGGATGACCTGGTGGACCAGGTAAAGGCGAGTGAAGGTGAGAAGTCCACTAACCTCGAATCTTCCGCAACATCTCACGATACTCCTCAGCGCGGATCTTCTTTGAGGGTAACTATTTAATTTTTGGTCGAGAATCGACAGCAACGCAAACCTGTGACTTCGCTTAGGACTGGCCAGAACCGAACTGAAGAATTTGGCAATTAGGCTTCTCGGACGTACACCGTCTTCTACACATGCGCCCTTTCTACGACCCCTATAGAATGGCAACAGTAGTCCCAAAATGTTGCGGTGTCAGATAATTGCCTGCGCCCAGAGACAATGGTTGCTAATTAATAATTTTGTTTTAGCAACTAAATAATATGCTGGAGTTCATCCCTCCTTTTGGAGGTGACTTTTTCTTTTTCTGGCCAACTAACGAGACTCTTTCTGTTTCTTATAACTTAATTGGTTTTTATACAATTTAATGGTTTTAGAGGAAGTGCGATTTTTTTCGATCAGTCCAGTGTTCTCAAATTCGGACAATTTTTATGTTTCTTGAAGACATTAATAATTATTTCAAAACAATTAAAGATAACATAAACAATTATTTATTTGAGAGTTCGGAACTGGCCAGGTATTTGTTCTAAAGTCAGAATATATCTGTGGTTTCAATTCTAAATTGT
This sequence comes from Leptopilina myrica (nomen nudum), assembly GCA_032872475.1. Classification (NCBI taxonomy): domain Eukaryota; kingdom Metazoa; phylum Arthropoda; class Insecta; order Hymenoptera; family Figitidae; genus Leptopilina; species Leptopilina myrica (nomen nudum). The sequence goes on from CM065458.1 coordinate 51,763,692, forward strand.
AAAATATTTCATTTTTGATTTTTCAAAGTTATAAGATGCTTTGAGGAGAAAAAAAAGAAAACTATGTTTAAAATGAAATGTCTTCTATTACCTTCAGTGTCCTGTCTTCTCATCATCTTATCTGTTCTTTTGTTTATATAGATTAAATGCTTTAATTAATATCTCAAGTCGAATTCCTCGGTCACCAGATCAGCAGATGTAATCAGGGGTCGAGAAATAACTTTGTAGTCTGGCAATATTTTATCAAACCCGCTGTTTCCACCAGCTCGCTTCGGTAGAATTGGTCTCGGTTGAGTGTCTCCTGGCTCTGGTTGGCGACTCCTTCTACCAACTGGAGCAGCATCTCCCCAGCTATGGCTTGGGCCTCGCGTCGGACCTTCTCCTTTTTTAACCTCCTCTCTTCTGCGCATGCCCTCAGCCAGTTCTGGCGAAGTATTGTATTGGTCCCTGAAACGCGTATTCGGGAATTAACGATTTTTAAGGCAGGGGTGGGGGTAGGTCGTCGTCCGTAATCGCAATTACGCGTTCGAATTCTGACGTCAATTCCGCGAGACTGTTAAAATCGTTAAATTCGTGTTGTCGAATCGCTCTCCGGTAATCGGCTCGAAGATTCGCGTGTACCCTGTCCATCTGAGCTGTTATTTCGAACGGTCTGGTTGACAGCTTGTACAAACCACTCGCCACAAGAAATTGTCCACACTGGTACCTTTTGACAGTTAAACTTTATCTGCCAGCTACCTACAATTCTTGTGACGTTCCTGGGATTCTTATACTGATTTGCTGTATCGTAGGAAAATCTATTTGTCGGTTCCCACTGTACATTTGGGTTTAAAACAAATCCCATTTGTCTATTTGCGAAATACGGGTTCTGGTATTCGTTTCGGTTTTCTTGTTCGAATCTTTCCCCGTATGGTGCCGATCGCGTTTGTCTGTAATACCCTCCTACTGTCGGTCTTTTCCCGGCGGCTAAAGTCGCGTATGCTTGGGAAAAATATACTACTTGTCGGGTATATAGGGTACTGTTGACTGGGCCGGTAGGGCTCTGTGGTCGGGTATCCGTACGGTCCTTGATAGTACCGGTCTATAGTCTGTTGGTACTCTGTTAACCTTCGTTCGTGTTGTCTAGATTCTAAATGATTGTAATGGTTTGATGGTAGTGGGGGTGGAAAATGTTCTCGGTTTCTGCTCCAACTCAAACCATTAAATCGTGTGTCCCAATTTTTAAAGTTTACAGTTGGGACTGTCGGAGGCATAGACGATTCTCTGGGTATTTTGGGAAACGGGTGTCCGTATGTGTCCGTTTGTCTACTCGAGTGCCCTTGATTATATACGGGTGGTGATCTCGATACCGTCGTTGTCGTGTGGCACGTCGGGCAAGTACTCCTTGCCGTTGGATTACTGAGAACGCGTTCTGTAAACAGGTTCGTTGAGGCCGTTATTTGCTGTTGCATCGCTATAATTGATTCGCGTAGTTCCGAGCGCGATTCAAATATACAATTTCTCCTCTGTGTTTACATTTACGTACTGCGGATTTGAACCTGAGTTACTGTTTGTAAAAACATTTTGTGTTCCAGTTACTACTGGACTTTCCGGTAGAGTGACAAATCGAGCCGATCCAGGTGTTGTGGGGGTCGAGGTTTGCACCCCTGTTTCGGGTATTCTAATAGCCTCGTCGCTGTCATACCATGGGACATCTAGTCGACCCTGCAACTTCGCGATTAATCGTTCTAGTCGTGATTCAAGTACTTCAGGCGAGCCTGACGTGCTGCACCCATGGAGCTCGAGTTGCATTAGGACTTCGTCAAATGCTCACTCGCTCGAAGTGTTTTTGTTCCGATCGTGTTCTTCCGTGGTACTCATTTTTACCATTTATTTTGCAACTTTGTTCTTTAAATTACACAAAGGAAAAAGATTAAATTCCCGAAACCTTCTTTTGAAATTTTTCAAATTTTCCTAAATTTCCTTTTTAAATTCTGCAACTTTCCCAAATTTCCGAAAATTTATTTTAAACTTTCCGATTTTCCGAAAAATTATTTTCAATTCCCAAAAAAATGTTTAACCTCTCAAAAATTTATTTCTAGTTTCCATATCTTTATAATTTTCTAAAAATTTATTTTTAATAAAATAGATACAGTTTTAAACCAAATTTACATTAAATCAATTAATTTGTCAATTTAATTTTCCAATTTAAAAAAAAATAAAAATCTTTAGAAATTTATAACTTTTCTTATTCGGATTGCGGTTGTTTACCAATTTAATAATTATTACTTAGCTGTAATTATTTTTAATTGCTTGGGGTAGCAATTATTGGTCACACCATTATCCAAGAAGAGAGAAAAACAAATTTTTACTGACAATTCCGATGGGATTTATTACGAAAAATTACGGAAATTTTTCAAAAATGACCAATTACTGTTTTGAAAAAAAAATTCCGTGGTGACTTTTACTTAATTTTTCCTAATTAAATCAAAACTTGCTGAGTTCGGGTGACTTGTAAAAAACCGATTTATTTTGTTCACTTTCCGCTTTATTTTATCACCTAAATTGAAAATATACGAATTCTCATTTCGTCTAAAATCAATAATTTTATGAAGTTTACCGACACGTGAGATAATTTGAGCGGGTGCATAAACAAATAAAATAAAAATAAATATTACATCATCCTATTTAGGTTTTCCTCAGTGGTCTGAAAATATTTTTATAAGAGTAATTTAATGTAAAAACTGTCAAAAACACTCATCATTTTTAACAGCAAAACATATAAATTGACAGCTATCAACTGCCGACATTACATATTGGGCCAAAATAAGTGAAACCGGCCACTTGAAAAATTTTTGTCTCCAATTTTCAAGTTATCTATGATTTTTGGTAGATATATGAGTACACTTTTTGCCCCTAAGATATTTTTCAAAAAAAAAAAATTATTTTTGAAGTAATCAGGTGTTAAAGTTTTGGGTCATTTTATTTTCATTTTATTATTACTTTGAAACAAATAAAGATAATTAGGTGAATTTTTTTTTAAATTAAAGCTTAAAGTCTATATTTTAAGGAATAAATAAAGCGATTGCTAAAAAATTAAAATTTATAATTGTTATTAACAATTCTTTTAAACAATTGCAAATTTAAGAATGTTCTCAATGTTTTTGAAACATTACATTTCGATGTTGTATTGCGCAAAACTCCAAGGATTAATTTAAAAAAAAGAAAAATGAGTAACCTTCAATATTTTAGAAATTCTGTAGTTTTTTCTGAAAAAATGCAGGCGAAAATCGACTCGAGTTACTGGAAAAAGATAAAATTGCAAACGAATAAATAAGATCGTGTTTTGTTTTTTTAGAAACTTCACGTTTTCAAGCGGATTTTTAAGATTAAAAGTCGATTTTCGCCTGCATTTTTTCAGAAAAAACTACAGAATTTCTAAAATATTGAAGGTTACTCATTTTTCTTTTTTTTAAATTAATCCTTGGAGTTTTGCGCAATATAACATCGAAATGTAATGTTTCAAAAACATTGAGAACATTCTTCAATTTGCAATTGTTTAAAAGAATTGTTAATAACAATTATAAATTTTAATTTTTTAGCAATCGCTTTATTTATTCCTTAAAATATAGACTTTAAGCTTTAATTTAAAAAAAAATTCACCTAATTATCTTTATTTGTTTCAAAGTAATAATAAAATGAAAATAAAATGACCCAAAACTTTAACACCTGATTACTTCAAAAATAAATTTTTTTTTTTGAAAAATATCTTAGGGGCAAAAAGTGTACTCATATATCTACCAAAAATCATAGATAACTTGAAAATTGGAGACAAAAATTTTTCAAGTGGCTGGTTTCACTTATTTTGGCCCTATTGCTATTTAGTTTCACATTAGTGTTCTTAAAATAGTTTTATATGACTAAATGTTGTCGATCTTAGACTCTCCTTGTTCATAGCTCATTTTTAAAGGATATATGTCGACGTCCACATGAAAAGGGCCCATTTTGGCACTATTAGACTTATCTATATGGGCGAATTCCTTGCAAAATTACGAAAATTTTGAGTGGTCATACAACTTTTTTGGTCAAAAATTCGATGAGTTACAGAATTTCAAAGTTTATAGTGACAAATACCTCATTTCGAGAAAAACGGAATTAAAGATTGTGATACCTATTAATTGTGATATCTCTGGTTCTTCTGGAAAGTTATTCAGATAATTATTGTTTTCAGTCCAGGGCACCTTAAAGATGAAAAACCAATAAATTTCAAATTTTTAAAACCACCCCCCCCCTCTTAATTTTGAAAATACATAAAACCGACAAAATGGGCCCTTTTCTAAAAATGACGATTTTCTTATTAATAAACCATTTTTTACAAGGTTTATGATTGGAAACGATTTTATTGTGTCATTTAAAGGTAAAGAATAAAAAATAAACTTATTCACAATTTTTTAAAAGTCTCTATTATGAATAATTTGTCGAAAGATCGAAATTTTCACTTCTACGACTACGTAATCAAAGACTCTAACATCAATATCTCTGGTTCTTCTGGGAAGTTATTCAGATAATAATTGTTGTCAGTCCAAGGCACCATAAAGATGAAAAACCAATAGGTTAAAAAATTTTAAAATCACCCCACCCCCCTTTCTGTTTGAAAATACGAAAAACCGACAAAAGGGCCCTTTTCTAAAAAGGCGATTTTCTTATTAATAAACCATTTTTGTACAAGATTAATGATTGGGAATAATTTTATTGTGTCATTTGAAGGTAAAGAATAGAAATTAAACTTATTAAAAAATTTTTAACAGGTTTTATTATGAAATTTTGCCGAAATATCGACATTTTTTACATCTACGACTACGTAATCAATGACTCTAACATTAATATCTCTGGTTCTTTTCGGAAGTTATTCAGATAATAATTGTTTTGAGTTCAGGGTACTTTAAAGATGACAAATCAAGAGGTTTTAATTTTTTTGACCCTCCATTTCAAAAATACGGAATATTTTTGCAAAGGACCGACAAAATGGGCCCTTTTCTTTTTCTAAAGAACCAATAAAGTTAAATACTTAAATTAACGATAAATTAATGAAAACCTCATTATTTGACTTGTCAAAACATGTAAATTGATAATAAAAAATAAAAAAAAATTAAGGTTTTTCTCAAAAAAGTATTAAATTGCAAATAACTCGAAAACTAGAACCGACAAAATGGGCCCTTTTCATGTGGACGTCCACATATATATGGGACATTCCACGTCAACCGCATCAGGAGGCTGTCCAAAATTCTATGTGATCGATCTTAAAGAGTAAGGTCTCAAAATAATCGTGTGAATGTCCTCTATCAAAAACAATCTGGTCTTTTACACAAAACAATAGGGCTGAAGAAATATGGCGCCTAAAGTGATTAAAAATAAAATTTTGTTTCGAAAATCTTCTGATTTCTAGAAACAAACCATTGGAAAAAAATAAGTAATACTGCTTCCCAAGGTTTTTGAGGTCGCTGATTACAAATCTGAAGTCAGATTTTAAAAATTCAAAATGGCGGATCCAAAATGTCGGTCAAATTTTAAAAAAATTCATTTGATTTACCTAAAACTTCTTTCTCGGAGGTTTTCAGGATCACTGATTACGAATCTGAAGTCGGATTCGTAATTGCAAAATTTTGGGCGGTTCGACCCTTACAACAACCTCCTGGCTCAACCCACGATACAAGTGCTGTGTACATCATGCAGGAAATGGTAGAGCCTGAGATAAAATTTACTACTTCATATCTACCAAAAAAAAATTTGAAAGAGAATATTACTTCTTATCTAAACATTGAGTCTTTGATCAAATATGGACTCTCCATCCACGACGACACCAAATTTTTTTATGTTCATCAAATGGAATTATGGACTATACATTCAAAAATTACTTAAATATTGGACGACAACACTACGACATTTGGCTGTTTCTTTATCCAAGCGACAATTTTATTTCAGTTGCAGAAGTCATGACGTTGTTCCACAACACATCCATAACATCAGTAAGCGTCTCAATCATTTGACATTTTATAGTTCTTCCTGTCACGCACATTTCGCTCATGTTAAAAAACAATTTTGATTTAAATTATTTAAAATTGAAATCCAGGATATAAATTTTAATATTAAATTTTTAAACAAAAGATTGGAGGAAATTAAAAATTCTATTAACAATTCAAATTTGGAGAATAATATAATTAAGCAATTTTTTGTATTATCTGATAAGAAATTTGCATCTATTCGGAATAACCTCAAAAAAGGTATTTCAAAAAATTCAATTCGTTATTATCGGAAACTGATGTTATCAATCAGAGGTCGAATAAAAGTGATTGGGTTAAAATTTTTACAAATGTAGATTTACCTAGTAATGTTGTTGAGGTTGCTTCATTAGGACCTAATCATAGCACAAATTGTAAAACTTCGAATAACAATGTCATCGATATTATAAAAAATGTAGGGACTTCCATTCATACTTTGGATATAGATAACGATGTCAAAAACGAAATTAGAGACAAAGTCACATGTCACCTCTCTACTTATTTAAACAAAATACCACATATATCTAAAGAAGAGAGAAACTTGGCTAAAAAAGTTAAGATTGCAAAGAATTTTTTAAAACAACATTCAGATTTGATGTTTACAATTTCGGACAAGGGCAATTCTACTGTTTGTCTTTATAAATCTTCTTATTATCAAAAAGTGAACGATCTTCTTTCTGACACTTCAACTTATACTGTTCTTAAAAAATCCTTTATCTGATCTTCGAATAAAAACCTCAAAAATTCTTAAAAATCTAAACGACAATGAATTTCTTAATTATAAATACCGTAATAATCAGTTAACTTTGACTGATACAGTTTTACCAAAATTTTATGGTCTTCCAAAGATCCACAAAAAAGATGTTCCTTGCCGTCCGATTGTTTCACTAATAAATAGCCCAACACATTTTCTGGATAAAGTTTTGCTCAATGAATTAAAAAACAATATTAAAACTCCTAATTCACATATTAACAATAGTTTTGCTCTTATAAAAAAAGTTGATAATTTAATCATTCCTGACGATTTTATTTTGATGTCTTTGGACGTAAATTCATTGTTTACAAAAGTTCCCCTTAATTTAGTTCTTGAAGGCTTTGAACCTAGAGGTCAAATGCTTATGACTGGTAGAATGCCTTTCTCCGAAATTGTTGAATGTACAAAATTTCTATTTAACAACATGTTCTTTGTTTTTAATCAAAAATATTACAAACAGATTGATGGCACGCCGATGGGTTCTCCTATTTCACCATTTTTTGCTGATATTGTGATTTCGCTCCACTGTGCGCGCTCAGAGAAAAACCTGAATAACTTTTTACCTAATTAAAAATACTCACTTTTTTGTGATTTTTCAAAAGTAGTATAATTCCTTATTATCCATTCCAAAAATCAAATTGATTCCTTTTGTAGAACGATAGATAATTATTAATTTCGAAATTAATACAAAAAAAATGTTATTAAAAATAACTATTGTAAAAATTAAAATTTCACAAAACTGTTCAACTTGTATTTTTGTTACATCGTATAGAGTAGAAAAAAGTTAAAATTATAAAAAATACTCACCTATCCAAAAATGATGGCTCACTTCACAAATTTTGACACAGTTATTAAATGTATTCTTTCAATATTCTTTTCTGTAGACATACCAGATAATAGTCGCGTGACAGAATAGAACTTATGAATTTTTTGTGAATTAATAGGTAATGTAAGATATAAAAGGATCTGATGTACACGATAATTTCTTGAAAACATCTTCGTTAGTTGCAGATCTAGAACATTTTGTAGAAGAATGTAATCTATAGTTTTTATAATCTTTATTTTTGGCTTCTTGTGCTTCTTCAGATAACAATTGTCCAAGAGCCAAAATAGCATTGTATTTTATTATATTTTCGCCATGAATTAGAACTTTGTGAACTGAAGAGGGCATGTAGTACCAATTATAATTACTTACAAAAATTTGAGCTGTATCGCGTGTGTATTCACCAAATTTTTGTTTGAAATTCGCACAATTTTAATCATTGATAATATTATTCGCCACTTTATCATTTTAGCATACAAAACTTTATTACCTTAAATCGAGAGAAAAGATGTTTACATTTTCTAACTAGTCGTCGTATGAACTGTCTCGTAAAGTATTTTGATGCGCAAGTCTTATTTTATATATTTTTTTCGCGCCAAGACACGAGAGACTCGTGACGACAAAAAGGGGAATCGTTCTTCTTGATAAGTAACCATTGAACTAGTCACACGTATTTTTACAAGTTTGTCTTTACAAATAAATTTATATTTCTAATATTGAGAAAACGTGCAGCAACAGAAGAAGTCTCTTTTGAGTTCTACCTGTCCTGACACCATACGATTTAATTCGATGAAAAAATACAATTTTCTTGCATCAATTCTTCTCCCACAAGACATAGTTTGAAGTATAATATAAAACCGTTTAATTAAGTCTTCATTTACACTAGTTATTTCGGAGGCACATGTAAAGTTAGAAAAGAATCTTCTTGCAGTATTTCCATCATTGCTATTACCACTACCTTGACGAGGCTTATCTATTATTAAACCGAAATCTTTATGGAAACGAGTTTGAATATATTTTTTCTTAACTTCATTTTCTTTTTTTAATTTTCTGTGGTAGTCGCTGACCATTTTTTGAATGATGAGTTATACGATATATGAAGAATCAACTCTATAAATCGGATCCATGCATGTAAAGTAGAGAGTCAAAATCTGAATGTTCCCTCTCTTTCTGGCATATTAATTACACGTTCAAGATTATTCATTTTAGATGGCTTTGCTAAACACAAATTACAGGTGGCACAGGAAGGTGTATTTGTTAAAACTTTAACTACTTTCCCATCTATCATTGTAAAGTATAAATTGTGCTTTACTAAAAGAATATTTTCATTTATAATTAACGATGAAGGTGTCAGAGCAGCGATTTAAAATTCAATGTCACTTACAATGCTTTTTCTTTTCTCAGGAATTTCTTTTACAAACTCTATCAAAATGGGGCGCCAAAAACGTGTTGATGAAGGTGATGGATTTTGCCAAATAATATTGCTATTCTCCTCATTGACCAGTTTAAGAGGCACAAGCGAAGAGATCAATAAATTAGAATCAGATATGAGTTTACTTTCGCCTGATAGTATTTGCTTATATTCGCTTTGTCCAGAAGAACCGTCAAAACCCCATTTGCTATACAAAACCAAAATTCTGCCTTTCTGCGTTTTCTTTTATCTAAAGATATTTCATATTCCTTGCATGGTCTTCCCCCTTTTATTTCTGAAGATGAAGAAGGCTCTTCTGCATCTAATTGTATAGAGATATCTCCATTTAGCCACATTTCATTATTACTCAAAAATATATATTTTCTTCTTCCAGCTCTCACGTTTATTAATATTTACGGAACCCATTTTACGTTTTTTCAAATATCAATTTATAAAAATTTATTAAATTAATCTTTAAGCAATTTTACAATTGAACGTAAAGAATTATTTTTAATATATAAAGTCAATAATAATTTGTTTATAACAATATTAACATTTTTTATTACCACTCTAGTAAGAATAAACTTATTATTTATGTTTAATTACATCTCTGAATGTCAATTTTAAGTGAAATTTAAATTTAGGACACTAAATGTCTATCAAATATGTTAGAAAATAATTTTCGTCTACATTGCTGTTAAATGAATAAATAAACAATTATTTTAAATAAATTATTAGCAGACATATTGTAAACTGTGGAAACTCAATATTATTTTTAAAAAAATTAACAAAACCCGTTAAAAATTTTAAAAGCGCTAAATTTTTGTCCCTGAAAAGTGCTATTTGCCCCACTGTGCGTTGTTACTTTCCTCCTCGTTTCAATATATTGTGCATACTTTATGAAATAAGTCAAGGAAATCATATTTTAAGTTACAAGTTAACTTTTGTTCGTTAAATGTAATGAATTTATAAATAAATTGACTTTCCTTTTGACATATTAACATAACCTAAAAATGGTTTATTGAACCAGACAAGATTTAATTCTGTGTTCTTATTTTGTTTGATTCTATGTTTGCCATAATTGTAAATTTTTGCTTTTAAACTTTAGATAGTTATTTTAATGTTTTAAAAGATTATTGTTTTTTTTAATTTTTTATATGACAAAAATGTAAAACATATGAAAAATTTTTCTTATGTGGCGAAAGCTATTACGTTACTTTTAATTATTAATTTACCTTAAAATATAGAGTTAGTACTTTTGTTTCACATTTTAATAATTCAATATTATATAAACGATAAGTTTTAAAATTAAATGCAACGTCTGTGATACAGATAAGAAGATAATATCGATGAGACATTAATGCACCTAAATGTGTTGAATATCTATTAAAAAAAATATTAAATATGTATATTTGTACTTTAAGTATCTTTGTATTTTTTTAAGTTGATAATAAAAATGTTTTAAATTAATAATAGTCTTAAAATGATAAAATATTAACTATATTCTATAATGTTACTTTTCTTTGAGGTGATATTACTTTCCTCCTCGGGGGTTAGGAGGAAAGTTACAAATGCAGAGGTCGTGACAAATTCATGCTGTGAACTAGTTATTTAATCTAAACGTCTAATTCAAATGTTATTTAATAGGTGAAAGTATTAAATTGTTTGAACAATTAATTGTTGTTGTTTTTTTCATTAACTATACTTAGAGCTATAAATTTCTAGTTTTTTCTCAATAGTGCAATTTGTCATAACTAAAATGTCTACTAATGCTAAAAAATAAATTAATTTAACATTGTTTAAACAATTAATTATTATTACTTCTTTCATAAACTGTACTGTACTGTAAAAATTGTTCTTTGCATTGAATCTGTCTAAAAAATCTTGAACTTGATTATCAGGCAAACAACAAATAGTATCGTCCACAAATCTATAATAAAAAAGAATCTCGTAATCAATCTCACTAAATATCTGGTTTTCGTAATGTTGCATAACTATGTCAGAAACTACAGAAGAAATGGGACTCCACATAGGTACTCCAAACTTTTGTTTGTAAAAATTATCTTGAAACTTAAAAACTAAGTTACAATCAATGTTTGTAAACATTGATATGGCGTCAAGCGAAATAATAGTATAGTTTTCGGGTATCTGAAAATGAGAGATACCATATCAATGTTTACAAACATTGATTGTAACTTAGTTTGTGAAATAATTAAAAATAATTGGTCAAAATTTGAAGAACATACGAAACTTTTTTATACAGAATTTATGAAGGGCTTGAGATTGTGTCTTGATAATGCGTTTTTTAAGTTTCAAGATAATTTTTACAAACAAAAGTTTGGAGTACCTATGGGGAGTCCCATTTCTTCTGTAGTTTCTGACATAGTTATGCAACATTACGAAAACCAGATCTTTAGTAAGATTGATTACGAGATTCTTTTTTATTGTAGATTTGTGGACGATACTATTTGTTGTTTGCCTGATAATCAAGTTCAAGATTTTTTAGACAGATTCAATGCAAAGAACAATTTTTGAAATTCACTATGGAAATAGCTGAAAATCGGAAGATAAATTTTTTGGACCTGTCTTTAAATTATGAAAATGGCTACATAGAAACAAATTGGTATCAAAAGAAGACTTGGTCTGGAAATTACTTGAATTTTGAGTCAAACCACCATATAAACATAAAGATCGGAATTGTTTATTCCTTAATAGATAGAGCAATAAAATTATCAGAACCAAAATATCATTCAGATAAGATAAAATTGGTTTTCGATACTCTGCAAGAAAATAGCTATCCAACTATTTTTTTGAACAAATATATAAATAAGAGAATTGACAGTTATGGAATTGAAGATAGACAAAAAGTCGATTTAGATTTTTCAAAAGTAATCTCTGTTCCTTATATAAACAAATTTTCAGACATTTTTAAAAGAATTATAAAGACCTTTAACATCATTGTCGTTTTCAAATCAATAAATAAAATAGAAGAAAATTTGATTAAACTCCCAAAAACCCGTTTAGTAAAATTTGAAAAAACAAACCTTATACATAAAACCAAATGTAAAAATTGTTACTCTTGTTACATCGGTCAAACTTTTAGACATTTAAAAACTAGAATCTACGAACATAAATATCAAGAACCCAATAAAAGTAAATCCACCGCCCTATGCAAACACTCAACGGAAAACAAGCATTGTTTCGATTATTCACAAAACAGCGTTAAAATTTAAGATACAGAAAACGACTTAAACAAACGAAAAATCTTAGAAATGTTTTATATTTTAAAAGAGAAAAATTTCATAAATTTTAGAAGTGATGTTGAAAATTTGAGTATTCTTTATTTGAACATAATTAATTAACTTCTCTTTTTTTTAAAACGAGTTACTCTTTTTTTCACCTAATATGCTATCTACAGACCTTGTCTACTTCTCTGTCACCCACCATGTTATCTATGGACTTTGTGTTTTTTTTTCGTACATTCATTATTACCTTCTATACAAACTAATATAAACCATGGAGCATATGTGTCACATGGAAAAATGTAAAAAAAAACATTTTTTAATAATTTAACTATTATATAATCTCATATGAAAAAGTTTTTAAAAAAAGGTTTTTTTTACTATTGTTTATCTAAATTTGGTTTTTTTGCCATTTTATGATTTCTTTTATCGTTTATGGAGATTTTAAAGAAATAGTGACAGACCTATTTTGAGGTTATGTCTGAATGTTCCATGCTTGTTTATTTTTTTGACTTTTATTTTTGTCTGGTACGTATGTTGAGACACATAATGTATATTTTTACAAAAACATATGTATCTGTGTGTGAGTCATTATGTTGAGTCCACAATAGATAAATCGGACTACTAATGTGAACGTAACGTTTACGTTTCGTTAACGTGACATGCTCGCAACACGTGTTTGACAGGTGTGTAAAGACATTTGTTTTTTGTGTTTGACAGTTATTTAACGGACCGTGTATTTGTATTTTATTCAAACATGAGTTTGTATAATATTATTATTTTGATAATTATGCAGTGGACAAGTGTTTTTCGCCTTTTATTTATTTTAAAAAAGCAGAGGAGATCATTTCGTCGTTGGTGGGTTAAACCACATATTAGAAGTCACATGAGAAATGCATTTGGTGCATACGAAAATTTATTTTTATATTTTATGCGCGAAGATCACGAAGAATTTTTTCGTATGACCCGAATGACACCTGATGATTTTGAAGAGCTTTTCAATATTGTTGGTCCACATCTCAAGAAGGTCAGCAGAAGAGAACCTCTACCACCAAGACTCCGAGTAGCACTCATTTTAAAGTAAGTAATTTAATTGTTTAAGATTTATAATACAATAATTTTAAAACAATTACCTAGAAAAAAGTAACATAATATTTAAATTATTACTTGTAAATGATTTAATAAATAATTTTACTTAAATATTTCAAAATTATTTCAAAATTAATTGTCTTTCAAAAGAGTTTCGTTTACAATTTTCCTAAATAAAATGAACATCAAAGGTTTTAATTTTTAATGAATTTAATTAGAAATGTTAATGAACTTAGATTTGACAAAAATATTAATAATTCAAATTCTTCTGAAATTAAATACATTTTTAATAGCCATATATTTAATTAATTATTAAAAATAATGGATTTATAAAAGGATTTTAGTTAAAAACACTAAAAAATGTATTTTGGAGAAATTGCAAATGATTGCAGAGATTCAATTATTTTAAAAAATTTCCTGAATTCACTGATTTTTAATACATATGTATACCATTTTAATAACATTTTTTAAAGAATTCAATTATTTAAAAAAATTGCATTAAAGAATTTTGAAAAGTATTCAATTTGAAAAATTCTGAAATTGGAAAGTTTCAGGATATTTGAAATTGATTTTAAAAAATTTTAGTTCAAAATTAAAATAAATAACAATTGGATTGAATAATAATCCAGAAATTTTTTTAACCTTTATGGGACTGACGAGGTACCCGGGTAACAAAAACAAAATTTATTCACCCATAAAAGCCGAACAAGGTACCCCTATACATTTAAGGAAAATAGATGTTAAAATATCTATTAAAAAATCGGACAAATGCGAGTTGCACTCGCACTAAAATCGAGGGTTCCGTACACCAAAATGAAACTTCTTTTTACACAAACATACATATACGGTATTTATACATTTTTATTTATACAGATACATATGATAATCCCCTATTTTAATTACCACATATATAAACCTAGTTCACAAATATGTCCGCCAATTAGGTTCGCTATATTTTTTCTGTAATCTGCACTTAAAAGTTAACATGTGTACCAAATTGCAGCTCACTAGATCAAGATATGTAAAAGTTAAGGGGGGGAGGACAGCCCATTTTGTGTAGCTAGGACTGACACACGAGTGATTTCATAAGGGTTCCGTTTGTACACCGTAGGTGTACGGAACCCTATAAATTATAAAAAATTTCATTAAATAATTTTTATAGTACTGCACATAATTTGTTTATAAAATATGTAATTCAGTTACTATAATTAATAATAATAAATCGTCAAATTAAACATAGGTACCCGGGTACCTCGTCCGTCCATAGAAGGTGTTTTTCTCCTAAGTCCCATAAAGGTTAAATAAGGAATATTTCACTAAGTATTTTTTAAAGGAAATAATTTTAATGTTTTTTTTAGCTATTTGGCAAATGGAGACAGTGTTAGAACAACCCAACACTTATTCAGGGTAGGGCGTTCGACGATTTACAAAATGGTGCATGAAGTATGCGAAGTCATTTTTCGTCAATTATCTCCATGGTACTTACGTGAAAGAACTACTCAAGAATGGCGAATAATATCTGAAAGTTTTCGAGTAAAATGGAATTTGCCCCACTGTGCAGGAGCTTTGGATGGCAAAGAGTTTGCCATAAATAAACCACCACACAGTGGAAGTCTTTACTACAATTATAAAAAATTCTTCAGTATTAAGCTATTAGCAATTTGCGATGCTTACTGTCGCTTTACGTGGGTCGATATCGGAAATTATGGTAAACAGATATAAAAATATAGTAATAAAAAATTCAAAAAAGCATGACTCCGATTCAAATTGATTCCAATTCACATTTCACTTTAATGTCACATGTAATGCTACACTGTAAACAAATTAGGTTTTTATACGACAAAATAGAAACAAAAAAACTATGTTTTTTATGAAAAAAATTGAAACCGCGTAAAAACAGAAATTTATAATTTTTAAATAATCCTAGTTCTGCGGCGATAGCCAAAATTTTATAAATTATTGGGTAATACCACTTTAAAGGCAGAAATGGAGACCAATTCTTCATGATTAGTTTTGAGAAAATTTAAAAAGGAATAGGCTTTCTTTTTGGAGGGTTTGTTATTCCATTTTATTATTATTATTCTATTCTATTTTCGTTGATTTTATATCAATCAATCTGTTAGAATCTTTGTCGGCGATAGACGGCCTTTTTTTACTTGAAAGAAATTTTAATTTACTATTGAAATACTACTTAATATATGGTGAAAATTTTAAAGTTATAATCTTTCATGGTTCTTAAAAAACCCCTGAAAACACATAAAAACAAACGTCATCACATTGTATAACCCCTTTAGCTCTCAGTGGAGTTGTAGTTTCACACCCAACAGTTCATTCTTTTTCTTTTTACTTCAAAAGCGTGTGAATTTTATAGATTCCTGTTTGTAGATATATTTTAACTCCTTTTTTTACAGTGCTATTAACATAACATGTAACATTACAGTAATATTACGTTGCTATTTAGGTAGACTTGACAACAAAAGCAGTAATTAATGTTTATATGCGTTTTAGGATCTGTAAGTGATTTATCGGCATGGAGGAATACTGATTTTTATAAGGCTCTACTTCAAGATCTGATTCCTCTGCCTCCAAAACGTACTTTACCAAGGTCTACAATTGTAATTCCATATTTTTTTATAGGAGACGAAATTTTTACACAGCGTTATTCTTTTTTGATGTCTCCCATTCCCCGCCGCCGTGTTCTCATTGATGAACAGAAATATTATAATTATAGGTATGTAAATACATACAAACAGTTAAACATTTAAACAAAAACTTTTAAGAAATTAATTTCATATATTATAATTTATGTTAGATTATCGAGGGCAAGGCAAACAATCGAAGCAGCTTTCGGTTTATTGGTATCCATGTGGCAAATATTCCAGCATCCACTAAGATTCAAGCTAGAGACGTGTATGATGGTTGTGTTGGCAACAATTTGTTTGCATAATTTTATAATAACAAGAAAGTTGGAACGAGAAGAAGAGGTACCTTTGCCGGAAAATCGAGAAGGTAAACAAATAATGAAATAGTTTTTTTATTAATCGAATTTTTACTTGCTATTGGGATTTGAAATCACGTAAAAACGACCCATCGCTATACCTGCTTTCGGAAACCATCTTGGTTTTTTATCTCTTTCTAACATATGCCCAAGAAAGAGATAAAGAACGAAGAAAGCTTCGAAAGCGTGTAAACACCAGATGGCTTATCGTAGAATTTCAGATTCCAATATGGTTCGGAAAAGGTTAAGCGGGGCATAATAAAATTTATAATAAAATATAATTATCTTTCTACATAAAACATAATTTTAAAACATTTTATTATTTAGAACCTGATGAAGAGGAAGTTGAAAACGAGGAAGTGGAAGAAGTCAACAATATCGATGTACAACATGAGATCCCTCAAAATGTTAGGCAACAAATTGATTTTTTTGTTGCTTATCTGAATTCCGATGCTGGCCGCTTGTTCTAATTTTTGCTATATATTTTATTGAAAAAGACAGTAATTTCGAGGGCAGTTAGACGTCATTGATCAGTTTTAATACTGCATTTAAAAAATATGTTTTTAAGGAACTGGTGGAATTTAAGTTCCTTCTATGAATATTTTGAACAAGTTCGATGATAAGTTGCGTTTAAACACTCTCCATTCATTGGCTTACGTGTTAATTTAGAAAATCCTGCTTCTCATCTTCGGCGAAATGAAATGAAATTGTATAAAAATATAGCAAATAAAAATTTACCTATTTTGATAATTGGTTAAGTATATTTTATCAATTTTTTTATCTCTATAATTTTTACTCAATTTTAATCTTTAAAAATTTAGATTGATTAATAATTTAATTATTATTTATTGCAACATTAACCTCAATGTTAAATTTCTCAAAATAATGAATAATACATCTAAATTGTTTCTATCAATTATAAATTTAATTAATTAAAAGTTAAAAAAAAATTTTTAAATTTAATTTTGAATTTTAGTAAATTAATTATAAATTAATTATAGTTTTCATCGACTTACATATTCAGTTACTAATAAAAATTAAAACGATTCTAAATTTAATTTATCCAAATACCAATTAATATTTATTTAACATTTATTACTATTTGAATCAAACAATGTAATCAAATTATTAAGAAAAATTAAAACAAGCGTTGGGCGATTTTTTCATCTATTAATTTCTTCAATTTCAAAAAGCAATCCTTTCTTTTTTCTTCAGGAACTTTTTTCCAATAATCTTTAATGACGAAAAAATAATCATTAACAGCTTCAAATCGTCTAAGATCTGTTTCTGTGTCAGATTGATTTCTTTGACCTGAAAAATATTAAATTTATTAATTTATTGAAATAATTTGCCATTTGCTATTTTTGGGACGCATGATTATTCCCCAAATGTCATTTTTCCGAAATGTCATTTTACAGAACTGCACTTTTGCGAATAGCCATTTTTGCGAAAAGACAATTTTGCGAAATGTCACTTTTGCGAATTGTCATTTTTGCGAAAAGCTATTTTTGCGAATTATCATTTTTGCGAGTCGACATTTTTACGAATTGTAAATTTTCCGAAAAGTCATTTTTGCGAATCGACATTTTTACGAATAGTCAATTTTCCGAAAAGTCATTTTCGCGAATTGTCATTTTTACGAAAAGACATTTTTATGAAATGTCATTTTTGCGAAAAGCCATTTTTATGAAATGTCATTTTTACGATTAGTCATTTTTTCGAAAAGTCATTTTTACGAATTGCCATTTTTGAGAATTGTCATTTTTGAGAAATGACATTTTTGCGAATAGTCATTTTTGCGAAAAGTCATTTTTACGAATTGC
This sequence comes from Leptopilina myrica (nomen nudum), assembly GCA_032872475.1. Lineage (NCBI taxonomy): Eukaryota > Metazoa > Arthropoda > Insecta > Hymenoptera > Figitidae > Leptopilina > Leptopilina myrica (nomen nudum). The sequence continues at coordinate 51,781,870 of CM065458.1, forward strand.
CATTTTTACGAATTGCCATTTTTGCGAATAGTCATTTTTGCGAAAAGTCATTTTTATGAATTGTCATTTTTGCGAAAAGCTATTTTTGAGAATTGTCATTTTTGCGAAAATTCCTATAGTAAACTTGAATGCATATATAGATTTACTATCGGAATTTTCGCAAAAATGACTTTTCGGAAAATAGACAATTCGTAAAAATGGCGATTTGCAAAAATGACAATTCGCAAAAATAGCTTTTCGCAAAAATGACAATTTGCAAAAATGACATTTCGCAAAAATGACTATTCGCAAAAATGGCAATTCGTAAAAATGACTTTTCGCAAAAATGACTATTCGCAAAAATGACATTTCTCAAAAATGACAATTCTCAAAAATGGCAATTCGTAAAAATGACTTTTCGAAAAAATGACTAATCGTAAAAATGACATTTCATAAAAATGGCTTTTCGCAAAAATGACATTTCACAAAAATGTCTTTTCGTAAAAATGACAATTCGCGAAAATGACTTTTTGGAAAATTGACTATTCGTAAAAATGTCGATTCGCAAAAATAACTTTTCGGAAAATTGACAATTCGTAAAAATGTCGACTCGCAAAAATGACAATTCGCAAAAGTGACATTTCGCAAAATTGTCTTTTCGCAAAAGTGCAATTCGGTAAAATGACATTTCGGAAAAATGACATTTGGGGAATAATCATGCGTCCCGCTATTTTTGAAAACTATTCCATGATTGTAAACAACTTATTGTATTAATTTTTATAAATTTTCTTTTTGCAAATATATAAATTATATTTCAATTATATTACTATTATTTGCTATTATTTTCTATTAATTTTCAAAATATATAATAATTTTCGATATTAAATAATAAAAATAAAAAAAATGTTACCACAATCAATTGTTACCTTCTTCAATTTGTCGTTGTTCATTATCATCTTCGCCACTATAAGAATGACAATTCCCATCATCAACAATTTCACAATCCTCGATATTTTGAAAATTGTCATCAATTAATTGAATGTCTCCAGCGGAGTCATCGTCCATTTGTTGGCAGGGCAAATGATAAGTTGACAAAGTTCTAAATAAAAAAACGGTTAAATTAGTCTTTAATCTTTCCAGAAATTTAAATCACAAACATAATCTTCCAAGCGTGACTCCAAAAAAAATTTATATCGGACTTTAAAGCACTTTCAAAACCCAAATTAAAATTTTTTTTAAATTCCTTCGTTTAAATACGAGATAAAGTAAACTACTAACAGTATCTATATCGTTTTATGCCTTTTGATGATCTGGTACTAATTTATTATGTCAATGGAAAATAACATTTTTGTAAGGACTCTTGGATCAAGTTTATATATCATGAAAAGTTATTAATGTCTTCTATAAAGAAACTAACAATTTTTCTTTAAATAATGAAAAAATATGCAAAAGATTTTAAATAAATTCATTTAAACATTTCTTTTAAAAAATAAAGAAAAAACCTATTTTTCGCTCCTTATATTTATAAATACCCTTTTAAAGAGAGGAAAGAGAAAAACGTTCACCAATACACAATTATTTTTTTTCAATAAAGCAACATCTTTACAGAAGTTTTCACGGGGCGCATGAATATCCCATAAAAATTATTTGTTAGAATATTTATTGGACATAATTTTATTAGATAGAAAATTCATGTAGCTGATTTGAAAAATTTAGATTTTAAATTAACGCGAATTTTTACATAGACAAAACTATTATTTAACACAATATTAGGTCACCGAACTTTTATTTTACAGAATCTTCAACTGATTAAAGATTTAATTAACATTCTTTTTATTTAAAATAAATGTAATCTAATCGAATTCTAATTTGGAAAAAATATCATTCAGCAGAATTTAAATGAGTTAGAACATTTAAATGTCAGAAATTCTATTACATAGAATCTTATTTTGTTTGAATTTTAATTTGCACGAATTATCACTTAGTAGAACTCCTAAATTGCCGAAATATCAATTTAAAGAATTTCCATTTGTCCGAACAATCATCCAGCAGAAAAATATCAGCGCCAATATTAAAATTGACCAACCACTATTTTCTTAGTAATTTCTGATTGGTCATTTTTAAAATTGGCGCTGAAATATTTCTGCCGGATGATTGTTCGGACAAATGGAAATTCTGTAAATTGATATTTCGGCAATTTAGGAGTTCTACTAAGTGATATTTCGTGCAAATTAAAATTCATACAAAATAAGATTCTATGTAATAGAATTTCTGACATTTAAATGTTCTAACTCATTTAAATTCTGCTGAATGATATTTTTTTCAAATCAGAATTCGATTAGATTACATTTATTTCAAATAAAAAGAATGTTAATTAAATTTTTAATCAGTTGAAGATTCTGTAAAATAAAAGTTCGGTGATCTAATATTGTGTTAAATAATAGTTTTGCCTATGTAAAAATTCGCGTTAATTTAAAATCTAAATTTTTCAAATCAGCTATATGAATTTTCTATCTAATAAAATTCTTTCCAATAAAAATTCTAACAAATAATTTTTATTGGATATTCATGCGCCCCGTTTTCACGATAAATCGGGAGACTTTTAGTGGAAGCTTTCAGGAAACTGCTAGACATTTAAAAATGTGCACCACAATAAATATTCCACTGGAAGCTTGTAAGAAGTTTATAATAGAATCGTAATAAAAGTTTCTACCCGAATTTCAAATTAAACTCCTATTGAAAACTCAATCGAAGCTTTTCAGAAGCTTTCAGTGAAAGGTTACAGCTTTCTCGAGACTACAGTAAAACCTTTCCTTGAGATTTCAAAGGAAAATTCATTGAGGCGGACATTTAAGTAAACTATTTTTTTGTATAATAAATGAGTTCAGATTCTTGACTTTGCAAATAAATTATATAAATTAACAATTTTTAAAATATGATTTGAGAAAAAATTATAATAATATTATAATTTATACATACACGGGTGGTTCATTGAACTTTTTAACAAAGTCCATGATTGTAACATATGGAAACGATGAAGTTGACTCATTTTCTGGGGCTGCCGATCCTGATGGAATATATTCTTTATGAGTTGCATTATAATATTGTGTCCTTAGAAGATGCCACATATTCTGGATTTCTGTTACTAATAGTTGATAAATAAGAATATTAATAAAACCGTTGCAAAGTTAAAATTGAAATTTTTGTGTTCACTTCATGAACACTTTGCTTTTTTATTAAAACTTTATTTTTTAAATAATATAAAATGCATTATTCCCGTAAAGTATTGTAATAAAATATCAAAACTCACAAAAAGTTATTTTCTTGAAAATTTCTATTTTTTAATATTTTATTGTAAATCAACATAGTTTTAGAAAAAAATGAATTTTTCGGTTTTAATCCTCATTACTTCTATAAATACTCATACAAATTATACTTTATATAGACCAATACATTCGTCTTGATACTCTTGTAAAACTTGAAATATTTATGAAGAAATCGAATTTGAAAATTGTCACAAAACAATGATTTCATGAATAAGCAATAATAATATCTTACAAAAAATGATTAATTAATAATTTCTTGTTTTTTGGGAAGATTTAAAAAATGGTAACCTGAATATTCTTTTTGTGTAACCAAGTACATCTCTGACGCTATTTCATTCCATGTTTTTCTTTTTTTAGTCACATCTCTAAAATCTTCTCTTTCTCTATCATAAATTATTGGGCACTGTTCAACTAAATTAATTAAAATTTCCTTTGGATCAACACTTTGAGCTTCTGCCATTTTTAATTGTTTTAAATTAATATCAATTAAAAGCTGTTCTAAGCTGTTGATTAATAAACGTTTAATTATTTTTATTTTAATACATGAAGTTAGTTTTAAATTAATATTCCCTTGTTTTTATTTTTGTTTCATTGAATAAACAAAATCTGATAAAAGGTTAATAAAAAATATCAATTAGTGAAGAAGTGTGTACTTGGATCGTAAATAGGAATCAAAGATAAATAATAACAAAATGAACCTACACACTGATGAACATAAATTAATTGATATAGTGCGTTCTAACCCCTGGATTTACGAAACAAAATTTCGCCAGACCTACAAAGAAAAGGAGAAAACTGCTAAGTGGAATATAATTAATGAGCAACTATGGGCAATGGGAGTCCAAATTGAAGGTAAGTTTTATTTATTTTCTAAATTTAATTTAATAAGATTTCACTATAATGAAAAAATTATATTTAAATTAGTTAAATTAGTTAAAGAAATTTAATACAACAAAAATTCTTAATTTAAAAACATGTTTATTCGGCGTGTAAAATTTTATTTAAAAAATAATAAAAATAATTTGTTGCAGATCCGAGGAAATGTTGGAAAAATTTAAGAGAAACTTTTACACGCAACGATAAAAAAGATAATAGGAACTGGTACTTATATGACAATTTATTCTTCTTGAAGCCTCATATTAAACACAGAAGGTATATTTTCTTTCAAATAAAATAAATTGTATTAAGCTCTTTTTCAATTCTTTATTTATTTTCTTAAGGAGTGAACTCAAAATATGTGGATAAAATTTTTTTAAGATATATCATCTAAATTAATTTTTTTGGAAATTCATTTTGAAACTATAAATGTATAATTGATTTCACATGGAATACAAAATAGTAGATTTTTATTGTACTAAAAAATAATAATATTACATATAGGTACAACTATAAATCTTTAACAAAATAAAATATTAATAGCAAATTAAAATAAATAATCTCCTATAGTAGCTTCAAATAACTTACTATAAGAATAATTTTTAAATAATTTTTTTATCATTCTAAAAATAATTTTAATGCAGTTTTCATTCAAGTTTTATTAAAATTAAAGTTTTTAAAATTTGTTCGTTAAAATTAGAAACATTATACATTTTCAAAATAATAAAATTTAACTGCTAAGAATTTAGTTTTAAGTCTGTAAATAAAAAATAAATCAAACAAATAATAATTTTCCTATAGGATCATTGGAAAGACGCCTAAAAACAATGAAATACTCACTTATCAGAATTCTTTTGAAGGTATAGTTATAATTATAATAATAATTATACAGTAATGCAGAGGTTTTGCAAATAAAGTGGTAAACATTTTTTCAAATTAATTTTTCATGCTATAAAAGCAAATCTTAAGTAAAAACTTTTTACGATATTAGTGTTCGATTCTAAAATTGTTGAACAATTAAAATTGATTTTAATCGCTATTTTATTCGCAAAATAAAAATGATATGTAGATTTATGTAATTAGAGAATATTGAGTACTACTTTATTATTATTATTATTATTATTATTATTATTACGAAGTTTAAATTTTAATATATTAGTAGTTTATTTGAATTATTCTATTCTGTTACAAGAAATAAATTAGTAAAGTTTTTACATTACTTTTTTCTTTCACAATCAGTCGATGAAATGAATTCCACATCCGACTCAAGGAACGTAATACTTCAAGAAGTGGCAAACTCTCAAGACCCGAATTTGCGATTCTTCCTTTTGCCAGAAGTAACTGAAGTTGAGACATCTGCAATGGAAATTGACAACGCTGCAATGGAATATAACAACAATTATGAACCTCAACATATCACTGACACTGATCAAGTTGAGGGTGACAAGATGCAGTCAGAAGAATTGGGTTCCGATAATCTAATGCAAAACTCCCTCTTACTTTTTGCTCAAAATGAACCTGCATCAAACCTAATACCTACATCCAGCTTCAGGTCTACCACTGGTTTTGGTTCGACACTATTGTCAACAGAAAATTCTGTTTTATCTTCTTCTGTGAACCAGTTATCTAAAACATATCGAACTAGTTTCTCAGTTTCCACTAATTTTGGTTCTCAAAATCCATCTGATAGCACTTCTTTTGCGTCTTCCACATTAAACCCATCCATGTCAGAACCAACACCTTCACCCAGTGTCTCGCCTGTTGCCGCTTTTAGTTCTCAAAATTTGTCAAAAAATTCATCTTCTACTCGAAATCCAATTGCGTCAAACCTAAAACCCATGCCCAGTTTCAGGCCTGCCACCAATTTTGATTCACCAATTTTATCAAAGAAAAATTCTGATTTACCACTTGCTATAGATTTCTTGCCTAAAACACATCAAACGCACAGTTTTTTGGCTTCTAACATTTTTGGTTCTCGAAATCTATCGGATTTTGAGAATCGAACTTCTTTTGCGCCTTCGACTTTAAACCCATCCATGTCAGAACCAACATCTGCATCCAGTATCTCGCCAGTTACCGGTTCCAGTTCTGAAAATTTACCAAAAAGACCCATGCCCAGTTTTAGGCCTGCCACCAATTTTGATTCACCTATTTTGTCAAAGAAAAATTCTGATTTCCCACTTGCTATAAATACCTTGCCTAATACACATTTAAGACGCAATTTCTCTGCTTCCAACATTTTCAGTTCTCAAAATGTATCGGATGGCACTTCTTTTGGCACTTCGACTTTAAACCCATCCATGTCAGAACCAACACCTTCACCCAGTGTCTCGCCTGTTACCGGTTTCAATTCTCAAAATTTGTCAAAAAATTCATCTTCTACTCGAAATCCAATTGCGACAAACTTAAGACCCATACCCAGTTTCAAAAAATTCATCTTCTACTCGAAATCTATCTGTTTTACATTCAAAAGTTTCTCATCAATCCTCTTCAGCGCCTACTGTGGCTTTTAATGTATCATATACGCAAAAAAGACCTGCTCAATCTACATCATCAGCATCGAATTCTACAACGAAGCAAAACAAAAAAATGAAGAGATCGTCCGTTCCTGCAGCTTCAAAAGTAAATCACAGTCTTCCCACTCTAGCAACAAAACCGAAAACCGTTTGTAAAGTACCTCAATTGGCCAAATTTGCAGTAAATAAAAAAAAGAAATTGGATTATGAAATGGAGAATGTACGTCTGTTTTGTCAGGATGCTATGAAGCTAAATGAAAAAGTCTCTAAAGTATTAGATTTGAAAGAACTTGAACTGAAAAATCGATTAAAAATCAAAAATCAATCAATCCAGTATTTAAGAATAGTATTAAGCCAATCATGATGGATGATGGTTACTTAAATATTTTAAAAAGAAAATGGTTAAGACTAACGGAACAAGAACAAGACGAATTGTTTGAAAACACACCCACTGCCATGGAAAACTTTTTCGCCTAGTGTTTATTTCAATGTTTTCTCGTTAATTAATGTTAGAATAATCTTTAAATATAATTGAATAAGTTTGACAAATATTTATGTCAAAAATTGTAATTTTCATTTTAAGAACGTTTTCCTCTTTCCAGAATTTAAATAAAATATTTAGAAAATTATGTTTTAACTTTTATTACATTAAACTTGTATTAAAATTAATTCTGACAACAATTTGAATAAAATTATTTTAAAATTTAAATTCAAGTATCCTCAAATTAAATATTCAAAATTGAATTGTAAGGTTGATAATGATTAAATACTTACTGTATGCAGATAATACCATAATTTTCTAGTAGACAAATCAAATATAAACTGTTGAATTTAATATTTTTTAGTATCCAAAATGATGGGTCTTATTCTTCTCTTACATTATTTACAATCAAATAATTTAAGTTTTATTACTGTTAATAATTAACAATGTGCAGATAATAAACAGGGTTACTACAATTTTTCTCAAATGAAATTCCCTGACTTTTCTAGTTTTCACATGTCTCAAATATTATTTTCTCATTTACATTAAAAGTTTGATTTATATAAAAAGTAATTAATTAAAAACAAAATTTATCAAAACATAGAATTTTTTATTGTTATATTAATCATTTATAGAAAAATATCTCACTTTTCAACATTTTTTCGTTGGTATTTTAAAAATTATTCATTTGTGACCTGAAATTAATGTAAAACGTATGTATTTAAGATACACTATTGCGGTCTGTTTTTATAACACGATTTAAAAAATAAAAGTAAGTAATTTAATTTCGAAAATATAAAAACTTATAGTTTTTATATGACTTTTAACTGTCCATCAATTAGGATAACCTCTTCTATTAATCGGCTTTTCTTTGCAGTCAATTCCCTTAACAAGGATTTTCCAGGTGTTTTTTCATTTTTTTCTGACTTTTCAATACAAAATAAAATTCACTGACATTTCCACACTGAGAGAAGAAAAGCACAGATTCTGAAATGTAAAAGTTCAGCATCTGTACTCCAATTGAACGCAGCAGCAGTGCCACTGTGTGATAGGTGTTGTGCTAAAATGTGAAACGTATTTTGACTTTGGCTTGAGGTACAGATGTTGTTCTTCAAATGCTACTGTTTAGAAGTACAGTATCTATCGGTCGCTATGAAACAGATCCTGTACTAATTAGTTCGTACTGCCGCCGCGCTTCTTGAGTATAGTATCTGAACTATGAATGACACCAACTGAATAAAATTAAGAACGGGAACTGACACGCATTTTACACAGCCGGTGTCTGTCACAGTACGGATTCTATGCTTTTCTTCTCTCAGTGCAGGTTTCCAGACATTGTAGCAACCCTGATTGAAATAAAAAGTATAATAATAATAAATTAATAACAGGTAAAAAAGTATTATAACCTTTGACTATTATATGCTAAAAATATTAGAAACTACATCTGCTGAAAATTTATATAATTTTTTATGCACGTAATTTAGAACATTTCTTAATATTATTTATTTATTACTTAAATTACTTACCGTGTGTAATTTAAATGCTGATTGAAGTTTATGAATACCGAATAAATTAATATTAAACTGTATAATTTTATTTTTATTGTTCCTTTTTTTACCGAAGCAATTTAATACTTCGAAATTGACAGACACTAAAATTTAAATACTGAAAATAAATTTGAAATTGGAAAATAAAAAATTATTTTCTACACAGAACGATTTGTTTACTTTTTACACATCTGTCAAACACGTGCTGTAAGCATGTCACGTTAACGAAACGTTAACGTTACGTTCACGTTAGTCGTCCGATTTATCTATTGTGGACTCAACCTTAGATCTGTGTATCTATTATATTGTCTTTTTACAGACGTTTTGTTCCGTTTTTTCTGATGAGGATGCAAAATACTGCATCGAAACGCGTCCAAATTTTGATGTAATTAAAATAAAGTTTAAAGCCATTAGGCCACAAGAAAGAAGGAAATCTTTACAATAAAATATTTATGTTTTATTATTAAAAAATTATTTAAACAAATTATTGTTATTATTTTCCAACTTTTTCCATAATACACCTAGAAAGTTGCAATTTTTTCTTAATTTTTCAAATTACTAGGGGAGTGCTGTCAGGGTTGGACATAGTTTTGAATTTTCTTCATAACTTTCTCTGCAGTGCGAATTTCACGTTTTCGCGCATATTGTTGGAAAGATCAACTCAAGGGCAATGTTTTTGCTGTGCATTGCAAAAAAATTCGGCCAAAAGTTTCAAAGTTATAAGCAATTTAAAAAAAAAATAATGTTGTAAGGGTTGAGCCACTGTAGAAAATAAATGAAATATTTAGGTAAATGGTTAAAAATGACCTTCAAATAATAGAATGACACTTGAAAATGAGGAAAGGAACCATGAAATTAAAATAAAATCCCATATTGTGCATTTTTGCATAACATTAGATATTTTATTTCTTAAGAATGAAATCAAAAATTTTTAAATTAATTGCAAAATTTTAGGCGGTTCAACCCTTACGACACGGCCTGGCTCAACGCAAACTCACGCGTCGTTTTGCGACATACCACACAGAACAAAAAACGCGTCACACAAAACCCCAAATTTTTTTTCACATTTTCGTATAACATCTTAATAAACAATTTTAATAAATTTACTTTGTCTTTGGCATATTTCTTCTACATTTACTTCTCTTTTTTGACACCACAAAAAAGTTTCTGTTGAGCGTATAACAATGACTCGCGAAAAACAAAAGAAACTCTTGTGAAAAGTTGACTGGCATTAGTAACAAGAATTTAAGTACAAAAACAGATGGGGCTAGTGTGATAAAACAAAATAAACGCGATGGCTCAACCCTTACACCTGTCCAACCCTAACAGAACCCCCCTACATTAAATTTACTTATTATACAAGCCTGCAAAGAAATAAAAATTGCCGTTGTCATAGGTCGAAAAGTGATTTTCCGCAGTATTTGGTGCGCAGAATCCGAATCTAACAACGAAAATCTCCCATCACGTCATGATATTTAGAAAAGTGGGGGTACATTTCCAAAAGTCATGTTTTTCGCTGTTTTTGAAAATTTCTACTCAACGGCGAATTAGAGAAATCGATGATTGAAAATTCTGCTTTGCACGGTCCGACTCTTTTTGTAATATCTCGGGAACCCGTGAATATTTTTTACTGTTCTTGGTCTCTATTTAAAGCTTAGGTTATAAGGAATAGTCTGTAAAAGTAACAATTTTTTTCATAAACTTTGCTAAACTGTACCAGGAGTCAAAGTCAGAGTAAGAAATTCCGAAAAAATAGAATTATTTTTTTGAATTTATAACATGATATCTCGCTTCCTATTTATACAATACAACTTAAAATAGTGGCATTTCATTGAAAATTTAATAAGCTTTCCAATGCAATTTAAAAAAAGCATCTAGCAATTTTAACAAATTTCAAGCGACTAGAATTGATTTAAATAATTTTTGACGGCCATATTTTATCCGCTTTTTTGTATTTTAAAAATTCACTTATAGATTCCCAGACAGCGACCCCAAAAACCCCTTGGTAACAATTTTCAAGCAAATCTGCTAAATTTAGATTATTTTTGGTCAGCCACATTGGATCTACCATTTTGAATTTTAAAAATTCGATTGCAGATTCAGAATCAGCGACCCCAAAAATCCTGAGTAACAAAATTTAAGCGAATTGAGTCAACTTTTAAAATTTTCGTCCGTAATATTGGATCCTCTATTTTGAATTTTAAAAATCAGATTGCAGATTCATAATTAGCCATCTCAAAAACCCCTGATTAACAAAATTTAAGCGAATCGAGTAAATTTTTAAAATTTTCGTCGGCCATAATGGTTCCGCCATTTTAAATTTCGAATATCCGAGTACGCTAAGTTTCTAAAATTAAATGCTGGATCTGTGATATAGATAAAAAGATAATATCGATGAGACATTAATGTACCAAAATGTGTTGAATATGTATTAAATAAAGTATCAAATATGTATATTTGTACTTTGAGTATCTTTGTATTTTTCTAAGTTTATAGGGGTGAATGGGGCAAACCGGACCCCCTAACGGTTTTTTGACTCTAGTGACTAAACGAATCAACCGATTTCATTTTTCAATAGCTTGTTTAAAAGATTATTTAATTGCGCAACTTTTTCCCAGAGACATCTATACTTCATCTTTTATTGTTTAGTTGCTGTGTTAACTTTACAAATATTTTGCAAACGGTCCAGTTTGACCCACCTCCTGGGGTAAACCTGACCCCCCATGGGGCAAACCAGACCGTTTGGTTTTTTATCTATAATATTGCATTTACATAATCTACAATAATAAAAAGCATGAAGAATCATGTAAACAATGGTTGTAGTAATGAAAATAATAATTCGGGATTGAATTTCAATTAAATTAATATATTTTTAAATAAAAAAATGAAAATGTTTGTCAAGACCTAATATTTGGAAATATTATACGATTTCATCAGAATTTCCTTAAGAAAAAATTCGTAAAAGTGTAGAAAAAAACTTTCAACAAATTTTTGCTCCCAACGTTGTACAAACAAAAGTAAAAAATGCGAATTTCATTATTTATGAAAATAATTGATTTATCCAGAAGAAACTTATAAAAAATTTTATTGAAAAACATATTGAATTTTTGTGAAAGGTTTGTTATTTATGAAAGTAATTACATTTTTGCTTACATTTAATTAAAATTTTTGTTTTATAATAATTTAATTCTTTTTAAAAAATTTTATTAAAATAGATACAATATTTATTTTTGAACGATTCTTTAGATTGACTAAATTAATTTATTCAATTTTGAAGTGAGAACCTATTGTGCATGTATAAATTCAAAGAAGACGAGCAAATCGGGCACTAAAGTCTTGATTGTACTTAAAAAATTTTGAATTCTAGTGATGCCAATGAAGTCCCATATAGCATACAGTTAGATAGTCTAGATTAGACAGTCCAGATGCGTCTAGTTGAGGTAATCACTGGACTTCAGACTGCCCCGAAATTTTTCTACACGGGAATACATTTCTCAACGTAATTCACGCTTCCAGGTAAATCGACCAAAGATTACCGTAATTTTTTCGATCTTTTCAATGGGTAACGCCCAGTTTAGCCTCACGAGCTTGTGCTTTACGTTTTTAAATTAAATGAAATATAAACAAGAATTAAGTATTGGTTCATAAAAACATTACCTTCTAAAGTAGAATATTCATCAGAAAATTTATCAAAGAAATAAAGACTTCATCCAAAACTAGATTTTCTATAAAAAGAAAATTTAAATCAATGAAAAATTGATAGTAGTGAAAAGTGAAACTAGTTTAGAAAGAAAATAGATATTCTATTTGAGTAATTGATTAAATTGGTTTTAGGTGAGGAATCAGGAGGATACACCGGAAAACCATTACCAACCTATAGACCGGCTGCTCAATTAGTTTCACTTGGAGGTACTACGAGGTTTTTCTGTGAGGCTTATCTCGGAAATGACGGTCTTCCAGATGCCAAAAACTCTGTAACTTGGTCCAAATCGGACAGCAATGTAACCCTACCAAATCATGGCCGAGTATCCCAACACAAAGTTTCTCGGTGAGTAGGAAAATACTAATTTTTCCAGTGATAAATAGATTTGCCACCTGACCTGGCGCTGGTAGGGGACAAGACTATATATAGTGCTTAATTTAAGTTCTAACAATCGAACCTTATAAGGTAAGGTACTTGGACGATTTTGATCACTTTTGCATTTCAATTTGGCGCCGTGTCTGAATATAAAAATATTTACACTACTTGCTGCAAATATTTATTTGCACTTAAAACTTTTATACATTTAATATATTTATATTTAAGGGGACATTCCAGTTCATATTGTTAAAAAAATCGATTTTTTGTTTTTATTTTCGGATTTCTTATAGTGTCAAGAATACTCTCCTAAAATATTATTGCAAAATTCGAAGTAAAACAAAATCTATACATTCTTATTCTTCGCCAGGTCAAAGATGTTTTTATAAGCGGATAAGCTTATAAACGAATGATTTAAATGTTTTCTCATTTGCAATTTTAACAAAGACAAACAAAACTGGATTTGGTGTTGCTGATAAAAAATTAGATTTAATGCCTATAAGTCAAACCACAAAAACTGGAAAATTTCCAACTCTCCCTTTTTTAATAAGAGAAATTCTGAATAAAACACCATTATTTGTATATTTTGAAGAAAAAGTACTTTAAAAAAAGGGGGGGAAGAAAATTCCACTTTTTTGAGGTTTTACACCTAAATAAATATCAAACGAAGAGAATGTCACTTCGTTTTTAGTTCTATCTGTTTTAGAAAGTTTGGAATCGATTTTACCACCGAAAATGGTGTATATCGCCGCCATATTAAAATAAAAATGAAAATTTTTTTACATATTCTTAAATAAACTATTTATTACATGTAAAAAGAATTTTTTAAATAAATGACATATTTATTTTAATAATATATACTAAAAAGCCTTCTTTTTGCCTGTTTTGAACTGGAAAGTCCCCTTAAGTCACATATTTTTTAAACAAAGATTCTGCGTAGAAATATTTAGACTTGGTTATTAACATGACAGAAAACCAACACCCAGAATTGAATACAACTTGGTTGTATCAAACCTGGCTTCCCAGTAAAATAAAAGTATTGAGTGGAGCCATTATGAATTTTCAGTAGCTCTGAACCAATACGAATTCGTGTTAAAACCGTATTGGGACGTTTGACTCTATCTTTTTTCATCCACCAAATACAGTCCTCTTTTAACATTAAAATTAAGATCATATGAACAGAGTACACATTATAAATTAAATGCACAATTGTCCTGGTTATGAAAATGACGATTTCGAAACAAAATAGTGAAAAATTATTAAAAATCGTAAAAAAAGTGATAAACGCGACAGCATTTTCCATATGCATCAATGAAAATCATAATGTTTAAATAAATTAACGGGAATCTACTCTACCGACATCACTGATTCTTATGTTAAAGGTAGTCGTATTCGGTGGACGAAAAAAAGATTAAGTCAAACGTGCCAATACGGTTTTTACACAAGTCTGTATTGGCTCAGAGCTACTGCCAATTCTTAATGGCTCCACTCAATACTTTTTTTTACTCGGTTAATATTTTTCAATGAAGCTAATTACGCCTCGATCGGATTTCGTTTCCAGATTTGACTCTGATCAGTGTCCTCTAAAAATTTCTAAGTGATGTACAATACAATTGAATGAGAATAATATATTTCATAATATCTCATAATATAAAAACTGTAAAAAGTGACGTAGTTTTAGTGTAGTACATTGTGCAACAAGTGTTAAAAATAAGTGATTTTGCGAGGGTAAAGTGTACTGTTTGGGTGAAGCATCCTACTTTATGCATAGGTCCGTCCTGTTAGCAGCCCCATTATAGCAAATCGAAAAATAAAGTATGCTATAATTAAGTGCTAATTTTGTGCCCAGTTGAAAAATTTTGTGCTCATTGATAAATAATTTTTTTATATAACTCAGGCGTATTATGGTCACTTTATCTACCTGTACAGGTGCGTACTAAGTTCCCCCTTATAACCCAGCAGTCAATAAAGAAACCATTATAGCCCTAGGGAGATAAAGGGTACATTATTGACCGCTCACAGGTCAATAAAGTACCCTATATCTACCTAGAGCAATAATGGTTACTTTATTGACCAGCTGGGTTATATGGGAGAACTTAACATGCACCGGTACAGGTAGCATAGAGTAACCATAATACGCCTTTGTTGTATAAAGCAAAGTATAGAACAAGGGAGGCCAGCACCTCACCTGTTGTAAAACGCAATAATTTTTAAAAACAACTGTGTCATAATTTTGTGCTTTTTATGTGATTTTTATTGGTAGGTATTACAATTTTTTAAAGCTCACCCTTTGTACAGAAATCAACCCTTACCTGTTTATAAAAAGCATAACCAGATTAGCTCATCCACAGCGCCGGTCTATTATGCTAATATTGTAAATTCTACTCAAATTTTATATCAACTAATAGTAAATTTGAGTCACTAAACTGTTTAATTAATATCGTAATATATAATTTTTATGTATATTTAAACATAATAATATTGCATTATTTGTATTATTTCTATAAATAAAAGAAGAAATTTTTCAACTTATAGAAATAATATATTCAATTTTATAATAAATTATTGTTACTTTTGTAATGATATGGCATTATTTTTAACGTCAGAATTTCAAAGTTTCTGAAAGAGTAAAATTTATTCATTTTTGTACGCGTAAAATATCTATTTATATTACTGAGCTCACTGCTCGGCGGACAGGTAGAGATTACCGATAGCGCACCCATTGCCGCGCATCACGTGGGTTGTCTCACCTCACGCTACACCTCTTGTGGGCCCAGCGATCTATAATACTTGGTTGCCCGTACAGATCGACAGCAACTCTCTCTTCTCTTTCTCCTTTCTACCTTTACGATCTAACGGCGAGGTTGCGATACGACTCTCACAAGGAATGAGATCTTCCTTTCTTACCTGGTGCAAGCCGTCGGTAACTCAGGTACAGCTGGGGCTGCTTGCTTGTACATCCTAAAAGGAGTTGTACTCAAGACTTAGGTACAACTGGGCAGTAGTTTTGATTGATTTCTTTTATATTACTTTTGCATTATATCGAGTCATTTATTTTTATTATATATTGTAAATTTTCTTTTGGTTAATTTTAAATTCATCTTCGTTAATTATTATTTTTATAATATTTCTTTACTTGTTTTGAATATATTTTCTTACGAAGGTTTAAAACTTTGCTTTGCTACTGACATTACCCTTCATATCGATATCTCTAAGTTGACTAACTAGCGTGCTTAACCCTTTAACGCCCAGATGGACAAAATTTTGGCATCAAGTTTGAGGACTTATTTCGGTACTTAAAAATCAATAAAAAAAATTCACGAATGATCATTTCTTATGTTTTTATATGCGCTCTATCGAATGGCGTTTAAAAACCATCAAAAAAATATAAACAAAAAAGTTATTGACGTTTTTTATAAAAAAGCCCGATTTTTTTCCAATTTTTGATTAATTTTCAATTTTTTCTACTATGAAATGACGCAAAAATAATTTCAAATATTACAAATAACGAGACATATATATAAAACCTAGAAGATAGGACTATAGAGAAAATTAAAAATTAAAATGGCGGCTCAAAAATAGACTTTGAAGTTCAAATTTTTTTCAAAATTTTGATACGAAAGTACGAAATTATTAAAAGCGTTTAAATCGGCTTGAAATTTGTTACTCTGTAGTTTTTGGGGTCGCTGATCACGAATCTGAAATCCAATTTTCAAAATTCAAAATGGCGGATCAAATATGGCGGACAATTTTTTTTCAAACTCATTAAATTTGCTTAAAATTTGTTACTCGGGGGTTTAAGGGGTCGCTGATCACGAATCTGATGTCAAATTTTCAAAATTCAAAATGGCGGATCCAATATGTCGGACAATATTTTTCCAAACTTATTAAATCGGCTTGAAAGGACCCCGCACAAAATGCATTGGAATTGGCTTACCGTTAATTTTGTTCAAATTTTCAAAATTAGTAGTTCTAAGTGTCCTAATTAAAGATATAATTTTGTTAAACTCAAAACTTCACTTGTTTGGCTGAAAACAGGGGGTGAAAGTACCCCCTGTCTAAGGCATGAAATGAACATTTCAGTGCTTTTAGCCAAATAAACCATTATTTTTGGTAAGTTTAATGTCAGAAGTCACCAATATACATAAAGAGAGAACTCTTAATGTTAAACAAATAAAAATGTAAAATATCAACCCTCAAAAACTACCCCTTGTACAGTTAAAACCATATAGAAAAGGAAAAAACTATTTTAATCACAGAAAATATTTTTATAAATAAAATATTGACTTTTCATTTACTAATACATATGAGATGTCATATTTACCCTTACAAACAACCCCAACAACAACAACAAAAAGCAACCCCTTTTATATTTTAAATAAATCCAGTAAACCAGATAAATGAACAGTTTATACAGAGAAAGACTTTTGAAAATCGACTGGAAGTAATTATTTAATCTTCCGTGATTTTCAGTGCAATGTTCAAAATAAAAAAGTACCCTTATGAAAAAAACAACCCCTTAAGATTTAAAGTGAAAAAAGTAAAAAATCCATTTCAACCAAAGAAAACTATTAAAAATAGTAAACAGTTTATTATGTTTAAAAATCTTATAGTATGTAATTCTTGCCTTTAAACTGTATTGACTATATATGTGTTTTCGTGTGAATGACGCCAAATGGTGAAAGGGTAGGAACACCAGTGCGAATATCGATATGTACAATAGTATAAAGTAAGTATAGCATAAGCAGTACATACAATCTTCCTAATATCATATGGCTCCGTCTTTGTGTTGTGTTCTGCGCACGGAAGACTGCGCCTGATATTATTTTGAAGATGGTCCCTTTCGCTTTGGAGCGTCACATATATGATTTCTTTCATCAGCTCATGACATCGCTTGAAAGGCAACATTTGATACCAGCTTACTGTATATCCTACAATATCTGGATTAAGAATATGTTAATCATTGTTTAAAATATTGTAGAGTACATTATTTAAACACATTTTTAGAGTTTGATTGATTTTTCAAAGATATTAGCATAGCATCGTTGTTTCAGATTGCGGGTATTTTGCATACTTACTTTATACTATTGTACATTTCGATAATTGCACTGGTGTTCCTACCTTGAAGTAAATAATAATATAAACAAAATGCGTTGCTATGTTTGTAATGCAGTTTTTCAACCTAGACAAATGTCATCTATCGAAGGAGAAGAAAATGTTGATAAGAGCGAAATTGCAATTCGTTGGCGAGAAGAAAGAGGCTTTCCACCGCTTGCAATTGGTATTAATACACGTGTATGCATAACATGCAAGCGACTTATTAATATTGAAGTTAATGAAAATGAAAATAATCCATCTTGTTTAAGACTTAATGTCTTAACGCAAACATCGAGCCATACGTGCCTTATTTGCAATCGGATAGATAATGTAGTACGACTTTCAGACGAATGTCGTGTTAACATTTTTGTCCTGAAAGACATTTACGTTCAAGAAAATGTTAGGTGTTGTCCAGAGCATTTAGATGAACACGGTTTCATCCCTGCAGATCTCATGCAACATCTTCGTTTTATGAATAGATTTTATTGTATTAAAGGTCCTCAGTTATTAAAGTTTTTAAATGGTCTCAGCGGTTCTGTGAAAAAAAATTCGAAAAAAAAATTCGTAGATGAAAGCGATTTTTCGGACGATCAGTTCAAATCATTTTCTCCAATAACTAAGGAACAATTTCGAGATTTATATTCTCTATTCGATCCAGCGCAACTGGTACCAGGTCAGAGATATATTTCAAAGAAAGACCTTTTAGTATTTTTATGCAAAATGCGGCAAGGTCTACCAGATGAATTTCTTTCAGTTGTTTTTAATTATCCCAGCAGACAAAGTGTTAGTATGGCTGTTAGTAAAGTAAGAATATTTTTAATGGAATCATTTGTTCCTCAAAACATTGGACTTAACGCAATAACGAGACAAGAATTCATAGAGAGATATGTACCTGATTTTGCAAATACATTATACAATCCGACACCAGAAAATCGTAAAGCAATTGTCATCATCGACGGTACTTACGCAAAAATTGGGAAATCTAGCAATTTTCAAGCTTTACGACAATCGTTTAATCTTCACAAGAGTTGTCATCTTGTTAAGCCCATTCTTTTGGTGTCAACGAATGGATACATTCTTGACATTCACGGACCATACTTTTCAGACGCACGAAATAACGACGCCAACATTTTAATACAAGAATGTGAAAGAGTAGTGCTCAAATCAGAGAATGGTTAGACGAAGGCGATATAATTATTGTTGATAGAGGGTATCGCGATGCGATTCCTTTTCTTGAACGGATGGGTTTAATACCCAAAATGCCACCGTTGTTGGGTCGTAATGAACGACAATTCTCTACTGAGGATGCGAACGAAGCTCGGTTAATCACAAAAATGAGATGGTTAGTAGAATCGCGAAACGGGCACTTGCAATCTATTTTTAAAATATTTGGTAAACCCATATCAATGACACATGTTTCTCATCTTGGTGATTTTTATCGCATTGCTGGCGCGATAATAAATAAATATCGTGGTTTAATAGAAATGGAAGTAGCTACAGTTGAATTAGCAACAGAAAAGTTATTAAAAGCTGAAACAGCAAATGAATTAAAAACAAGGGTTGAAGAAGAGGAACTTTTCCGAAGAAACGCACAGTGGGTGCATTTAAACGAAAACGATCTTCCATATTTTCCTCATCTTTCTATGGAGTATTTGCGTCACTTGACATTCGGGGTATACCAAGTAAACTTGGCACCATCTTATATTCAGGATAAAGTCCATAGAGATGGCAATGAAGAATTACAACTAGATGCTTTGGTGAATGAACCTGGTTTAATAAGAATGCGCATTTATTCCAGATTTCGAAATGCTACGCGACATCAGCTATGGATACTTTATGATCTTGAAGAAAATAGAGGTGAACAGCAGCAACCTATCCGTGGTTACTATTGCACTTGTAAGTCGGGTGCAAGAACTTTAGGTACTTGTGCTCACGTTGCAAGTGTTTTATGGTACTTCGGATATGCTCGTCACGAAGAACACGTGAAATACCCTTGGACGGATCTTTTGGACAGCGTGTTAGATGAAGGAAACAGAAACAACCCTGTCAATGAATAGTTTTTTTGGATGCATTGCAGCAAAGTCCTTAAAATAAGATTTGCTACTAAGTGCAACTTGTATATATGTAAATAGGTGAGATATGTAAATAGGTGAGATTTTTTTTTAACAAGAAAAGGAGTACAAAATCTTGTACCTGCAGCCTCCACGTGGCGTACTCTGGGTAGAAAATGTTTTTCTAGCGAATGCAGGCATGTTTTTGAACAATATAATAAGATTGAAACAAAACATTTGAGAGTTTTCACAAGCCTAAAGACATGCAATATCTTCAATGGGTTATTTTCTTTCTATGAGCCTAATACTTAGAGGGATGTTTATTATAAATAGCGTCAAATATTTAAAATAATCTTTTATTTTTGTTACATGTAGGAGGTAGTTTCTTTAACAACTACAAACATAATAAACTGTTTACTATTTTTAATAGTTTTCTTTGGTTGAAATGGATTTTTTACTTTTTTCACTTTAAATCTTAAGGGGTTGTTTTTTTCATAAGGGTACTTTTTTATTTTGAACATTGCACTGAAAATCACGGAAGATTAAATAATTACTTCCAGTCGATTTTCAAAAGTCTTTCTCTGTTTAAACTGTTCATTTATCTGGTTTACTGGATTTATTTAAAATATAAAAGGGGTTGCTTTTTGTTGTTGTTGTTGTTGGGGTTGTTTGTAAGGGTAAATATGACATCTCATATGTATTAGTAAATGAAAAGTCAATATTTTATTTATAAAAATATTTTCCGTGATTAAAATAATTTTTTCCTTTTCTATATGGTTTTAACTGTACAAGGGGTAGTTTTTGAGGGTTGATATTTTACATTTTTATTTGTTTAACATTAAGAGTTCTCTCTTTATGTATATTGGTGACTTCTGACATTAAACTTACCAAAAATAATGGTTTATTTGGCTAAAAGCACTGAAATGTTCATTTCATGCCTTAGACAGGGGGTACTTTCACCCCCTGTTTTCAGCCAAACAAATGAAGTTTTGAGTTTAACAAAATTATATCTTTAATTAGGACACTTAGAACTACTAATTCTGAAAATTTGAACAAAATTAACGGTAAGCCAATTCCAATGCATTTTGTGCGGGGTCCTTTGTTACTCTGGAGTTTTTGGGGTCGCTGATCACGAATCTGAAATCCAATTTTCAAAATTCAAAATGGCGGATCCAATATGGCGGACAATTTTTTCAAACTCATTAAATTTGCTTGAAACTTGTTACTCTGGAGTTTTTGGGGTCGCTGATCACGAATCTGAAATCCAATTTTCAAAATTGGATTAAATAAAAAATAAATTAATTTGTTTATAAAAAAAAAATTTCTACAAAATTTTAAAAAATATTTTTTTTTAAATCTTTTCATAAGAAATGATAATTCGTGAATTTTTCTATTGATTTTTAAGTACCGAAATAAGTCCCCAAACTTCATGCCAAAATTTTGTCCATCTGGGCGTTAAGGGGTTAAATTTTGTAATGACGCTTTACGCTATTTTATTAATTTATTTGATAAAAGATAATTTATATTGTAACCCGGACTCCATCCGGCGAGCAAATCCTTTGGCTAATAAAATTCAGATCATTACACTTTTTAAAATTATACATAATTAACTATTAATTTTGA
Organism: Leptopilina myrica (nomen nudum); assembly: GCA_032872475.1. Classification (NCBI taxonomy): domain Eukaryota; kingdom Metazoa; phylum Arthropoda; class Insecta; order Hymenoptera; family Figitidae; genus Leptopilina; species Leptopilina myrica (nomen nudum). The sequence continues at coordinate 51,803,444 of CM065458.1, forward strand.
ATTAGGGTCATTTGGGGTAAATGTAAACGAAATATCTATGTTTCACCAAAAACATTAGTTTTTTATTAAAACGTAAAATGTATTGATTTTTTTGCATGAACTTGTTACTTTACTTTCCTAGAAAAATTTTATGAAGTACAACAAAAAATTGGTGCACCTGAATCGCCTAAAACTGACTGTTTACATCTACCCCGAGATTTTGAAATTTTCCTAAAATTCGGGGTAAATGTAAACACCACTGTAGTTAAGCGAGGTTTAAGAAACAAGTTATTACAAGTATACTACTGTTTTAAGGGATGAAAAACTGAAAAAAAATTCTTCGTAGATGTACAGTAAATCAACTTGTCGACTGATAATGTATCATATGAAATAAAAAATCAACCATTACAAAATTAGCAATGTAAAAACTCGAATAACTTAACAAATTTTAATAGATTTTCATTCAACTTGGTAAAAATAAGTTTTAAGGTTAAGAATCTAAAATGAAATTTTTTAATTTCAAAATGGCAGATCCAATAATTTATTAAATTATTTTTTAATGTAGTTGAAATTTGAATTTATTAACTGTATAACTATTCTTAAGCTTTTGTTAAATTAACACAGGTCTTTTATTAACTAAATTTCTTGTTTAGGTGTACTTTAACATATCTACTACTTAATACTTAACAAAAAATAGTTATAGTAGGCTAAAAATAGAATTTAATATTTAGCCCCAGCCATTTAACTTTTCCATCCAGCATGGTGCGAAAAAAACAAAATTTTTAAAATGGACAAAACATGTATTGTATGCAAAAATATCAGAAACTTCTTTATTGAAAGTTGTAGAGGACAAGTTGCCCTACACCGCAAACTAAAATGAGAAAAAAAACTTGTACTAGGTTTATTCTCAATTGTACCGCAAAAAGTTTTTTGAAAAAACTTATATTTCTTCCAAAAATCGACTAAAACAATTATAAGGACCAAAACTGTAAACATTAAATTTTTTAAAAACTTTACTTGTTCTGGGTTCCTCTAACAATCCTTAGCACTGTGCCGCAAAAAATTAAAAAAAAAAATTTAAGCAAAAAATCCGAAAATTAAAAATCAACTTCAAAAAATTAAAATTTCTTAAAAATAAAAGTTGTGATAAATTTGGCTAGACGAGTAAAGTAAAAAGCCTCAATAAACTTTTTCTAATATTAAATTTCTTCGACTTAAACCCAAAAAACATTAATGTAAGGCCCAAAATATAAGCAAAATGTTGTGAACCTTCTATATAAAAGATTGAAATTTCAAAAACTACTAAGATTTTAAAAGTTGTACTAGCAGATAACTTTTTTTAAATTTAATATTTAACAAAAATTAATGAATTCTCAGTAACGAAAATTTTCTCGGGCAACTTTGATCCCGGATTTTCATAAAAATTAAAATTTTTTAAAAGTGGAAGTCGTGTTGAGGTGTGCTGAGTTGTGTTAGCTCAGTCTATCTACATCAATCTAAAAACATTTTGATAAATTTAATTTGCACAAAAATCGATTAATACTTAATAACTAAAAATATCTCAGGCGACTTTGGTCCCGGATTTTCATAAAAATTAAAATTTCGAAAAGCTGAAAGTTGTGCTGATTTCTGTAAGCTCAGCACAAGCAATAACAATAGAATAAATATTTTTTAAATTTAATTTGCATAAAAAATCAATTAATACTTAATAAAAGTTGTCCTAGTAGAGCACAAAACATATCTGTAGAAGAATTTTTTAAAAAAATTTATTTTCCAAAATATCAAACAATATTCAATCATTACAATTTTTTCAACTAGTTTCGGTCCCGGATTTTCTAAAAAATTAAAATTTTAAAAACATGACAGTTGTGCTGAAAACTAGATAAAAAACAATTTATTTATAGACATAGTTTTCTCTACTATAAAAAGTTGCACTACTGAGGAAAACCCCAAAATTTCTAGCCCTAAATACAATCAATTAATAAATTGTTAAATAATAATTAATAATATAATAAGAAAGTAAGTAAATAATAAATAAATAATAATAAAATTAATGAATTAAAAATATAAACTGTTTAATCAGTGGTTAAAATAATGAATTTTTAGTTTTTCTATTACACTTATAAGTATTAAAGTTATAATAAATTGCACAATTAACTCTCTAAAAGCCGTAACAGTATAAGCATGTAAAAAGTGATTAAAAGGGTACTTCATACTTTATAGAATAAAAAAACCAATTTTTGGCCCCTAAATAGTACTGTTTTCTATATAAACGAGGGGCCAAAATTTTTAAAAGTTGAATTATATTAAATTAATTAATAATTAAACTCAATTTTTAAAGAAGTTAATAATAAATGCCTATTTACTACTTAAAACAGATAAGTATCGTGTTCTCTTGCATTTGTTGGTAGTGTAATACATGTAATGCAGATAAAGGTTGTAAATACACAAAATGAAATTTTAATTATTTTTTATTTTACGAAAAGAGGGAAGGTTTTCTTTAGTAACTTAAAATTTCCATTAGATTAGTCCAAAAACTGAAAATATATCTCAAAAATTGTTTCGCTTAGCTACATCGTATAGCCTCTAATGTTATAATGCCTCAACAAAATTTTTATCAAAAAATAAAAACTGTAGAAAAAGAATAAATTTTTTTATTTAAAAAAATATAAAAGATTTTGTTAAGTGACTCAAATGTACTATTAGTTGATATAAAATTTAAGTAGAATTTACAATATTAGCATAATAGATCAGGTCCATGAAGCTGGCACTACAACTTCAATGGATTGACATGGCATTTATAACATAATTTAGTGCTTATTTAGTGGTAATGTATTCCACAAAAAAATGTTTTGCTGCGTAAATTTTGTGAAAAACGTGTAGTAGTGCTAACTTCAGCTTCAGTTAATTTTTAAAAATAAAAATTATGTATTCTGAGAGCATTTAATTAGCACTAAATTATGCCGCAAGGTAGAGGTTCCTAGACTTATTAGTTTCGGAGATATGCATACCGGAGTGCTAAGTTTAGCTGAAGTTTGCACTACTACACGTTTTTCACAAAATTTACGCAGCACAAAATTTTTTTTGCGGCATAAATTAGCACTAAATAAGCACTAAATTATGCCATAAAAGCCATGTCAATCCATTGAAGTTGTAGTGCCAGCTTCATGCTGCTTAACAGACCGGCGCTGTGGATAAGCTAAACTGTTTGTGCTTTTTATAAACAGGTAAGGGTTGATTTCTGTACGAAGGGTAAGCTTTAAAAAATTGTAATACCTACCAATAAAAAGCACAAAAGTAGAACTTAGGATATTTTCTCTCAATTTGAATTTCAATATTTTCGTCCAACCTCGGATTCAGAATAATATATCCATTTTTATGAAAGATTTAAAAAAACTTCGTAAAAGAACAGTTCGGTAATAACTTTAATTAAAGAAGAATGTTTATAAATTTGTATTTTTTATAAACCAATACAGACAATAAGGGAATTTTTGAAGTTTAAAAGATAATGATTTATATTTTCTTATTATCTGCGTTAGTCACTATATTTCATACTGGATATAGCAATAACATGATTAACTAATTTTTTAAGAAATATAACCCAGCTGAAAAAGTTCTATAGAATTTCACTAGAATCATTCTATAGAATCGTTCTATATGAATTCTAGTAAATATTCTATAGAATCGTTCTATATGAATTCTAGTGAATATTCTATAGAATTTCACTAGAATGATTCTATAGAATTTCTACATAAATACTATTAAATTTTAGTGATTTTTAATTAGAAAGACTTTAAATTTGTGAAATAATATTTTTCAACAAATTTTAAGCCAAAATAATTGGTTATATCCTTTAATATAAAATTCATTGAAATTCGTAACCATACATAACTATAATGTTCAAAAAATTATTTCACGAAATTTATATTCCTTCTAATTAAAAACCACTAAAATTTAGTAGAATTCACGTAGAAATTCTCTAGAATTTATATAGAATCATTCTAGTGAAATTCTATAGAACTTTTTCAGCTGGGAAGTTAATATCTTAAAAAAAAAAAAATTGCTTTTATAACTGTCTAAGTTTTAGAGAAATGCACGCTTTTAAAAAGTTTTTTTCATTTCAGATATTACCAAACTGTCTTCTCACAGAGAAAAACCGAACTCAAAATGAGTCGAATATGAGACCCATTTTGAACTGCAACAAAAATGATACCCCTGTTACGTCCGAAGATATAACATAGTTTTAAAAATAGTTAATAATAAATTATTAACTTGATATTTGAACCTGGACTGCAAAGTCTAATAGTTCGGGAAACTTATAGCCAAACTTTGATTTATTTAAGTTGTCTTTAATTTTTGTGTGTTGAATAAAATAAGGAAATTTAAAAGAAAGAAGAAAAAGGAACTAATTAGAAGAGAATCGATATGTGTAATCTACGCGCTTTATAACAAAAGGTTAGCAATTACACATATCAAAACCGCGCGATTTTCCTACATAAAAAAAATTGTCATTTATTATCTTAAAGTTACAAGTTATCATTAAAATAGTATCTAAGTTAATGTTAAAATTTACTTTAAAAAAAGTAACTAAGTTTCGTTATAAGTTACAAGTAACTTAATTTTTCAGGAACTTAGTTACTATAGTAACGAGTTACGATCCAACACTGATATGAAACTAGTGTCGTTTCATTAAAAAAATATTACTATTTAAATCATTGACTGACTTTTTATTATCAAATTAGTTATTTTTAACAAGTGACGTGTTTTTCAGTTACAATTCACATACTGGAAAAGAATAGAAAAATAACCACCAGTAAATAAATAAACATTAATAATAAAATAATTACAAAGGCCTGCAAATTTTGGCTTAGTTCTGTTACAAAAAAAGTGAAAGGTTACTCTTATAGCTTTTTCGACGTAGAATACGAATCCGAATTCAAAAATGTCCCATCACGTCGGGATTTCTTGTAATATTGCCTTAAATAGCCAAAAAGGTCTATTTTGGCCATTTTTCGTATTTTTTTTTGGTTAACCAAAATTTTTTCTTTCAATTTGCAAAATTGCATCGTATAGTACTATATCTAAGCTTTTAAACACATTTTTCAAAATTGCTTTACGATTTATTAAAAAAAAGTTATGAAGTTTTAAAATTAAATGCCATTTTGAACTTGTTTATACATACTTACATTTGCATAAAAAAATTTCAAATCTACATAACTTTTTTTTAAATCGTAAAGCAATTTTGAAAAATGTGTTTTAAAGCTTAGATATAGTACTATACGATGCAATTTCGCAAATTGAAAGAAAAAATTTTGGTTAACCAAAAAAAATTCCGAAAAATGGCCAAAATAGACCTTTTTTGGCTATTTAAGGCAATATTACAAGAAATCCTGACGTGATAGGCCATTTTGGAAATCGGATTCGTATTCTACGTCAAAAAAGCTATAAGAATAACCTTTCACTTTTTCTGTAACAGATCTAATCCTAAATATGCAGGCCTGTGTTATTAATTTATTCATGTTATTATTCAAATAACCCCCCAGTAGCTTATTAAGTGATTTTTATGAATAAGAATATAAAATTTTTCATTTGAAAAATGCAACGAAAGTTAATGAAAAATTTAATATTAATAAATATTACTTGATTCAACCAAATATTTAATTGATTATTAGTCAAGAAATCGGATATTTGAATCAAATACATTTTTTCATTATATGAAGGCAAAGTAGAAATTGTTCTTATGTGAGAACTACATTTAACTATCTTCCGTAATGAACCGTAAATTGTACTTCTCAAAACCCTTTTCCGCGTGTATACTTTAATTACTTTCTGTCAGTTGCATTCAGCCAGAAAATCCTATTTAGTTCCGCGTTCTAATGGAAAATTAACTTTTCTTTTAATTATTCAAATGTACTAACAGATTGACAGCAACTTTTCTAGTTTTCTCAAAAAGTTTTCTGTATAAATTTCTATACGAGAATTTTAAGAACAGTTTGGTAAAAACTTTAACTTTGTCAAAAAAAGGAAAAAAAGAATATGAAAGAAAGTTTCAAATAGACATTTCATCAAGGCGCTTTGAAACCTCTATAATGCGATAAAAAATTAATGTAATTGACAAACAGGAATAGAATTTGTATTTATTATTTTATTTACTTAATAAATAGGGGAGAGGGCACTAATATAGAGACAACATCTTATGATTTTTCTTTCTTTTGTTAGTGTAGATGAAGCTTTTGATTTATATTTAAAGAAGAAAAGAATAGTTTGTTTATCTTTTCTCTGCATCAGGACCTATCCTAACTTGTTTTTGAAGTACTAAAAAAACATTTTTTGTGTATTCAGGTAAAGAATTATTACTCATAACTTCCTCAAGTTTCAATAGATTTTCAAAATTGTTATTTTCTTTGAAAAGGCAAAAGCCTTCGATAAATGATAAATGATGTAAATTCTACAACGAATTTGAAATATCTGTTTTAGCAAAAAATTCTAAAATTCAACTTGTTTTAAAATGTATTCAAAAAATGCTCATTTTACGCAGAATTAAGTATACTTTTAAGAAATTATTATGAAAAAAAGTCTTTATATTCAAAAACTATTCCAAAAACCTTGTTGAAATTGAAAAAATGGAATAAAGATCGCAAATATTTTCAACTGTGGTCTTGTTATTTTTTATTTTGACTAAACGAGCAATGCACAGTTATAAAAATGTGCTTTTGCCCTTTCAAACAAAAGAAACAATTCTGAAAATCGGTTAAAAATTAATGAAGTTATGCACCCTATTAAAAGTAATCACATAGTTAGAGGAGTAATCATTTTCTAATATCCTCTTAAGTTTTTCTCTCAAAATAAATATATTAATTAATGTAAGTAATTAACTATTTATAATTAATTACATTTATTTTAATAAAACCTTTAAATTCAGTGCAGAGAAATAGCTCTTCTTTATTTGCTCATAACCATAATTAACTTATAATAAAAGATATCGGTAAATCTGACAATGAAAATGATAGCTTGTCAGAAATGAAGGAAAAAAGAACATCACAGTGTGCTAACTCACACGGAGAAAAAATACAATGATTTTCCCTGTGACTTAATTTTATGCTTTTTAAAATAACAGCATTTACCAGATTTCCCAATGAATTTGTTGCGTTTAACGGTTTGGCCACTTTCTTGCTTGTAGGCCTAATCGCTGATTGCAAGAACATCACCGGGAAAAACCGTGAGCGTCCTGCATATATGTATTTAAATGTCCCCAGCATAGAAATAGTCCCAGATAGCAAAGGTATTCTGCCCGCAAGGCACGCTTCGGCCGCTACACAGCGGGTAAGTTGTGACGCTGCCATTTGGCTAGCCTCTGCTGGCGCACTTACTGTCAGAGTAAATCAGACGGGCTAGCAATGGGCTGGAGTACTGCCTTATTCATTATCTAGCCCTCGTGCCTGCTATGGGCTAGCAATTGGTTAGATATTATTTCTCCCAATTGTAAATTTTATTCTATCACATTGTGTCCTACCTTCCGGAATTATCAGTACGGCTGCAGCCGTATATATTAATTTTTTGTATTCCTTTTGTAAGACAAGAAATACTTTTCTTCATGTAAAGCTAGAATTTTGACAGACAGCATTGAATATTTTTATTTATTTCTCGGAAAGTTATGCACATCCCATTTTAAAACTCACGCAGCGCTTAGAGGTAAGTATGTACTAGCACCACAAAAAAAATTAACCAAAATAAAAGTGGAGTTTTTTCAAAAATAGAAAATAAAATATTATTTCTTCAATATTAAGAAAGTATCGAATAATTTTTTTTCTGAAATTTTTTTAGTTAAAAGTGCATCTTTTAATTGACAATTTAAATAATAATTGATCTCAATATCTTTAACCAAAAATAAGTTATGCGGTTTCAAAGAAAAAAAGCTAAAAAATTTCAATGGTGTATATCTCCTATGTTTATGAATATTTTTCCAAAAAAGTTTCACTACTTTTTTAGTGGTATCCAAGAGAACAATAAAGCTCAATTTCATCCAAATCCCATACTAGAAGGAAATTTCTTTGATCACTTACCATGGAATTGCTCACGTGCCAAATTAAAATTTTAATATACCTATGTGGATAATTTTTTTAAGCTTTCATTAAAGAGTTATAAATTTTTTTCTGTCCTTTGTACGTGATTTTTGTCAAATTTATCTATGTATATAGGGTGTCCGTTATTTACCAAGTTGTTTATATTTCTTGCGACGCCCCCTAAATTATTAGTTTACCATCTAAAACAAAATGTCAGACCAAAATAAACCCTTAATATCCGCAATAAACCTTGCCCCAAAGACGATACATTTTCCATTTAAAATATATGGGATTTTACTAATTTTTACAAATTAATTTTTTTCTCGTTAAATATTTCATTTTACATCAACGAAAAATAGTATATTAAGCAACAAGGTACGTAAAGGTAGCCATTTATTTACGGTGATTTTTGTGACACGAGTGGAGGTCGAGGGCGCCGTAGGCGCCCTGAGACCGTGACGAGTTAGTTTTTCTAACCTCAATTCGGTGTGCAAAATTTTGTTTTTATTTTTCCTGAGACTTGGATAATAAAATCATTACGAGTTGTTTTGTGAGTGACTTTGTTGTTTTTTATCCATTTTTACGATCATGGCTGAAAAAGTAGATAAGTGTACTAAATGTGCTAAAGAAATAACACGTGCTATTCCGGTATTGTGTAAAGGATGTAATCTGCCATATCATCCAAGTTGTGCGATGCAACTTACTACCTTACCTGATGGATCGTTTACTAAGTGCTGTAGGCCAAGGTCAACGTCCCCAACTATGGACTCTCAGTTGTTACAAACAGCTGATAAATTTGATAATATATTGAATGCTATGGATAAATTGACGATGCTTATGTTTAACAATTTTGCGGACGTCAACAACAAATTAGATGATACTTTATCAAGGCTAGGAAGTATGGAAGGTAGGATTGTTGGTTTGTCAGATCGCCTTACTGTTGTGGAGGGGAGATTAGATAAGTGTGAGGCAAGTAATTTGAATTCGAATAGTGTTGACATTAAGTTAACAACGGGTCATTGTATTGATGAATTGTATGATAGAAGTGAAAGAAAGAAAAATCTTGTTTTGTTTAATTTTCCTGAAACAGTTTCCTCTAGGTACTACTTATAATAACGGTGATAAGGAAAACATCATTGATATATTTAGTAAATTTTCTCCGTCAATTGCTTTTGAGAATTTTCAAGTAGTCAGATTGGGTTCTAATGCGCAGGTTCTACAGAAGCCTCGTCCAATGAAGTTAATTTGTGCGACGGAGGAGAAGGCACAAGTGATTCTACGAACATTTGCCACTGCCAAAAAGGATCCACTACACTTAAATGTTCTAAGAAATATGTGGTTGACATGCGACAAGACTGCTATGCAGAGGGAGGAGATACGGTCTGTGAAGCCGGAGTTAGTCACTCGACGATCGGAAGGAGAGACGGATATAATGATGGTGTTTCGTCGTGGAACTCCTACGATTATGAAAATCCCTACTCGGAAGCGTACTTCCACGTTGACTGTCCAAATAGACGCACATGCTGTGAAGGAGAAGTAATTTACCCTACTTATGCTCAGCGTAATTTCCCCTTTCATCGTCCCTCTTCAACCTGTCATCTTTACTACCAAAATGTTAGAGGTGTTCGCACGAAATTAAATGAACTTCGTCAATGTGTGTCATTGTTTTCATATGATGTTTTTGCACTGACTGAAACATGGTTAAATAATAGTATTAATTCTCAAGAACTTGGTTTCGTTGATTATGACGTACATCGTTTTGATAGGAGCAGTGCGACGAGCTCAAAATTAAGAGGTGGCGGTGTCTTAATCGCAGTTAAAAGAAATTTGAAGAGTGTGTTAATTAAAAGCACTTCAATTATTGAACATATAATAATTAAACTTAAACTTAATAACACTCTTTTAATAATCGGTTGCTTTTATATACCTCCTAATTCGTCCTCTGTTCTTTATTCTGAAATGTGTAGTGTTATTGAAAATGTTTATGAGCAAAATCTTGACTCTTTCTTTTGTTTAGTTGGTGATTTTAATTTACCTTTTGTAACTTGGAATAGTAGTAGTGGTGTTAATTTATATGAATTGAATTTTGATTTGCCTTATCAACAAAATATAATTGCAACAAATTTATTTGATACACTTGATTATATAGGTTTATCTCAGGTGAATAATAGTTCTAACTTGCATGGAACTATTTTAGACTTGGTTTTCTCTAACTTGCAATCAGTTAAAGTCAACTTATTAAATGATTCCATATTACCAATAGATAATTATCATCCACCATTATCAGTTGATATTTTGTTAAATAATCTAAATAGTAATATTCAAACATCTGAGTCAAATAATATCGTTTATGACTTATCTAAATCTAATATAACTGAAATTGTTTCTTCGCTCAATGTACGGGAGAATTGAAAAAATTGGTTATTGAAAAAAAATTGCTCATTTAAATTATGTTAAAAGTAAGAGTAATATTGATTATGTAAAATTTTCTAAACTGAGATCGCAATGTAAAGAATTATCTAGAACGTTGTATAATAATTATATGTCTAATACTGAATATTCAATAACAAATAATCCAAAATTTTTCTGGAAATTTATAAATTCAACCCGTCGAGATCAACTTATACCTAATTATATGTTTTTGAGAGAAGAAGTTGGCGATACGTCGTTATTGATATCTAATTTGTTTGCGAAGCATTTTGAGTCAGTTTATACAGTTTTTCCAGCGCAAGTTATAGATTGGCCTTGCAATATAAATGTTGAGGTGAATATGCAAAAAATAGTGATAACTAGATATGATATTTTTAAAAAGATAAAAGATCTTGATATTAATAAAGGAGCAGGACCAGATGAAATCCCACCATCCCTTATTAAAATGTGTGGCTATTCATTAATTGAGCCCTTATTCATATTATATAATAAATGTTTAGAATTTAGTGTTTTTCCAATTGAATGGAAAAAAGGAATTATTGTTCCTGTTTATAAGTCTGGCAATAAAAATAATGTTGAAAATTATAGGCCAATAACAATTTTAAATGTATTTTCTAAAATATTTAAAAGTTTAATTTTTGACTCATTATATGCGACTGTGTCAAACACTATTATTGATGAACAGCATGGTTTTATAAGGGGTCGTTCTACATTGACTAACCTTGGGATTTTCACAAACTATCTGACTAACAAACTTGAAATTGGTAGTCAGATTGACATAGTTTATGCTGATTTTAGCAAGGCATTTGACAGAGTGGATCATAATGTTTTGATAAAAAAACTGAGAGTTATGGGTCTGTCTGTTGATTTTATTTGTTTTTTAAAAAGTTATCTTTCTGACAGGTGTCAGGTTGTTCGTATTGATCGTGATTATTCAGATTCTTTTTTCGCTACTTCTGGCGTTCCTCAGGGATCACATCTTGGACCACTTCTATTTGTTTTATATATTAATAACATTATATCTGTTTTTAAACATTCTTCTTTTCTTTTATACGCTGATGATCTTAAATATTATAAGGTTATTGGTCCTACTGATCCATGTCTGAATTGTTCTGAACTTCAACAGGATTTAGATCGTTTAGATGATTGGTGTTTCCTTAATCATATGACTGTGAATATTAATAAGAGTTGCGTTGTTTCTTTTTCAAAAAGAAATACATTAATTTACTCTTATAATATTGGTGGTGAAGAATTAATTAGAAAAACTAAAATAACTGATTTAGGTTTATTATTTAGTAATAACTTTTCTTTCAATGATCACATATCAGGAGTGGTTTCGAGAGCCTTAAAATCCTTAGGATTTGTGATGAGAACGGCATCAGTCTTTCATAATGTTAATACGTTGAGAGTGTTGTACTTTACGCTTGTCCGATCGATACTTGAATACGTTTCTGTTATTTGGTCGCCAATATATGTATTTAATATTATTAGAATTGAACGTGTTCAAAATAGATTTCTTAGATTTGCTGCAAGGCAACTTAATTTAACATATGATAGACTGGCTCATGAATATTGTCACTTGCGTGCTGAAATGAATATTCCCTTGGTTTCGTCCAGATTTCTTTATAATGATTTGTTGTTTTTATACAAAATTTTAAATGGGTTTATTCAGTGTCCTGCTCTTTCGACAATGATTAATTTAGCTGTTCCTACAAAATTTACTAGAAATTATGTTCCCTTTCGTATAAACTTTCATAGAACAAATTATGGAAATAATGAAGTGATAAATAGAATTAGTAGGGAAGCTAATACTATCTCCGATCAAGTTAATTTCTTTGATAATAATTTGCAAAGATTCACCTCAGGATTACGAAAAATATTGCTAAATTTTAATAATATAAACCCAGTCTAGTGAAATTTATTATTATGAATGTAATTGTGATTAAACTTATACTTATAAGTACAATTGTACGAATGGGCATGTCCCGTGTATATGTTACGACCCGAGCTAAGGTTAGGTTAATTTACTAATTTATTAGTAAAAATGGAGATAAGTTGCTGATTAGTCAAGTTGGTAAGGCTTGACATTTATTTTTAAGTGTGAATTCGTTTGACTTTAAAGAAACTACGGGTTTCCGTTAATTAATTATATGCATATTCCTTATATATGTTATTTATTCATTAAACAATTTTACTTTAACAAACGTTTCTTACTTACAATTTGTTGCGTACGTAGAACAATGATACAAGGAAGATTTTTGATGTTTTGTTTTCAGTTCGTTATTTTAGCACTTATAGCACTAAACGACAAGGAACTTACAAGGAAGATTTTTGATGTTTTGTTTTCAGTTCGTTATTTTAGCACTTAAAGCACTAAACGACTATTTTTAAACAGTTAATTCACAGATTCTAAGTGTTATTTCGAACACCGTACCTTGATACAAAAGAAAACTTGTTTTCTTAATGTCTCGAAATAACTTGCACTAATTTAATCAAAATTAGAAAGAAAATAATGAAAAGGACTGTTTTAATGATACGACGATTGAAATAATTGAAATTGCTAATAATTAGTGTTAATTACTTCTTATATGAAGAAAACAAGTCTTCTCGTTTTTAAACACCGAAGTTAACAACTCGAATTAAGCAATCGAAGGGCCGACTCACGACACTGTTCGGGCAGAAGCTCACCGGAGTATTTGACGGTTGTTAACAATTAGAACGGGGTTTATATAGTGCAATATTGCTTACTCGATTGGGGATGAGACATGAAAAAGTCACGTACTCTAGTCTATCCCTAGATAGCAAACATTCTAGCGGATCTTAGAAATGTCATGTTCTGTATCGTTTTTCGTTAATTTTGCAATTATGGATACAGTTTTTCGTGCATTTTGCTGATTTGTTATAGACAAGAAATATGACACTCGTTTTTATAGTTAATCTTAGTTTTCTATGTTTTGTCTAGTCGATTTTCGCATTCCAAACGATTTCTAAAAATCACGTACTCTATATCATTTTTCGTTAATTATAGTTATTGGTATCATATTGCATATGCTTTATTAACATTGTCGTAGACAAGTAATATGACACTCGGTTTTTGTTTATTAATTAGTCATGCATTTTATTTAAGTTCTATGTTTTATATGAGTTAAGAACAATGTTTGAATCTCGAGTCTAGTGTTTAAATTCAGAACCTTCGTGTAGTCATATCACTTGTCGCGACTTATGATAAGCGAGCGACAGCAGATTAATTACCATGAGTGTAGATAATTAACCGACTGCCACCGACTTATCATATATAGTTCTAAATCACGGTCGATTCTTAATTCAATCAACTTAAATGGTAACTTATTTACGCATAGCTTATCACCTTACCATACATGCTTTCGTTTGCGCACTATATATCTACATATACTAACATATACATATACATATATACATAATTACACTCGTATTAATTAATTTTTTTAGCACTATTTATTATAATTTATAATTATAAAATAATTGTGCTTAATTATAAGTCTATTTTAGACTTATTCGTATTTGATTTTATTGAATTAAAGAAGTTTTAAAAATTTTCAGAAAGTTATATCTCGGGATGTAACAGTATATTTAAAAATAAATAAAAAAATAAATAAAAATTGCATAATTTTTATATTTTTTGTTGAAATATTTTATGAAAAAAAAATTAATTTGTAAAAAGTAGCAAAATCCTATGTATTTTAAATGGAAAATGTATCGTCTTTGGGGGAAGGTTTATTGTAAATATTAAGGGTTTATTTTGGTCTGACATTTTGTTTTAGATGGTAAACTAATAATTTAGGGGGCGTCGCAAGAAATATAAACAACTTGGTAAATAACGGAAACCCTAATGTATGTGTATATATGTACAATTAATTGGTCTTGTCATTCTTTCCGTAAAATTCCTCTCTTCTCTCTTGAGATAATGTTTAAACAATGTATTATTAATCGATTCTTTTCTTTTTTTAATTTTCAAAGTAATTGTTCGTTTATTTATATTTTGCCTTTTTTTAACAGTCTAAGGTTACAAAAGGTGCTTTTTTGGTATGAAATTCTCTTTCAATATAAAATTATTTTAGATATTTATATCAAATCTTCTTTGCCATAAGGCTACAATTATCTACTATATTTTTCATTAAGGGCAGGTGAAAGAAAATGTGGTTTCGTGATCGCGCTTTCATTTAACAAGAAAATAATATTTTGAGTCGGGAATTTTTTGCAAATGAACGATTCCACGTCAAGTGATCAAGGGGTCTTTTTGTGTAATGTTTATTTCAATAATTTTTTACTCTTAAACAATTAAACATACAAATTTGACAAAGTGCATTTTCGAAAGGTTTTTTCATGCTCTATCGATTGGAAATAAGCATTTTGAAAAAAAAAATTTTGACACAAAAAAATCAAAATTAAAAATAAATTTCAATTTTTGAGCGAGATGGATACGATTTTTTTAAACGAAAGCTGAGGTTTTTTCCTAAAAGGACATATAAATGATAAAGTGGGACTAGAATGTTTAAATATTGAGAAAAAGAGTTTTCTACTCGCCGGAGCGCTCAAAATCCGGTTTTTAGCTCCGTTTTTGGAGAAAATTCTTTTTTTCAATATTTAAACATTCTAGTCCCACTTTATCATTTATATGTCCTTTTAGGAAAAAACCTCAGCTTTCGTTTAAAAAAAAAATTGTATCCATCTCCCTCAAAAATTGAAATTTATTTTTAATTTTGATTTTTTTGGGTCAAAAAATTTTTTTTTTCAAAATGCTTATTTCCAATCGAAAGAGCATGAAAAATCCTTTCCAAAATGTACTTTGTCAAATTTGTATGTTTAATTGTTTAAGAGTAAAAAATTATTGAAATAAACATTGTACTGAAAAACACAAAAATTTAACCCCCTCCCCCTCAAAAAATATTGGACTAGGTAAAAAAATATTTTCACGAAAAATTACTATCTATGAGAACTACAAATGCCCCAAGTTTTGCTACGATTGGAGAAAAATTTTTCTCCACCTTGTCACTTGACATGGAATCGCTCATATATATATATATATATATATATATATTAAGTACATTTAATACAATCGTATTACTTTATACTTAACTTTACTATTTTTAGAGAAAATTTTACCAATTCCGAAGTAAATTTTACTAATTTTTACAAAAATTGACTACAAATATAGTATAATTCATGGAATATAGATAAACGTTCTGGGATTGGTGCTCTTCTCGGAATTTTGCAAAATTTTGATAAATAATTATTGAAAAAATTGTTTAAACTTTGGAGAATCTGGGTTTTTAACAGTTTGGTATCGCGCTCTCATTTTGAGAGGATAAAATATTTCAGTTTCATATTTGGAGGGGTGATAATGGAAGGCTCTCCGAGGCGCGCTCGTCTCTGATTTTACAATAATTTTACGAGGAAATTATTTTATTAACGATTGAAAGTAGAGTAGTTTGAGGTTGAGACATTTTCGTAGTTCAAGTCACGGTCACTACCAAGAATTGGCGCCACCTCCTTGATCACCAACACATAGATCTACTTGTCTGTGTGCTCGCCGTCATATTGTTCCCCATTTTCACCCAAAATCCAAGTTTTATAATTACGTTTTTCAATATTTACTAGTCACTTTTACTTGCGTGCCGGTCAGCTAGGACCAAAAGGGTCAAAGGAAGTGTCGTGGTTCGAAGAAATTATCTCGATAAAAGAATTCTAACGACTAAATTACTAAAATATGCAACAAAAAGGAAAAAAGAGGTCTCTTATTCGGCCATGTGGCCGGCTGAATTTAGATTTTCACCAATTTACTTATAACACATAAAAAATTATCAATTTCAACGATTTTATTAAAAATCTAACATTACTTACAAAATCGAAAACAAAAGGCTCACAAACTCTGCAAGACAATCCTCAGCACAAAACACTCCCCACGACAATTAAAATTTACTACAAAAAAAAAAGAATTGCAAAATTCGAAGTGTTGAAAACGCGTCTGGTCACACCAAGAGCTGAATTTCGAGAGAGGGATGATAATGATAATTGTTGGCTCGTACCTTGCTGGTCCTTCTTCGTTTTTCCCCACCGGTGGCCCTTACGAAGCTTGTATCCGTGTATCGTTACGCCGGAAAAAGGAGCGTAACCACTGGAAAAGCCATAGGCCAATTTCAGCTTTAAGAACAGCTGTCGGCTTCCCAATTTCAGTATTTTGACCCGTGTCTTTTTCGTCACCAACTGTTTCAGAGAATTAGTTGCTAATTTGTGGCTACTCTGATTTAAAACCAACCTAAAACAATTAATTAAACCAGATAACCAAATTACAAAAATACAAAATCAGAGTGGGCCTTTAGCAACGATTAATTCGGGCCTGATTGACAAGAGGTTTTCACTACGAAGAAAATTTGACGAGAAAATTCTCCCTTATTTGTTTTATAAATAATACTCCTGGATAGTAGTAAAAATTCCGGAATAATAATAAGGTTAATAAATCTCAGGGTATTATTATTATTATTATTATTATTTATAACAATTCTCGGGTTAGGTACAAGAAAAGGTAACAATTTTCAAATTATTTTAAGCTAAGTTTGGTGACTTAGTAGGTTCCGCTAGGTAGGGGAAAGCGAAAACGGGGGAAACATAGCGAAGGCGGCAAGTCTCGAAGAGTCATTTCTCAGGAGAATGGGGGGAATTCTCTGTGATTCGCACGAAGAAAAGGGAAAATTGTCAACGACGAGAGGGGAACTCTGCTTGCAGGTTTGCCGTCGAACGTCGTTTCCAATGATTTTACCCAAATTTGAAATCATCCGAGAGTACGAAAAACAATTGTTTACCAAGGCGCAACAACAATTAATTTTTATTATTTTTAAATAGAATTTTATTAAAATAAACAAAGTTAACTTTAAAGACTTTGTTGTGATTATTATTATTATTGTTTGTAAAGTAATTTGTCGATCATCGACTATGTTAAAATTTATTATGAGAATTGCAAATGTTATGAAAAATTTGCAACGTCACACATTACACAGTGGTCCGGACTGCTGCAGTCAGCGGACAAAAATCTGAAACTTATTCTTTAGTGCTACAAACGTTTACTTACGTGTTTTTGGAGTCGCTGATTACGAATCTAAAGTCAAAGTTAAAAAATTCAAAATGTCGGATCTAATATCACGGTCGACATTTGAAAAAAAATTAATTTTTATAAATCTTAGTATCTAGGGGTTTTTGTGGTCGTTGATTACCAATCTGAAGTCAAAATTTGAAAATTCAAAATGGCTGAACTAACTAATAATAACTAATATTTTTATTACATAGGCGATACGTCAATTCTTATTTTCAAACTTAATAATTTGTGTGCGTAAGTGCTTAAAAGTATTTAATACTTTTAGAAAATATACTTTACATAATCAAGAATTGATGTTAAAAAAATTTTTTATTTTAAAGACTATTGTAAAAATAGACTTTTAACTGAACGCCGGACCACTGTGCATTATGTGTATTTCTTAATTACAATTGTTTTAATAAAATTCAAAGTTTTTTAAAAATTAATGAAAGAATATTTATAAATTTTCTTAAATTAAGTGAAAAAATGTTACTAAAAAAATGTTCTGTTGTGACCCAAAGGACTCAACCCCCTACCCCTATGTTTTTGGGGTCGCTGAAACCGAATATGACCATACAAAATTTTTGTGTTTGCCCATTTTCCCGCTACCTCCCCCTCTCACCTAGTCACCGGGGTTGCAATTTCAGATATAAGAAAAAGTCGAGTAGGATCTCTATTTCTATGTTTTTGGGTCGCTGAATCCGAAAAAGTCACCTAGAAACAAATGCTTCCGTCACTTAACCCCTTAAAACCCCCCGAATACCTCCTGGGAAGGGGTTTGAATTTTAATTTTGACGAACAGTCGAGTAGGGTATCTAATTCTATGTTTTTTGCTCGCTAAAACCGAAAATCACCACAAAAAATAAATTTTTCCCTCCCTTAATCCCCTACAACCCCCTTAATACTCCCTGAGAGGGGGCTGGAATTGAAATTTTTACGAATAGTCGAGTATTGAGTCTAATCCTATGTTTTTGGGGTGCTCAAACAGAAAAAACAAAAACTACCACGTCCACGCCGCGTTGTTCCTGGGTTGCGCTAAGTGTAGTAAAATGAATATCTTTTAGATTTTATAGGTGCGTATTTGTGTAATTATGGGTCGACTTTTCGTAAAAATTGTAATTCCAACCCCCTCCCAAAGAGTACAAAGGGGGTTGTAGGTGGTTAAGGAAGGGAAGTATTTGTTTTTAGATGACTTTTTCGGATTCAGCGACCCAAAAAACATAGGAATAGACATCCTACTCGACTTTTTCTTATATCTGAAATTGCAACCCCAGTGACTGGGTGGTAGCGGGCAAATGGGCAAGCAAAAAAAATTTTTATGGTCACATTTGGTTTCAGCGACCCCAAAAATATAGTGGTAGGGGGAGAATTGTTGTTTGTTGAACAATTAAACTTGAGAACTTGTCAAAATTCTTCAAATTTATAGAAAATAATATAATAATAATTTCTAATAATTTGAAACCAAAACGTTTTTAAAAAATGCAACGTCTGTATAAAGAAATGAACTTAATTTTTATAAAATGAAATTAAATAAAAAGTCAATTTGAAGATTTTTTTACAGTTGATAACAATAATATCACAATAACATTATTCTCAGAGAATAATAAAACTTATTTTTTAAATTAAAAAAAAATTTAACTTAAGTATAAGGAAATAAGCTTGATTTTTTTTACAATGAAAATGAAATTAAATGAAAAGTCGATTTCTCTCTCTCTCTCTCTCTCTCTCTCTCTCTGGTTGTCATTGTATCTTATAGAAAAATCATCTAAAATAAAAGAATCAAATTCTTTAAAATAGATGACTTAATACTGGTTCTAAAACTCTGATTTACTACTAATATTTAAAATGATATTTTTTTATGTGAATCATTTATGTAAAAAATAAATTTTTTGTATTTTTTTATTCAAAAGCTTGTAATTTTCTTAATTTTTTATGTTTTGATTATTTTGAGATTTAGAACCTGCATTAAGTCGTCTGTTTTGAAATGATATTTGATTTTATTATTTTAGATGTTTCTGCAATGACCACCGTAATTAAAAATAATTTTTACCAGTGGACAAAGCATATATCGTTTACTTTCAAAATTTTTTCCCTTAATTGCATTTTTTTATAAATCCATTACTAAATTATTTTAAACTTTAAATAAAAAATTTTGTTAGACTTAGTATAAGGTTTTTGAATAAAATTGGCAATATGCAAAGTATTTATATTAAGTATTATATCAATAAGTATATATATCTATCCCTATTAATATAAAATCATATCGCCGCCGCTGTTGTTTGAGAAAGTTCTAAGGGTGCCCTTTTCCAAGAGGCCGTCAAAACTTACGTCAAATTTGACCTATTTTTTGACCTATAGGTCAAAAAGAGGATAAATAACGGTCTCACATTTACTCTCAAAATTTAGGTCAATTTTGACGGCAGTTTTGAACAAAACGTCAAATTATCCCTATTAATATAAAATCATATCGCCACCGCCGCTGTTTCAGAAAGTTCTAAGGGTGCCCTTTTCCAAGAGGCCGTCAAAACTTACGTCAAATTTGACCTATTTTTTGACCTATAGGTCAAAAAGAGGATAAATAACGGTCTCACATTTACTCTCAAAATTTAGGTCAATTTTGACGGCAGTTTTGAACAAAACGTCAAAATTTGACAAACAATTCCCGCAACCCTAAAAATTTAGGTCAATTTTGAGGGCATTTTTGACCTAACCGTCAAAATTTGAGAAACAATTTCCGCTACCCTCAAAATTTAGGTCAATTTTGAGGCAGTTTTTACCTACACGTCAAAGTTTGACAAACAATTCCCGCAACCCTCAAAATTTAGGTCAATTTGATGGCATTTTTGACCTAAACGTCAAAATTTAAGAAACAATTTCCGCTACCCTCAAAATTTAGGTCAATTTTGAGGGCAGTTTTGAACTAAACGTCAAAATTTGACAAACAATTCCCGCTACCCTCAAAATTTCGGTCAATTTTGAGGGCAGTTTTGACCTAAACGTCAAAATTTGAGAAACAATTTCCGCAACCCTCAAAATTTAGGTCAATTTTGAGGGCAGTTTTGAACTAAACGTCTAATTTTGACAAACACTTCCCGCTACCCTCAAAATTTAGTTCAATTTTGAGGGCAGTTTTGACCTAATCGTCAAAATTGGAGAAACAATTTCTGCTACCCTCAAAATTTATGTCAATTTTGAGGGCAGTTTTGACTTAAATGTCAAAGAATTTCTGCTACCCTCAAAATTAAGGTCAATTTTAGGGCAGTTTTGACCTACGGGTAAAAAGAGGCCCACAAGCGTCTCTTACATTACGTCGAAATCTACATGTAATTTTAAATTCTTCTTTTACCTACATGTCATAAATTACCAAATAATGGCCATTAATTTATGTCAAAATTTATGTCAGATTTGATTTATTGTTAAAGCTGCAAGTAAAAAGGGCATAAATAATGCCTTTGATGATACTGCAAAATGTATGCCAAATTTAACTAATTTTTTTACCTTTAGGTATAAAGAAGTATCTATAAGGGCACTATGAGATCATAATCATGTTCGTAAAGTAAAATTCTTTTAAAGTGATTACTTTTAGTATCGCCTGATATAATTTACTCTAACTTATTACCATGCTTTTATATTAAGAGAACATGATGTGAAAATTAGTAGTTAGGGGGTTGGCGCACGAAGCGCGCAGGGGGGCGGAGTCCCCCTAGTATATATATATATATTAGGGTGACCGTTATTTTGCAAAAGTTGGAATTTTCACAATAGGCAGCTGCCAAAAAATTAATAAGAGAATTTTACTTTTTAACCATAAAAATTCAATTTGTAAGTAAGTACCTTTTTTCCACAAATTTTCTAAAAAAGTTTGACATCTTAGGAGACAGTTGTAAACTGTGAAATTTACATATTTCTATTCAGGTTTACCTCAATACCCTGAAAATATTTTTATTTGGGAAATTTAATGTAAAAACTGTCAAAAACTCTCGTTTTTAAAAGATTGACAGTTGTCAACTGTCAGTATTACATATTACTATTTAGTTTGACCTTGTTGTTTTTAAAATATTTTTATATGAGCAAAATTTAGTCTGATTTACTAATTTAAACACAAAAACTGTCATTTTAAAAAGATTGACAGCTTTTTTGACGGCTGGAAGCTGTTAAACCTTATTTTTGACATCGGATTCGTGTTCAGCACATCAAAAACCATAAATATGAATGACGCTAAGGCAAAAGATTAATTTTAAAAAAAGTTCTCATACAAAATGTATAAAAGTGCACTAATCCTATTGTAAACCCCATTTAAACTTTAACCCTTTGGTGGCACGGGTTAATATTGATCGATTAGGCTTTTCTTGAGCATGGCTCATTTTTTTTCACATTCTAAAGCAAATTCTGCCTAGCGACCTAAGAAATTCCAACTTTTGAAATATAAGGTTCACCCTAATCTATATACATATACATATATATATATATATATATATATATATATATATATATGAGCGATTCCACGTCAAGTGATCAAGGGGTCTTTTTGTGTAATGTTTATTTCAATAATTTTTTACTCTTTAACAATTAAACATACAAATTTGACAACGTACATTTTGGAAAGGTTTTTTCATCCTCTTTCGATTGGAAATAAGCATTTTGAAAAAAAAAATTTTTGACACAAAAAAATCAAAATTAAAAATAAATTTCAATTTTTGAGCGAGATGGATACGATTTTTTTTAAACGAAAGCTGAGGTTTTTTCCTAAAAGGACATATAAATGATAAAGTGGGACTAAAATGTTTAAACATTGAAAAAAAGAATTTTCTCCAAAACGGAGCTAAAAACCGGGTTTAGAGCGCTCCGGCGAGTAGAAATCTCCTTTTTTCAATGTTTAAACATTCTAGTCCCACTTTATCATTTATATGTCCTTTTAGGAAAAAACCTCAGCTTTCGTTTAAAAAAAAAATCGTATCCATCTCCCTCAAAAATTGAAATTTATTTTTAATTTTGATTTTTTTGGGTCAAAAATTTTTTTTTTCAAAATGCTTATTTCCAATCGAAAGAGGATGAAAAAACCTTTCCAAAATGTACTTTGTCAAATATGTATGTTTAATTGTTTAAGAGTAAAAAATTATTGAAATAAACATTGTACTGAAAAACACAAAAATATAACCCCCTCCCCCTCGAAAAATATTGGACTAGGTAAAAAAATATTTTCACGAAAAATTACTATCTATGAGTACTACAAATGCCCCAAGTTTTGCTACGATTGGAGAAAAATTTTTCTCCACCTTGATCACTTGACATGGAATCGCTCATATATATATATATATATATATATATATATATATATATATATATTAAGTACAATTAATACAATCGTATTACTTTATACTTAACTTTACTATTTTTAGAGAAAATTTTACCAATTCCGAAGTAAATTTTACTAATTTTTACAAAAATTGACTACAAATATAGTATAATTCATGGAATTTTAAAACAAAAACAAATGTTTAATAAACAAATTTAAAAAAAATTTTAAGCATAAAAATTAATTGTAGAAATAATGAACTTTACTATTTAAAAATCATTATTTTCAGAGTAAATTTTATAATATCGGAAGAAAATATTTAGTAAAATAAACTATCAGCGTATTAACATTTATTTTGGAAATAGTAAAAATTTAAAATTTGTTTTGTTAATTTGTCAAATTTTTTATCAGTTTTCACAGTAAGTTTACTTTATAAATAGTTAAATTTACTCTGGGAATATTAATTTTCAATAACAAATTATCTTTTAATGCAAAAAAGATTGAAAATCAAAATTTTACTGTTTCAGTATTTTGTCTCGCATTTTCATAAAAATAAATTAAAAAATCAAACTAAAATTTTTCATTCTTCCTTATTAATGCCTTAACAAAAATTGACTTTGTTTTTTGATTTTCGTCAATTTAGTTAATAAATAATTAAGTGTTTACATTTACCCCGAGAATTCGAAAAATCGGGATAAATGTAAACAGAATTTCAACTACATTAAAAAAAATAATTTAATAAATTATTGGATCTGACATTTTAAAATTCAAAAATTCGTTTTTGATTCTTATTAAGCAACCTTAAAAACTTTTTTTTACCAAGTTGAATGAAAATCTATTAAAATTTGTTGAAGTTATTCAAAATTTACATTATTAATTTTGTAATGGTTGATTGTTTATTTTATATGATACATTATCAGTCAACTGGTTGATTTACTACACATATACGAAGAATTTTTTTGTTTTTCCATATCTTAAAACAGTTCTATACTTAAAATGACTTGTTTCTTAAGCCTCGCTTAACTAGAGTGGTGTTTACATTTACCCCGAATTTTAAGAAAATTTCAAAATCTCGGGGTAAATGTAAACAGTCAGTTTTACGCAATTCATGTGCATCAATATTTTTTTGTACCTCATAAAATTTTTCTAGGGATGTAAAGTAACAAGTTCATGCAGAAGAAATCCGTTCGTTTTACCTTTTAACAAAAGAACTAATGTTTTTGATGAAACAAAAATATTCCGTTTACATTTGCCCCAAATGACCCTACATCTGAATCTTATTTCAATGTACAATTTTTTAAAGTTTTGCATACAACATATATAATTTGAGATAGAAATTTACAAATTAACTTTAACTCATAATTTGTTGCAATATAAACTTAACACTTTTTAACATTGAAAGAATTGAAAATAAATTCCTTTGTTTTACAGCGAGACAACTTAATATTTAATTTTATAGATATGCCTATGACTACAATGCATTGAGACTAACATTTAATACTCCATTGATTGCATGCAGATTACTTTTTAATGATTTGATATTTTTCTAGAAGATCATTAATAGTGTAAATAATTGTTCAAGTTTATTATAATTATTTCATATGTTTGACATTTTTGATAGTAACTTTTTAAGATTCACCTCTTCATTGCGTAGGTCTACTTTAGACTTTTAAGTTAAAACTACCTAGCGTAGATTGCTGAGTTAAAATTGCATAATTGTGGTTTACAACTTCTAAATTATAAGAGTACTATATACAAAAGGCTTGTCCCGTAAACTTGTAAAAAAAATAAAATAAATTAATAAACATTACACATGCTTACATACAACCATAATACATTTTAATAATGTTGATTTGAACTTCCTTATATGAGGCATTTTACGTGTAATGTCCTAAGTTAAAATTTCAACTTCTTGAAAAAAATTAAAATTCGGAGAATTTGTTGTTCTATAAAGTAGAAATGTGACCCAAAAAATATTTTTGACTTTTTCGAAAATTTGAAGGGAGTAGAGGGGGGCCAATTTGACCAATTTTGCTAACACCGGCTACTTTGTGAATTTTTCGTGAACGTACTTTTAATGGGAAAAATTTTTGAGAATATGTTTCGGAAAGGTTTTTTCATCCTCTTTCCAATGGTGAATTTTATTTTTTAATATTTTAAAAATTTACCCCAATTTTTGATAATTAATATTTA
Source organism: Leptopilina myrica (nomen nudum) (assembly GCA_032872475.1). Classification (NCBI taxonomy): domain Eukaryota; kingdom Metazoa; phylum Arthropoda; class Insecta; order Hymenoptera; family Figitidae; genus Leptopilina; species Leptopilina myrica (nomen nudum). The sequence continues at coordinate 51,828,513 of CM065458.1, forward strand.
AATTTAAATTTCCCAGAAATCGATCCGTTTTATTTAAAAATAAATTATTGCAAACGAAAGCCAACGCGACGCAGCGCTCAGCAATTTATTCTTTGTAATTTAATAACTCAAAAACAAAAAAGGGCATTCTGAAAATTTACATGCTCATAAGAAAAAACCTCAGCTTTCGTTTGCAATAATTTATTTTCAAATAAAGCGGATCAATTTCTGGGAAATTGAAATTGAAAAATAAATTATAAAAAAATTGGGGTATTTTTTTAAATGTTAAAAAATAAAATTCCCATTGGAAAAAGGACGAAAAAACCTTTCCGAAACATATTCTCAAAAATTTTTCCCATTAAAAGTACGTTCACAAAAAATTCACAAAGTAGCCGGTGTTAGCAAAATTGGTCAAATTGGCCCCCCTGTACCCCCTTCAAATTTTCTAAAAAGTCAAAAATATTTTTTGGGGCACATTTCTACTTGATAGAACAACAAATTCCCCTAATTTTAATTTTTTTTAAGAAGTTGAAATTTTAACTTAGGACATTACACGTAAAATGCCTCATATACCAAACTAAGGAAATTATAACCGCTTGTGAAAGAAACAATTAATTTTTCAAGAAGGCATAGCAAATATCCAGTGAAAAAATACTTAATAACCTAATTACATTATTTTATAAATGTTCTTTAACCATAGTATCCAACATCCTTCCGGCAGGACGAAAAAGACGAAATAGATATTTTTGTATCAAGGGCGCAAAATAGGTGATTGCGACGATGGCGAGATGAAGGGACCGAGGGGACACAATTTAGCGCGTAATCACCTTTGCGCCCATAATGCAAACATAATTTTTTGTCCAAACTGCAGGGAAAGTATGGCATTGAGGGCACGCACGATTAAACGCTCATTTTAGTTAAAAATTAAACTCTATATAAATGTTGACTCTTTGAAGTCTAAATGATAAACCTAGTGACACCTAGTGATTTACCTAGTGCAGGCTGTTTAGGTGTCAGGATGACAAGTCTCCTGAAAAAGTGCCAGGACGTGATAATTTAGTTAGTTTGATTTTGTGTCGACTCGAAACTAAATTCAGTTTGTCAATTTAGTTTCGTGTCGACTCAGAAACTGAAACGAAACTTAACTTTGGAGACGGTCTCTGGTTATATTATTTTTGATTTTTAGCAAAAAGCTTTATTTTTATTAATTTATCTACAGAAAAAAGCAAAGAATTAACATGCGGGCGTAAAATACTTTTAGAGCGGGCGGAATGTGCTACTTTGCGCCCGCCTTAAGTGCCTGAAATGACATTCTTTCCGTGCAGGTAGACAAAAAAGAAATTTTTCTTTTAATTAATCGACTCAATCAGGTAATAATATTCTCTCATAATAAGTTATGTTCAACCTTGTTGACAAAAAATTTTAACCTTTGTTTAAAAAATTTGAACGTCTTAAATTAACTAACCTGGATAAATAACATTTTCGAACATCATCATTATCATATACACTGGGGTCAAAAAGTTTCAGTACATTTGTACTGATTACTGTTAAGTGCTCGCTGCACTTAAAATTCAAATATTTCTGTAAAAATGGATGTAAGAGCCATCAAAGTAGGATCATTTTAAAGATTAATAAATTTAGAGTCAAATAGTCAAAGATATAACCAATTTAATAAAATTGAATATTGAAAATATAATTCTTTAAAGTTAGAGATTTTTCGTAAAAAATTCGATTCTGAAATCTAGAATTCAAGCGCACGCCAATTGAAGAAAATTTTTTTTTAAGATTTGATAGTTGCACAATATAAAGTACAAATTTCATTCTTTCATTCTACACCAAAATCATTCACATATATTAAGTATTTTCTTCAAATTCTATACAAATAATATCTCTTGCTCTAAATTTTTCGAAGAATATAAATTGCAAATTCGTCGTTTTCATTCACTTGTTTCATCAAATAACCACACTTTTGAAAAATATAGAACCTCTTCATATTAGGAAATTTAATTTATTTGCATGAAATTTATCCCTCTTCTTATCATTTTACAAATTTTAACTCCATCATTATTCCTTATTTTCATTCTAGGTGTTTTATTTGACTCTAAATTTATTGAACTTTAAAGTGATCCTAGTTTGATAGCCCTAACATCTATTTTTACAGAAATATTTGAATTTGAAGTGAAGCGAGCATTTAAAAGTAATCAGTACAAATGTACTGAAACTTTTTGACCCTAGTGTAGATAATTAACATAACCAATAAATTCTAAAAATGAAGAGAGAAAAAAATGTCCTTTCTTAGAAAATTTTTTAAATTTAATTTGTATCATTTGTTTTTTATTATTTTTTATTTTGCGTAATTTTACATAAAAAAGTATATAAAAGGAAAAATGAGCCCCAAGAGCAACACAAAATATGAAAATTATGCAATTTTATAGAAGAAAATACAAAAAAGTAATTTTTTGATAAAATCTTAAAATATTCGTAAAAAGTGCAAACAGAATCCTATTCAAAATTAAAAACAATAAGCATTTTATTATTTTTTGAGTAGGATAACATATGTCATTGCGAAAATAATACGCAATTTATATCGTCGAAATGCCTGCATGATTTAATATGGATTCTTTCATAATAATTTTACCGTAAAAGTACAAAAATCCTAAAATTTACAGTGTTGAACTTTAACTTAATATTATAGTCTATAATTTATCAAAAAATCATAAGAAAACTTTTTTACAGCGTTAAACTTCCTATAAGAATTTATTTTTCATTGATGTAAAATGAAATATTTAACAAACAAAAAATTAATTTGTAAAAAGTAGGGTCAGCCGGGGTAAATCCGAACGCTTTTAGTAAGTTTCAACAATAACATAAGTTTTTTCTTTTAAAAGACAATACTTCCGGTATTCTAGTGCATGAAGTTGTTGCTTTACTTCCATAGAACAATTTTATGGGGTAGCAAAAATTTTTGATAAATTACAATTGCAGGAAACTTAGCGTTCGTATTTACCCCGATACTTTGCAACTTTCCTAAAATACCGGGGTAAATACGAACGCCACTGTATTTCAGAAAAATCTTAGGGACAATAAATTTAAAGTATTGCAATTGTTAAACTTATATAAAAAGTCAAAAAAAATACGATAATAAACCTATTACGTAATAATGCATCATATATAAATACAAAAATGAAACAGGTTAAAAATTAAAATGCATTACACAATTAAAACCTTCAATAACTTTATCAAATCATAACGGATTTTTGCAAAACTTGGTACAGAAAGTATTTTGGAGTGATTGAATGTAAATACAAAAATAAAAGTCAAATTTTTTAAATTCAAAATGGCGGATTCAATATGGCAGACTTTCCTAAAACTTATTTTTAAAAATGATCAAATTTTTTTTAATCTTGCCACTTGGGGGTTTTCGGGGTCGCTGAATACGAATTGGGCATCAGAGCTTCATCGTTCAGAATGGCGGGTACAATATGATACACAAATTTCATAAAAATTCCTCCAGTTTTAGAAATTTTAATCCGTTTTTTTAATTTTTAAGTGATTTTTTTAATTTTGAGAAACTGACTTCAAATTCGTAATCAGCAACCCTGAAAACCCCCGAGTAACGATTTTCCAGCGAATCCAATGAATTTTTTAATTTTCGTCCGCCATATTGGATCCGCTATTTTGAATTTTAAAAAACTAACTCTAAATTCGTAATCAGCGACCCTGAAATCCCCCGAGTAACAATTTTCGAGCGAATCCAATGAATTTTTTAATTTTCGTCCGCCATATTGGATCCGCCATTTTGAATTTTGAAAAACTGACTTCAAATTGATAATCAGTGACCCCAAAAACCCCAGAATACTAAATTTTATTAAGATCCTGAAAAACTTTTTTCAACAAACCATTTGGCAAAAAAGTGGAACACTCCTTCGAGAGAACGGAGATTAAGTTTCTGCTTATTAATTACTAAAGAGGATACATATAGAGAGAAAAACTTTTTTTCTATGTACTTTTATAATGTTAAAATAATAGTGTAATCAAATAAAAACAATTATGTGTGGCTCTGATATAAGAAGATAAGAAGATAAGATAAGATATAAGAAAATCATTTTTGCAATACTCGTTATCATTGTTTATGCTGTTGCTAATTAACAAACGGAAAATGGGATAATACTTAGATTCTCTTGAAGAGGATCTGAGGTAAAAATTCTCATGTCTAACTTATTTTTTAAAATTTTAATTAAGCTGAAATAATTAGCGTTCGGATTTACCCCGGCTGACCCTAACAAAATCCCATGTATTTTACATAGGAAATGTATCGTCTTTGGGGAAGGTTTATTGTGAATATTAAGGGTTTATTTTGGTCTGACATTTTGTTTTAGATGGTAAACTAATAGTTTAGGGGGCGTCGTAAGAGATATAAACAACTTGGTAAATAACGGACACCCTAATATATATATGAACCCCCTGATTTTATATTTACTTCCATTAATGGATAATATGAAGATGCGATATAATAATGAGATCTTATGATATTAGCCATTCTCAAATTTTAAATCTTTGTCATCAATTTTGAAGTAACATAACAGCCTGCAAGTAAAAAAATTGTCTTTGGCATAGACTTTGACGTCCTATTTGGCACTCCTATTTGACGGGGCAAGCTCTGACCTGTAGGTAAAACACAGATCAAATTTTGACGTAATGTGATGAAGAACCAATCACAATTAATAGGTATCACAATCTTTAATTCCGTTTTTCTCGAAATGAGGTATTTGTCACCATAAACTTTGAAATTCTGTAACTCATCGAATTTTTGACCAAAAAAGTTGTATGACCACTCAAAATTTTCGTAATTTTGCAAGGAATTCGCCCATATAGATAAGTCCAATAGTGCCAAAATGGGCCCTTTTCATGTGGACGTTCACATATATGTATTATAGTTTTTATTTTGTGTCTTTTAACCCTTTAATGCGCCTCTCAACAAAGAATTTGCATAGTTTCTCGAATTTTAAAATAATGTTAAAGGTTTTTGTGCCTTGAAGTTTGTACATGATGTTTTGTTTGTGGCGTCGCGAAATAACATCACGCAAATTACTGCAATTGTTCATATTGTACATTACATGTCATATTTTTTCGTAAGGTGTGTATCTACACGACGCCTTCGGGTCAAGCGATTAATTTTTTGTGACATCCTGGAAAGGGGCATTATATACGTAATAATGGCAGCGACAAACCTACGAGTTGCTGCAACCAGGTGAAGCTCAAGTCACAATTCTCGAGAGCCTCGAATAAGAACTGGGGAATCTCTCTTTTTTTCTTTCCTTCTTTCATCGCTCCTTTTAGTGTACACTCTCACCACCCTCTCATCACACAAATAACATGCCCCATTATTACTCTAATGATACCTTTGCCTACCTTTCCTTGCCCCTACTGGGCTTTTACCTCTCACTTTCTTCAACTTCACGGCACCGGTCACATCACTCCCTTTATTATTTGTTTTTCTTCTTTCTTATATTTTTCTTTCTCTCGTTTACTCTCTCTTGTACTTGTTCTTGATCACCTTATATCACTGCTGCTAATTGAATATTATTCACTGTGAAAATTATCAAATTTGCGCGAGATAAAAAAAATAAGAAAAGTAAAAAAAAGGGAGGATAGAATGTAATTTTAACATTCCTATAGAGATGTCTAACCTCATTCGGTACAGTGGCAGAAAGTAGAGCGGTTTTCTCCCAGGCCCCAAAGTAACATTGGTTTACATGGGAGATTGCAGAAAATAATTTTTTTTTCTAAAATTGAAATAAAAATCATGATAACCAAGTGTGATTTGGATAAAGTAATTAATTTCACAATACATACGTATTTCTAACCTGCGGACATTATTGTATTTCCTGGAAATTTCCAGGAAGTAAGCAACTTTGATTTGTCATACAACATAAATTAGCAGCAACAATATTTTGTATTACAACTTTTTTATATAAAGATTTATATAAGTTTATAGTATTTTAACCGTTGATCCCTGTATTTTACTTTAACCTCAAATTTTTTAAAGAAACCCGACCAATTCCCAGACTTGGAGCTCGGACACAAAAAACCTGGTTTTTACTATTTTTTAAATGTTTCCTGTAGTTCCAGGAGTCACCAGTTACAAAATGTAGTAAAAAAAACTATTACAGAAAATTAGTCTAAATGCAAAATGTAGTAAAAAATACGATTTTTTACAGTAAATTTAACAACTAAAAATTTATTTCAACTGTTTGTTGTCAGTCATATTAACTGTTTCATTTAGTTGTAGTGATTAAATTTTCATAGTTCCTATAGGCGAAACATTATTCGAGTCACTTGATTATACATCACTTTGGTATTTATCTAAAGCAGTCACGTCCAACCTAGCAAAAATGTGCAAATCGAGTTCCATTAATTTTTACCCCCGCAACGAGAGTACACCGCACAACACAGATTCTACTTTTCCTCTTTATTTTATCAACAACTGTCCCAGTATGAGATGTGCGAGAAGTGCTAGAGTTGAAAAATTGTCCGAACAAAGAGAGCGGGAAAATAGGTTGGACATACGTGATCTAAAGCGAACACAAAGAACTGGACCTTCTGCGTCACTAGGCTACTTTACTAATCGAATTAGTAAAAACTACTTATTAAAATAGTAAAAATTCTTACTAATTTTAATTAGTAATAGGCATTACATGGTCCTTCTGCTAACTAATATTACACTACCGGTCAACATTGAACAAAGATATTTCAGAAGTCGTTTGGCCAATAATTCATTTAGATATTTTTAAAAAATCGTCATTTTCAATGATTTATAAAAATTTAAATAACTTCTAAAATAATGAACGCTTTTTAATGATCTTAGGCTTATTTTAAAGGTCATTTGTTTGACGGCCTGCATTTTTTAAGAAAAAAATTACACGTTAATGCTTATAAGTAAGTCTTATAGTGTAACAAATGACCTTTAAAATAAGCCTAAGATCATTAAAAAGCGTACATTATTTTAGAAGTTATTCAAATTTTTGTAAAACATTGAAAATGACGATTTTTTAAAAATATCTAAATTAAATATTGGCCAAATGACTTCTAAAACATCTTGTTCTCTTTAAAAATTTAACATCTTTCAAAAAATAAAAATAAAAAAATTTTAGGTTCCATACAATTTTTGTTTTAAAATGTTTTTCAATCATCTGAAAATGGGTTCTTTAATAAATTTATTTTAATATTATTTGTAATTAATTTTTTTATTTGTATATAATCACAAATATCACTTTTTTTACGTTAATAATCTTTTTACTTTTTAAGTATTTTACTCTTTTTAGGCTGCGTCGGCCTCATCTCTTTTTTGGAACACTTAATCGTTTAAAAAAAATTATTATACAACGCTTGTCCATTTAATGAAACATAAGTCATTAAAATTTTTACATCGTCCATCACATTTTCCAAGTCAATGTCTAATTCAATTTCAAAACGTGTAGGATTTTCCATCTTATAATTTTCAAACATTTTCACATTCGAGTCAGAGGAGTAGCAAATTATGCAGCAGTGCGTTATCTTAAAATTTGGTGGAATTTTCACCTTCTTTTGGAAAACTTTTCCATAATTATAGACGAAGTTATTTGCGGATTCAACCATTGTGAATGGTGGATCGCGTGAAGTTTTAATTAATTTCACAAATTCTTCAGGTGTCTCGATTTTTCCCATTTTTTTCTTTTTCTGCGAATACAATCTAAAATTCCAGTCGCACTGGCAATAGGAATGCCCGCGAACCGAAAAAATGTGCCAGATTTCTACATTGAGCTTTATAGACATCGCTAATAAGAATGCAAATACCGTGTAGTTTCGATTTTGACCCGGGCATGCATCGGTGAAAAGAACAATTTTTTGATAACTTTCTTTTTTAACTCATTATTTATAACGAAATAAGCGAAACTACACTATTTGCGCCCTTTTTAACTGTACCTTCTAAATACGAGAACATATAACTTTCTTCTGATGCGAAGATATGGACATTAAATAAATAAAGCCATAACAGACGTTTGTAAAACTGTTCTGAAACGGGGATTTTGGGTAATGGCAAATTTTGATCGCAATCGAACTCGCAACAAAATACGTTATTTTCCGATAAAAGCTTTTTTTCAGTTCGTGATATTCTTTAAATTTTTTTTTGTGATCAACTATTTCTTCAGATTCTATTTCATGTGTTTCATTTTCAAAACATTCATTACAAACGTCTGTACGCGGCATCTTGAAACTGAAATTTAAATTATAATTAAAATAGTTTCTGTAAGTCGATAATCATCAATCGGAATTTCTGTATCTTGCGTTACAGCTGCATAGAAATTCAGAAATTCTTCATACATGAGTTTTAAGTCCAGCTCGGAATTTAATAAATAATTTAACTTCGTCGATTCTCTTGAGTAGTGTGATTGTTGGTGAGGTACTGATTCACAGTGGAGTTTGATTAAATCTTTTACATCTTCAGTCATCTTCCATTTTTTCACGTGATGTCCTCTCAAATCATCGAAAGTGACACCTTCCAATTTATTTTTTTGTACAACTTCTATTCTTCTTTTTCCAATGTTTAGAACTTCGATTACAAATTTCCAACATACACAAATATCCAAGTCTTTAAGAGGAAGAAAATAACTCCAAGGTATATATCGTGGTTGAAATTTAGGATCAATTTGTTATGTCTCTACATTTCATCATTGTACTCAATAAGATAGTTTGTTGACCGTAAACACCAAGGTTCCAATACATTTCAAATAATATTCTTTCTTCCTTTACTGGGTATTTTTTGAAACATTTTTCTCGCCAACAAACAACAACTTCTTTGAAAATCTTCTTCGGTACAATATTTTTTGGCACTGACATATATTCTTCTCCCTAAAATGTACAAAAATTACTAGTAATTCAAGATCTTTTATAATATTAATATTATTTATTTGTTATATTTTTGTTTATATATTAATAAAATCTTCTATGCATTAATTCAGCAAAAAGTTTCATTTGTTTTTTTATTTATTTACAAATAATTATATTTTTTACTATCATAATAATTGTTTATTTAAATATATATTTATTTACTTCTCGTATATATATATATACAATAAGTAGAGAAAAATATTTTTCGCTCAACCCGACCAGAAAGTATTTTGAATCAAACATATTATTTGAAATATGTCGGCACTGTGGGTAAAGTCGGCACCCCCCTTTTTTTGCAAAAATGACGCACATGTCGATTAAATAATTTTGTGATGTGACATGTTAATTGACACGGACATAATTTATATTTATTTATATTTTTTTTAATCTACTTATAGTGAGCACGTTTTTATTTTTTTCCACAAACTGAATATCAATTTCGTCCTTTACACGGAAGTAGCTGCAGGTAAGTAAATATTTTGAAAATTCCAAATAAGTGAGGGTTCTGGTTTCTTCATTTAATGTTGTAACTGATGGGTTATGTTAATTTTTAATTAAATTTTTGTTGTTTGTGTAATGATGTAAAATTTGTATACATTGGTGATGGTCCTGAGTCGGCACCAAACAGGTGGTCCTTAGTCGGCACCTATTTGTTTATTTTTTTATGTTTTGCCTTATTTTTGTTTTTATATTTTTCGTGTTTTTACTCTACAGATATGGGGCGCAGCTTTATAGCTGATTGTCTCTTTTTAATTTTTTTTTAATTTTCAACATTATCATAAAAAATATTCTGCTTTTTTATAGTATCGTCATTCTTCGTCATTCTTACTTTAATAAAAATTTTATTATGTGGTAAACTTAGTCTAACATCTCACCTTTGAATTTAAAAAAGTACGCCCTAATATCACTTATACTTTTTTTCTAGAATAATTTTTTTGGAGAAATGCAAGGCGAGCCATTTCGGCTCGGGCCGGGGCGAAATGGATTACTACTGGGGCGTATTAAATCAGTAATGAATTATAATTTAGATCATCAAATATTATTACAGCATTGAAAATGTTGGTTTCTATCGTATATTTATAACAAAGAATATTAAAAATGGAACATATTTAATTTAAATTTTAAACATTTTCATGTAATTTTCAAATTTTTAAAAGTTGTAGCGAAATGCAAAATCCATTTCCTTAAAAAACCTATTCTCTAGTTATTTTTCTTATAAAAGGTTATCGTTGGTACTTATTAATATATACATTACAAGAAATTAAACTTCACAGGATTATTTTGTTAATATTCTAAATATAATAGGTTTTTCTTAATAAAATGAGCAAAGTGATGCATTACGCCTGAATTTTCTTATTATTTTCATCCAAATACCTTACTATGCCGACTAGGACCACTCTCCCCTATATAAATTTCAATTTTTTTTAATATTATTTTTTAGATTTTTACCTTATTTTTCTTAGCTTTTCGAATATTTCTTTCCCATGTCTCTTCGCTCCTTTCCTTTTTTTCCCTCTAGTTTTATCTCGATTTTCATTAATTAAATATAACAATCACAACTTACTTCACTAAATACCAAATATTTCACTTCAATTTTTAAAAAAAGTATTCTAATACTTAAATTAGTAATTTTTTAAATAAAAGCATGCTGTCAATTGCTTGAGTCAAAATATTTAAAAACTGTGCATTGACATTTTGTCAAGGACAAACGAAAAAAATGAAAAAATAAAAAATAGTAAAAACTTTTCTGTTTCAATCAAATAATTTTTGCTCCGTGACGCAGAGTCTTCTCAGATAATATTCTGCGAAAAAGGAAAAAGATTAAAAAACCCTCCTTTCACAAAAACTTTCGGTTCTTATAAGAGTTAACCTCCAAAACTTACCAAAACACGAGTAAAAATCAATTTTTGCATATAATCATATAAAATTTTGTTTTTTACGAAAAACATATTTAATTGCCAACAAAAAATATTATAAATTAAAAACGAAAATAACATAAAAAAACCACAAAAAGAGGAAGAAAAACTTCCTCTTTTTTATTAGTCACATGTTGGCAGGTGATTTTTTTCAAACTTTTTTTCCAGTTGCGAATATAGTGCATGTGTTTGGTTGATAAAACAGATTTCATTCATCCAACCTTTACGCACGGAAGATAGAGTGTGTTACACTCTCATGAGAATATTCAAAAAAGTTTTAAAATTACTTTCTTTGCATAAAAAACTATATATTGAAAAAGAATTTTTTAAAAAAATTTTATAATTTGTTTGTATTTAAAATTAAATTTCTATAAATGTCATTTAGTGACCTGGTATCAGTTCTCAAATTTACTGAATTTTTATTTTTACATTCTCATCACATGAGAAAGTATTAGTTTTGGTCGAAAATTGACTCGCTAATTTCATGAAATCTCGACGTTTTGGGGTCCCCTGAGTCCGAAAAACATGGTCTAGAAAAAGTGTCTGTCTGTATGTCTGTCTTCGTGTCTGTCTGTAGACACAATGGTGTTGCCACGATAACTCTTGAGAAAAACTTATTGCATCAACTTGCAACTTTGCATGCGCAAAAATAGTGTTAAAATACAGATCGAGTTCGTTAGCCAGCCATTTTCGTCGAAAACTACGCAAACTACGGTAGTTTCAAAATTTTGAAAATTCAATTTTTTCAAATTTCAGAATTTTTATTTTTTTATTACTTTAGATTAGGTTAATACAAACAACTTTCCTTTAGAAAATTTTTTCATAGAAAGTCAAATTTCGAAGTTATAGGCTCTTAAACAGTATAAAAATACTTAAAAATCCTAAAATAAGGGTAAAAATCAAAATTTCTCAAAGAGAAAAAAATTATTACATTAATTCTTACATATTCTGACCCCATTGTACTCAAAAAACGCTCACATTAGCAAAAAAACTAGTATTTTCCGGAAAAACCACCGTATATTTTTTTTTATCATTTTTTTAACAAGAAATCCATATTCCGACGCAATTATCTCCAAAACTATTGCATATGGGAGCTTGCTACCAGAGACTTTTTTTCGCGTCTTACCGTCAGCTACAACTTTGCTGTTGACAACTTTTCACTTAACTTAAAACTTTTCGATTTATTTGCAATAAATGCTTACGTTAAAAATAGTTGGTATTTTGTGGAAAAAATTGAAGTTTACCACGTTCCCGATAATTGTCGTCTTGTCTCTCTTGACGCAAAATCGCTGTTTACAAATATTACTAAAGATGTTGTTTTAAAATGCATAAAGTTAAAATGCAAAAATATTAGAGATAATACAAACATTCCAGATAAGGAATTTCTGGAAAAGTTGGAAGCGGATATTTTACAAAAACAAAATTTTGAATATATTTTTTATTTCCGGTATGTCGATGACATAATCACCTGTATACCAGAAGAGTGTGTAACCGACATGCTTAACATTTTTAACTCTTATCACCCAAGGATTCAGTTTACCATCGAAGAGGAGTCGAATAATTCGATTGCATTCTTGGATTTTAAGATTTATAGAAAAAACAATAGACTTATAACTAATTGGTATAGAAAATCAACTTTTTCAGGACGGTATGTCAATTTCAATTCAGAAGTTTGCGTTAAAGATAAAATTTCAGTCATTTATGGTTTAGTTGATAGAGCTATTAAATTATCCGACATTAGTTTTCAGGAAGAAACTTTAAAATTGATTTTTAATATACTTAAAGAGACTGATTTTCCAGGACAATTCATAAAAAAGTATGTAAATATGAGACTTCTGTGTCTTAATTCTAATGTAAACAATGTGCCGAGGAGGACAGACTTTGATACAAGTAAATTTGAGAACTGATACCAAGTCACTAATTGACATTTATAGAAATTTAATTTTAAATACAAACAAATTATAAAAATTTAAAAAAAAAATTCTTTTTAATATATAGTTTTTTATGCAAAGAAAGTAAATTTAAAACTTTTTTGAATATTCTCATGAGAGTGTAACGCACTTTATCTTCCGTGCGTAAAGGTTGGATGAATGAAATCTGTTTTATCAACCAAACATATGCACTATATTCGCAACTGGAAAAAAAGTTTGAAAAAAATCACCTGCCAACATGTGACTAATAAAAAAGAGGAAGTTTTTCTTCCTCTTTTTGTGGTTTTTTTATGTTATTTTCGTTTTTAATTTATAATATTTTTTGTTGACAATTAAATATGTTTTTCGTAAATAAACAAAATTTTATAAGATTATGTGCAATAATTGATTTTTACTCGTGTTTTGGTAAGTTTTGGAGGTTAACTCTTATAAGAACCGAAAGTTTTTGTGAAAGGAGGGTTTTTTAATCTTTTTCCTTTTTCGCAGAATATTATCTGAGGAGGCTCTGCGTCGCGGAGCGAAAGCTCATTATTATTATTATATATTTTTTACGATCAGACGAATAAAATATGACAAAAATTCATCTTTGACTATTGAAATAATTAACACTGATCAACAACTTTTACATCTTATTAATACTAATTTAATTTATTAAATAAATATTTTATTTAATTTTAACTTATTTTAATGGTTCAGACTCTGTTTTTGAGCCGACATTTTAATTTTAAACTTTCTTTATAGTCCTATGTTCTAGCTTATATATTTTTGTCACGCTATTTGCAACATTTTGAATTATTTATCTGCTTTTTTATAAGAAATGATGATTGGTGAATTTTTCTGATGATTTTATGTACCGAAATAAGTCATCAAACTTTATGCCAAAATTTTGTATATTTGGCCGTTAAATGGTTAACGTATAATAACCAGCGCATCATTGCAACAATTCATATGATAATAATAATGTTCTTCTAATAATAATCTTTGATACAATTAATTGATTTAATTATTTAAAGTTGGTTTCATTGTAGTCGAACCCCTCTTCCAGGGCTGTGCCCCTGGACTCCGTCGGGGGCGACCCCCGAACCCCCGGCGAGCCTAAACAGAAACGTACTTTTGAATGTATATCGGTACACTAGTCTCTGTCACTCGTTTCTCACTCAAATGTTACAGAAAATGAAGAAATACACACAATAATAAGTATTGTCAATATATTATGTACGCTGATAAAAAACAATGAGTATTTTTTTGTATAATGTTAAAAAAGGTTATCGATGGCCACCCTGCTCTAACGTCAAACCTATCATCCACCATTCTTCTTTTGTGAAAGAGTAGAGGATAAAGTCACAAATTTTTCGGGGAAGAGTAACCTTAATTTTCGGTGCACTTAGCCCTATCAGTATTAATCTTTACTCTCTGCCAACAAGTTTATTCTGAATTCGTCGGTTATTTCCTGTTATAAAGTGTCAACCACTTGTTTCCAAAATATTTATACAATCCCTTTTCTCGTGAAGTTCCCTAGGAGTGCACACGTATAGTATAAACTTTTTGATAAAAAAGACACAGAACGCCTGCACTAATTGGCACTTTTAATTTTCATTTACTACACATTAAGTTAGTGTCAGATTCGAATAAGCGGGAGAAAAGCATTGTTTTCACGAGTCAGCGGCTCGTGTAGCGGAGACAATGGGTAGGAGAAAAGCTCAGATTTCTCCTAGAAACAGAAAGGATTTATTGGACTGACAGGAACGCGATTTCATGGTTGGTTGGATATTTGGTGCACCCGCGGAAGAACGTTACATAGCAATGGAAAAGTTCGCCACTATTCCCCCACCACACTCTTTTTCGGTCCTATCTACTTCGTCTTGGTTCTAAGCACATTTTTCAATCCTAAATTTACAGGAGCTTTCTACCAACCTGGCAGATATCGCCCCTCAAGCTCACTGACTTGAGAATCGCGTTAAAATTATTTCCTTATCTTCACACTGAAATATAACCCATTGAAAACTGAACTTTCAACTACCAAACAAGTTTCTTCTTTTTCTTGTTCTTTTCTATCTTGTTTTTGTTACCCACATAATTTTTCTTCTTTCTTAAGTATATTTTGGTGATTTAAAATTTGTTGTTAACATTTTTTCATATTTATAAATGTACTAGCTGTCGTACCCGTCTTCGACAAGTTTTTATTCTCCTCAGATACAGAGATTAAAAGCTTTATCTGTGTACATTTCTCAAAAATGAAAATAAAATCGTGATTGGTATTTAGCCAATTTAATTAAAACTTAAGTTACACTTAAGTTTCTCGGACCTTAAAATTTAAATGACATCGTTTCCAAAATACACCACGTGGAGGTAATCAATTTAAAAATACAGCTGTTTATGATATTGGTTACTATGGTATTATTAAACATTTTGTTTCTTAATAAATGTTTTTAAGGGGTTCAGTGTTTATTGTCTTCAAAATATATCAATGAAAATTCTAATTCATAAATAAATTGATTATTAAGCTGCAATCCATTAAAATAAAAAAATTGAAATTTTTTTTAAAAAGTTGTGTCATTTATATTATTGAATAATTTAAATTAAAAATTCTGGTTAATTAAATTTGTATTGTTACAGTAATGTTTCATATAAATCCAATAAAACTTTTTGTTTAGCAGCAATCTATAAAAAAATTTAAAAATAATATTTATGGTAAATAATTTATATAAGCAGTAATTGTTGTAAAATTAAGTTAAAATGTGACTTGGTTTATTTAATTTCAGCATTGCTAAAAGTGTATCGATATTCAATAAAAAAATAATTAATAATTTTTTTATTTTTCGATTCTTCCAAGAAAGTTTATATCTATCGTTATAATTAACCTATTTAGACCCAAATGTCCGTATTTCTTTGTACAAGTTTGAGATTTCCGTTCTACGAGTTACGAATTTGGAAAAAATCGGGACATATGTTTTTTTAAAGATTTAAGTGTCCTCTTTTAGAATCTGAAAGAAAATTTCAATTTCAACTTAATCATAAAAAGTTGTAATTGTTTAAACAGAAAAAAGCAGTTTTTTAAAATATCGCGTCCAAAATGTTGGGACTATTAAATAGGCATAATGCCGAAATTTTTTTTTCTAATTTCAAAATAGCGCCTCCAAAATGGCCGCCAAAGTATTGAAATTTGGAAAAATAATGTTAATAAAATTAAGTTATTAACTTTTATTATTCATTTTTACTGCAAAAAGAAATGAGAATTGATAAAAATAAAAATTTGTTTACCATTTTGGCCCACAGATTTTAAATTGTTTTTAAAAAATGTTTAAATTATTGTTAAATAATATCAGATAACAATATTTTTTGTTGAAACAACATTTTTTTATTTAAATAAAGCATAAAAGTTTAAAAAAATAATGTAAATATTTTTTAACATTATTTTTCCAAATTTCAATAATTTGGCGGCCATTTTGAAATTAGAAAAAAAAATTTCGGCATTATGCCTATTTGATAGTCCTAACATTTTGGACGCGATATTTTCTTGTCCCGGATTTTTCCTAACCGAATTCCTGTAAATAATCTAATTTTCATGACAAAAAACACTTAAAAAACTGCTTTTTTTGTTTAAACAACTACAACTTTTTATGATTAAATTGAAATTTTCTTTCAGATTCTAAAAGAGGACACTCAAATCTAAAAAAAACCTATGTCCCGATTTTTTCCAAATTCGTAACTCGTAGAACGGAAAGCTCAAACTTTTAAAAAGAAATACGCACATTTGGGACTAAATGGGTTAATATTCTTTTAATCTGTAAATTGATAAACCTTCCATTGGCCAACATCTAACAACACTGGTCGACAAAATGTTACTGTTTATCTGATTCAAAGATCAGACAATGGTATTCATATAGGATTTTTATCGCTGGACACGAATATGACCTACAAAAGTGCCTATCACGTCGAGATTTTGAGAAAAATGGACTCAAAGTTTTGAAAAACACTGTTTTTGGTTTTTTTGATCACGTGTAGAAAATGATGCCGACGTGCTAGAAGTCTCTAATTTGGCTTAAATTAAAGCTGGAACTGACAACTAGAAGAATCAAGTCAAAAAGTTGTGAATCAGTCAAAAATTTTCATATAGCACAACTTTTTCATGTGCACACGCACTCTGCTTGTACTCATAGAGCGGTACACTATGGCACTCTTACTTATTAATTTTATTTGCGCTATTTATTATTATTTATTATTTTTGGGCTTCCTAACTAATACGAATTTTAAAAGCGCTATTTCTAATTTTTTAATTTTGACTTATGATTCGTAGTCAGCGACCATAAAAAACTCCAAACACCAAGTTTTAGTGAAATCCATCATTTTTCAAAATTTATATTTCCACCATTTTGAATTTTTTAATAACGACCTTACATTCAATCAGCAACATATAGCGAGCCCAAATATGATAAATAACAATAAATAAGGTAAATAAAATTAATTAGTAAGAGTGCCATAGTGTACCGTTCTATGAGTACAAGTAGAGTGCGCGCACACATGGAAAAGTTGTGCTATATGAAAATTCTTGACAGATTCAGAACTTTTTCGATTTGATTCTTATAGTTGACAGTTCAAGCTTTAGTATATGCCTAATTAGAGATTTCTAGCACGTCGGCATCATTCTCTACACATGATCGAAAAAGGCCAAAAACAGGGTTTTTCGAGACTTTAGGACCATTTTTCTCAAAATCTCGACGTGATGGGCACTTCTAGAGGTCATATTCGTGTTCAACGAGAAAAATCCTATAAGAATATCATTGTCCGATCTTTGAATCATTTTTCGTGTCGGCCAGTGCAATCTGCCAAAATTTGTTTCAAACAGTTCAGCTGCTTTTGCGTGATTGACGCACAAAACTTTTGTGACAGGCTTACATACATGAAACTTTTTATGAACTTCTTCACATTTTTTGTTGTTAAAAACTACTTTTTATATTAAAATTTTGAAGTTATAGGCAATGTAAAGAGAAAAGTACGAATTTATTTATGAGCGATTCCATGTCAAGTGATCAAGGTGGAGAAAAATTTTTCTCCAATCGTAGTAAAACTTGGGGCTTTTGTAGTACTAATAGATAGTAATTTTTCGTCAAAATATTTTTTTACCTAGTCCAATATTTTCCAATGCTTATTTTAATAATTTTTTACTCAAACAATTAAACATACAAATTTGACAAAGTACATTTTGGAAAGGTTTTTTCATGCTCTTTCGATTGGAAATAAGCATTTTGAAAAAAAAATTTTTTGACCCAAAAAAATCAAAATTAAAAATAAATTTCAATTTTTGAGGGAGATGGATACGATTTTTTTTTAAACGAAAGATGAGGTTTTTTCCTAAAAGGACATATAAATGATAAAGTGGGACTAGAATGTTTAAACATTGAAAAAAGGAGATTTCTACTCGCCGGAGCGCTCTAAACCCGGTTTTTAGCTCCGTTTTGGAGAAAATTCTTTTTTTCAATGTTTAAACATTTTAGTCCCACTTTATCATTTATATGTCCTTTTAGGAAAAAACCTCAGCTTTCGTTTAAAAAAAATCGTATCCATCTCGCTCAAAAATTGAAATTTATTTTTAATTTTGATTTTTTTGTGTCAAAAATTTTTTTTTTCAAAATGCTTATTTCCAATCGAAAGAGGATGAAAAAACCTTTCCAAAATGTACTTTGTCAAATTTGTATGTTTAATTGTTAAAGAGTAAAAAATTATTGAAATAAACATTACACAAAAAGACCCCTTGATCACTTGACGTGGAATCGCTCATATATATATATATATATATATATATATATATATATATATATATATATATATATATATATATATATATATATGTGTATATAGATTAGGGTGAACCTTATATTTCAAAAGTTGGAATTTCTTAGGTCGCTAGGCAGAATTTGCTTTAGAATGTGAAAACAATGACCCATGCACAAGAAAAGCCTAATCGATCAATATTAACCCGTGCCACCAAAGGGTTAAAGTTTAAATGGGGTTTACAATAGGATTAGTGCACTTTTATACATTTTGTATGAGAACTTTTTTTTAAATTAATCTTTTGCTAAAAAGGGTACGTTTTTTTGTCATAAACAAATGGAATAACTGAGCCAATGAATTTTATGTTAAAAATTTAAACGTTTGGGGTCAGCAACATGCCGATTCAGCTAAACGGTGAAAAAGATGCCGTTTCAAAAAGAGAAGTGAAAAACATGCCATTTCGCGAAAGCGCTGAGAAACATACCTTCTTCAAACGAACGGTGAAGAACATGCCTTTCCAACCGTTAATATTAAATATAATATTAAATAAATAAATAATTAATATAATAATATTATATTTATTATAAACAGTTAATCAATTGTTTAAATTAATTAATTAATCATTAATTCTTTATAATAAATATAATATTATTAATTGTTTATAATAAATATAATATTATTAATTATTTATAATTAATATAATATTATTATAATAATATGAATATTAAATATTAACGGTTGAAAAGGCATGTTCTTCACCGTTTGTTTGAAGAAGGTATGTTTCTCAGCGCTTTCGCGAAATGGCATGTTTTTCACTTTTCTTTTTGAAACGGCATCTTTTTCACCGTTTAGCTGAGTCGGCATGTTGCTGACCCTAAGCGACGAGTTTCCCTTTCCACTGGCGGGAAAACCCATTCGACGGGTAGTCCAGGCAAATGCGAGTACTCCTAATTTCAAGCCGTTCTGTAGACGCAAAAATTTAGTATAAGTATAGTATGTAAGAAAAATTCCACGTAGAACACTTGTAACGCTAGTATTAAGGCAAAAGACGAGTGTATAAATAAATAAAATAATAATGCCGTTTAGACCAAATCGATAAAGTGAAAATTGGCTCAGTTTTTCTATTTGTTTATGACAAAAAAACGTACCCTTTTTAACGTCTGTTAGTTTGCATTTAAATAAAAAATATCGAATTTCCATTTAAGTGGGATAAAAGTTTGACTTCTCAAGTGAATTTTAAAATAAAAAGAAATTCGCATGTCCAAAAGTGTAGAAATTCATTTTAAAAATTACATGTTTTTAGTTAACAAATGGAATTATGCATAAACTATTTATTCGATTAAGTTGAATTTTTTTGGGACTTATTGAGTAGTGAGTCAGTTTTTCCACTCCATTTTCTCCAATACATTTTTTCCAATCCACTTTTTCCACTACTTAATTTCTCCACTACCATTTTCTCCAGTACAGTTTTTCCAATACATTTATTCCACTATCAATTTTTTTCCAAAAAGTAATTTATCAAATTTTCATTGCATTAACCTCTTCTAAATCCGGAGCGTGCAAGACATGATCTTCTTCCTTTGAACACTTCACAACTTCAACGCCCTTCGAATTTTATTTATTATTATTATTTTATTATATTATTATTTTCTTACATAATTATATCGTTATATATTTATATATATAAACCTCTTCATTGGAACGAGTGACAGCACGGCAACGACATTCCGGATATTTTCGGCACTTCCAAAAAATTCTACCTTTTTTTTCTTCACTTTTGGTAAAAAGAAATCCATCTATGTGAAGAAAAGGATTTTTTGTTCCGCTGTACACAAGTTCCACAACCATTTTACTTTAAATTTTGAATTTTTAAAAAGATCGAAAAATAGTAGATACTCACAATTTTGACATTAAACAAACTGAAGTTGACTGAAAAACAAAAACTCAAACCCGGCACGATTTTGACATTAAACAAATTGAATAACAAATTAAAGTTGACTTTAGTTTACCATTCAACAATTTCAACAATGTAAAAAATAATTAGTAAAAAAAATCGTGATTGGAAAAAGGAATTAGTGGAAAAAACGTACGACCAGTCATTTGAAAGCTGTTTTAAGCTCTACAAACAAATTTATGTTTATTTAAGTAATTTATGTCTATTTTAATGAAAAATAATTTGAAAGTTAATAGTTATCGTTGTTATTAACAATTATATTTATATAAAATATAAATTTAAAATTAATTAATCAATTTTTTATTACTTATTTATATCTTTTTTATATAAGCTTAAATTTGTCTCTAAAAAATACAATTTTTTAAAATAATTGTTAATAACAATGATAATAATTATTAACTTTAAAATTATTTTTTAACAAAATAGACATAAATTACTTAAATAAACATTAATTTGTCTGCAAAAAATCCAATTTTTTTAAAGAAAGACCAGAGTTATCTATTTGTTAATTAACGGAATTATTTAAATAAATGGAATTATGCATTATTATTAATCAGGTGGTCATACTAGACTAATTTATATTGATTTCGATCATGATTATAAGGAATATTTTATTAACCCTCGGAGAACACATGGGGTCATTTTGACCCCACGATTTTTTGCGAAAAGCTTTTTATCTATTGTTTAATATTTTTTATAAGGATTTTAAAGTACACAGACTTATTTTACAGAGTTTAAACTATATTTTCAAAAAATCCGTAGGTTAAGCAGATGAACAGTTCAAAATTGGTTGAGCATTGAAAAATGACCTAAAAAAAAGGTGTGTTCTCCGAAGGTTAATTGACAAGAAAACTCAAAAATCGGTCCCGCTCGGGCAAAACAGTTTCAAAAATTTTTTTTGCCTTTTTTTGGGAAAAAAATGTTTTTTTTTGTTCTGTGATAGTCAGAAGAAACGTGATTTCAAGTATAAGCCTTCCAAATTTTATTAAATTTCATTGAATATTTTCGGAAATATTAGGATTTAAAAAAATTATAACAAAAAAATTCAAAATGGCGTAACTTCAACAAATTTCAAAATTTTCAAAATAATTTTGGCACACTAGTTTTTAGTATCCAATACTACAATTTCCCCAAAGTACAGCTTAGTCCAAGGACCCCATGCAAATCGCATATTTTCTGACTGAGTCTTAAACTAATGTTAGTTGCGAACTTGTGTTAAGGAGCATTGAATCGAGATACACCGATATGTGTACACAAATTAATATTCTCTTAGACGAATTGTTAAACGTAGTGTCTTTTATTTTCAATAATACCTTTTTTCAATTTAAAGAGAAATACTATAATCAAATTTATGGAACCCCTATGGCCTCAAAAAAACCTCCTAACGCTAACTTACGTATTTATACTTCTACATTAAATATGGGTCAAACCATTTTATTTCGCCTAATGTATTTTTGACCATTACAAAAAATTTCAATACTTTGGGAAAATATTCTTATCTGCTTTGGGATGGCGAAATGCATAATGATTTGTAAAAAATAATTACATTTTGTATTTAAAAAATTGTTTTAGATTGAGAGTACATGAAAAGAGGTTACATTGACAGACATTACAAAAAATTTTAAAAAGGAGAAAATTCTTTAATAAATATAAAAAAGCGATAGATATTTATCTTTAAAGGTTGAATTTATGTTTTTTAGTTGATAAAAAAATCAAATAATATCTAATATTATTCCTGTCATTTTCCTGACTTTACTAACATGTGGCCAACCCTCAATATTAATAATAATAATTTTATTTAAATACCACTGTTTTTGGATCAGAATTTTTTCTATTAGTGTCAGTAACATTATTATCGGCATCATCATGGAAATCATCAATGGTTTGAGGAGGAACGTTCATAACGTTTCGAATAATATCATTATTTACGTCATGCTTTTTAGTTTTAATAAACTTAGTTACATTTTTAACTTTTTCTTCCCTATTCATGTCGCTGTCTGTTGTGTAAGCAAAATTTTCCCCTGTTTGTAAGTTTACTATTTTTTGCAAAGCGTCTTCGTATGTCCCGGACAAAATATTTATTACATAATAATAAAAAATCTTTAAAACGAATATATTAGTAGACTAAGTTTTAATTGTTTCAAAATTTACAAGCATCTCCTCTTAATCGAATTGAACAAATTGGCCATTCCGGATGCGGATCTTCCAATTGTTTAATGCTGTCGTTTAATAATTCGGTATTCTCTTTATTGTATAGTGCTGGTAAGAATTTTGTAAAAATGCAGTTCTTTTTTTTGTCAAAAGATATCCATTTGCTTAGAATGCAATAAAAAGAACTTGCTCTATTTTTCTTACGTCTTTTTTTAAGAATTCTACTATTTGATAAGGAAGCAGTTCATCAATAACCAATATTTTGTTAGACATTTTATAATGTATTTCAAAATTTCCAAAACGTATTTTCTAAACAAATTTTTCCAAGAAAAGTAAATTTCTAAAAAAAAATTCCAATGAAGGTGATTTTATAATTTTTTTCTTCTAATAAAGAAATTTAGAAAATTATAGTAAAAATAGAAATTATGCAAATTTTTTAACGAAACTTTAAAATAATGTAATTAAAAATCGTAATTAACAAATAGAAATTATAGGGATTTTTTCCTTCAAGTTATTTCAAATTTTTTAAACAAGTGTTTTATAAATAAATTTATTTTGAAAATTTTAATTTAAAACTCATGCAAGTTATTATCTTTTTTACAAGAAAAACAATTTGTGATAAAAAACAGTAATTTTATAAAAATTTTCTTCTTTTAAAAAAGAAACTTATAATTTTATAAACAAAATTGTGATTGAGAAACAGAAAAAATGCAAAATAATTTTTAATTCTTAATCTTAGTTTTTTAAACAATTTTCCACCTTTTATCAAAATTATGGAATTTTACAAATTTTAAGAAAATAAATATTAGAAATCATAACTTCTTAGAAAAACTTTTTTTAGGAATCAAAACTTCTTAGATTTGAAAACAGATTTCATGAGAAATCGCTTTTTTAGACAAAAAGGATTAGAAAATATTTTTTAGAAAAAGTGACCACCTACCACATATCGTCAGGTGATGATATTTTTTGTTTATTTTCCAGAATAATTAAAAAAAAATTAATAAATTTTCTTTAAAAATTATTATAAATTGAAAACTCGTAGGTACGTAAAAATTACCAACACAAATATTACTTTTTAACGAATTTTTTTCTGTTAACTGAAATATCAAATCTAAATAATTCATAATAAATATTATCGTCATTAAAAACCTCACTCGCACAAAATAGCTCCGCTTTACAGTAGAAAAATTATTTATTTTTTATTAGTTATATTAATTATTATCAATTAATAAAAATTAAATTTCTTTTAGTCTGAAAGTGACGTAATTGATGAAAATTATGTTGGAAAATGTGATGTCGAATTTGAAACAAATTATTTTTTGTCCTACCTGCACGGAAAGTTATCATTTCGGGCACTTAGAGCGGGCGCAAAGTAACTCATTACCACCCAGGGGTAGGGAAAGCGGGCGCAAAATATTTTGCGCCCGCTTCCTCTACCTTCGAGCAGGCAGAAGAGTATTTTGCGCCCATATGTTAATTATTCGATTTTCTTCATTAAAATATGATGTTTTCGAGTTTTTTATGTTGACTATAAAAATGCAAACATTTTCAACTAGTTTTATTTTATCTAGAAAAATGTGCAATTTTTTTCTATTTTCTCTAAAAAAATTATGACACATTTGATTTTGTTTAAATTTCGGTTATAAAAATTGGCAATTACTATATTTCCAGAATACATTGTTGTCTTAATTATATATTAAAACTTGTACCATTATAGACTTCAAAGAGTTAACATTTATATAGAGTTTAATTTTTAACTAATATGAGCGTTTAATCGTTCGTACCCTCAATGAGTGTTAAAAAATATACATAGTAAAATACTTCATTTTCATAAAATATGAATTGTTATCAATATAAATGTGCGAAAAGCTCGAATAGCTGAGCCGAAATTTTTTAGAACCGAGTCGGGTCGATGCATCGAGTACTCAACTAAATTCAAGTATGCAAAGTAAATTCGAGCACTCGATTGAATTCGAGTTTTTAAATTACTAAAAAACTATTAATAGGTAGAAAATTTTGAATGTATGTTGTATATTGAAGGTATAAAGTATATGTGTTAAAAAAGAAACAAAGAAACTTTGAGTATTGCTTTATCTTGATTTTATTGTGGCTATTCTGCCTCGACAAATTTGTATATTAACTGTTTTGGTGACTGTTGAATTTCCCCATACTACCTGAGTCCTTTTCCTGTGTTTACTAGTCTAGACTTAAGTTGTGTTTTGTGGTTAACTATCTATAAAATGCCTCTCTATTTGTATCACATCCCTCAAAGACCTTTCCTCCCCACCATCTCTCTTCTCTTCAGTTTTCGGACGGGCCAGTTGTTTTTTGGTCTTTGAAGTGCTTAGGTCTAAGATTGAGTAGTGAATAGTTTTCAACGCAGCGGATCCCTTTGGCTAATGACTACATAGTATCAACACAGGAACAACGTCGTTGTCGTCTGGTTCAAGTCGCCACTAGAAGATCGTTTTTAGAAAATCATGAAAAAATGACCACACTTCTTGACTCCATTCGTACCGTACCCCTTTCATCCGGTCTAAATACAAGTCTAGATGCACCACATTTATCCACGCTCACAAATCATCATTTGCCTCGTTTAGATCTTCCTAAATTTGATGGCACACACACAGAATGGTTAACCTTTAGGGACTTGTTCTCCTCTATGGTAGTTGAGAATCACCTTTTATCTCCTGTTGAGAAACTTCATTACCTTCGAACTAGCCATATCAGACCGGCATTTTTTTGCTGAAACACACTGCCCTCACCAGTAATATCTTCGAGAAAGCATGGAATGATGTTGTTTCATACTATAATAATAATAGAATTCTAGTTGACTCCACTCTCCATTCGCTATTTTCACTGAAACGTCTTCAGAAAGAATCTGCCACTGCACTTGAAGAACTCTATACTACAGTTCAACAAAACATTCGTTTGCTAGAATTGTTAGATCAACCAGTTCAATACTGGGATTCAATTTTAGTTTATCTTATAACTCACTGTCTTGATCCTTTATCTATCAGGGCTTGATAATTAGAACTCAGTTCTTCCACCGACTACCCAAAATGGTCTCAACTTTTAAAGTTCCTTATAAATAGAATGCGTTATTTACAAGCAATCGAGCGTGCAACATCATCTTCCCAGTCAAATTGTTCTTCAACTACTCGTCAGAGTAAATCTCACGTAGTTCAGCAGTCAAACACAACACCCCACGTCAAAAAATGTCCAATATGTAAAAATGACCATTCAGTCTTTCATTGTCCTAAATACAGTTCCAAATCCAGAGAAAAAAAGTGGATCTAATCAAAGAAAAAGGTCTTTGTTACAATTGCTTAGGGCATCATAGATCTAACTCCTGTTCTTCGCTTAAACGTTGCCTTAAATGTGGCCGCAAACACCACACATCTATTCACATATCAGAAATTGCTTCTTCACTAACCAGTACATCTGCACAACCTTCCAGCCTTCTTCCAACCCATGCTTCAAAATCTGATTCTGAATCATTAACAACACCCAAACAAATTAATCACTTATCCTCATGACAATTTTCACATTCACCTATCCTTTTAGCTACTGCCAGAGCCAAACTTTTGTTAAATCATGGCCATTCAACGGAAGTAAGAATCCTTATTGATCAAGGATCAGAAATAACATTAGTCTCAGAAACTTTAGTTTAAAGCCATAGACTTCCTAGACAGAAATCTCACTTATCAATAATTGGTGCGGGAGCACACGTCTCAGAAAAATCAAAGGGGTCAGTATTTTTACATCTCAAGTCACAAAACGATCACAATTTTTCATGTCATATTATCGTTGAAATTCTACCTAAATTAACTGGGAACATCCCGTCCGTAAAAGTTCAAAAACCCTTTTGGGACCATCTAACAGGACTTAAGTTGGCTGATGAAAAGTTTTACGAACCCGCCCCCGTAGATATTATATTACGTTCTGATGTTTACCATCAAATCATTCAGCATGGATTACAAAAAGGAAAAAATACTGAACCAATCGCTCAGTCCACTCGCTTTGGATGGATAATCTCTGGTCCTGTTAATGAAAATCTATAATCCAACGTAAGTCAGAATTATAAATGTTTAGTAGACACAGATATGTATGACCTCTTGAAAAAATTTTGGCTTCAAGAAGAGGTAACTGTTGATCCATCACCCTTATCCCCTGAGGAACAAGAATGCGAAAATCTCTTTAAATCATCTCATACCCGCACCCCATCAGGAAGGTACATTCTAAGACTACCATTTAAATCTCCCCCAACTACCTTAGGTGAAACCAAAACCTATGCTGTTCAAATGTTAAATCGGCTCTATAAAAGATTTAGTTACATGCGATACGTTAGCCCGCGCATTTTAAAAAAAATGTAAAGGTCATACTGGAAAATTTAGCCGAATTCTGTCCCAGGAGAAGGCGTTGATTTAATACCTAGACCACATTTGGAGTCGTTAGGATGACGAAAATGCTTGGAGTACTCTTAGATAGAAGTATTGTTTTTATTTTTTTTAAATGTCCAGGTGAAGACGTTGATTTAATATCTAGGCATTCAAAATCACCTTATAATTCTCCATTTTTAATTATCCAAAAAATTGATATTACAGAAAAGAAAAAATGGAGAATTGTTATTGATTTCAGAATGTTAAATAAGAAAACAGTAGGTGATGCTTATCCTTTTCCCTGCATTTCAGAAATTCTTCAGAATCTCGGAGGAGCTACTTTTCTACATTTGATTTGGCTAGTGGTTTTCATCAAATAGAATTATCTCCAACAAATTCTGTAAAACAGCCCTTTTAACTTTGAACGGTCATTATGAATATGTAAGGATGCCTATGGGATTAAAAAATTCCCCTGCAACCTTTCAAATACTAATTAATCAAACAGTATTAGGACTTCAAGGAACTGAAGTATTTGTCTACCTTGACGAAATCGTAGTGTTTGCAACCGATTTAGAAAATCATGGTAAAAAATTAAAGAGACATATTTCAAAATTAAGAAGTGCTAATCTTTCCTTACAACCGGAAAAGTGTGAATTCCTTTTCAAAGAAGTACATTATTTGGGCCAAATAATTTCTAGGACCCGCAGGTTACTATCGTAGATTTATTACAAAAATTTCTGAACGTGCAAAACCCTTAACAAATCTTTTAAAGAAAGGAATTATATTTAGATGGGGAGAAAAAGAAGAAGAAAGTTTTAAGGATTTAAGAGAAGCATTGTGTACCAGTCCCATTCTGCAATATCCTGAATTTAATAAACCATTTTTACTTACTACTGATGCTTCAGATTATGCAATAGGAGCTGTTTTAAGTCAAGAAAAGGATGGAGTAGAATTACCAATAGCGTATTATTCACAAGTCATGACACCTGCAGAAGAAAATTATTCAACAACAGTGTTATGGTTTTTTCTGTTAGAGAGAGTCCAATTCTGAATGCTTTCGTTGTTTCTCGTTATTTTTCGCTTTGTTTGGCCTCTTGATCATTATGTCTGGGATTTGATAGGTCGGTCGTGACGTGTCAAAGGTTCCGCCCAGATCCTGTCCCTCTCTTTTTCAGATGTCGGCGCCAACCTGTTCAGTTACTTTTCTTTCGTCTTGCCGAGTGGGCGCTGTCCACAGTGGTATTGAGTTACTCCAGGGCTATTGGAAACGAGCGCAGCGCAACCATCTGAAACTGGTCACTAAAGAAGGCATCGCCGAGGAAGCTTATCTTACTAAAGGGGTGTTTTACACTGTCCCATTGACCGTCACCGAAACATTAGGCCGTCTATATAATCGTCAACTTCATTTAAAAACAATATCATCAGTTGGGGAGCACCAGTCTTCACCTGCTACCGGTCTTTCCCACCGTCAGCTGCCGCGAATTAACATGCCGACTTTTTCTGGAAAACGTGAGGATTGGGAACCATTCCGCGATCTTTTTATCGCTCTTGTCCATGCTGATGAGCACCTTACAGCTGTTCAAAAGTTGTTCTACCTAAAGGGAGCCGTACAGGGCGACGCGCTTTAGACGGGCTTTCCGTTACCGACGCGAATTACCCTACAGCCTGGAGTCTATTATTGTCTCGTTTCGATAACAAACGCCTCTTGGTCCAGGATCATTTGTCAGTCTTACTGGAAATCAAACAGCAAAAGCAGAAAGTGGCTCAAACCTTCAAGAGCTGCTGGACACTTTCGTACGAAAGCGAGTCTCACTTGGAACTCTCGGCCGTCCTGTCGACCAGTGGGCAATTGGTTCACCTTCATCGCAGCCTACGGCATGGACATGACGACTCGCAAGCACTGGGAGAATGAAATACGGGAAGCTGATCGAATTCCAGATTTCATCCGTGTTGAAACTTTTCTCCAAGGACGAATCCGAGTACTGCACGCAACTGAACTTCCTCGAGCTTCAGATCCCACGCTGATTAAGAGTAAGTCAAATTTAATAACGGATTCTCAGGGACGACCAAGAGTAATGACTTTGTCTTCTGGTCAAGACAACTGTACCGTCTGTGGTAATAATCACCTCGTCGACAGCTGTTCAGAATTCAAAAGTCTCGATGTTTCAAAACGTCGAAAAACCGTTACAGAATTACGACTCTGCTTCAATTGCTTTCGAACAGGACACCAAGCTCAAAATTGTCGCTCCGTAAATCAATGTCGCCATTGCAAAGGATTGATCTGATTCACGGCGCATTTGACCGTAAACGTCTCAACTCTGAGAGTGCTGATGGACCATCCAAAAAACAATCTCGACCAAAAACGCAGAGCAATCAAAATAAACCCTCTGACTCATGACTACCATTGCTGGCCACCGCTGTTGTAAAACTGGAGACAACCGAAGGGGGAGTGGTCACCGCGAGAGCTCTTTTTGATTCAGCCTCCGAAGCAACATTAGTCTCATCAAAATTGGTAGGCTCTCTAAAGGTAATTCCAGAGAGGATAAGAGTTCCCAACCACGCTATAGGCAATACCCAAGTCGAAACAGCACGCCGTAGCGTGACTCTTCGCATACGACACCGAGAATCAGCAACTCTTAGAGTATTTGCTTTAATTATCCAAAATCTATCCTTAAAGATTCCTTCATCCCCGGTTTCAAAACAAACGTGGCCTCACTTAAACGGTCTCAGTCTGCCCTAAGACGGCTGCGTCTGTGGCACCGATGTTTAAGAAATGAGAAAAGGAGACCGAATGCCTGCCCTGAGGCGGCTGCGTCAGTGGCAGCGATTTCGACCAAAAATGCCTTCTCTGAGGCGGCTGCGCTGTGGCAGCGAAAAAAAAGAAAGAAAAAATCCGAGATGCCTGCGGTACAAAAAATGCATTATTTAAAATCTAGTTTAGAGGGTGAGGCTGCTCAGCTTATTAAACACATGGATGTTACTTCAGAAAATTACGATAGCGCATGGGCAAGACTTAAAAAATGATATGAAAATTAACGCGTAATTATTAATGCACATTCAAATTCTTTTATGAGTTTACCTGTTATTACAAACAAAACGGTAAAAGATTTAAAATTTCTAAGCGACTCTACTGCAGAAGGTGTACAAGCCTTAAAAAGTTTGGGTCATAATGTTGCTGATGCGCTATTGGTTTTTGTTGTTATGGGGAAGTTAGCAAGACCATCATTAGTAGAATGGGAAATATTGTTAGGCGATAGATCTGATTTCCCAACATATCAGGAACTCGAAAATTTTCTATCAGTACGTATTCGAACATTGGAAGCTATCAAAACTTCCAAAGATAATCAAAAGAGTCAGATATAAAAAACTAATAATAAGTCAGTAGATAATAAAGGTTCCCATCGGTTGAACTCGCCCCAGAGGCCATTTATTTGCTTGCATTAAGGAAGGATCAATCACCAACACGATGTCATTTGGTCGAATGTTGGCTTGGGTCCTAGTCCATTTATTGCGCTGCTGGAGTATATAAAGATAGTCCCGAGACCAGCGTGTCCAAAAGAGATCCCTCAATTTTTTCACCAAATGCCAATGTTTGTCGTTCTGCATGCAAAGTCTAAGGATTCAGGAAGTTGTGATAATGGTCCGCCTGTCAATATGTGCCCAGGCGTCAAAACATCCAGGTCCTCCAGATCTCCAACAACTGGTACCAATGGTCGCGAGTTCATGCAACCCTCATTTTGCACAACCAATGTGGATATCTCTTCGTATGTCAGCGTCCGCGTTCCAATGATTCGACGCATGTGAGACTTGGCAGTTTTTATTCCAGCCTCCCACAATCCTCCAAAGTGTGGAGCACCTGGAGGAATAAGTTTTCAGGTCACACCCTGGTTGTCTAGTGAGTCATGAATCATACCCCAATCAACCTCAGCCATTCGAAGCATCAATCGTAGCTTTGCCTCTGGCCGTGAAAAGTTGTTACGTTGTCGCTCCTAATTTCGGACGGTGCTCCGCGCCGACCGATGAGGCGATGTAGAGCTGCTAGAAAGGAATCTGACGTAAGATCACCAACGACCTCAAGGTGTACTGCCTTCACGCTCAGACAGACGAACAGAGCGATATAACCATGCAGTGCAACGAAGAAGTTTTATCAGAGTGGAAAACTGTGAGCACTGTTGATGGTATGTCGCTTGTCTGTGACTGAGAAAAGGATGGTTCTTCGAATGGTGGAATGAGCGACCATCCACTATCTTCCAGCTCCTGCGTCATCTGCTAATTGATGCAACACTCGGATTGCTAAATAGGGAGAGCAAGTAACACCATAGGTAAGGGTTAGCAGTTGAAAGTGTGTGAGCTTCTCTTCACCTGGACGTTCCCATACTATCCGCTGAAGGTCAACGTCTGCCTCGTGTACCCATACCTGGCAATACATCATTTCGATGCCGGCGTAAAAGACAATGCGGAAGAATCGCCATCGCATTAAGACGGTTTTGTTCGTTTTTCATTTCGGTCCTAAGTGTAGCAAAGTATTAGTCCAAAAATGAATAAATTATTATTTAAAAAGGTATTAGAAAATTTAAATGATTGAAACTTTGCATTCTTTTAAAATAAAAACTCGGGTTTAATTTTAAAAATCAGGCAGAGAAGCAGGCGCCATGCGCCTATATCATAGGGTTTCGTGGTAAATATTAACATAGCAGTGGTTTCCATGGCAACGGTTGTTGTGGCAAACATTAATTTAGCAACTGTTGCCATGGTAACGGTTGTTAAGACGTAAGACTTAAGACCTTCTTATACCGAAGTCTCACTATAAGACTTAAGACTTAATACATTAAGTCTTACTTAGGACTTAAGACATTCTTGTACCAAAGTCTCGCTATTAGACTTAAGACTTAATACATAAGACTTAAGACTTATAAACTATGGACGGGCACCGAAGTCTCGCTATAAGGGTTTAGGCCCTTGGCCACGAAACCCTAAAAATGATCTTCACAACTACAGCACATATGAAGGTAAGATGGACTCGAACCACATAATTTGTACAAATAATGTTTAATGTCTATAGAATTCACTCTTGGTTATTATTTTCAAAAATAGTCTAGTCGCCCTGTGTTTTTTTTTTGCAAAAATTGATACCTGAAGTCTGATTGTGGATTCATATAGTGTAGGGTCGTAGTATGAATATGTATGTATTTCGAACTCGAGGGTTTAAAAGCTGCGCGTTATAAACAATTTTAAAGGTGCTAAAAAACAGTTTTTTGATGATCGTTCTTTCTCATCAAATTATAGGGGGAAAAGCTGTTAATAAATATTATATAGCTCTGAAATACCTTTAAAATCATGGGTCATATCACAGTGGGCCAGGAAAACCTGTTCGGTGGCCAAAAGTCAATTTATATTTCAAATGGCCTGAAACTTGTTACTCGGGGGTTTTTGGGGTCGCTGGTTACGAATCCATTATTAGTTTTTAAAAATCCAATATGGCGGATCCAATATGGCGGATATCTTTATTAAAAATTCATCAGATCCACTTGAAACTCGTTACTCGGAGATTTTCGGGGTCGCTGATTACGAATCCATTATTAGTTTTTAAAAATTAAAAATGGCGGATGTCTTTATTAAAAATTCATCAGATCCAAATAAAACTCGTTACTCGGGGGTTTTCGGGGTCGCTGATTACGAATTTAATATCAGATTTAAAATTTATTCTGGCGGTTTTAAGAAGGTAAACGATACCCAATAAAATTAATAGATTTTTTTGTAATTAAATATCTAGGGGTTTTTGATGTTGCTAATTTTAAACCTCATATTCAAGCTTTAAAAATAAAAAGGTTTAATTTATTTGCAGTTAAAAAACTCGTCCGCCATATTGGATCCGTCATTTTGAATTTTTAAAAACTAATAACAGATTCAATTTTTTTTAGTTTGAGTAGAAGAGAGATTAATACTGAGTAAAACAAGCCATCATTCATTAAAATCGGTCCAGGCGTTTTCTGTCAATCCTGTCCACGAGTTAGTAAATTTCGTAAAAAGTGAAATTCGAGAAAACGCGCTTTAACTTTCGCGCTACCGACAGGCCACCTGGCGGGTGGCCAAGCGATTATTAATGTTATAAATCTGCTCGAATTTTGCATAAAAAATCGCAATTTTAAGTCACTGAACAAAATTTTATCTACTTTTGAAAAATAAAAAAATATTTTTTTTTACATTTCCACTAGTTTATTTATAACAATTCAACAATTGGTTCTAACCTTCAATGTTTTTTAACTTAACTTTTTACACTTGACAAAAATCAACGAAAAACATAAAAAATAATTTAGATTTGCCTCTAAAACTTTAGGTACATATTCTTGGATGTATTTTCTAACGATTTAAGCAAAAAAAATCAATTTTTTTTACCATGCAAAGTAGGTTCCCCCCTTAATTTTTAAAAAAGTTATCCGCCATATTAGATCCGCCATTTTGAGTTTTTAAACTTTGACATTATATTCGTAATCAGCAACCTCAAAAACCTCTGAGTAAAAATTTTTAGCCACTTTTGAATGGATGTTGATATTGTCACCAAGCTTTTCCTAATCTTATTCACTACGTATATTGTGACTCAACCATTGACTATAATATTTACAATTTTTAGTAAACAAATAAATTTGTGTTAAAATGTGCCACTTTTTCTTAAAATACATATAACAAAGAATACATACATATGCGAAACTTTACAAAATCTTGGGGAACTCCGGGGAACTCTCAAATCAAATATTATTTTTCACGCAACTTTACTTAATTTCTAACTTCTATGCTTATAAAATTAATCGAAAATAAATTATCCAATAATTAGATACTGATTTTTTTGTTTGTTTGAGACTAATATTGAACATCATTGCTAGTTTACTTTAAAATTGATTAAATTCATTATCTCTTACAGCAATTTTGTATTTAATGTAGGCAGACCTAGAAATAGTATGATTTCTACTTCTCTAATCACTATCACTACAAATCATATTAGGGTAAGACTCCGTCAGAAAATATGCAATTTTCATGGGGTCTTTGGATTAGGCTGTAATTTGGTGAAATTATAGTATTGAAGTTACGCCATTTTCAATCTTTTTGTTATAATTTTTTTAAATCTTAATATTTCCTCAAGTTTTCGATGAAATTTAATAAAATTTGGAAGTCTTATACTTGAAATCATGTTTCTTCTGACTATCACAAAACAAAACATAAAAATTTTGCCTAAAAAAAGTCAAAAAAAAATTTTTGAAACTGTTTTGCCCGAGCGGGACCGACTTTTGAGTTTTCTTGTCAATTAATAAAATATTCCTTATAATTTCACCTTTCATTTAAAAAAAGAAATCGATGGAGACTCAAATAGTTTTCGAGATATTGCAATTTTTGTGGAAGCGCGACAACGTTTCGGTGCCAGCGCTGTGTTAGTGCCCAAGACGCCTCGCACAGTAGGATTCTTACACTTTACTGTTCAAAATTGTCTAGAGCCTACAAATTTTATTTGATTTTGATGTTCTTGCTCTTAAAAGAAAGGAGATAAATTTTCTAAGAGTTACCCAGAGACCTGTTGTTTCAATTTTTAATTGTTTATTTATTTTTTTGTTTCGCAAAGTTAACAATTTACAAAAACTTTGAAGAAAATCGTGTTTATTTTTTATTTTTCCATTTATCATGATCGAAATCAATTTGAATTAGTCTAGTATGACCACTCGATAATTACTAACGCTCAATTGAGTTTATTTAAATAATTTCGTTAATTAACAAATAGATAACCATAAATTTGTCTGTAAAAAGTACAATTATTTTAATAATTGTTAATAACAATGATAATTATTGACATTAAAATTATTTTTTAACAAAATAGGCATAAATTACTTAAAAAATTTAATTTTTTTTAAGAAGGACCAGAGTTATCTATTTGTTAATTAACGAAATTATTTAAATAAACTTATTTATGCATTAGTAATTATCGAGTGATCATACTAGACTAATTTGAATTTATTTCGATCATGATAAATGGAAAAATAAAAAATAAATACGATTTTCTTCAAAGTTTTTGTAAATTGTTGGTGACAATCGTACATGGTTTTCGAGTTAAACTTCTGCAGCATTTTCTCCGTTGATTGAAATTGAGTGCAACACACATTATTGAACTGAAAAATTAATTTATGGTGATAAATCAAAATGACGAATTTTTTTATAAAAGAGAAAACCAGGGTTGATTAACATTGTAATCTAAAAATCTTACCTTACAATGTAGCCTCAAAAAGAGAATTGAATTTAACATTGAAATGTTTAATTTGTTTCTTTGTCTCGTTTTCACGACTTTCATTATGCTGAAAACTCGCTCAACAACAGCATTGCTTAACGGAAGAGATAAAAGTGAGAGAACAGAAGAAGAAATTTCTTTAAAAGGCTGCTCTCCAGCTCCATTTTTTAAATTGTAACAAGCATCCCAAAAGTAAACAATGTCAACTGATTCAATCGATTCTTCTAATGGACAAATATTCTTCAAGCTCAAGGCGCCTAACAAGTTCCACTGCGATTCCAAAATGACCACAACGAAATTATGAGCTGCAATAAGGACACATTTTTAATCCATTAATAATAATAATAAATCAATTAATTTTGCTGACTTCTTGACATTTTTGGAATTAATATAAAATTTTTAATACTTACAAAGTAAATCAAAAGGCAATTTGTTAAATGCAGGCCGTCCTCTTCCAGCAAGAACTAAATTTGGTGCAAAGTTTTTCAATTTATGAATGCAATTAGGAAGACGTTCAGTTAATTCTTTGATAAGTCTGGCTACGAAGTTAGCACAGTAACTTTTAATTTCTCTTATTTTACTGTTAGACAAATTTCCTTCTTTTTCAAAATCCATGGCTAACGTACGAAAACTTTCTCCGAAATTCACCAATTCTAAAGCTTTCAAAGAATTTTTATCAGCAAGTGCATTTTCTAACTCTTGAAGTTCAGAAATGCGAAGCATTTCTCCTTGAACCGCTTTTCGAATTGCTTCTTGTTTTACAATTCTTTGAGCAATAGAAAAAACAAAAACGCGCAGATCCCGTTAAGCTGTGGTGATATCTGAATACGTTCTTTAAAAAATCAAGTTGATTTGAATTAAATCTTTTAAGATAGGTTTTAAAAAAGTCAACAGTAAAATATTGCTGGAATCGTTGTGCAATGTTGCAAGAGTAACGGCTGTTGGGCAACAGTCTTTAGGTTTAGAAGCAATATTATTAAATTGCATTTTCAGAGGAACGTACTGATTTAAATGCGTTGAAATAGCATTACTTCATGATAACCATCGTGTAGTTGACACTTTAATTAACAGAGGAGGTTCAACTCCACAAATTTCCGGAAATAAAATAAATGACTTAAAAAACGAAAATAATTTTAAATTAATTTTTAAAATATAAATAATGCACCTTATAAAGTTCTGTGTACACTAATTTTCTGACAGAGCTGTGCGAAAACCAATTACGAGATTCGCGAATTAAAAAACTTTCATATATTATATCAGCTGTCGCTCTAGGAGTTTCCATCATTCCTAAATAGACAGTCATGATTTGATGTTTTTTACTATAATATCTCACAACAAGGGCTAACATTTTCATTGCCGTAATATCTGTAGCTTAATCGCAGATTATGGAATAGAAGCTATCTCCAACATCTTCTACTAAATCCCCAAGTAGAGAAGGGCTTATTACTTTTTCAACTAGTTTAGAACATTTGGTTCTATGTAACCTTAAACCTTCTAAACTGCTGCCCTTTCCCAAATCACGAAAAACTTCTTCTATGTGATTTACTGAAGATGTAGCGCCAAGACAAGCTACAAGAACAGAGATTTTTAAATCCATTACTTTTTCGTTTGTTTGCTTTGTACAACCCTCATAGCCTGCAAGAACAAGATGTTTTACTGTAAAATTTTATAAATATTTTAAGTTAAAAAGGAAAATATAAATTTAATAAATATTATTTATGGATTTTTTTGTAAAATGTACTGTATATAAGTTAGTTCTCAGTTTCTTAAGAGAAATTTTTAAATATTTTTAAATTTTACATAATTATTAACGTGTTAAATATTTATAAATAACCGTGTCATTAATGAAAAAGATGCAAGAACTATCACTAATTAGAATGTCATAAACTACTTTAACAAAAGATAAAGTTCAAAAAGTCGACTTTTGGCCAGGAATCAAGGTGTTCTGGCCCACTGTGCATATGTTAAAATTAGTCCATTTGTTTACTTGCAAATAAATTTAAACCACTAAAAATGGCACTTTCTTATTTGTTTAATAACTGGAAAAAATGTTATTAAATTCTTTCGATATTCTCCAAAAATATACCTCTCAAGACCCTTAAGATGTGTGCTAAATCTGAATCCGATTCGATAAATAGTTTATGAGAAATTCCATTTGTTAACTTGGGGTAGAGTACATTTTTGTACATGATTAGAGGTAGAACTTCCAATTTTTCAAAATTTTTTTGAAAATATTTGCTCCATTTACAAGCCTCATGAATATGCCGATGCCACAGAAAAAGGTCTGATATGTTAATTTGACAGTTTATAGGTTGAATATCATGTACTTATATATAAAATAATGTAATGTAATAAGATATAATATACTTTTTTCCCTATAATTTGATAAGAAAGAACGGTCATCAAAAAACTGTTTTTCGGCACCTTCAAAATTGTTTATATTAATAATAATAATAATGTAACAACATTATTATTCTGGTACTTCGCTGCAGCACTTTCCCCGAATTGATGCTGAGAACTATTATTCGAATGATGTCGCCAATTATTATTATTCGATATATTTTTAGAAACATTTTCGCGTGAATCTTTTTGTCTATCATCATTACTATTACGATATGAACCTGTTCGAACTTCAGTTTGTTTACTAGAATTACACGCCGATCTATTAATTACAGGACGCAAAACATCAGGATTATAATTTTTTACTTTATTCCATCCCCCCGACAAATCTAGCCGAGCGAGTGCTTTAGAAATTCTTTCGCTATCTGCGTATTCAATAGTTGATAAAATGTCACGTACGTGTGGTGGAAATCGACTGATAATAATAAAATTAATTTCATTTTTTTCCATTTTAGGAATAGCAAACTTTGCTACTTTAATTTGTTGATTATAATACGTTTGCAAAGATTTTTCCGCGGAACTGAACCTTTTATTTTGCCATTAATTTTTTACCTGCATGCGTGCTTCAAGCGAAAAAAATTCTCTCAAGAATAATTCTAACAAATTGATCCTCCGGACAACCAAACTGGAATAATTCCATTAATGTAACAACAAATATGCATTTGCATTCAACCACACTCAAAATACTCAAGACAATATTTTTACTACTCACTCCGCTTCCGAGTTTGAGACGTTTTAGCTCCACGACTCCTGCGAATGTGAACCCTATATTTTCGGAAATTCACGAACAATCACGATTATAACCCACTCAAGTCTCTTTACATATTTGGGCCCTACGATTAACATAATCATTCGTTACAGTCTGGAAGACTTACGAGGAACTCTGAAGTTAATTAGTGCTAATAATTTTGAACAATCTGTACTATTATTAATTAATTTAAATAGTAATGTTGATTGAAATAAAAAACGACGTTCAGCAACGGTTAAGAAGTTAAATTTTTTGCAAAGTTCAATATAGTCATATCCTGGTAATGGGTACATTCCAGTTCTATTGAAAACCAAATATTTTAGAAATCTTTTTTGAATCTTCTCGATAGCATCAATGTCTTTGTCAAAAATTGGATTCCATATGATTGGTATATAAGAGAATCTGGATAGAACAAAAGAGTTAAATAGCTGTGTTAAAATTTTTAGATTACTGAAATTTCGGTAGTTTCTTATTAAGCAACCCAATGATCTGGATGCTTTAGGAATCATTTCTTGAATGTGGGGTTTAAATGAAAGACTTGAATCAAAACACACCTCCAAATCTACAATCGAGTCTGTTCGATTAAGTTGTGTGTTATTTATGGAGTAATTGAATAATAATAGTGATTGTTTTCTCGAGTAAGAAATTACTAGTCATCAACATATAATAATTTTTTAACTGATAAAAGGGAAACTAAATCATTAATAAAAATGTTAAAAAGAAAATATCCTAAAACTGAGCCTTGCGGTAAACCTGAAGTTGGGATAAAAATTCTGGATGAAAAACCGTTGTAAAAAAACAATATTAGATTTATCTGTGAGGTAAGCATGAAGGAGCGTTAATAGACAACAAGAAATGTTTATTTCTTCCTGTTTAGTAAAAAGAAGTTTATGATCAACGGTATTAAGGGCCTTTGAGAAGTCTGATTTAAGGTAATTGCAATTGGCCTGTAATTAGTAATATCACTTTTGTCTTCAGACTTGAAAACCTGGACCACTCTTGTAATTCCGGCTGTATTTTTTTGAAAATTAAAATTTGAAATTTAAAGATTTTAATGCTGTAGAAACATCTGTGATACTCGGTTTCAGGTCAATTGGTCTGGGATCAAGAAGACTAGAGACAGGAGGGATAACTCGACTGTTTTCTCACTCACAGCAGTGA
This sequence comes from Leptopilina myrica (nomen nudum), assembly GCA_032872475.1. NCBI lineage: Eukaryota > Metazoa > Arthropoda > Insecta > Hymenoptera > Figitidae > Leptopilina > Leptopilina myrica (nomen nudum). The sequence continues at coordinate 51,868,107 of CM065458.1, forward strand.
GTCAGAATTAGTGGGATTATGAATGCGTGGTTAGATTGCGTCAAATATCTTGTTTCACACGCGTATGTGAATGGAAGTGCAGAATCGAAACACGTTACTTGGAACAATCTAACCACGCCTTCATAATCCCCCTATATTTGCACTACCCCCACTACTGCAGTTCGTCCGAAATTGGGCGAACGCTATCATCTCGAGCTATTAAAAAACACACCCGCACAGAAACAGTGATAACTCGGTTAAAAATGAAGCTAGATGCTTTTTTTAAATTGCATTGGAAAGCTTATTAAATTTCCAATGAAATGCCACACTGAGAGAAGTCCGGGAACTAATACGTCCCGTGCAAGGCTTGAGTGATCATTTTGAATGTTCTTATGTGAACATTCGATCGGGACGTCTCAAGCCCCGATAAAAAACGTGGAACGTCCCGAAACGGGATTACTTACAACTTTTAGTTTCGGCCATGAGTTGTCTCTCACATGCGGGAACAATGTTTGACCGATTCAGGGTGTCTGAGCCCTAGATTCGAGACATCTCAAACGCGACAAGCAGAGTAGCTTATAGCGACGTCTAGCGGGAACTATTAAGCCCTGGACTTCTCTCAGTGCACAATTTAAATTGTATTGTATAAATAGGAAGCGAGATATCATGTTATGAAGACAAAAAAATAAGTCTACTTTTTCGGAATTTCTTACTCTGACTTTGACTCCTGGCACAGTTTACCAAAGTTTATAAAAAAATTCGTTACTTTTACAGACTATTTCTTGTAACCTAAGCTTTAAATAGAGACCAAGAACAGCAAAAAATATTTACGGATTCCCGAGATATTACAAAAAGAGTCGGACAGTGCAAATCAGAATGATTGACGAAAATTAATTTTACCAAGTACATTCTTACTGGGATCCATTTTTTAATTTAATTTATTAGTTATCGATATTTAAAAAGTGGATCCCAATAAGAATGTACTTGGTAAAATTAATTTTCGACACTTTTTCACAGACAAGTAATTGACTCAACGGCGAATTAGAGAAATCGATGAATGACAATTCTGCTTTGCACGGTCTGAATCTTTTTGTAGTATCTCGGGAACCCGTAAATATTGTTTGCTGTTCTTGGTCTCTATTTAAAGTTTATGTTACAAGAAATAGTCTGTAAAAGTGAACATTTTTTTCATAAGGGTCAGAATTTCTCAAACGGACCACTTTAAAAAAAATATTTTTTAATTCCATCCAAAACAATTTTTTTTTACTCCTGGTAGAGTAAAAAAAAGACCCTGAAAATTGTAGACCAAAAAAAATTTTTTTGTTAATGTTATTAACTATTTAGTTTTTTTGTAGTCTTAAATTAAAAAATTTTTTTTCTCGAAATCCAGTTGACCGATTTTAAAAATTCAAAAGGGGTTTTCTTCTTCTTGAAACAAAGTATTTAAAAATAATTTTTGTTTTTAAAAAAATTAATTTTTAACTGTTTTTTATATAATTTGTTTATAAATTGTTAATAACAAATTGTGTTCTGGGCCTCCTAGAAAAAAAATAAAAATTGTATTGTATTGCCAATATCCCCCTGAGAAAAAAAACGTTTAGAAAAAAAATGTACATCAATTACAAAAAAAGTTATTAAATAATTAGTGTCGCGGTGCAGAGCGATATATGACTCACAAGCACGGCTCTAATGGCACCTGTGTGCACTGGCGCTACACTATAAGTTTGTACAAATCCTAACAATCTCAATATTTAAGGAAAAAGTAATACAGTTTAATTATTCGTATATTTATATAACATTTTGTTTAAAAATACTAATATTACAATATACCTAATAAAAATACTTTGTATTATAAAGAAGAAAATCCGATTTATTATTTTTAAATAAGTTTATAAATAATTTTAACTGAAATTTTTGAAAATATAATTGAATTTAATAAAATTTGTTTTGATATTCAAAGTAATCGTGTTTATTTGTAATAATGTATATTACTGTTTTTTAAAATAAATTTAATTCAAAATTTTAAAAAGGGCCAAAATAAGTGAAACCGGCCACCTGGAAAATTTTTGTCTCCAATTTTTAAGTTATCCATGATTTTTGTAGATATATGAGTACACTTTTTCCCCCTGAAATATTTAAAAAAAAAGAATTATTTTGGAAGTAATCAGGTGTTAAAGTTTTGGGTCATTTTATTTTCATTTTATTATTACTTTGAAACAAATAAACATAATTAAGTGAATTTTTTTTAAATTAAAGCTTAAAGTCTATACTTCAAGGATTAAATAAAGCGATTGCTAAAAATGAAAATTTATAATTATTTTTAACAATTATTTTAAACAATTGCAAATTGAAGAATGTTCTCAATGTTTTTGAAAGATTAAATTACGATGTTATGATGCGCAAAACTCTAAGCTTGAAATAAAAAAAAGAAAAATCAGTAACCTCCAATATTATAGAAATTATGTAGATTTTTTTGACAAAATGCAGGCAAAAATCCACTTTTAATCTTAAAAATCCGCTTGAAAGCGTGAAGTTTCTAACAAAACAAAAGACGATCTTATTTATTCGTTTGCAATTTTATCTTTTTCCAGTAATTCGAGTCGAATTTCGCCTGCATTTTGTAAAAAAAATCTACATAATTTCTATAATATTGGAGGTTACTGATTTTTCTTTTTTTTATTTCAAGCTTGGAGTTTTGCGCATTAATACATCGTAATTCAATCTTTCAAAAACATTGAGAACATTCTTCAATTTGCAATTGTTTAAAATAATTGTTAAAAACAATTATAAATTTTCATTTTTAGCAATCGCTTTATTTAATCCTTGAAGTATAGACTTTAAGCTTTAATTAAAAAAAAATTCACTTAATTATGTTTATTTGTTTCAAAGTAATAATAAAATGAAAATAAAATGACCCAAAACTTTAACACCTGATTACTTCCAAAATAATTCTTTTTTTTTAAATATTTCAGGGGGAAAAAGTGTACTCATAATATAAAATTGGAGACAAAAATTTTTCAAGTGGCCGGTTTCACTTATTTTGGTCCATAAATAATAGAATTTTATAAATATTTTATTAAAAAATTTTTAAAATAATTTTAATAAAAAAATTGATCTTGTAAATCAATTTTTTAAATTTTTTTATAATAGTACCTAATTAAATTTTTTAGAAAAATTTTATTGCAATAAAATAAATGAATCATTTCAAGAAATTTTAATAAAATGTATTAAAAATAATTGAATTCCTATCAAAAAATTAATATCTCACGAATATTTTTACTATTTAGAAAAATAATTTAATCATTTCAAAGAATTTTATTAAAATTATATTGAAAATAGTTAGATTTCTTCTGTGAATTTTACACCCAAAAAAATATTTTTAATTTTATACGATTCCTCTTCTTTTGCAGAATTTTTTTCTCTTATATGTGGGCATTAAATTTTTCTTTTCAAATTGAGAGGATTTTTTTTTATATTTTGTTATTAAATATCATTTTTTAACCAATTTGAAGCTGTGTTCAAAAATACAAAAGAAACTTAAAAATCTTCTTTTTATTGTAAATTTGTTTTAATTTCAGAGGAACAATTCCAATCAATGAAGAAAAATTAAAAGTCATCTTTTAGTTAAAAAACTTTCAAATCTAAAAAAAATTCCTTTTTTTTGTTCATGAATCTTCGTATATTAAAAATAAAATGTAAAAATAACTGTTAAGCGAAATTTTCTTCTCACTTTGAGATTTTATTTTTTTCGGTGTATTGTTTATAAAAGTACTTGAAGTATTCCGAACAATTTTATTATTTATAAAAACAATTGAATTTTTGCTAAGAATTTTTTAAAAAATTTTCGAAAATAATAATAAATGAAAACTCTTTAGTAAAATAGTTAATAATTAAAGTTTTTGATATTTCGAATCTGAAATTATTTCGTTCACCGTCGTTGTTATAAAAAGTCCGAAAATAATTTTTTTTACTCCTCGTTAAGTACAAAAAAAGACCCCAAAAATTTTAGAACAACAAAATTTTTGTTAATATTCTTGGCAATTTAGTCTTTTGTTGACTTAAATAAAAAAAATTTTCTAGAAATAAAGTTGACCGATTTAAAAATAATAAATCGTATTTTCTTCTTTAGAATACAAAGTATTTAAAAATAATGTTAGTGTCTAAACAAATTTATTTTTAATAGTTTTTTAAATAATTTGTTTATAAAATGTTAATAACAAATTGTGATCTACCCACGTTAATTATGAAAATAACGTTAATTAATTAATTTAAACAAAATGTTACATAAATATACGAATAATTAAACTGTATTACTTTTTCCTTAAATATTGAGATTGTTAGGATTTGTACAAACTTATAGTGTAGCGCCAGTGCATACAGGTGCCATTAGAGCCGTGCTTGTGAGTCATATATCGCTCTGCACCGCGACACTAATTATTTAATAACTTTTTTTGTAATTGATGTACATTTTTTTTCTCAGGGGGATATTGGCAATACAATACAATTTTTATTTTTTTTCTAGGAGGCCCAGAACACAATTTGTTATTAACAATTTATAAACAAATTATATAAAAAACAGTAAAAAATTAATTTTTTTAAAAACAAAAATTATTTTTAAATACTTTGTTTCAAGAAGAAGAAGAAAACCCCTTTTGAATTTTTAAAATCGGTCAACTGGATTTCGAGAAAAATTTTTTTTTAATTTAAGACTACAAAAAAACTAAATTGTTAATAACATTAACAAAAAAATTTTTTTTGGTCTACAATTTTCAGGGTCTTTTTTTTACTCTACCAGGAGTAAAATAAAATTGTTTTGGATGGAATTAAAAAATATTTTTTTTAAAGTGGTCCGTTTGAGAAATTCTGACCCATAAACTTTGCTAAACTGTGCCAGGAGTCAAAATCAGAGTAAGAAATTCCGGAAAAAATATAATTATTTTTTTGTCTTTATAACATGATATCTCGTTTCCTATTTATGCAATACAACTTAAAATAGTGGTATTTTATGGGTAATTTAATAAGCTTTCTAATGCAATTTAAAAAAAGCATCTAGCTTCATTTTTAACCGAGTTATCACTGTTTCTGTGCGGTTGTGTTTTTTAATAGCTCGAGATGTTAGCGTACGCACAATTTCGGACGGTAGTGCATAAACTCGAAAAATAATCAGCGAATGCGTTTAAAATTGTTTGCGGGGTATCAAGGATAAGATCATTGAGTTTCATTACACTAGGAATTCGTAGGCATTTATTTTCCGAGTTTACATACTTCCAAAAAGCGTTAGGATTAGTAACAAAATTATTCTTATTAGATTTGTAAAACAGTTTGTGTTAATCATGAATTCTTCTCTTAATATCATTAGAGATAAATTTTAGTTGATTTTTTAGTTTAGGTGATTTTGAAATTTATTACTTACAATAAATAGAGTTTTTTAGCAGAATATAACCAATAAAATATTTTTAGAACCACTTTGGAAATTTCTTTTTTGATCCCTTAATTTTATGGAAGTGTGAAATATGCTTTTCAAAAGTGGTTAATATTTTATTTTGTAAAAAAACAGGCGTCATTAATATTATCAAAAATTTTATTGGTGACCAGTCCTAATTAGAGAGTTCAGAAAATACAATTGGGATATCTTCGGCCTTGAAGTTATCTCTATTGATGAGAATCTAATTGCATAGTATCAACTGGTATATTAATTAAAGTGGAAAAGAGAAAGTTCGGATTAAAGAAAGATGGTCAGGATCTTCGGGAACTAGGGGAAAAGGAGGTTGAAAGATGTTACAGGAGATACTAGAGAAAACCAAATTCAAACAAACGCCATTCAAATTTCTAATTAAATTATACTAGAGTATGAAAAACCTCAGAAAAAATAATAAGAAATCAACTCTTCTGTCGCTAACCAAACCAATTCTATCATGATCAACAAAATTTGAAACATTAAAATCACCTAAACAAATTACATTATTAGAAAATAAATGCATTTGTGACTTTAGAGATACAAAAATGTTGGTGAAAGTTTCTATAGGTAGGCTTGGTGGTAAATATAAAAGTCTGACATGTCGGAAGACGGTATATACCAACGGCGGAAGCAATTCGTGAGATAGCACATTATGTGATTGCCATGATTCTGTCAATGCTAAAATGTCATAACAATTATAATCAGGGAATTCCCTCAAAAAAATTAACTTTGTATTTGGACAACTGTATGATGGTAGGGATTCCTTTTATGTGGCGTATCTTGATATTGGTGTCTCCTTTGCTGATCCGTTCGTCGAAAGTCTTTCTCACTTGTTTGTATGTTTGTTGTTGTAGTTGTGTTTTGTCCTGAGTAAATATGAGACGAGGAAGGCCTTGAACAACAAGAATTGATGGTAAACTTATGATCTATATCTGTTCATATGTAGGTGATACGGTGGTGAGGGGGTTCTGGAAGGATTAGGGCCACAATACTTAGCAAAACCCACGCCTTTTATGAGTGTTGTTAGCGTTTCTGTACACTTGAGGTGAAAATTGGAATTACAACCCAGGCACGAAACAGGATTTGCCACCTTTACACCTCATGCTCTACACTTAACGTTTTGAGTCGAAATTTGCAAAGTAAGAACTTGAGATCCTTTCTTTTTGTCTTCCATGATGAAGAGAAATGTTTTTGGGCCATTTGATACACCACGAGATAGCGATTACAATTAGGAAATATAAATCACAATTTATCGACACAATAAGCGGCAAAATTGCATTTTAACACTTCACACAACTTGCAAATATGATATTACTCACAGTTATTATGGTTTTTTGTTAACAAAAAAGGTTAGTTTGACAGCTATGAAAATTTAATAAAAAAACATGTAAATAATTTAGATAAAACAAATTTCTTGATTGATATTTGTTAAAAATGTGTTAATTTACTTGTATAAATAGATTATTACGTAAAGATACCCAAAATAATAGATAAAAATTAATTTTAAAACTTACGTATGAAATGTCGAATATGACCCATCATACGTTACCAAACTGGAAAAGGCTGTCATTGAATTTTCATCCAGACATCTATAGCTAGTAATAGTTGGTTAAGTTGTACATATTTAGCATAAGCATTATTAATAAATAAATATATTAAATATAAATTAATAATTTCACTTTTATCCCAGAATTTTTCACAAAACAATTGTCAACTAATTAGTAAGACCCTTCACTAAACGTGAAGCGGAAACTGACAATATCGACCAAGTTTTAAATTCTAGAAGAAGTAACGATTTTTAAACCTAGACGACACCGTCAAACAATATAAATTGAAAAACAAATTTTAAAGCCATGAAAAAATGGGGAACTAACTCTGCTGGGGCTCGAAACCCAGGACCTATCAATGACGGTGATATCTAGGTTTAAAAATCGTTACTTCTTCTAGAATTTGAAACTTGGTTGATTTTGTAGGTTTCCGCTTCACGTTTAGTGAAGGGAAGAGCAATCAACCGGCAATTGATAGGTCCTGCGTTTCGAGCCCCAGCAGAGTTAGTCCCCCATTTTTGCATGGCTTTAAATTTGTTTTTCAATTTATAAATTGAATAAATATTTAATGTATAAATCTATGCACATACTTTGTATACTATTAAATTTGGTTTAAAATTACATTTTTAGCAATATCTCGAAAAAAGGAGCAGCTATGATTTTCTAAAAAATTGCAGTTTACTAAATTTTATATACTTTAAAAGACAGCATGATTATTTTAGGGCACCATATTGATAACACTTAAAATTTTTGAGGAGAGGTGTGTCTAGAGGCAGAATATTTTCCTCCGATAGAATTATTATTTAATAAAAATGATGTACTTGGCTTAGTTGAATTACTAACTTTCAATTCAATTTCTAATATCGATCAAGGTAAAAAAAAATTTTATATTAGTGATAAAGTGATTACTATACTTCCTGGAAGTTATGAAATTAAAGATATTGAAAAATATATTTAAAACTCTATTGAAAATGGGTCTAAAATTGTAAGAATTAAACCTTACAATAATACTTTACGTAGTGAAATAACAAGCAGCCTTGAAGTAAATTTTGAACAAAATGATTCAATTGGTGAATTATTAGGATTTACTTCACGAATATTGACAGCTAACAAACCTCGTACGTCAGACGTACCAGTAGCTATTCTTAAGGTTAATGCTATCAGAATTGAGTGTAACATTACTACTGGAGCATACATAAATAATAAAAAGGTACACACAATTCACGAATTTTTTCCAATTGTACCAGCTGGATATAAGATTGTGGAAGTTCCATCTCACGTCATTTACCTTCCAATCACCGTGAAGACAATACATAATATACAAATTAGAATAGTTGATCAAGACGGAGATTTAATAAATTTTAGAGGTAAAACTATAACAATACGATTACACGTTAAATCAACGTAATGGGAATTATATTTCATAGAAAAACTGGTGGAAGATATATAAAAGAGTTGCCATATCAGAAGACATTCATTCCTCAATCAGTTCGCAAGAGACTAACATCTCAGAACATACTATGAAGCAGCTCGGCCTAAGAATTTTTCAGGAAAACGAAAGAAAAAATTAATTATTCACATACTTTTTATTTGTTGTTGTAATAAAAATGGAAGAAATTTTAAACATTCTAAGTCCAGTTAAATTTGATAATTCTGTGACACACTATGAGATTAATGCACATTAACCATACGTGTCATCAGGATTTAATAATAGTGATGAGATTCGAATTGCAGTTCAACATCAAGACCTGTACATTCAATCTTCTGAAAGTACTCTACACATCACTGGAAGATTAGTCAGGCCTATACCAATACAGCTGCATATTGTCTTATAATTCATGACCGCATTATACAGTATACACCAATCAGCGGCGTTGTTAAAAAAGTAACGTGATTGGTGGAAATAATGACCAATCACATACGACATCAGTGGGTAGGGGAAAGCTATAAAGAGAGCGTCTCTCTAAGGCTTAAGCCATTATTCTATTTCAGATACCATGGCGTACGTCGTAGATATTCAATGCTTTAAAATACCTTAGAACGAGTTTGTCATCAAAGAGTTGGCGATTCTACCACTTCAACAAGATGCTTATCCATTGGTCTACCTCTTCAAGCCACCACCATATGCCTGGAGTCGATTACATGAAAGATACAAATGGGAAAATCGATGGCTTACAAATAATTATCATAATATCGATTGGGCTGCTGGTGACGTATCTTATGAATAATTACATCCAATAATAAAAGAAGTATTAATATGTACACCTACTGTATATGTATAAGGTTTAGAAAAACAAAAATGGCTAGAAAATTTACGTTAAATGTATTTAATTCAGATCATTTTAAGTGTCCGTCGCTAAAAAGTTTAAGTGCAGATAATTCATCTACATGTACAAATCACACACGTAGTTTTTGCAATTGTGCTGTTAAAAATGTATGTAATCTACGAAATTGGTTGATACAACCATCGAATGTACTACGAAATAATATAGAAAATAATGATGAAGTTGACAATGATTGTACATTGAAAGATTTTTACAATGTTTGTGAAAATTTCATATATAATGAATAAATGTATTAAATGTATTATAAATGTTTACTTTAATTAACCCTTTCTCATCCTATTATCTTTATTACACATGCCTAAAACATGTTCAATACATTCCTACCTTCAATATTTTTACCAATGTTCACTGATGACTCGATATGCTTGGATCAGATGCAAGAAGCCATTAGTTCTGGACAATTACGGCTGAAATATATTGGTGGTCCATACAACCATATTGAATTTGAAATAAAACAAGTGTAATAATTGTATCTTTGTAATAATAAATGTATAAAATGTCATTAACACTGTATTTAATTAAATACCCTCATTAGTATTACGTTAGATAATAAGGTATACATTTTAAGGTTATGTTTAATACAATAGATTTTAACAACTTTTACAAGCGCCATCTATTAAAATTTTAATAATCTCATTAGTGTAAACAATATGGCGTAATCTTTGCCCGCGAAATACAAAATTCAAACGACTAAGTTATGGCGCCATCTATCGGCGGCAGCCGGAACTAAAAAAATCGGTCGGTAAAACAAAATGGCGGCTCATTGTCCAAGTGGTTTGAATTTATAATATAAATATTTAAATTTCCCGCGGTTTGAATTCGCTGGTGGCGCCATCTGTCGGCGACAACCGGAACTCTATGGTCGGTAAAACAGAGAACCCCTTCTAAGCCACTCAAAAATTTGAAAATAAATTTTTAAATTTCCCGCCGTTTGGAATTCGCAAGTGCCGCCATATAGCGGTGACAGCTGGAGGTCTAAGTCACTTAAAAGTTTAAATTTTTAAAACTTGTTAAGCAGAAAACAGTTTTCTAAATAATATAATATAATTAATTAATATGGTTAGTTATTCTTTATTGATTAAAATTTTTAAACTGCTAAATGAAATAAAAAAGTATTTTTCTATAACAAATTTCCTTTATACAAAATATTAGCTAAATATTTTTCAGACATCTTAATACATATCCTAAATTTAACAAAAAGATGATGTGAAAAAATTAAAGAATACAATGAATCGGTTGGTAAAGAATTTTAAAGGTATTAAATCTTTCAAAATTTAGAAGAAGTCAAAAAAATGGTAAGGTCCACATGTTTCTTACAACTAATTCTTAGCCCGAGATTTTCATAACCTCCCTTGGTCGAACGCGTCTAGGCGCAGCTCCCAAGGTTGATGGCTCCATACAAAACAAACTATAGGCAGCTATATCAATGAACGGAATAATTTTATTTTTTAATCTACGCATAAATTCGTCTGGATTTCCATACGAATTTTCGTGCAGAATTTAAACAAAAACATTATTATTAATGCGTTTCTAATTTTCTCGAATTTTGTACGAATATCGTAAGCATATCTGTCCGAATTTTTTTAAAGAAATGTTCATCTGACATTTCGTTCAGAACGTAATTTGTACAAATTTTATATGAAATGCGTTCGAATAATTTTTAACTGAAAAATGACAAGTGAATTACGAAACAACTACTACCATCTGATCTTAATTAGGATGTGGTTCCATCTAAGCAAAAAATGTAAAACTTAATGAAGACTTAAATAAGAGTGAAAATAAAATTTTTCGTCATTTGACTATTTTCTTGCATGCATAAAAAGTTTACGTATATTTTACGTTGTTGATTTATTCAAACAATTTAAGGATGCATGTTTGCACACAAATTAAAAAAAAAATTGGACAAGTGCGAGTTCAACTCGCACTGCAATGGCGGGTTCCGTACACAAATATTATAACAATAATTGCAACATTCATCAATAAATGGTAAAATTAAAATAAACAATTAATTATTAAATTATTATTGTTCACAATATTAGAAATACAATACTTTAATTTTTTAATCATTTTTTTAATCAAATGACTTTAATATTTTTTTTAATTGTTTATTTTAATTCTACCATTTATTGATGAATCTTTCAAGTATTGTTTTAATATTTGTGTACGGAACCCGTCATTGCAGTGCGAGTTCAACTCGCACTTGTCCAATTTTTTTAAAATTTTATTAAAATTTTTTTTTTAGATTTTTTAATATATTGTTTGTGATCAGACTGTAAAAATATACTAATAAAGCCATTTTCAGTTAATTAGACCAAATAATGTGGAAATTAGAAGAAAAATTTTTTTTAATTTTTTAGTTTTTCCATATATATTAAGACAAATCTACATTACCGACATTTCCACTTTTTAACTAACCGTTCCCATCTATATAATTTATAAACTCAAGCGCTTTAGTATACAGTGTGAACCTTGTCAATGCTGGTAAAAAGAAACTGGGGTAAAACGATATTAGGTCGATTTGACAGACTATCCTTCTTTTAGTGATAGAAGTTCGTCATTAAAAGTTGAGTGAAGAAGAGAATGAGTGTGAGATTGGTGACGTAATCCAAGTACTTTCACATTTTCAGTATCAAACGGGTGTTCTAAATTTGAAAATTATACAGGTGAAATTTGGGATAATAAACTAGGGAAGTTATACTTCCATTTTGCTAAGGTAAATTCACCTGCTTTACAGAGATTTATTAGTTGTTGGGCGATAGTGATGAGCTGATCCACCAATTATAAAAAAATATGTTTCCTTGGCCATAGGTTTCGTATCTAATGTGAAACGTTGACCCTCAGCAATAACAAGTTGATACATTACTCATCTGGCATGAAAGGGAGCTGAGCAAGTTCCGTAGGTGACTGTAGAGAGTTCACTTGTAAAGAAATGACATTCATTGTTGATTCAAAGTATTCTTTAGTGATTTCTGTCATCGGGGTGAACAATAATTTGTCTAAACATCTTGGCGATATCAGTCAAGAAAATAAAGCAAAATCGTCTAAAGTATAAAAGAATATAAAAAATATCGGTTAATAATTTTGCTTTGATATGTAGTATATCAGTGAGTGAAAGACTATCAGTAGTTTTGCGATACCCATTAAAAACTACTCTTATTTTTTTCATTTTAATCAATCCCACACAGCACAACGAAGTTACCCTTGGTAACTTTCTGGAAATTTCCATAAAATACAATAATGACCGCAGGTTAGAATCTTCCCATGGAAACTTCCTGGTAACTTCCTGGAAGCTTCCCATAGAGACTTCCTGGAAGTTACCAGGAAGTTTCCAAAAATCCTCAAAGAGGAGTCAAGTGAAGATTTGGTTAAGCGGATAAAGCGCTATCCCAGCAGCACACTTTTGAGGCCTGTGGTGGTTCGAGTCCCTTTTTAAATAATAATTTCACTAAAAAAATTTTATATATTTTTTGGAAACTTCCTGGTAACTTGCAGGAAGTTTCTATGGGAAACTTTCAGGAAGTTGCTAGGAAGTTTCCGTGGGAAGCTTCTTAACTGCGGACATTATTGTATTTCCTGGAAATTTCCACGAAGTTACCAAGGGTTCCTGGAAGTTTTTGTGCTATGTGGGATTTTAAGGATTACATGATGTGGTATGTAATAGTTAAGTAATGACGAGTTTTAGAAAATCTTATTGATATTAAGTGTTGCAGAGATTCATATTCTATTAAAAAGTCAGAGTAAAGTTTCAAGAATGCAGAGTAATGATTAATGTTATTTAAAAGTCGTTAAAGAGTTTGTACAGCGATATCATAAAAGTTGTCTAGTTTTGAAAGGCGTTAAGAGAACGGTAATCTGAAAAAAATTTTACTGTCAGAATTACGTCTATAAGTACTGACAAAAAATTGTTTACAAAGTAATTCATCAGATGTAAGTATTGTCAAATTAGTATCTTTGATAGGAATTTCTTCTATTTGCCAAAATTTAGAGAGAAGATTCTGAATTTCCTCATTCGAAGCTGGTTTACGAATGATAAAGTCCTAAAATAAACCAACCAAAGAGAGTATTTTGATCAATTAAATTTCCTCTTTCATGTCTGATAACCTGCGTTTGAATTATTTCAGAGAAGAAATCTGCTCGAATAATTAAATCAATGGATCCAGGTGTGATAAAATCAGGATCAGCTAGAGGAATTTAATTAAAAACAGGACACAGCAGGTCGTTGTCCTATGCAAAATTAATAAAATAAAATACTTTAAGATGCAAACATATAAATTTTTCAATTTCTTGTTATTTAAAAGTTATGGATAAAACAAGAAGACTGTTACGTAAAACGCTAGTTTTGTAAAACGCTAGTATTAAGGCAAAGAAGACTAGTGTATAAATAAGTAAATAGAGATAATAAATCGAGAGGTGAATAAATAGAACATAATTTTACTCTTACCAGTCCACGAGTGTGTCCAGAAGAAGTACCATCAGTACCTAGTATTGGAACTTAAAAAATAATGAGTTTTTTGGTATGAGGTTTTGCATTGCTGTTGACAATTATCACATTGGTAGGATCATTGAGTTGTTGGGATACTACGAGATGAAGCATACCTTAAAGAGGATGGTTTACCTCGTACTGATGTTAAAACTTTTACTTTGTCTAAATCAATGTTTTTGTGAGCACTTGCTCTACCAGTAAGGAATATATTGAGTTGTTTTAAAGAAGAATATTTGTTGGATGATCAAAAATTCAGCTCATAAGCTTCTCGTGTTTAAGGATCCATTTCTTACAAGGAAGAAAACTAACAGCATATCCCAATGTTCGACAGGAGCACCAAAGTTTTGGTACATAAATAATATTAAACTTAGTAATCATTGGCAAATTAAAGATGATAATGTGGTCATCCCTTTTGCAGATTTAGTTAGAAATTTGGAAGTTATATTAAGGTCAACTCTTTCTTGGGATAAGCATGTTGGAAAAATTTACAAAAATGTTAATGCAACATTATCGAACTTCAATTCTAATAAAAAAGCACTTTCTATTGAAATAAAGATTAAACTAACCATATCTGATTTTCTCTCATTTTGATTACTGCTGTGCTGTATATGATGGTTTAACTGAAGAATTAAATCATAAACTAGAGAAACTGCATAACACATAATACCTTATAGGTTAAGGCTGGGTAGGCTCAGCGTAAGTGCCAGGCATCTTTGGTTTGTTGGTTGTCTCACTCATGTTATCTTAAACACTAAAAAAGCTTCCTATTTCTATAAAAAGTTTACTTTCAGAGATGAAATCACTACCAGAGAATTGAGATGTGCTAATATGCTAAGAATTCCATTCTGCTAGGTCGTAAAGAAGAGGATTAATTTATTATTATTATTTTTTTGGCTTCAGGGGCCTAAAAAACATAGTAATTGACATCCTACTCGACTTTTTTTGAAAAATGAAGTGCCAACCCTCCACTTCTGTATGGGGGTGTAAAAAGGATTGTTGTGGGAAAATGGGACATTAAACAAATTTTTTAATGGTCATATGCGGTTGTAGCAACCCCAAAAATGGGGTAGGGTGGTGTGTCGTCTGGGTCACAACTTTTTTTATTGTGTGGCTGTGTTATCTTTTTAGAAGGGGTCAAAATATATGAATTTGTTTGGTTAAATAATTAAACAAATTAAAAATATATTTAGACTAGCTGTTGTACCCGTATTTAACAGTTTTCAGTTTCTACTAATATATTTAAAATGTTTGACTACCAACCGAGAATTTAATTTAACTGGGAAAAACTGAGAATGAGTTACCATTAACGATGTATTTTATTTGGAAAATTAACTATTTGAATCATCAGTAAATGACTTTTTTTGTCAAATACTATTTTTAACTAATTCAAATTAGGAGAACAGTATTTGTTAAATTGCTCTACTTTATGAGTTTGTAGTACATCGATTAATATATTAAAAATTAATCCTAAATTTCCACCAGTTTTTAGAGTGCCGCAGATTCTAATTCAAACTAATTGTATTGCAAGTAGACCGTTCGTTATGGTTGCTAAAATCTAAAATATCACCTTTATTGTAGGCTGAGAGTAGAATTTTGACTCATTCCTGTTTACATAAATATTATATCAATAAAAAATCAAGCAAAAATCAATTTTTTAAAATAAATTAATATAAAAAAACTTTTTTCTAATTTAAAAAGAATATTCCAATTTTGGCAAAAAATTTCCAGATTTTTCCGATTTTTCGAATTAAACTCCTGGTTATTTTTCGGTTTTCTCACGCGATTGGTATTGTATTAGTAGAAACTAAAACCTGACTTTGATTCACATATCGGAATCTACATAGGACTCTATATCGATAACCATACGTAAAAACCATCTTTCATAAAGAAAACTATATAGATTCCTATTTACAACCGTATGGTAAATTGAGACCATGTACAATTTTATATAGGATTTTATATCACAAATATTTCCTATACGATTTTATATTGAAATCTATATGGTTTTTATGGAAGTAGGATTTTACATGGTTTTTGATATAGGATTCCAGGAGGATTCTATGTTATTCAAACAATTTTTTTTTTGACAAAAAATCATTAGAATGTCAAAATAAATTTCTGACAACTAAACTTTCGTAAGCTTGAAATGTCGGTAATGTGGAAATTCTTGCATAAAACAATTCTGCCGTATTTAAATTCTATAAAAAAAATTTCTAGCATCTGAAGATACAGGGAAACTTATAAAAACTCGTCTTTTCTTACAAAAGATAATTAACTCGTTTATTTAATAAAAGTGTAATTATATAAAAAAAAATTTACTTCGGGAATATACTGAATTCTAATTTCTAATGTACTTGAAAATTTTCGAAAAAGTTAAAAACTTTATATAACAGCATATTGATTTATTTAAACTTTGGTATAAACAAATGAATATATATAAATAAGCAAACATGTAAAAATCTTAATTGAGGAATCGAAAGAGAATTTAGTAATTTATTAATAAAAATCTTTAATTAAAGATTTTGCCGAAATCAAAAATATGATTTTGGCTTAAAAATTCGGATTTATTATTTAAATTTTATTTTAATAGCCCTTAGAATTACAATATTTTAAATATTACCCAAGTGCGAAATGCCAAGACTGCAAAAACGAACGATCATTGGTCCATTAATGTCTGCCGAGAATTGGCAGTAGTTACTGGGCCATTACTGGTGTTAAAAACGTCCCATTGCTGGACCAATGATGGCGCCGATGGCCAGATTTTCGAAATTTTTAATACTGGGCTAGCTCTCGGCCCTATAATGGCACATTCACGGCAAAGTTGATTAATCTTTAATGGCAAAAGACATTTGCCAGTGATGTGCCGACTATCGGTCCATTAATGGCTCATTATTGGCACATTAATGGCAAAGATTTTGTATCTTTGATGGCAAATTATAATTGCCAGTATTAAGGCGTAGCTTGGCCCAATAACAGCACATTATTAGCAAAGTTGATAAATCTTTAATGGAAAAATTCAATTACCAATGATGTGACGAAGATCGGCCCATTAAAGGCACAGTAGTGGCACATTAATGGCAAACATTTTGTATCTTTGAAGGCAAATTATAATTAGGGCGTAGCTTGGCTCATTAATGGCACATTCATGGCAAAGTTGATCAATCTTTAATGGCAAAAGACTATTGCCAGTGATGTGCCGACCATCGGTCCAGTAATGGCTCATTATTGGCACATTAATAGCAAACATTTTGTATCTTTGATTGAAGTTGATTAATCTTTAATGGCAAAATTCAATTGCCAGTGAAGTAATGACGATCGGCCCATTGAAGGCACATTAATGGCATTTTAATTTGATAAATTTTATTTTAAGAATTCAATTTTAAGAAACATTCAGTTATTCAATAAATTATTTATTTTGTATTTAAATAATTGAATTAGTTTAAAAAGGACTCAAATTAAAATATTTGAAAATTTGTATTTTCTATATTTTCAACTGGCAATTTTAGAGAATGAATTTTTTTAAAAAAGTTTAATTAAATAGTTATTTAACCCCTTGACTGTCGCGGACGCATATATGCGCGGATTTAAAACTGGCCAAAAGTGCTCTTGACGCATATATGCGCAACTTAAAAAAGATGGTTTAAAACTTCTTAAAAACCGCTAAACTGGTTACTACGGGGGGTTTTTGGGGTCGCTGAACACGAATCCGGCGTTAGTTTTTCAAAATTCAAAATGGCGGATCCATTATGTCCGACATCATTCTCAAAAATTGATCTGATTTGCCTAAAAATCTCTACTCGGTGGGGTTTTCGGTTTTGCTGATTACGAATTCGAGGTCGGTTTTTCAAAATTCAAAATGGCGGATCCAATATGGCGGACAATTTTTTAAAACTGATTGGATTCGCTTGAAAATGGTTACGCGGGGGTTTTGGGGGTCGTTGAACACGAATCTAGCCTTAGTTTTTCAAAATTCAAAACAGCGGATCTAATATGGCAAACATTATTTTGAATAATTGATCCAATTGTCTGAAAATCTTTACTCGGGGTGTTATCGGGGTTACTGATTACGAATCCGAGGTCCGTTTTTCAAAATTCAAAATGGTGACTTTTATGTGATAGAATCATGGAGCAAAATTGTATGATTTTGCTTGGAACTCACTGCTTATCAGTTTTTAGTCTTTCTGATTAAAAATCTCAATTTACATTATCAAAATTGAAAATTAAGCTGATACCCAATAAATTGAGTATCAATTTTAATTAAAATTTAAATTATATTATTTCTAGCCAATCCGCCTATTTTTAGTAATTTTGAACCGCCATTTTGAATTTTGAAAAACGGACTGCAGATTTGTAATCAGCTACCCCGAAAACCCCCGAGTAACCATTTTCAAGCGAATCCAATTAGTTTTGAAAAATTGTCTGCCATATTTAATCCGCTATTTTGAATTTTGAAAAACTAACGCCAGATTCGTGTTCAGCGACCCCGAAAACCCCCGAGTAACCATTTTCATTTCACCTAAACCTGCTCATGGTATGTAAACGCTAAACGGTGGTATAAAGTGTAACAAGAGTCAAGGTACCGGGCCGGTGGTACGCCGGTGCTGGGCCGGTAAAAATATTATCACCGGCAAATCTCCTTCGGCGGTATGAAACAGAGCGAAATTACAGTACCGGGCCGGTGATGGGCCGGTAAATTTATTTTTACCGGCAAATCTCCTTCGGCGGTATAAAGAAGAGCGAAATTACAGTACCGGGCCGGTGCTGGTCCGGTAAAAATATTTTCATATGCAAATCTATTTCGGCGGTATAAAAACAGAAGTTAATTTTAGTACCGGGCCGGTGATACGCAGGTACTGGACCGTTAAAAATATTATCACCGGCAAATCTTCTTCGGCGGTATAAAAACAGAAGTTAATTTTAGTACCGGGCCGGAGCTAGGCCGGTAAAAATATTTTCACATGCAATTCTCTTTCGGCGGTATAAAAACAGAAGTTAATTTTAGTACCGGGCCGGTGCTGGGCCAGATATTTTAAATTAACCGGCCCGGTACACACTACCAGTACCGGTACAAATCCACATTTACCACCGGGCCGGTACTAGGCCGGTAATTATTTCATATCCGGTCCGTTACCTTTTTGCTGGTACCGGCATAAGTCCGACTTTACAACCGGTTCTGTACCATGCCGGTCGTTAGTGCTGGCAAACGTCCAGCTTTTTTGCCTGGGTTAAATCTAACAAATCGCAATTTTATTTAAAATTCTATTTTTTATGCAAAATTAATCCCGCTGAATACGAATTCAATATAAAAATTAATGGATTTGATAAACATCTTGAGGTAAACTAAAAAACGACTCAAAGAACGGAATTAAAATAGACACAGAAGAAAGTAGGTGTTAAATATGTTGCGTGTTATTTGAAATTGTTGTTGTAGACAGTAGTGTTATTAACAATCCTTTTTCTCCTTGTGTGTACTACATACATTTCATGTAGGAAAACTTAAGGCCAAGTGGAAGAAAAAATGGTTTGGTGATTGAGGTCTGATTTGAAAATAAAAGAATATTTTAATTGAGAATTTGTGGTAAATATAGAGATAAATAATTATGATAAATTATGATAAGTAGTTATTTAAAAATTTGTTTTAACTGTGGAAAAGTGGATTTTTGACGGTTGACACTGGAGTAATTTGAGGTTAAGACATTTTTCCAGTTCAATTCACGACCACTACCAAGAATTGGCGCTACCTCCTTCACGACAGACACATATCGATCTATTTGTCCGTGTACTCGCCGCCATATTGTCTCCCACTTTCTTCAAAATGCATCTTTTGTAATTACGTTTTTGAGTATTTATTTTAAAAGTAGTTTGCAAATTTCCAAAACATTCTTTATCAGCACGATATTCCCTAATTATCCTGACCAATCCGAACGAGATAGCTCTAATTATTATAAGTGAGAAGACATGCAGAAAAACACTTTTTTCAATCAATATCTCCCTCTTGGTTTTAAAATAAAAATGACACTGTTTAAAAAAATATTCGTATATAAATCCTTATATAAATATTCTTATTATTCTTTGTTATTATGATATTATTAAAAGAATTTGAATCTTGTACTAGGAAAATATAAATACAAAAATAAATTTGTCGCAATTTATAATGTGGTGTTTATAAAATCATTAGCATAGTAACAATGTAGACCTTTAATTTTTTACAAGGGAAGTAGAAAATCTGCTCACCCTTGAACTGCCGTCAAACATGCATCGCCAGTGGAAGTTTTCTTACCTACTACCAGATCTGAGATTCAGTTAAGATCTTCTCCGTCTTCGGCGAGCACCCAGCCGAGCCGCAGGAATTTTCCATTGTCGTTGTAACATTCTTCTATCGTTCTTCATTTTCTGCATAACTTTGATGACAAATAACCCGATTTCGGGCCATGACCCGACATCACCTGTGTAAGGGAATAGCTTACCAGCGAGAAAATCCGGAACCAACTGTAATAAACAAATTAAATTGTTATTAAAATATTGAATTTAAAGGAGTGTTACACAAAATCATTTTGATACCCTTAAACCCGTTGGGGTTTAAGTCTGTAGGGTGAGAATCACTATTTAAAAGCGGAGTGACAATTCGGGAAATAAAAGTTTTTTATATAAAAATAACACACAAATTTATCATTAAACAGTGTACTTATATATTGACGAATTAGTAAAAATTTGATACATATAATGTGGTGCCCACCGATTTAATTCGTTACTTTAGTGTCTTAAAAACATAGACTTTAATGGTAATACAAATAAATTATTGTTTGTGTAGTGTTTGTGGTGTAATGTTTGAATATTTATATTTTATGCTTACCAACCAATCTGAATATACACTTTTTACAAATGGAACACCTTTCTTTCACTTGAACTTTTTAATTAATTATTTTATTTATTTATAATTTAACTCCTGGATTTGTAAATCACCTTTTTTAATAGAATACAATACAATAAACAGTTTAACTTTTCTGATCTCAACTCTCTTTAGAGAGTTTCTCACTTTAGCAGATCTTTCCAAATATATGTCAGAAAACGTAAAATTCGGCCTAGAACTGAAGTTATGGGCACAAGTCAAAAAGTGTTCTGACCGAAGTGACTCTCCCCTACGTTAATTATCTTTTGTAAGAAAAGACGAGTTTTGATTAGTTTCCCTGTATCTTTAGATGCTAGAAATTTTTTAATATAATCGATTGATGTATATAAAGAATATGTTTTATCTAATATAAAAGTAATCGCTATTTATATTTTTCAAAAAAAGGTAAAGTTTTGATTTTATTGATGTTACATCCCGACATATTTTAAATTTATATTATTTTCATAAATTTAATAAATTCTTTAAATAATCAATTAAATAATATTATAAATATAACATTTAGCCATGCCTAAAAACATAATTTAAAAATATTACATTGTCATTTAAATCTCAAATTAGAAAAGCGTAAAAATAGAAAGCATAATTAAATATTTTAATATTTCATTCATGTGAGTCATTAACACTCGTTACTACTCATATGAATGAAAGAGTAAGATGAATCTACGAACTATGTTTTTACGACAAGTGTAAGGCCATGAATGAAAGAGATGACGCATGATAAAAAGAAAATATAAAAGAAATAAATGCGTTCAGAATGCATATACTTAATATTAATAAAATTAATTGAAAGTTGGTTTATTGGTTTGTTCAGTTATCGATGTGTAACATTATCACCAAATTATAAATATAAATACATTCAATTTGATCGAATCAAGGATAAATCGATTATCGACAATCGATTGATCGATAGTCGATTGTTGATTCGATTAATGAATTAGATGTGCATATCGATGTTTGAATTGAGCGAATAGTGAATCTATTAGCAATTATAAAATTAAATAATCAATAAACTGAAGATATAATAGCATAAAAAGATCATATTACATATCGTACGTGCCTGAAATCGTGCATGGCGTACGTGACTAGAACGGTGCATGGTGTACATGTCTAAAACGGCGCGTGGTGAAAACACCCAAAACAAAATTTACCACCACTTAATACCCCTAAAATGCATTAGATTAGAAACTATATAAGCTGCTGTAAAAAGCAGAACGAGTGTCAAAAGTTCCGGTGTAATTCAGAGCGAATAATAGCATTGTAGAGCGACCCTTCAGTTTAAAACGCGAGTTATCGAATTCTTTCCGTAAAAGGTGCAAGTTAAATTGTTTATCACTTAGAAACAAGTTTCTTTCCCGTAAAAAGGTGCAAGATAATAATTTAACATTTAGAATTGTCAATTTTGCTGTTTTAACTGTCGTATTTGTTATACAAAATTAACAGTGTAAATTTCATTAATTCTTTCCGTAAAAGGTGCAAGTTAAATTGTTATCACTTAGAAACAAGTTTCTTTCCGTAAAAGGTGCAAGATAAATAATTTACCACTTAGATAACGTGAAACTGTTAATTTATAGCAAAACTCTTACAAAGTTGTGAAAGTTACATAAGTGTAACATAACAAACTTTAAGTTTCATTCACTTGAAACGAAACAAATCAAGAAACCAAATACAACGACTTTGCGGTACTTTGTCAACGAATATTGTGTAATAAACGTAAGTAATGAATTGTAATAATTGTAATTTTAATTAATGTTGTAAACAATAAATTCATAAAAGGAATATTATTCTTGTTTTTAACGCAAAACCCATAGTTTTGACAAGTGATCACGATCCTACTATAAAAATAAAGATCAGGCCTTACCAACCTGATTAATCAGCTAACTGGTTTTACAACCTCTTTTAACTAAATAATCAAATTTATTTAAAAGCCTTTCTTTTGCTCGGGACATAACAGCTGATTTGGTGGCAGCGGTGGGATTGTCACTTTTGTTATAAACAAATTAATTTTCAAAAAGAAAAATTTTTATCAAAAAAAAAAAAAAAAAATTTTTTTACAATTTTAATTTTGAGTCAAAATTAACTTTAAACTCAATAACCACGTTCAACTCCACACAACCAACTCCTAATTGTTTATAATTTAATAAACAATTTCCTAATTCCTTCATATAATCCTATAATTGAGCTGTCTTTGCGCCGTCCGGCGAGATTTGGCTTAATTTAAGAATAGTTTACGCCGTCCGGCGAGACCGTTCAATAGGGATTTTCCTCTCTTTCATTTTTCAAATAAAATTGTGACATTATTATTGCGCCGTCCGGCGAATTTTAATTGATCAAATGACATTTGAGCCGTCCGGCGAAATTGTCATTTTATTTGTTCCTTTTAAAACTTCCTAACATTCCTTGATTTTCACAATAAATAATAATTTGCCTTGAGAATATTTAAATTATTTAATAAATACATTTAATAAAAACATTAAATACATAAAAATGTCATTTGGTTACAGTTAAAAAATTATGTGCGATAAAATTCCAACACCAAAGAAAATTAAAAATCGAGGAGGAATCAAAGCACAAAGAAGATTTAATATCGAATCATCACTAGAATCAGAAAAATTTGTAGAAAATTTTCATTCAAAAAACAACCTCAGAGAATTAAAAACACAGGAAGAATTTTCTGAATTTTTCGAAAAATTACTAAATAAAACGGAGCAAATTTTAAGAAAATAAAAAGTGTAATTAAAATTCAATAAATAACAAAATAAACTCTCATTAAAATTAATGTGCTTTGTTTATTGTTGTATGATAATAGTATACCTAATATTAATTGCAATAATTTGGTATACAAGTCCAAAAAGGAAAAATTGAAATAAAAACTAATTAAATAAACAATAAGCTGATAAATAAATTACCTATTTAACAAAAACATATACATATAATCGAAATCTAGATGAATAGATACTTTGACATAATTAACAACTTTAATTATCCTCAAATCGAATTAATCTCAGGAGATTTAACATCTCACAAGGGTATATTTCTTATTGATAATACTAGTCGATTAAATATAATAAAAGAAACAGAATTGTCCTCATTTATTAACATCGATAGAAACATTCGATACACACTTCGACATAACTCAATTCACACCAACGGTAGTGCAATAGTAGAATTTTGTGATTTTTCTTTGAAATTTGAAACTATCGATTACGAAAGTAACTCCGAAATTATTGGTGTTTTAGGCGCACCATTCCTAGATCAATTATTCGAAACCAATCATTTTAGTCGAATTGCTAGAGAATACGATAGAAGAGCTCGAAGAAGAGCAAATACATTTAGACAACGATTTATTAGACGCATTTGTAGAATATTAAGGAATTCGTCTTGCCGAAAATATCCATGAATTGTTACGTCAATAATATTGAATTTAATGCGGATATTTTTCAAAATATTCATATATCATCTCCCAATTTAAAGGAAAAAAGAGGTCTTTTCTTAATAAATCCTGCTTTAAACATTAATTTAATAAACGAGAGAAAATTAGCACCAGGCATTGTAATCGATCGATCAGAATCAATCACTCTAAATTCAGGTTCTTTTGTTACTTCTGGAACAACAGAAATAATAATTGCAAGTAAACCAATTAAGTTTCGAACTTATATTAATAGTAGACAAAACGAATTGACAGGTATATTGGGATTATCTTTCCTAAACACAGATCCTAGTGAGTTTGTATTATGATCATCATCGATATTAACACATGCGATACTTTTCACTAATAACAACAATTTTTGTTATAGCAATCTTTTCGTTAATTTGGTGCCTAAAATTTTGGCATATTTTCAAAAATTTTAAAATCAAAAAGTTAACAGATATATTGATTTAAACAATTTTCAAGTGAGAAAAGTATTAGGAAAACATATTAATATAAAAGGCCATATTTAAATCGCGCGGTTAATATCATTAATCATCTCCTCATTTATTTAAACTACTCATTGATTTCGCGCGCGAAAGCTACAAGTAGTACGCCGCGAGGCAAGTCAGACGTACACCTTAAAGGCAACTCTCACACGTACCTTAAGCCGGTTGCGGCTTCTCTAGTGAACCACCATATCGAACTCCCTTATGAATTCATATTTTCACTTTCTAATAAGGAATAACGAATTATATCCTCAATTGTTACTAAACTCATCATTTTTTATCGGTAACGAAGGCCGATTTATACTAGATCCTTCTTTACCAATAAACTTAATTAAAGAAGACAAAGTTAACCCTTTCTTAGGAATAAATCGTATACTAAAATACTTTTTAAGAGACGGTACTATACGAACACACGGGGAAGCGAAAATTTGCATTAATCATACAGTACTAGAATTTCAAACCATAATTTGTGACGACCAATCAGATATTATCGGAGTTTTAGGACTTCCATTTTCATTTGATATTATTAACGAATTATTCTAATAAACAACGAAATGACTCGTAAAAATAAACATCAAAAAGATTATGATGATGAGATGGATAATACCTCTGCCCCAGCCAACGATGCAACCTTTGCGACCTCTATGAATAGAACCCTTCATGACACTATGGTAAATTCTATGGCCGAATGTTTTGCGTTACAACAAGGTATAATGAATATTCCTTTTTATGACGGGCATAATATGCCAGTTAAAGATTTTATTGATGATATTTTAAATGCTGCATCATCCATTCCTAAAAACTGTGAAGATCAGTATTTGAAATCTATTCTTGCTAAGTTAAAGGGTGCTGCTAGAAGCAGTACTCAAGGTAAGTCTTTTGGAACCATTATTGAACTAATAGACCATTTAAAACAAAGATATTCCACTCATAAATCATATGCATGGTATTTGCAAGAAATATCCACAATTCGTATGAATCGCAACGAAAATGTTAGTGAATTTTATGATAGATTGTCTCAATTATTAGCAGGGGCAAATGCGGCACTCGCTAGTTCTTATGGAGCTCCTAATGCTAAAATTCAAATGGAACCTCTAAATTTCTGTGCATTGGAATCCTTTATCAAAGGACTTCCCGATTCAATGTCAACCGTAATAGAGGCACGAAATCCTGGAAATCTTAAAGATGCTTTTGACATTGCTTTAAAATGTGAACAACGCCACGAAACTTTTAAACCGGATTATAATGCCTACCATTATTCCCGACATCAATCACAAGACTACAGAAATCGAGAAAGAAGCCCTAGTAATAGAGTACAATTCTCGTACCGTTATGAGCAAACGAGATATCGTTCTCAATCACCCACCCCCACTGGAATTTTGAGAAATCCATATCCTCCTTATATGCAAAATAATCATTACCCACAACCGTATCCTAGTCAACCTAATTTTCATTTTCCTAACGCTTATATGCCCTACACAGCATATCCTTTCTATCCATATCCTCCTCCACAAGAAGGATATTTTAATAAAAATCAAGATGGAAGTAGAACACCACCCCGTTCTCAATCCCCACATTCATTTGAAAAGAATAATTTAAACTTAAACACGACTCGACGGATAGACGCGACGACGAGTGGAGACCACAAAGAGCGTCCAGCCAATGCGAGGATTCTATCGTTACAAAACACATCTTGCACGCAAGAAATTCAAGAGAATCTCCATTAATAATTATAACTTCTCCAAGCTTTCAAACATCCTCAGCAACCCTATTAATAGATACAGGAGCAGATGTAAACATAATCAAGGAAAACATAATATTACCAGATTTAAATATAATTCAAGAAGAAGCTATACATATAGCCGGAATCGTTCCTATAAAAATTTTAACATTGGGAACCGTTCAAATTGAAATAAACACAAAACAAATAACCTTTCAAGTAGTACCCATAGATTTCCCTATAGAATCCGACGGTATATTAGGTCGAGAATATCTACGCGAAGAAAAGGTTGAAATTTCTTTTTGGCACAACACAATTGTCACACATTCCAACCCTATAAAACCAATATTTTTCGCAGATAAAGAATCGACCGAAGCCAGAGAAGCATTAACCGAAAATAAGGCTAATAAAAGAAAGAATGTAACTATTAAGGCAAGGACTAGACAAGTAATACCGATCGATATTCTGAACACAGAACTAAAAGAAGGATATCTACCTTTAATAAAAACAGCAGAAGGATTACTAGTAGGTGAAGGTGTAGTAACCAATCAGGATGGAGTTTGTCACATCTATGCTATAAATATGACATCTGAAGACGCCGAAGTCGACATACCACCTCAGGAACTAATTCCTTTCGAATTTTACAAATTACCAGGCGAAGATTCGGATGAATACTCCACAGAAGAAGAATATACACCACCAATAGATAGAGTTTCAGCAATATTAGAATATCTAAGATTGGATCATTTAAATAAAGATGAAAAAGAACATGTCCAACAAATAGTAACAGAATTCCCGAACAGTTTTCACCTCCCCGGAGAACAACTAACTCCAACTCATAAAGTTCAACATAAAATCATTACTAAAGATGAAATACCAATTCATGTTAAACAATATAGATTTTCCCCATCTCAAAAAGAAGAAATCGATAAAGTCATTGATAGAATGAAATCAGAAGGAGCAATAGGTCCTTCCTGTTCACCATACAACTCGACACTGCTTATAATTCCAAAAAAGATTGATGGAAGTGGTAAGAAAAAGTGGAGAATCGTAATTGATTTTAGAGCACTAAATGAGAAGACAATTGGTGATTGTTATCCCTTGCCCAATATTACCAGTATATTGGATACCATTGGGGGCGCTCAATATTTCTCCGTATTTGATTTAGCCAGCGGATTTCATCAAATCGAACTAGATCCAGTTGATAGATCAAAAACAGCATTTTCTACCACACATGGACATTATGAATATATAAGAATGCCTATGGGACTAAAAAATTCACCATCTACCTTTCAAAGATTAATGGATCAAGTTCTGACTGGTCTCCAAGGAGTCGAATTATTTGTATACCTAGACGACATCGTGGTCTACGCAAATGATTTAGAAGAACATGGTAAAAAGGTAAGAAGATTATTACAAAGATTGAAAGGTGCTAATCTTTCACTACAACCAGAAAAATGCGAATTTCTTTACAAAGAAGTAGCATATTTGGGACATATAATAAGTAGTGATGGAGTAAAACCCAACCCAAAAACAGTAGAAGCAGTCAAAAATTTTCCAACCCCCAAAACACCAAGAAATGTCAAACAATTCTTAGGATTAGCAGGATACTATCGAAGATTTATCAAGGACTTTTCAGCCAAAGCCAAGCCATTGTCCAAATTATTAAAAAAGGATGTAAAATTCGAATGGAAACAAGAACAACAAGACAGTTTTAATGAACTAAGAGAAGCTCTATGCACCAATCCAATTTTGCAGTATCCAGACTATGAAAAACCTTTCACCTTAACAACAGATGCATCTGATTACGCCATAGGTGCAGTACTAAGTCAGGAAAAAGATGGATTCGATCTACCTATCGCTTATCTATCCAGAGTATTAAACGCGCCAGAAATAAATTATTCTACAACTGAAAAAGAATGTCTAGCCGTTCTATATGCAGTTCATCATTTTAGACCTTATATTTATGGTAAGAAATTCACTTTAGTCAGCGACCACGAGCCATTGAGATGGATCGACACTATAAAGGATCCAGGACAACGATTAATAAGATGGAGATTAAAATTAAGAGATTATGAGTACGAATTTCAACACAAATCAGGAAAATTAAACACAAATGCCGATGCTCTATCCAGAAATGTTATGGAAGAGGATATCGACGAAAATTCCCAAACCAGTAATGATCAAAAACAAGTAAAAATTTTGATTAACAAACGTATTGACAAAAATCCTAAAAAACCAACTAAAACTTCATCAAACATTCCTTCTAATCCTCAAAAATCGAAATTACAACCTCCAAAATCAATATTAAAACCATCCACTTCAAAATCCACCTTAGACCAAAGCACTATTGGTTCAAGAGTATCACAAAGAAGAGCATTACAACCCAGAATAAAAACAATAGACGAAAATACATCTGAAAGTAGCACTGACGAAGAAAGAGAAACACCAATTCCTCCTATTCAAAAGGCAAGTAGAAGTGTACTCCCCAGTTTGAAACTTCCGCCAGCAGCTATCAAGAATATACCAGGTCCTAAAAGTGCACCTCCAGAAACGCAATCCAAAGTTGTAAATTTCCCAATTCCAGAAACAACTGTACTAACGATAGACCCACCAATTAGTGAAAGCGAAGACAGTTCTGAAGAAGAAGATAACACAACGCTTTTAAGCAGAAAAGAAATAGCGAAGGACCTAGGAAATTCCATATCTCGTTTTAATCAATCCGTAAAACAACATGAAGATTGGCTAATGGATTCACCACAATCTCCAAGAGATTGGCTTAGTCTTTCTGATGGGAATGACGACGAAGGGATTCACAAAGCTGCTAATGAATTAATTCCAGGAGACCATACAGAATTTTCTCATAAAATGGATTTCCAATGGGATTATGCTAAAGGCGAATCCATATGGGAAAATGATTCTAAAGAAAGTTCAGATAGCGAAGTATCAATCAAAGAAATCGAAGAACCAGAACAAGAAATACAACAAACACCCCGAAAAATGGACA
This sequence comes from Leptopilina myrica (nomen nudum), assembly GCA_032872475.1. Lineage (NCBI taxonomy): Eukaryota > Metazoa > Arthropoda > Insecta > Hymenoptera > Figitidae > Leptopilina > Leptopilina myrica (nomen nudum). The sequence goes on from CM065458.1 coordinate 51,897,471, forward strand.
CAGATGAGATTAAGGCTAAAAATGTAACCTTTAGGTCGGCATCATTAGAACCCAACACACCTGTAACCTTCAAAACTCCAAAAGCTATGTCAACACCTTATCACACTTCATTACACGAAACAGATGTCGAATCAGAAAATGAAACAGACGACGAAGAAGAAAGCGATACAGCTGAAAATGAAACTAAGGAAAATAAAATTAAGTCAACTTCTTTAAGAACAACACTCCTAGAAAGCATTCCTCCCGATTTGCCTTCATGTTATTTGAAAACACCTGAAAAATCCTCGAATATAGCCAGTCACAGAGAAAATATAACTTATTATCGAAATAATTACGTGCATTTTCTATCCGCTGATTGTGAATTTACCACTCCAATAAGCAGATTGCTTATAGATATTGCAGTAATAGATCCAGAAGAAATTAAAAGTAAAAAGCCCATTAAAGGACAAATTCTTGTAACTCCAAGAGGAAAACATAACGTATATTCTATAATAGTGAAAGATAAATATTACGATCCAGTATCAAGAGAAGACTTAATTTCAGGAATACAGGATTTAAAAATTCTTTTACATAAAGAGAAGGCAAAAGAAATAAGAATTTCTCGACATGGTGATTTCACTGACGAATTAAGGAAAGGAGAATTAATGCAAATAATTGAATCTATTTTCTATAAAAGCGATATTAATATAACTATCTGTTATGGACAAGTTTCTGTCCCAAAAGAAGAAAACAGAGAAGACATCATCAGCGAATTTCATAGAAGTAAAATAGCGGGACACAAAGGAATAGTAAAAACTTACAGAAGAATTCGCGAAAAATTTTACTGGCCTAGAATAAAAGAACAAGTAACAGAATTTGTGAGAAGATGTCCCACATGTCAAACTCAAAAACTAGTTAGAGCAAAAACCAGGGAACCAATGATTATAACCGACACACCTTTGGACGTTTTTGACAAAGTTTCATTGGACACTGTAGGAAAACTTCCTACAACCCCAGACGGAAATTGTCATATTTTAACTATGCAAGACCACTTATCTAAATATTGCATAGCCGTAGCAATACCCGATATTTCAGCAACTACTATTGCTCACGCAGTTGCCAAAGAATTATTTTTAGTTTACGGAGCACCTAAAGTTATTTTAACCGATAAAGGTACTTCATTTATTGGCAAATTAATGTCAAAACTATCAAAAATATTCAAAGTCCAACAAGTAACAACTTCAGGTTATAGACCACAAACTAACGGAGCTTTAGAACGCAGCCATGCTGTATTAGCAGACTATATAAAACAATACACCACAGACTGTGACGATTGGGATAGATTATTGCCTTTTGCAATGTTTGCTTACAATACCTCTGTACACGAAGCTACTAACTTCACTCCCTACGAGTTAGTTTTTGGTAAAACTGCCCGTACCCCTAGTTCCTTTCCACAAGAAGAAAAATTAGAAACCTATGGTTCCTACTTAACAGAGCTCATAAACAGACTAACTGAAATAAGAATTTTAGCAGCTAAAAATTTGATAGACTCCAAAACAAAATCCAAAGAAAGGTACGATAAATCAATCAAGCCTTTCTTAGGAAAAATAGGCGACAAAGCTTATGTCGTAATAGAAGGTATGAAAAGAAAATTTGACCCCCATTATCATGGTCCATATACAATTGTGGATATCCTTGATAAAAACAATGTAATCCTTGTAAATAATAATGGAAATAGGTTCCAAAAACACGTAGATAAGTTAAAACTAGCACATGAATAAAATAATAATACAATTTTAATTTTTAGATGTCAAAATCAATCATTTTTACTCCACCAATCCAAGGAGAGTTGGTAAGAAATTACGTGTTCCCCAAGGGTAACATAGAAAGCATTAATTACCCAAAAGGAATATTAGAGGAACTGACTGCAGAATATAATTTGGATAAACCAACCTACACAGTTGATAAAACTACTGGTCCTGAATTCGGAAAACTGTGGAGAGTAAAATGCATTGTCACGGACGATAAAAATAGTAATGCATTCATCGTAACGGGAGAAAGTTGCAGAACCATTCGAGAATCAGAACATTCAGCTGCAAAAATGATACTAAAAGAATTAGAGAAAACGTATTATTTTAGCGAAGAAGAGAAACCACGATCGTTAAAACACAAAATTTATGTTATGACACCTGAAGAACCATCACTAATAAAATTGAAGTTGTATAAATGGGAAAATTGCTGCGAGTATTGTTATAAAAGAGGACATACCAAAGAACATTGCTTTAGCGTGATTCGAAATAAGAAAATCCTACAGAAACAAAACCCATTCAATGATAAAAACGATGATTCAGACGAATTTTGGGAGCTACCTGGCCCCACATGTTCATGGGATTAAACACCCAAAATTACAAAGTTTCTCTTTAACAGTCTATAAAACAATTCAATTTCTTGTTGTACCCATCAAAAAAAAAATCTAAAAATTATTTAAATAATTGATTAATTATAACAATTAAGAACCATTTGACATAATATTAAAGATTACTTAGTTGAATAATCAAAAAATTTATTAATAATAATCAATTCTAAATTAAAACAAAATAAAATAAAATAAAATTTTTAAAACAAATTTTCATGCTGAAAATATTATTTTATCAGGATGGTGACAGCTAGTTCTAAGGTTAAGTATTACACTAGCTTTCGATCAAATACTAAATGAATAAATTCTATCCATTACTTTCCGAAATAATCAAATTTTTCCATTTTTAACAAACGTAATCCTTAATTTCACACAAATAATTTAAAAAATTATTGTAAACCGACCATAATTTACAACACAAATTAAGATCAGACTACTGAAAAACATAAACAAATTCCTAAAACAATAAATTCTAACCATTAACAGTACTCATTCAACCAGAAAAGGAGAAAACAAACTATATCTATCCTTTTCTAAAAAGTCAATTTCCTATAAATAAACAAATTTGTTAAGTAAAAATTGAAAAAATATAATTAAGCAGAAGCAATAAAATAAAAACTTATTAAATCAAGAAACAGAACCCAAAAATTTATTAAATTATAATAAATAACGAAGAAAAACGGAATATACCTGTCCTTTTCTAACAACCCATAATTACATTCATTAATAACAATTACATCTCAATAATAATTAAAATAATAAAAGGAAGATAATTATTAATAATTCTGTTAATTATAAGTAAATTCTATTAGAAACAGATTAAAATTAAACAATAATATACATTTCAAGTAGAATTATCGCATATCGATATATCGAACATAAAGGTAGCAACGAGAAACTGCTCAACGCGAACTTACGTAGGCTTACGCCACGAGATCTATATGCATAAAATCAATGACAAAAATTCAAAATTAATAACCAATAGGTTAGAAAAATATATCTAAATAGCAATAAACAGGTAATAGTTTATTAAATCGAAGCCCAAAACACAAAATTTTATTGCAATAAACAAATAAAAATAAAAATTCAAATAAAGTAAGAGAAGAAAACATACACCTATCCTTGTCTTCAAATACAGTCTCTCAAGGATGAAAACCTAAAGTACGATTCACTATGCGATCTATATGAATATAATCAATGTCCAAAATTCAAATTTAGTAACCAGCAGGTTAAAACCCACTGAAAACAAAAAGTCCCTAGATTAAATAAAAATTTAAAATTCCCCACCCAAATTAAATTCATGCACATAAGTGCAACTAAAAACATGAATTAATAATAAAACCCATAATTATGGGCTTCTTCAAGTATGCAAAGCCCATAAATATGAGCCCAGCTTATAAAGCCCATAAATACGGGCCATACATACGTATGCCCATAATTATGTGCTCAACTTGCGGAGCTCATAAATGCGGGCCAATCAAAAAAGGGAAGGAACTAATAAACAAAACTAAACAAAAATAATTAAATTTAAAAATTCATTTATTATTAAAAACTTAAACTAAACATACAAATAATTAAAAACTAACAACTGGGCCCAAACCTCGCCTGCCCAGGCAGGAGAACGTATCTTGTCCCGTCCCCGGCCACAATTATTTTTAGGTTTATGTACGGAGGGCGAATAAAAATTCGCCCCCCATTTAAAAATCGAGTCACCAGTAGATTCTGGTATCCATATTCTGAAACAAACAAACAAAAACTTTTAACATTAACAAAATATATTTTAAAAACAACAATAATAATAAAAAAAATAAACAAATACAAATTAAAAATTTAACTCACCTCCTTCATTGGGCCCGGCGTGCGCCCAACGACGATCGTCTCCTTCATTATTATTATTCTCTGAAAAACGAAAAGAGAAAATTGCTATAAAACACAAAATTAAAGAACATGAAAAATATAAAAGCATAAATAATAAAAACAAGGGACACTTACCTCCATTCATCTTGATGTTTTGTTTTCAAATGAGTCATTTTCAAAAATTGCTGATCCTTGCAAATCATAACGCGATAAAAGCCCTTAGATGAGATCATAAAAACACAGCATCCAAATCAAATTAACAACCAATAAATAAAATACAAAATAATAATAAAACACGTAATATTTTAAAATAAAAAATACCATTAATTAGTAACAAAAAAAAATACTAAAAATTCAAATAATAAACAATGAAATAATGAATTACCAACTGTCAAAATATAGATAATATAACCGCTAATTATCTAATATACCGACTGTTAATGAGAAACGAAAATTCAAATTTCGCCCTTATAATTAGGATAAATTTAAATAATTATATAAATAATGTGATTATCGAATAATGAACAAAATGTTTATCAAGTTGTAAATAATTATGAAAATCACATTATTACAAAACATATAATCACCAAATATTATACTTATATTCAAATATTTACTTAAAATATAAATTATAATCAATTATAATTAATACTATGCTTAATCAATAATTACAAGAATTAATACATTACACCAAGAATTACATATTGATATTATAAAATATTAGATAATAATCAATTAATATTACTCTTATTACTTCTCTAAAATATAATTAATCAATAATAATATTAAATAATCATAACTTACTTTTATAACCTATATATTATAATCAATATTCTAACTTATTCATAAAACCCATGAAGTAGAAAAAACACTTGGATCAAATAAAAACACTACTTCAAACTTTAATTAAGAAATATAATTAATAAATATAATAAATAAATATAATCAATATTATTAAAAATATATATATCCATTATATACCAATAAAATACAAATAATCAGTATATTATACCCTTAATCAATATTATAGCAATAAGAATATTATAAAACCATATGTATTACCAATTAATCAATAAATAAAAATTAAAAGAAGGACGAAAGAAAAAGAAGGAAGGGGATTTGGCGGTCGCCTTCTTCTTTCCTCCTCATTTTAATGAAAACTAAAATAAGAATAAAAACTAAAATAAATTTGATGTCACAGATGGAAATTCCATTTTTGGGACACATATCTGACGCTGTAAATTATATATCAATAGCTTTCAAAATATTATTATTATTGATAGCATTGATAGTAGTTAAAAACCTATACGTACTTTATAAAGTCGTAACAAAGAGAAGACAAAGATCGAATAACAATCGATCAAATGTATAAGGATTATTGGTCCAACTGGAGCTCACATACATTGGGGACAATGTACACTCTAAGGAGGGAGGACCAGGCCCAAAAATCCCGAAAAATTTAAAGAAATAGAGCCACTAACAGAGTTAAAATAACCAGGCTACTATAAACCGTCAAGAGGCGACACAATTCAAATCAGCGCGCTGAAAACCTTAAGCTCACAAACATCGATCGCATGAATCGACCCTGAAGCCATGTATACATCGCGCATGTCTTGTTCGGCAACCATCATGAAAAAGCGGCAAATAATTCAAATTCAAAATTTAAAATTCGCTATTCACGATGGAAATCGAATAAAAACCACAATAAAAATCAACATTAATGCTTATAAATACTAAATATGCTTATACGAATCCTAATTAACCAACATTAACAAAAATGCATGCATATATTTAACATTTAAAAATAATAATAACCAAGCTTTTTCATTAATAAATAACTAATGATTATAAACTAAAATATATGAATATTTTATTAACTATTTACTAATTCATTAACAAATACTAGATTAGAATAATAATTATGATTGTTTGTGGTTGATTTCGTTAATTATAATTGGCCAAAGTAATTACAAACAATTAAATTAATCCACAAAAAAATATATATATATATATATATATATATATGTAAGTATGAATTAAACGATAAATTATTGATCAACTTAATGATTATTAATAAAATATTAAAATAGCTAATTAATAACGCATTAAACAATAATTAATTAATATTATATTAATTAATTGTTGTCGAAATTTAAGAATAAATATAGAATAAAAAGAAAACATCTTAAAATTAAGAATATTAATAAAATTCAATTAAATTACAAGGTAATTCATTAATTATGACATTATTAACAATTATTGTTAATAATAAATGCCAGTAAAAGTCTCCGCGTGAAGCTGAAAGTATCAGGGAGGCATGAAAGCAACAGAGGATGGCTGCGAGGCAGGAGTATGAGCCGCGTGGCTAATACTACTGCCACGCCTCATGCCCAATAGTAGTATAGCCAGGCCCACATCTCTCTCACACAGTAAGCGAGATCGAGCGGCATTAAAATCTCCAACGCATACGGCCTCGATGTCGCTTACACCCTTATGCGGTAGGCGAGATCGAGCGGCATTAAAATCTCCAATGCATACGGCCTCGATGTCGCGTACACTCTTACCACGCATGTTCGCTTGCTATGTTTCCTGCTCTAAAAACCTTAATATTATCGAATTATCAGTAATGATTGATAGAAAATAAACACAAAATTCAATTATATGACCACATATAGTCAATTTTGCAAAAATTAAATAAAAACAAATATATATATTAATAATAAATAGGTAAACGAATAACTAATTATAAAGTTGATTACACTATTTATTATTTAATAGTTTAATTATTAAATAGTGAATTAATTTCAAAAAAAATATATATATGACAATTTTTCCACTAACAATTATAAACTTTAATTAAAATTTTATCATCATTATTAAATAAAGAATAAAATTCAAATAAACTTTTAATAAACTGTAATAGAATATATTATTTTTAATAATATTGATGAAAATAACAATCACAGTAATAACAATAGCAATAATAAATAATCCGTGAAAAGAGAAAATACATATTAAAGGAGATAGTTTATAAATAAAATCAATAAAGTATTGCTATTGTAATTTAAAGAAGATTGTTAATCAATTTAAAAGAAATTATAAGTTTCCTGGTCCATATAGGATTGCATATCGACCATACCGATGATTCAGGCGTTGAAAGTCGCTCGATCTCCGCTCAAACCTATAAATATACTCCCTGCGCATTTATGTTTCCTTGATGTTTCTCTCGCCGTACTCTACTTGAAATATCGATTTAATCAATAAATAAATCGATTTTAACAAAAATTTAAAAAAAAAAAAATTAAAGGCAAATTTTGTAAGCATATAATTATAATAAAACTGATAATTATAATTTTGAAAGGGAAATCAATGAAAAATAGTAAACATAACAAAAAAAAAATTTTATAGTACATAATTAATAGTTTAAAGTAAATTTTGAAATAAAAGAGAAAACATTTATAATTGATAAATAAATATTGATATTAATAATAGATAATATTAATCTGAGTAATTAAATAAGTTTTAAATGATTATTAAATAATCAATGAAATTTAAAATTCAAAATCAATAAAAAGGGATCAAAAGACACAAGGAAACAAAGTAAAACACCGATGATGTCACGTTAAATAAATTTATTATAAAATGAATTATTGTTTGAAGGTATATGTATGTGTGCATGTTTATGAATATGTATAGGTTTGTGTATAAAATTATGTATATAAAATAATTCGTAATAATTAATTCACTACATCTATCTCTTCTTCATCGAATTCAACCCTCGGTAGGATTGCTGCGTCACCACCACAAGCACATATCGGATGTCTCTGACCAATCAAGACGAATTTTCCACAACAACAGAAACGTCCGTTTTTACCCCGCAAACTGAAATAAAAGGAGAAAACACGACCTATAAAATTTCAAATAATTCACAAATGAGAGAGAAGAAATAAATATAGATTCATAAATTACCTTATGAGATTCGTCCTATTTTGTGATGATACAATAAGGGCTGTGACCAAACGCATCAATCTTTTTTCCAATTTCGACTTAAGACTTTTCAATTTTTTTGATTCCCTCGAATCCCCTTTCACCACCGACCAAGAGGCTGACACCTTACGAAAAACAACTTTCAGCTGCGAGTCAGGACATCTTATCATCCGATAATTTGGAATAAATCCTCGGGAACATCTTAAAATTTTTATTTCCCTGGATATCCTGTGACATTCAGTAATGCCAAAAATTATTTGAGCCAATAGTTCTATTTTGAAGGGCCGACGAGAAAAGGCACTATTGAGAACATCTGCAAACAATAAAGTAAACAAAAGAGAGTGAAATATAATAAAAACTAACATCGTATCAAGCACACTCACATATACACATATTAAGAAAGAAAAGTTGATATTCATAAATAGTCAATATTATATCCCCGGAATATCAGCAACATTTTACATTTAAAAATTAACCGTTTTAAATTAAGGGTGGAAACACGCACTAAAACACCTTGTCTTTGTGCATCTAAAGCACTCACTATTATTACTTCATTTAAAGAACAGTCTATGCCCGTGACGTCTATAATTAGCCGACGCACTATCTCAGCTGCTCCTTCGACAGGCATTTTCCATATAGCAAATTGAAAAATGCCCATACGTTCTTCCAATTCCACCATGCGTAGTCCTATAAGTCTTTGTCTGGATACGTTAGCAGTCAATAAACGATCCAACTGTGGAATTATTGGAACATCTATTGGAATATTCGATGCGTGCCAATGTTCTTCTGATCTTGAAGTAGAAGGAACAGGATCAATTTCCCTAACTGTCACATTTTCCACTTGTGGCATCACAATTGCTTGAATGTTGTCAGCATTTCTCAATGGTTCAAAAACATTGAGATCAAATAAGTCCACATAATCTGACACATCATTGTCAATCTCTTCAATAGAATCACTCATATTAAAAAAAAAAGCAATGAAAACACACACAAATTAAAACAAAACAAAACTAATAAAAAAAAAACTATTACCATGAGAAACATCTCGATTTAACGATAGAGGAACTGGTCTCATTGTTTGAACATGAAAATCAACCAAATCAACCGTGGAAGCGTCACTAACTGAACTGTTATCACTCATAGCTAATGAAGAACTAATTACAAAAGGACTTCAACAGTATAAGTGGGGACGACAGATCCTGATATCATCAGTCAAAAATTTGATGAGCATGAAGATTCTCACGATCTTGAACAACTCAGCTGGACCAAGGGATATCCGAGAAACCATATTTTGAAAACAACTTACCTTCTTCTTCACCATTTTCAATTTTGAACACGTACTGCACATGATGTATATTTTAAACACTTATCTATTACACTTAACTCAAAATGTTCTTCGTCAGCAACATCACATCTTTTATAATTAAAAAGCAAAATTGTAAAAATTTATGAAAAAATTTATGTACTATAAGTACAAGTCCATCGAGGACGATGAACAATTTAAGGAGGGAGGACTGTTACATCCCGACATATTTTAAATTTATATTATTTTCATAAATTTAATAAATTCTTTAAATAATCAATTAAATAATATTATAAATATAACATTTAGCCATGCCTAAAAACATAATTTAAAAATATTACATTGTCATTTAAATCTCAAATTAGAAAAGCGTAAAAATAGAAAGCATAATTAAATATTTTAATATTTCATTCATGTGAGTCATTAACACTCGTTACTACTCATATGAATGAAAGAGTAAGATGAATCTACGAACTATGTTTTTACGACAAGTGTAAGGCCATGAATGAAAGAGATGACGCATGATAAAAAGAAAATATAAAAGAAATAAATGCGTTCAGAATGCATATACTTAATATTAATAAAATTAATTGAAAGTTGGTTTATTGGTTTGTTCAGTTATCGATGTGTAACATTATCACCAAATTATAAATATAAATACATTCAATTTGATCGAATCAAGGATAAATCGATTATCGACAATCGATTGATCGATAGTCGATTGTTGATTCGATTAATGAATTAGATGTGCATATCGATGTTTGAATTGAGCGAATAGTGAATCTATTAGCAATTATAAAATTAAATAATCAATAAACTGAAGATATAATAGCATAAAAAGATCATATTACATATCGTACGTGCCTGAAATCGTGCATGGCGTACGTGACTAGAACGGTGCATGGTGTACATGTCTAAAACGGCGCGTGGTGAAAACACCCAAAACAAAATTTACCACCACTTAATACCCCTAAAATGCATTAGATTAGAAACTATATAAGCTGCTGTAAAAAGCAGAACGAGTGTCAAAAGTTCCGGTGTAATTCAGAGCGAATAATAGCATTGTAGAGCGACCCTTCAGTTTAAAACGCGAGTTATCGAATTCTTTCCGTAAAAGGTGCAAGTTAAATTGTTTATCACTTAGAAACAAGTTTCTTTCCCGTAAAAAGGTGCAAGATAATAATTTAACATTTAGAATTGTCAATTTTGCTGTTTTAACTGTCGTATTTGTTATACAAAATTAACAGTGTAAATTTCATTAATTCTTTCCGTAAAAGGTGCAAGTTAAATTGTTATCACTTAGAAACAAGTTTCTTTCCGTAAAAGGTGCAAGATAAATAATTTACCACTTAGATAACGTGAAACTGTTAATTTATAGCAAAACTCTTACAAAGTTGTGAAAGTTACATAAGTGTAACATAACAAACTTTAAGTTTCATTCACTTGAAACGAAACAAATCAAGAAACCAAATACAACGACTTTGCGGTACTTTGTCAACGAATATTGTGTAATAAACGTAAGTAATGAATTGTAATAATTGTAATTTTAATTAATGTTGTAAACAATAAATTCATAAAAGGAATATTATTCTTGTTTTTAACGCAAAACCCATAGTTTTGACAAGTGATCACGATCCTACTATAAAAATAAAGATCAGGCCTTACCAACCTGATTAATCAGCTAACTGGTTTTACAACCTCTTTTAACTAAATAATCAAATTTATTTAAAAGCCTTTCTTTTGCTCGGGACATAACAATTGAGATTGTTAAAATTTTACTTTAAAATAATTATCCCTTAAGATGTTTCAGAATTATTCCCTCTAGAAATTTTCCCATCGTGTCCAACAGGCAAATAGGCCTAAACGATGTTACTTTATCTAGAGGATTATCTCCTTTTCGCAGGAAGACCAACCTCTGTGTTTTCCAGTTACTGAAAAACTCTTTATTCTGAATACAAGATGTCAAGAAGCAGCTCTGGATACACAGCGATAACCTCCTTGGGGATTTCGTTTTAATTTTTTTAAGCGTGAAGATCTCGTCCTTTTGTACTACACAAAAGGTATAGTCCTCTCTAGGAACAGATTCCACATGAGGAAACAACGCTCTTATGATCATTCGTACCCAGATCAGAATTTCAAGAACAGTGATATTTTGCCTCAAAACTAATTTCTTAATGACCTCTTTATAGACCAAACCCCTTGTGCCCTTATCTGCCTTTCCAACAAGATTTTTTACTATTCCTTATAACCCGATTAAAGATTTTCCTGACTTCATGCCACTGTTCTTGCAGCTAGAGGTCTTCTTTAGAGTGGCTATATTTCCTCCTTGCAGCATGGCATTCTTTCCTTAGGCGGGCTAGGTCGTCATTCCACCAGTACGAAGCTCTCTTTCTAGTTTTTTTGTTGCCGACGAAGCATTGAGTAGTTGCATGCTGCAATGAAAAGTTAGCTTTTTCGCCCAGCTCAGGTATAGCCTGAGCATCGGCTAGTGACTCCACCAGCTTGTCCCTATTTAGCCGTCTGAGATTCCAGGAGGGGCTCTTGTGGCCAACATGCGACCAGTAGTTCCTCTCGCATTTTTTTCAGCGACTATGAACTCTATGTACTGGTAGTCGCTCATGGTCGTTTCGTCCGGCACTCCCCACACCCCTATTCTAAGGACCACGCGGGGCGACGCAATTGTCAAGTCAATAATGAACACTTCCCCCGCGAACCTCGGCATTGAACTTTTTAAGAGGATCGTTCGGAGAGAAGTAGCAGCTGTATACGCGTACCCCTGACACCTCTATCCAAACGAACCTCTTATCGGTCAAGGTACATAATTTCTATTGACTTCGTTGAAATCATAGTCCTTAATTCTGTGTTTTCTTGAAGCGCAATGGTCAAGGCACTGCTAAAACACTGGGGCTTGCGAATTCCCCTGCTGGGTAACTTTTCCATCATTTTCTATCCTGTTAATTTGTTTTAAATTTTGTGTATTTATATTTGGAGTTCCTTTCCTTAGAATGGAAGTATGTAATATTGTCGTGTGTTATGTGTACTGTGAAACCTCCACAAAGTAATGCTCTTTGCAGGATGCGCAGGGGTTCATGTGTTTTTTGTATCATTGTGTGTAAAAATACATTCGCGTGTAAGATGAGGGGTTGTTAATGTGTTTGTGTCTTTTAAAGCAACTTATCAGAGGTGGGATCTGTACAGTGCACCATTCCCATCAACGGCAGGACGGAGATTTTTTTATTTATTTTTTATTTATAATATTAAGATAATCACTGTCGTTTTGTCGTCCGTCGTTCGTGTAATTCCGTACTTCATCGTTCGGTCGTTCGGCTTTTATCATTCATTCATCGTATTGTTTATATATTTACTCATTGTACATACATAGACGCATGTCAGGCATGCGCAATAGTACACATGTATACTCATATTGATAAGAAAATGTTATGAATTATAAAGAAACTACGAAAAAAAAATTTCTGAATGTTATAAAACTTTAAAGTTTTAAGCAAAAAAAGTATAAATGTTTTTCGAAATCAAGTGCTTAGGCTTCGTCCATAAATTACGTCACACTTTTTAGGGGGGAGGGGGTCTATGAAAATGTGACTAATTGTGACAAAGAGGGGTGGGGACCTTTTATTTTGTTATGTCACACTTTATACTCTATTTATTATAATGAGAAAATTGTAATAAATAAAAATATCAAATATATTTCTTGTTTTTAAAATATTAAAAAATGTACTAATTATATAAGTAACTTTATTGGGTGTACTTCCGAATAAGGGGACCTCTGATTTTAATAAAAGTTGATACACCAAAGTATTTGGATGCGCTGATTACGAAAATGATAATGAAAATTGGCGCAGATTTGATGTTCATTGTGAAAACCATAAAAAAACCATAAAATTGTAGTTTTTTGCGAATAATTCGTAAAAAAACGAAGGATATATTTCCGAAAAGCGCATATCTTCGATATTAATGAAAGTTGGTATACTTACGTAATTTTGTGCCCTGATTACGAAAATCATAGTGAAAATTGGTGACTAGATCATCTTTATGGTAAAAACCATAAAAACACGATAAAACTGTGGTTTTTTGCGATTAACTGGTTGGATTGGATTAATCGTAATTTTTTGTGTTTAAAAATATTTGTAAATTTTTCTCTGCTTTTATATTCTGAAAAATCTAAGGTGGATGCCTCCTTCCTCCTCGAAATAATCTAATTAATACATTTTTTGTTTATATTTATTTATTAATTTGATTTTATTATTACCATCCCAAAGGAAATTCCAATCAACCTCTAAATCCGCGCTTTTAAAAATATTCATAATCTGTATCGTCCAATTATATTTTCCTCCATTTATTTTATTTATGTCGGTTTTTCCCAATGCTATCATTCGATTCATACATATTTTCGGATAACGATCTTGCGACATTTTTTCAACTTTTTCAATCCAGCCGAGAACAGTCTCCAGGACTCTGATAGATAAATGTTGCATTCCTGACTCCAACCTTATTGCATATCCCGGATTATTTTTAGGGGCTTGAAGAATTCTTTTAAGAAAATTGTTTTGTAATTTTTCCAATTCTTCAAGATACCTAAAACTCCAAACAAAATTGACATACATCACAACACTGTACGTGAGTCTTGAAAAAAGGTGCATAATTGCGTTCCAGGAGTCCATTCTCAGTCTGTTTATCAAAGTTATCGTAGAATTTATAGCTATATTCGATTTAATTAAATATTATCTATCTAATATTGAAACAACACATTCCAAATTTCGAAGCATCGAAATTTGCTAAGGAGGCAACGTCCGTCTGGAAACAAGCAAATATTACCAAAATACAATACACTATATCATTAGTGTAAACAAAAGGACTAATACATACATAAATTATTCTCTCATAACTTTTAGTAGACTCATTGACTTATCCTCATCCCAAATTAGATTCTTTATTGAAACTAATTTAAAACGAGGAACGTTAGGTATATTTTAAAAAGGTTTCTCGGTTTTTAAAATATTTTAAATATTGTTTAAATTAAATAATTATTTTTATTTATAAAAGAAGTAAATAAAAGCAGCGCCTTATAAAATAGGAGAGTGCTGTCAGGGTTGGACATAGTTTTGAATTTTCTTCATAACTTTCTCTGCAGTGCGAATTTCACGTTTTCGCGCATATTGTTGGAAAGATCACCTTAAATGCAATGTTTTTGCTGTACATTGCAAAAAAATTAGGCCAAAAGTTTCAAAGTTATAAGCAATTTAAAAAAAAATAATGTTGTAAGGGTTGAACATGGGTGTAAGGGTTGAGCCACTGTAGAAAATCAATGAAATATTTAGGTAAATGGTTAAAAATGTCCTTCAAATAATAAAATGACACTTGAAAATGAAGAAAGGAACCATGGAATTAAAATAAAATCCCATATTGTGCATGTTTGCATAACATTAGATATTTTATTTCTTAAGAATGATATACAAAATTTTTAAATTAAAACAATAAAAAAAGATTATCGAGATAATTCGAGATAAAAAGATATATTCATATACTTGACTAAAACTAATGTGAAAAGTTGACTGGCATTAGTAGCAAGAATTTAAGTACAAAAACAGATGGCGCTAGTGTGATAAAACTAAATAAACGCGATGGCTCAACCCTAACACCTGTCCAACCCTAACAGCACTCCCCTATATTAATTAAGGCTGCTCTAAGAAATAATTTACAAAATAATGACATGACAGCATCGCCTTAAAAAAATATTTACTACAATGAAAATAGACCATGTAATAGAAATAAATTAAAAAATCTGTTTAATATTCACAGAAAGTCAACAAAAAAGATTTTATAAGACGTTCAATGTGACGCACATACATTTTCTAAAGTGTCCGGATACTTTCAGATAGTTTATAAATTTTAATTTTTTTAATAAAAGAAAATGAAAAAACTTAGTAAATATTTCAAAAATAAAAGTTAAACTGTATTGTAAATCATTTGTAATTTATTTTAATAGCGATAACACATTATTCTATTAGAAATAAAAAGTGTCCGGGACTATCCACTGTCCGGGGTTACACGAATCTCCCCTACTTTAATATTTGATACCCGGTAAAATCTACAGTTTTGAATTTTTTTTTAAACGTTCTTCTCCTAAAATCTTCTGCTATAAAACACGACATTTATGCGAACTTTCACGAAAATTGAAAGACCCATGACCAACTTTGATTTTTTTGTGAAAATTTGACCCATAAATAAATAAAGTCACCTAAAATATTCTTTTGTTTAACTTTTTAGGGCCACCCCCTAAAAAGTTAAACAAAAGAATATTTAAAATTTTATTTAAAATTTTTTTCCATCATTTTCATCTTTTTTTAGTGCATATGGAGAAAAATGTTGCGATCAATGTATTAGGGTCGTTAAACCTCAGATAAAACTAATTCAACTTGCACCAGACTATAATTGCTGTGAGCGTTTATCGGTCACGGCGATTGTAAGCTCTTCTTGTTTTAAACTAACTCGTATTGTACCGAAACCTTACCCTATATTTTTCTTGCTTCTTTATTTCCTCCCGCTTGCTATGACTCTTTCGCTTCTACTTCTATTTTTGGTACGTTGCGTTTTTCGTCAATTACTTGGGAAGGAGAGAAAACAGCGCCTGCTTCCAATGCATCTCGAGAAAAACGTAATTAAAGTTAAACTTTCTTCCTTCCGCTTAAGTTGTCTTTATTCCTCTCACGTCAATAGACTTATTCGACTTCTCTATAACTTAATTACTGATTTACTCGTAGAGAAAATACGTTATTAAACTATAATAATCGATCTTTTTATATTTAGCATACTGTAGATTATTAGAAATGTAGAATAGTTAATTTGTTTTTAAAAGAGATATGTAACAGTCAGGGGTGTGTTCGCGTAATTACACTCGCACTCTCACTCGTGAAAGTGAGAATTTAGAACTCACTTACATTTTCACGTTTTTAAAAATTAAATTTAATATTTACACTTACACTTTCACTTTTCCAAAATTTAATTCAAATTTCATTTACACTTATACTTACTGTTACACTTTCACTTAAACTTTTCCATACTTTAATTTAAATTTAATTTACACTATCAATTTGCACTTTTCACCAAATAATTTTCACTTTAAACTTTCACTTTTCAACCGAAAATTTTTTTAATTTTCACTTTAAAAAATTTCGACTTTGAATTTCACATAAAACATTTTCCCTTTCAATTTCACCCAATACATTTATGATATCTTGTACAACATTTTCACTTTCAATTGACACCCAAAAAAATTTTCAATTTTACTTAAAACATTTCCACTTTCAATTTTACCCAAAAAATTTACACTTTCTACTTTGACCCATCAAAATTTTTAGTACCGGTATATATGTCGTTATTTAACATCCAACCTTGTTTATTTTTACCGGTATCAGCATAGGTCCGACTTTATAACAGGGCTGGTAATATGCCAGATGTCAGTGCTGGCACACGTATAACTGAAATATAACTAAGCTCAGGAGAATTGGTAATCAATTAGAAAAGCAAAATGTATATTTAAAAAATTCAACTTAAAGTTTTTATTTGTTAAAATAATTATTTTATTTACCATTTACATTTAATTTTAAAATATGTTAAAATAATACTTTTATTAAGTTGTTTCAATTTTACATTGTACCTAATAAAATAAATTACAACTTAAAATAAGGTTTTTATTTACAAATTGATTTTTTATTCAGATATAATTGTAACTCTCACACGTTTTAAGGTTATCTCTAGAATATCCTGTGGATATCCTGATTATCAGAGTATTCTCTGTGGACTTTCGTAGGCTATTTTAAGTGTCTTGGTGTTGTTATGAAGCAGACTTCTTCATCATAGCTATTTTATTTTTTATAAAACCAAAAGATTAACACATCTTATTCAGAAATATAACAAATTTGTTGAATTAAAAAATGTCGGTTTGAATGACTATGATGAAAAATTATTATAATCAATTATATAATAGTGCCCGGTTTAATGCCGTTATAACAAATTTTGTTTCATTTTTAACTCCTTCGCAGTACTGATTTGGTGTTTTACCAGTTTTGTGTAGCACTGATTTTAATAATATTTTAACTTTGACGTAGTACTGATTCGGTTTTGGAGTCAGTATACTCCTAGTACTGATAGGGTTTCGAAAGCCAGTACTGAGTCAGTACCAAGCCAGTGTTTAACTCCGCAATAGATCCAAACATTTCTACTTGGGTGGTACTGTTTACAATTTAAAATCGTATTCTAATCAATTTTATATGTTTTCGTTAATTTTTTATCGAAATAACGTACCAATTTTTAATTAAGTTTAAGTTTTTTATATTCAAGACTAAAAAAATGATGTGTTTAAAATGGATGATTTTCCCCTTAAAAATATAATTAAAATCAATTTTATTGCGATTTGAAACAATTTTTCTTAAATATACGAGTAAAAATATTTAAGCGTAATAGATTTTAACTCTATAAATTTTAATTCCTTTTTATCTTTTCAACATTTCCTTATTTAGTTGTCCGTTTTATTTCGTACTAGCGTCGCGGCAACGGTTTCGCAATCGAATTCGCTGTGTACATTCAACATATATGTCTATTTATTTTAAAGTTTTATTGTTTCATAAAATGTCTTTAAATTTAGTTTCTAAATTTATATTAATTAAAATTAAATAAAAGTTGCAACTCTAATTATATCAATGATATTAGGTAGCATCACATCTCCTGATTTTGAACGGCTTTTTATTGATTTTGTACTATTTTGCTTTGCTAAAGAGGTTACTAATGTTAAAAGAATCATTAATAATGCCATGCACAAGCTTAATCAGCGATTAGATGCAATGTCAAATTCTATTTCTGATTTAAAAATTTATGTAGGCAACATAACCTCGAATGTTAACGAAATAGTACATTATTTAAACACTTTGCAAGTGACAGTTTGGCAGCACCGATGCAAGAGTTGACGATTTAACGAATAGATTATCAGCTGTTAAAGGTACATTAAAGAATATTTTTGTTAATTCTGATACTAATCTTAATAAACTTTCACGTATTAACACTTGTATAAGTGAACTTGAAGAGAGACTTAAACGTAAATGTAATTTAATACTTTTTGGTCTCCCTGAATCTACTAACACAAAAATTGATTACGAAGATGTAAGTACTGATAAGACAAATGGGTCAAGATTGTTATCAGGATTATCTCCTACTGTTGATTTCGATATTGTTGATTCACTAAGATTGGGTCATTTCTCTCAGAATCACTCAAAGCCGAGTCCCGTAAAAGTGACACTTCAGAATGCTTCTCAGGCGAAATCATTACACCACAATTTCATAACAGCAATAAAGAATGCTCGAGACAACACTTTGAAAGGAATTCTCTTATATCCAGACAAAAGAAAACTGCAATTGGAGGAGTTGAATCTACTAAAACAGAAAATGAAACTTCAAATTTCGCAGGGACAGAGATACTTGCACATAGTGTATCATCGTGGTACTCCTGCGGTAGCGAAACGCGTACTGTCTGTGGATCCAAGGCAATCAAATTCGGCAATCTCACAGCCTGTGAAACAGCTGACAATGTTTTATGTATAATAGGTGATTTTAATGTTCCCTTTATTCGATGGAAATGCGATCTGAACTCTGAAGCGTTAAACGAGTGTTCTCCTGGTACCTCGTTAACTAATAGAAATATTGATAATGTTATTTTTAAATTAATTAATTATTTAAATTTATGCCAATTAAATACATTTGTTAACAATTATAGTTCAATTTTAGATTTGGTTTTATATACCTCGCATAATTATAATTTAATAATGGCGATTGAGTCAGTTGTTCCTATTGATTTTTTGCATCCACCTCTTGAACTTACTATTTTTTTGAGTCATGTAAATTCTTTTAACTTAATCTCTGCTAAATCGTTTAAGTATGATTTCGCTAACGCTAATCTTGCGGGTTTTGTAACATTTATGAATAATATTAATTGGAATGCATGTTTAGTTAAAGATGACGTTAATATCTCTTTAAATAAATTTTATGAGCATGTTTATACAGCTTTTGAACTTTTTGTTTCCATAAAAACAATTTTTTATAATACGTACCCGCAATGGTTCAACCATGATTTAAAACGTCTTACTTGTTTTAAGAAAAGTGCTCATCGTAAATTTAAGCAATCTGGCAATGGTTTTGATTACGATAATTTTTCTTTTTTACGCTCAGAATGTAAAAGGTTAGGTAGAGCATGTTATCATGTTTATGTAAATAAAGTTGAACAATCAATTACTTCTTGTCCTAAAGAATTTTGGAAATATATTAATGATGCTCGTAATGAAAGACTATTGCCAAAAACAATGTTTTTAGATAATGAGGAATGATCTTGATATCGCCAATTTATTCGCTCGCCATTTCAACAATGTATATCAGATTAGCACAAATTGTGATCATGAGTCTACTTCCTCTTCTGATTTTAATAGCCTTCATTTAGCGACAAGAAACAGATCTGTGATTCGTGATAAACTTAAGAAACTTGATGTCAATAAGGGTTCTGGTCTTGACGAAATACCCCCTTATCTTTTAAAATCTTGTTTTTATAGTTTTATAGAACTTCTTTTTATTTTATTTAATATGTCTTGTGTTCTAAATACACTCTTTGTTTGATTTGTGATTTAAATCGAACTGTGATTATTAAACATAAACGTAAAAAGGGAAAAATAAAAAAAAAATTTATGATTATTTTTAAAATAAAAAAATAGTTTTGTATTTTCGTATTATTTGTGAATATGAACGAGAAAAAGAAGAAAAAAAAAGTTTTGTACTTTTGTTATGTTTTAATTATTCTGCGTTGAGATTTTCGAGGAATTGTACTAATTCTCGTTCGTTTGTTTCGCGTAAATTCTTCAATTCTCTTTCTTGGTTCCGTTTTTTCATTGTCCTTTTTTCCAATATTTCGCGACGATCACATCTCCAACGTAGTTTCTCCAGAAAGATGCCTCTTTCTTTTTCAATTGAATAAATTCCTTCTTCTAAATTCAACATGAAGATGTTATCATCATCGGGATCCTCTTCTACTGCTTCACCAACTACAACATTTTCATTGACATTTGCTTCTAAATTTTCTTCGGGGTTATTTTCTTCGATTATGTGATTAACATTTTCTCGTGAATTTTCTCCAATTATTTCGAGAGCGTTATTTCGCGAATTTTCTATTATTTTTTCAGGTTCTGAATTTGAGTCTTCCTCTTCGCATGAGTCGTCGCTGTTGGTGTGGTCTTTACCTGCATTAATCTCCATTTCCCTTATTACTTCCTCAAGAGAGAGTTTCAATAATCGTAGTGTTTGTTTTTTAAATAGTAGAAATTTTTCTTCTCTTTTGATTTCTGTTGCCATCGTTTCGATACTTTTCTCGATGTCTATTTTGCTTAACTCTCTTGTCATTTGTGATTTTACTTTTGCATGTTCTTTCCACGTTGGAACGTATGCTGCCATTTTCTGTAAAAGTAAATTTTCATTTTTAATTTACATTCGTTAATGTAAAAAAAAATTAAAAATAATTGTCTGATCTGTCTGGTTTGTTTTATTTTATTTTTCTACTCATTGCTTAATTTCCTTGAGAATTTTCTCTAATTTTCTTTTAGTTTTCCTATAATTTTCATTTAATTCTATTTTATTTCTCTGAAGATTTTCTTTAATTTTCGTACATTTTTGTCTAACTGTACAGAATTTTTCTGAAAATTTTCGCTAATTTTCATTTTCAACGAATTTTTGCAAATCATTTATATTCCACGATCCTATCGTTTTCCCTCGACTTTTTCCTAATTCGTACATTGTGGGGGAAATTTTTAGAATGATTTTGTATGGGCCTTCGAAATCTTTTTTTAATTTTCGCGCAATTCCTAGATCTTTGCTGGAAAGAGATTTGTCTTTTTTCCAGATCGTCCACTTATCAACTTCCTGAAATTCGATTTCATCCGGGTTTTCAAAATCTTTTTTCAGTGTTTGAAAGGGTTGAAGTTCACGACCTAAGTTTAGAAAAGCTGGGGTGAATTTTGTTGACGAATGTGTTGCTGTATTTAGAGAAAATTGCAAATCTTCGATATCTTTATACCAACGATTTTGCTCTTTGTCTAAATAAGCTTTTATTGCCGTTTTGATCGATATGTTCGTTCTTTCGGTGGGATTCCCTGGCGGGTAGTACTTAGGGGTAAACGAATGTCTGATTCCTAATTTTTCCGACATTTCTCTGATAACTTTGTTAGCATATTCGGTGCCATTATCTGAAATTAAAATTCTGGGAGTTCCCCATCGTAAGATAATTTTCTTGTCAATTTCGATCTCAATTGTTTTTCCATCCGCTTTCTTGATTGGTATAATTTCTACCCATTTCGTGAATAGATCAGTGAAAACTAAAATGTATTTATTCCGATTTTTCGAAAGGGGGCAACGGGCCTATAATGTCTGAGGCTACCATCGTCCATGGTTCCTCAACTATTCTTTTGCCCATGGGTCCTATTTTGGTTTATTACTCGCTTTCGTTTGCTGGCAAATTTTATATTTTCTTTTATATTTCACGATATCAGTGTACTTTCCTGGCCAGAAAAAATTTTCGGAAATTCAATGCCAAGTTTTTTCTACACCTAGGTGTCCTGCCTGTACAATATCGTGATTTTCTGTTAAAACTTGTTTTCGCAAATTTTCTGGAAAAACTAATTTCCACGGATTTTCATCTTTAAGGAGGGGAGATTTTAACGGAACGGGTCTATGAAAATATAATTGTTTATCTCGAATTCGCGAATTTTCGTGTTCGTGAGGTTTTGATTTTACTAATCTCATTTTCGTTTCGTACCAATTATTTTCTGTTTTATTTTCGTTACTTTCGATTTCCATTATTTCAGAAATGTCTTGTGTTTCTTCGAAGACACTCGACAACGCATCTGGAACTACATTCGCTGAACCTTTTCGATATATTATTTCGAAATCATGTTGCGACAGTTCCAACGCCCATATCGCCAAGCGTCCTGTAGGGTTTTTTAAATTGTGTAACCATTTTAAGGCAATTTGATCAGTTATTACCTTAAAATGACTACCTTCTAAATATTGTCGAAATTTCCCTATAAACGTTTTCACGGCAAGACATTCTTTTTCCGTTGTCGAATATTTTCTCTCTGTTTCGCTCAAATTTTTACTACCATATGCCACTACAACATTTTTTCCGTCAATGTCTTGTATCAAAACTGCACCTAGACCTGTTTCGCTTGCGTCAGTTTCTAAAATGAAAGGATGTTGAAAATCAGGGGGGTTTAAAATCGGTGTTGTCGACAACAACTCGATCCGTTTTAATTTTGCTTCTTCCTGATTTTCGTTCCAAGTCCATTTTACATTTTTTCTTAGCAGTCTTTGTAGTGGTTCCATGATTTCTGCAAAATAAGGGATAAAACCAACTATTGGATTTGACCAATTACTATTACTCGGCTCGATAATACTTTCGCGTAACATTCTCTTCATTTCCTTAATTATTGCCTCTTTAATTTTCGGTGATACTTAATAATATTTCTGTTTTATCGGAGCTGTACCTTGCGTGTCAATAACGTGTTCTGTCAAATGAGTAGCTTTCAAAATTTCCTCGGGGGGTGGTAATCTAATTTTTAATAATTTATTTTAAAATTCTTGTTCTTCCTCGGACAATTGAACTAGTCCTGAACAAAATTCCGTTTCATCTAAACAACTCGATTCTCGCAATATTTTTTCCTGAATATTGTTGTTCATTATCGCGTTGTTTTTGAAATTGATCCATTTCGTATTTAACGGTGTACGAAATTTATTTCTAATCGCCATAGAATTTTTCGATTCTAATTTTTCCGATTTTTGCGAATTTTCTCGTTTTCGCCAAATTTTCGAACTTATTTTGCGTTCTCTCATTTTCTTATTTAATTCCGCTTTTTTATACCAATTTTTCTTACGGAGATTGTCGATTGGGAAACATAATGGTTCATCAGTCTCGTCAAGACCTGAGTCCATTTTTAAGTTATCAAATCTGATTGATAATGGGATATCTATTAATTTTGGAGAAATTTTTCGGGGTTTTGGTATTGGGATTTGGGCAGGTGTTTTCGACTGCTGTAAGGATTTTCTTGGTATAATTTTTCGGAATTTTCCTATCATTTCTCGGGTCGACCCTTGGAAAAATTTTCGTAATTTTTTTTTACTATTTTCATCGAAAGGTGCTTCTAGCATTTTCTGATCGTTATTACTGTCGGTAGTTGCGTCAGGTGGGAAAATTATTTTTGGTTTGTTGTTAGACCAATTTTTCTGATGAGAATTTTCTGAAAACTTTGATGGAAGTCGCGAATTTCCACCAAATTTTCTAAAATTTCTACTATTTCCCTGGCTTGTATTCGGTTTTGATTTTTCATTAAACGAGATTTCTTTTTTATCTGTTTTAATTTTTAGATATTGTCCACGAATTTATTATTTATTTCTCTCGATCTCGAATTCTTTACCTAAACTTTCTAGTTCTTCAAACATTTTAAAATCGTTTCTTTGTATATACATTTTATATTCTATTCGCATATTTTCATAAGAGCGACGTAGCTCCCAGTGTAAACCTTTTCGCGGGTATAGTTTTCCGAATAATTGTCGTATTCCAATCAGAAAAGTTTGAATTTCTTCTCCCTTTTTCTGATTAGATTATTTTATTTTCTTGTTAATTTCCTCATAGAATTTTTCGTCTAAAAATGTTCTTTCAAATTCTTTACGAAAATCTTGTAAAGAAAACCAATTTCTTCTAACCGTCCTACACCATTCAAGGGCTTCGTCCGCTAATACTGCGTCAATATTTTCTAATACACGATTTTTCGGGATTTCATAACCTCGCATAAATCTGAACAATTCTTCTAAAAATTGTACTGGGTTGTCCGTCTTATTATTATGGAATTAAAATGGCCAATTTGACATGATTTGAAAAGGTGTTTGTAACATGCCAAAAGGAAAATCGTTACTGAAATTTCCAAAATGTCGATTGTTGTCGACTTGGGCATTTGGATTTTCAATTTCCGTGCTTTCCGTGAAATTGTTTTCTAAATTCTGATTTTTACTTTTCGTTAAATTTTCTTACATGTTTCTCATCCGGTCTACTTGTAGTCTAAGTTGATCTAATTCTTTATCACGTACCGAGATTTCGTTTTTGAATTGATTAGAATCAGACGATTGTTCTTTTAAGTCTTGATGAAAACTTGTTTTTATTATCAGCAAAAAAATTTTCTTTAAGATTTTGTGTTGGTCACGAAATTTCTTTTTGAAAAGTTACCTCTGATTTTCTCGCTTCCGAATTTTTGGTTCACGAATCTTAAATTTAAATGTCAAAAAATTTTTTTAACGGTTCACATTTCCATAAATCGTGCACTCGATTGTTACACTTTCCAAATATATATCGTCCTTTTGTTAAGGGGAGATTCCACAGAAATTAAGGTTTTTTTAAAATTTGTTTTTATAGGTAGTAAAGTAAATATTTGTTAGTTAAACTTTTTTTACAATAAAATACTTGTGTTACAGTAATAAAAACCATTTTTTATTTTTTTATTTTTTTAATGGAGTCTTAGAAAATGGCTGCCGAAAATGGTCCCCTCTAAAAGTTGTTTACATTTTTTCTCTGCGACAATTAATCTAAAATAAAAAAGTCAAAAATTTTCTTAATCTATACCATTATGGCTATCGTGTAAACTAGAACAAAAAAAATTTATTGAAAAATAACCAAATGACAGACTTTTTAATTTTTCGACCATAATTTTGCAACTTAAATTGTTTATAACTTTTATAAATATTAATGGATCTTAAATATCCTAGTTTACACGAAAACTACACATTCAAGGAAAATGCTGTCCAAATTGCAAGTTATTTCGTTGAAAATTGTAAAAATGAGAGTGTAAAAAAGTTGAATATGTGTAGTTTCGAGAAAAACGCGTTTAAAGTTTAAAGGACCAAATATACAAAAATTTAACTTAAAGTTATATACATAACCATTGATATGTAACAGTAGACATTTCTTATTACTTCTGAACTACTCTTTCAAGCGGTGCGAAAAGAAAAAATGTAAATTTTAAAATAAACTAATTGCAGTTAGGTAATTAATGAAAAAACATGAATTTTCGAGGTGGAAAGGTGATGTTATTCCTACTCTCCTGCTCACGAGTCTATTCTTATCGCTTCAGACTATTTTTCCCGTATTTTTAGATAATCATACTAACCAAAAATTAAAAAAAAAATAATTTCGGTATTCAAAAAAAAAAATCAGTGGAATCTCCCCTTAATAAACTTTTGATTTTTCAAAATTTTGTCCGCCATATTAGATCTGCCATTTTGGATATTGAAAAATTAATTTCAGATTCGTTATCAGCAACCCCGAAAATCCCCGAGTAAGAATTTTGAAGAGAATCTGACTGGATTTTGAAAATTTTGTCCGCCATATTGGATCCGCCATTTTGAATTTTGAAAAAGTAATTTCAGATTCGTAATCAGCGACCCCAAAAACCCGCGAGTAACCTTTTTCAAGCCAAATATTTAAAAAAATGTACATCGGACAATAAATTTTAAATTTTCATAAATTTTTGAGATTTTAGGTGCCATTTTGAAAAATCAAAAGTTTATTTACAAAAGGACGATATATATTTGGAAAGTGTAACAATCGAGTGCACGATTTATGGAAATTTGAACCGTTAAACAATTTTTTTTAACATTTCAATTTAAGATTTAAAAAAAAAACATTAAAAAATTGTGTAATTTTTTAATTATATGCAAAAAAATATTGTTAAACAATTTTGTAATAATTTTTAAACATGATATTCGGGTAGAGGACACTCCAATACATAAAAAAAATTTTGTCCGGAAAGAAAATAGTATGTTTATTAAGAAATACTTAAGTTTGAAGTCAGACTAAAAATTTGTTCCTAAAAACGAATTTACATCAAAAGTTCCGACTTTTGATTTTCCTGGAAAATTTTCCGTCACCTTTTCCGGTAATTTTTCTATCAAATTTTCCGTAACATTTTCCGGTAATTTTTCTATCAAATTTTCCTGCGTTTTTCCTACATTTTCAGCGGTTTTTCTAATTGTTCCTAAGTACTGCTGTAGGATCGAATCTGGTTTTGAGGCGTTTACTTGATTACTCGTCCTGGGAATAGGCAGAGATGTGTTCGCTGTGACTTGTTTCTTTTTTTGGGGGAGGGGCAAAGATGAATTAAAATTTAATAATCTCAATTTTCCTGGGGGCGTGATTTCCATGAAAGCACGAAGCATTGCTTCTTGCCTCTGGATTGTGACTTCCAAAGTGTGTGACCTGTTTTGTGCATCATTTTGGAGGGGGGTATTTTGTCTGAGAGGGGAGTCAGCTTCGCTCGCTGTTTCCGTTTTGCTATCCGTAACATTTTCCATTCTTTGTTTTCCTGCATTTTTTTCGTCTCCGATCGTAAAACACGTTTTGACGCCATTTGTGACTGTTTATCGAAACAATTAGAATTAAATTAAATTGAATTAAATTCTACTGTACGACTTGTTTGAAAATGTGTCACCCGGTATAAGTTGGTCACTGTGTCTCTATTTTCTAAGTTTTCTCTCTATGCCGAACTTTTGAGTCACTCGATATATGCATCGATTTTCCCCTAAGTCTTATTTTCTCAATTTTCGATTAGATTTAATTTGACACTGTGTATACAGATATTATTTCTGAATTTGGACGAAATTATTTTCCAATTTATTCGCGACTATGTCCTGTTTATCTATTACGAAATTTCTCAAAAAATAATCGATAAATTTACTTTTTCTGTATTCTTTCGATTTTATTTTTTACAATTTTCTCTGATTTTCGCTAATATTCACAAAATTTTCCACGATTTCTCCGTATTTTTCTCAATTAATTTTACCGGTTTTTTTCGCGCACTTATTTTCACACCGTTTCTGTCAATGTCTGCGTCCGTCACACAGAAAATTTGTCACATTTGTCAAGAAATACAAGGGTCAGTCCACTGACTTTTGTCTGAGAGTCGTTGCGACCATATTTTTAAAAAATCTAATTTTCATATATTTAAAACTCGATGATTTGCTGAGTTCATTAACCATAATATAATGGTACAAATTTTATTTCGTTAAATAATATTAATTATCAAAAGTAGGTGGTTCATGATGTGATTTCGTAACCTTAAATTTTTCAACTTTTTAAAAGACGTTATTATTTAAAAACTATTAAATATTAGGAGTTGGTACTTACCACAAATATAAATATTTTGATTCTGCACGTTCTACAGATCAAAATAAACTAACAAT
Organism: Leptopilina myrica (nomen nudum); assembly: GCA_032872475.1. Lineage (NCBI taxonomy): Eukaryota > Metazoa > Arthropoda > Insecta > Hymenoptera > Figitidae > Leptopilina > Leptopilina myrica (nomen nudum). The sequence continues at coordinate 51,925,340 of CM065458.1, forward strand.
TTTATTATTTGTAGACGAAAATTGATTTAAAAAATTTTCTTCTCCAAAAAAATTACACTTTTTGTTTCACTTACAACTTTTTTGGCGGACCTCTAAAAAATTTGGGGTTTTGTAAATATTTTTTTAAGAACATAATTTATCTTCTATTGAAATTTGACGAAGGTGTTTTTCTTCGTCCTCGAAATAATAATTATAAAAATTTTGTATGTAAAAAGGTTAGTTCTAAGACTTGAAATGAACAACAAGCATTGTTATTATAGTGTCAATATCAACTTCAAGTCTTAAAATGAACCTTTTTACATACAAAATTTTTATAATTATTATTTCGAGAACGAAGAAAAATACCTTCGTCAAATTTCAATAGAAGATAAATTATGTTCTTAAAAAAATATTTGCAAGACCACAAATTTTTTAGAGGTCCGACAAAAAAGTTGTAAGTGAAACAAAAAGTGTAATTTTTTTGGAGAAGAAAATTTTTTAAATCAATTTTCGTCTACAAATAATAAAATTGTTAGTTTATTTTGGTCTGTAGAACGTGCAGAATCGAAATATTTAAATTTGAGGTAAGTACCAACTCCTAATCTTTAATAGTTTTTGAATAATAACGTCTTTTAAAAAGTTGAAAAGTTGAAAGTTGAAAGTACGAAACTATCCCCACTCTCGCGGCACCATATGAGCACACACACATTCATACGTCTGATTTCTGCTCTCGTCGGTGAGCCGCTTTTTCGTTTTCCTCGGCTTGGGCGGCTCGCTCGAGAAATTAGGCGCGAAATTTGAAAATAATACTTCTCAGAGTAGTATTATTTCAAAGATTATTATAAGACAATCAATATTTAATAAATACATAATTAATTATTAAATAATGACTAAATCTATTATTAATTAATTGTACAATTAAAAAAAAATAGTAATATATTTTCATTACAAAAATAATAATTTATGTGATAAAATTTTAATTATTCAGATTTTGAATATGGAAATATCCTTTAAACAACAATTTAGTATCTTTAAAACAATATTTATAGTTTCATATTAAAATAAGTAAAACATACGGTTTTCCAAAAATAATTTCAAAAATTTAATTTATAAATTAAATTTTGAAATATTTAATATCAAAATATAACCCATATATTTTAATTAGTTTATAATTTCTTAAAATTTTTAATAAGAAGATTCAAGTTGTTTATGAGCGATTCCATGTTAAGTGATCAAGGTGGAGATTTGGAAAAAAGTATTTCTCCAATCGAAGCAAAATTTGGGGCTTTTGTAGTACTAATAGATAGTAGTTTATCGTACAAATATTTTTTTACCTAATCGAATATTATTCGAGGGGGGGAAGGGGGTAAACTTTTCGTTTTTTCGGTAAAATGCTTATTTCGATAATTTTTTACTCTTGAACAATTAAACATAAAAATTTTGCAAAGTACATTTTGAAAAGGTTTTTTTCATGCTCTTTTGATTCGAAATAAGCATTAAAAAAAAATTTTTACCCAAAAAAATTAAAAATTAAAAATAAATTTTAATTTTTGGGGGGGAAAGATACGATTTTTTCAAAACGAAAACTAAGGCTTTTTAAAAAAATCGCATCTTTCCCCCACAAAAATTAAACATTATTTTTAATTTTGATTTTTTTGAGTCAAATTTGTTTTTAAATGCTTATTTCCAATCGAAAGAGCATGAAAAAACCTTTGCAAAAAGTACTTTGCCAAATTTTTATGTTTAATTGTTTAAGAGTAAAAATTATTATAGGGTTGCCACAAATATTTAATTTTATAAATAAGTCAAATAGATGAAAACGAAAACATTCAGATAAAGTAACAAATTTTATTTACTTCAACGTTTCGAAATCGAATTGATTTCCTCCTCAGGGAGTCAAAAAATAATAATTAAATAAACGAAGACTTAACATTCAAACCCTGACGATGGAGTAGAGTCATAAATAAATAATTCGTCTTAAATATTTCAAAATTTAATTTATAAATTAAATTTTTGAAATTATTTTTGGAAAACCGTATGTTTTACTTATTTTAATATGAAACTATAAATATTGTTTTAAAGATACTAAATTGTTGTTTAAAGGATATTTCCATATTCAAAATCTGAATAATTAAAATTTTATCACATAAATTATTATTTTTGTAATGAAAATATATTACTATTTTTTTTAATTTGCAGTAAAAAGGTTATTAGAAAATCAAATAAGTACATAAAAATAATAAATTTTACCTTAAAATTGTACAATCAATTAATAATAGATTTAGTCATTATTTAATAATTAATTATGTATTTATTAAATATTGATTGTCTTATAATAATCTTTGAAATAATACTACTCTGAGAAGTATTATTTTCAAATTTCGCGCCTAATTTCTCGAGCGAGCCGCCCGAGCCGAGGAAAACGAAAAAGCGGCTCACCGACGAGAGCAGAAATCAGACGTATGAATGTGTGTGTGCTCATATGGTGCCGCGAGAGTGGGGATAGTTTCGTACGCCGCCTGGCTTCACTGAAACTCGTAAGGTCCCTTCTCTCGTGGAGCGTCACATATTATGGTTAATGAACTCAGCAAGTCATCGAGTTTTACATATATGAAAATTAGATTTTTTAAAAATGTGGTCGCAATCATTTTCATGCACAAAACACAATAATAAATATTGGAAACAGGAAAAGAAAAGATTAAAAAATGAAACAGAAAAGAAAGATTGATTTTCTGGGAGTTTTCTTTCAGGATTTTCTGTACAGAAGGGAAAGTAATGGTGGATTTTTACGTTGGGCGCTAATTTATAATCGTTGCCCGTATTTTCGATTAGAATTTAGGAAACTTGGGGGGAAAGGGAAATAAAAGTAAACAAGAGGTAAATTAATATAAAAACTAGTTTATTCCACTTTCTCAATCTGCACGGTCGTTGATTCACACGAATAGATGGTGAGAACGAAATTACACTTAATTCAGGTTGAAGGTAGCGAAAAGACACAGCACGAAAACACCATTGAGCGTAACGAAGTTAAACAACAAGTGTCGCGTCTGTCCGCGAGTTTGGCGATTGACACCCTCGAGGCCCTTCGGCCGTTTCCGGGTTCAATCGCCCAATTCGCAGCAGACGCGGGAGAATTCGTAACGCCACGTTACATCTGATTATTTAATAAATAATGTGGGTGCTGACAGTCAGGTTGACATGATATACACTGACTTTTCAAAGGCCTTTGATAGGGTTGACCATGGTATACTATTGTCTAAGTTAAGCAAATTTGGGTTTACTAACGCGTATTTAACATGGTTTACATGAATATTCGTTGTCTTTTTTGGCAATGTCAGGTGTTTCTTAGGATTCGAATTTGGGTCCACTCCTTTTTTTGCTTTTTATTGATGATGTAGTAGAATCAATATCACAGTGTGCTTATGTCTTCTTTGCTGATGATTTTAAACTTTACAGAGTTATCACGAATACTGCAGGTTGTGATTATGTTCAGCATGATTTCAATTCATTATTCAAGTGGACGATAGACAATAAACTTGATTTAAATTATAATAAATGTGGAGTAATTTCGTTCTACTGAAACTGTCAACCTGTATTATGTAATTATAATATTGGTAATGTTCCATTACAGAGAGTCAATAGTGTAAATGACCTGGGGGTCACCTTCAGTTCTGATTTGACATTTGACACTTATATTAATTTAACTGTGAGTAAGACTCTTAGTGTACTTGACTTTATTGACAGAATTTCGCGCGATTTTAAAAATATTAAAACACTAAAGTCATTATTTTGTGTACATGCTAGAGCAAATTTAGAGTTTGCAATTTTAATATGGTGACCCTATCAGGAATATCATATTTTAAAATTAGAGCGTGTACAAAACAGGTTTCTTCGTTTTGCGGCACGACAGGTTGGTGTATATTATGACATGTTCAGTTATAAATATTCAAACTTGAGAGAAACATTTAGAATTCTTAAATTTTCATCAAGATTAATATGTATTGACCTTCTTTTTAAATTACTAAATGGATTTGTTGATTGTCCAGAATATATATATATATATATAAACAACACGTGGCGATGACAATATTTTGAGAAAGAGATTATATAAACATCCCAGACGACCATATATTTATTTCACTCGATGTCGCATCACTTTTTAATAATGTACCTCTTGAACTTGTTACGTTAAGTCTCGAACGTAGAGCCACATCAATTAATAATTGTAAACTTCCATTTAACGACATCCTACATGGTACTAAATTTCTTTATGAAAATACATTTTTTGTCTTTGATGGTAAATATTATCAACAAATTGAAGGTACTCCCATGGGTTCCCCAACTTCTGCTTTTTTTGCTGATATTGTTATGGACGATTTGGAAATTGATTGTCTTAAAAAACTAGAATTAAGGCTTAATTGCAAACTAATTTTTTATTTTCGTTATGTTGATGACACCATTTTATGTATACATAAAAACGATATCAACATTGTAGTCGACACATTTAATTCTTACCATCAAAAATTAAAATTTACTTATGAACTTCAAGAAAACAACATAATTAACTACTTAGATATTTCTATAATTAATAGGAACAATAAAATTACTTATAACTGGCATAAAAACCATCTTCTTCTGGCAGACTTATCAATTTCTTTTCAAATCATCCATTACAACAAAAGATAAATATAGTATACTATCTCGTGGATAGAACAACCTTACTCTCACACCACTCTTTTCACAAGGACAATCTAATAGAAGTTAACAAGATTTTAATTAACAACGATTACCCACTCGAATTCATTCAAAAACATACAAAAACGCGTTTAAACTACTTAAAATACCGTAATAAAAATAAAAACTCTAATATTGTTAATACCAAGAACTTGTTGTATGAACAGATCCCTAAAGTTTGTCTACCTTATAATAATCGTAATTTCATTAGATTGTCAAAAATCTTGAAAAACCTCGAAAAATGGAAAGAAACGAATATTGTTTACAAATTTAATTGTAAAAATTGCCCTGCGAATTATATTAGCGAATCAAAGCGTTCTCTGAAAACATGCATCAATGAACATAAAAATAACAAAAACAACACAAAATCTGTAGATAAAGCGCATCAATCTAAATTTAATCATGAATTTGATTAGGAAAATGCAAAAATTCTTGATCGTGAACCAAATTTCAATAAACGATGTTTTTCTGAAATGCTTCACATAAAAATTAATAAACATACAATTAATAATAAAGAAGATATCTTATATTTGAATAAAATTTATTTTCCTTTAATAAGCAAACTAAATTCATGATTGAATCTCTTTCTCAAAATATTGTCATCGTCACGTATTGTTTACATCTCAGTTTATTGACTCCGCCAATTTATTTAGAGTTCCTATTTTTCTGTAAATCGGTTTTAGTCTTGACAAAACACTTTTCAAAACCTGACGTGCCAATGATTACTGTGCAAAAGTAATGTAACGCGTTTTTCTGTGTTGTGTAAATATGTTATAATTTTAAATTTTTATATATTTTTCAAATTGTTATTTTTTGTTTTTTCTCCTTTTTTCAATTTATTTATAGTGTAAAATTTATTTATTTAGGATTAGCCTGATGATGATGACAAAAACAAAGCCATCGAAACGTCGCTTTTAAATTATTCACGTCAATAAAAAACATGACATGAAACCACTATGTCGATACTTATATCTTCCATGGATCGAAATGTCTACTTACTTCTAATATAAACGAATTTCGAAGAGAATATTATCATTTTTTTAATATATCAAGAATATTAAGAAGAGCGACTGCAGTTCCATCTCTTAGTACAATTCAAGAATGCCTTCTCTCAGGAAAGGCAATTATTTGACGCGTTTTGCACAATTTTTATATTCTTCATAGTTCGTGTCAATAATTCCAACAGAATTCTGCTTTTCTATTGGCTAATTTTATATAGAATATAGAAGGAAGCCAAACTTTGTAACATTAGTGCTTTCCCTGAGAGAAGGCATTTACGATCATGACTATACATATGAGTTAAGGTACTTTTTATTTGGAAATCATGCTCTTAACCTCAGCAACATCTCTGCGAGATTTTCAAAAACTGAAATAATGCTTGTATTGTTGGTTGAAAGAAAATTTTTTTTGGTTAAACTTAGAAGTAAAATTTTTTAGTGGAAGTAAGAGTAAAAATTTCTTAAGTGAAAGAGAATGTGAAAATGATTTAACTAAAAATAAAATTTGTTTTATAAACATATTGTTTTGCATGAAATTGAAAGTGGAAATGTTTTAAAGGAAATTAAATGTGAAAATTTTGTTTAATGAAAATGAAATCGTTTTGCGTGAAATTTAAAGTGAAAATGTTTTGTCTGAAATTGAAATTTTTTTTGGTTAAAATTGAATGTGAAATGAAAGAGGAATTTTTTTTGCGTAAATTGAAAGTGAAAATGTTTTTCGTGAAATTAAAAGTGAAAATTATTTAATTATTTAAGTAATCTTTAACGTCCGAGATCCTTTATAAATTAAGGGGTTATATACAGTCAGGCGGTCGGAAAAATGCAGTTTTTCGGAATTTTTTTTAAGGAATATTTACTTATTAGAGCGAAAGTTTTCCTTTAATGTTTTACATCTTTTAAAGTTTAAAAAAATATATTTCATTTGTAAAAATATTATTCCCATTGGCCACTATATTATATCTCCCAATGGTCTTCGAAAAAAAGTGTTCCGCGGTGAACATGATAACAATTGACAGAATCATCTGAAATCAAAAATTTAAAAAGATTCTGTTAGTATATTAAAAAATGTAGTCCTTAATCGAAGGAATTAAAAAAATATCACTTTTTGACAAAATGGCAGCAAAAAACAAAAAAAGTTCATTTTTATGAATAAAAAAATCGTCTTCAAATGTTGATTAAAATTATAATTTTAATTTTATTTAAAAAACCAACTATTAAGGACAGCAAAAAATAGTTGTTGAGCTTGTGTGAAAATTAGAACTAAATCGGTTCAGCGGTTTTTGAGAAATCGTGTTCACCGCCTTGAAAAACATAGTTTTGAGAAAAGCGAGTTTAAAGACACTGCACCTGCTCTACACCCCACGGCGCGGCTTTCTAGTTTTGTCTGCAACTTCAAAAATATTTCTCGAATCTTAATAAAAATTTTTTTCACAACAGGCAAATATATATACCTTAAGAAAATTAAAAAAAAATCGATTTTTTGAGAATCGTGACTGTATATAACCCCTTAAAGACGCTGCACCTGGTCTATACCCCACGGCGCGACTTTTTAGTTTTGTCTACAACTTTAAAAATATTTCTCAAATTTTAATAATTTTTTTTCACAATAGGCAAATATATATACATTTAGAAAATGAAAAAAAATAATCGATTTTTTGAAAATCGTGACTGTATATAACCCCTTAAGGTAAATTAATCGAAAACAAGACCGTAACAAGACCGTTACATGTTCGTAAAAAAGAACATATTAGCAATTCTGACTTAAATGACAAATATCATAATGCTATTACTAATCATTTGACTAATTCTAATAGTGATTCCTCTCTACATTTTATAAAATGGGATGATTTCGATATTTTGGATGTTAAACCAAATCTTAACAAACGATTACTATCAGAAAAGTTTTTTTTATAAAAAAGGAAGGTGAAAACATTCTAAATAAAATGACTGACTTAGATTATTTTGATAAATCGTACGAAATGATTTTGAATTTTATTTCCAGTAATTTAACGTAATAAATACTCATTGAGTTTCATTATCTGTTCTTGTTTAATTTATTTTTTTTGTTGTTCTCCGTTTAATTAGTGTTCATTGTAATGACTAGATAGAGTTTGGAGCTCAGTTTTAAATTTGACTTTGCAGTTTGCAATACGTTTTTAATTTGATTTGACAGACTATTTGTTTTAATTTATTGTGAAGTGTTATATATTTATTTATTATTTATGTTATTTATTATTTATTTATTGTTTTTATACAAGGACGGATTATTTATTTATGGTATGTTTATTTTTCATTTTGTTTATTATTTTTTATTTTTCTTTTACTAATTATTATTTTTACCAGTTATTAATTTTCTACTATTTATTATCTATTAATTTTTATAAATTAAAATTTTTTTGTTCAAAAATTATTATTTTTAATAAATTAATATTTAAATTTGTATTAACTTGATACTAATGTTATTAATTTTTTAAAATTATTTTAAATATTAAGTTCCTTTATAATTTTATGACTCCAGACTCTACTCCATCGTCAGGGCATAGAAATTTAAGTCTTCGTCTATTTTAATTATTATTTTTTGGTAAGATAATTAATTATTTATTGTTAAACTAATTTTATTTTTTCTTTTATTTGTAATTTCAGTAATTTTTTTCTTATATAATTTTATTTTATTAGTTTAATTTTGTATATTTTTTTAGATAGACTCCCTGAAGAGGAGTCTCAAACCTCACCCTCTAATTCACGGCACTTAAAAATTTTTTGCGTTAAAGAGCAAGTATGCTCACACGTGTGACTGTTTGCCTTTTTTCTTAATTATTATTTAAATTAAGAACAAAATGTTCTTGATCCATTTTTATTCACATTTTTTAATAAACCTTCAAAAAATGGAGTTTATATAATTATTTTTTATCTCATTTTCTGAAGAAATCTTCTTGGTAAGTTTTTGGTTATGTTAATTTTTGCAAAATTTAAATTTGTTACAACAAATGATTGGAAATGTTAAATATCTTCACAAATTATATGTATTTATAGTTTTAATATCTGAGGATGCCTGTCGTCGAAGGACGAAAGCTCATAAATAAAAATATTTTTTTTAAATTATAAAAATTATGGATTTTTATCAAACACAATAAGATCATACTGAAAGTAAAAATGTTTTGGGTGAAATTAAAAGTAAAAATTTTTTTTCGGTGAAAATTGAAAGTGAAACTTGAAATTGAACTTGAAAGTGAAAAGTTACTTATTTCTACTTTATATTTATTATTTCACATTATTATTATAATATTTTAATTTTAATTATTTATTTAATAGCATCTTTATTGTTATTATATATAATATCAGTAGTAAATGCACTTTAATATGAATTTTCTACGAAATGCGTATATTAAATTAATAATTTTAAATAAATAATGAAAATTATTCATTATTATATAAAAGACTATTTATATTTGATTTATAATTAATATACATGTATTATAACAATTAATTGATCTTAAAATTTACATTTTTAAAAGTGTATTTGGTCATCTCAATATAATTAATTAGGGTGATTTGGGGTAAATGTAAACGGAATATCTATGTTTCACCAATAACATTGGTTTTTTGTGTTATAATGTAAAATCGGCGGTTTTTTGTTGCATAAATTTGTTACTTTACATCCCTAGAAAAATTTAATAAAGTACAAAAAATATTAATGTACCTGAATCGCCTAAAAATAAATATTTACTTTTACTCCGAGATTTTGAAATGTTCGTAAAATTTGGGGTAAATGTAAACACCGCACTGTAGTTAAGCAAGGTTTAAGAAACAAGTTATTTCAAGTATACTACTGTTTAAAGGGATGAAAAAACTAAAAGAAAATTCTGCGTAAATGTATAGTAAATTAACCAGTTGATTTTTCACTCAACTTGGTTAAAAGAAGTTTTTAAGGTTGCTGAATAAGAATCTAAAATCGGATTTTTTAATTTCAAAATGGTGGATCCAATTTTGCAGTCAAACATTAAATATTGTTAAAAATTAATCAAATTTAAAATTTTAAAAATGTCGGATCCAATATAGTGGATAAACCTAAACATTTTTAAAAATTGATTAAATTTATTTAAATCTGGCGTACCTGAGTTTTATTTAACAATCGTGAAGAATTGTTTTTACATTGCCAAAGTAATGAAATTGTGAAAAAGAAGCGAATTTATTGAATGATTTTCTTTTAAAATGTAGTTCAAGTTCTGTTTACATTTACCCCGAATTTTTGAATTCTAGGGGTAACCCTACTTAAAATCCCTGTACAAGATCTTGTACCTGTAAAGGATCAGCAACTGAACTTGTACAAGATCTGGCCCACTTCTTGTACAAGAAGACGCATACGAATTTGGAACAAGTTCATGTGCGGGAACTTGCACAGGATCTGGTACAATAAAATAGTATTGTACGGGAAAATGTTCAAGTTCCTGAGTCATGAAATCGGTGTTAAATGTTCCTGTACATGTTCTTGCACATGTTCCAAAATATCTTCCATATGAGTGAATGAACTTGTTCCAGAAAATGCTCAAGTTCTTGAATGTGATCAGTGTAGTTTTGTACGTACAACTATAGAAGAGGGTTCACAAACATTTTCCCGTACAAGTTCATGTTCTAGATCTGGTGTAGTTTAACGTGAAAAATTTTCTTTGTACCAGATCCTGTACAAGAAATTGTACAAGAACATGAAATAGGCTAAGAGGAAAATTTCTTATACAATTCTTGTGCAAGATCCTGTACAAGATCCTATATCAGTTCATTATCATGGGATTTTCGTCAAAGCATTTCTTGTACGATTTCCTGTACAAAAACTTGTACAGTTTCATGCACAATAAGATGTACAATTTGTTATTGGAAAAATTAATTTGTAAACTTTTTGACTAATTTTTAGTAAAAGTTACTAATTGGCGCTGAAAATTTATTCACTTATTTATATCACCATTTTGTAGTCTTTTACTAAAATTTAATAAGTCATCAGTATTTAATTTATATTTAAAACATATAAGTTGTTGAAAAGGCTATATTACTATTATTTAAGAAAAATAGTTAATAAAATTCTCTGAAAAATCCGTTGTTATTTTGTTGAGTATAATAAAAAGTTTTTCTAAAAAGTTTTTATTGTCCTTTAAATACAATCAATATTTATAATTTTTAATACTCTGAAAGATTATACAGACTATAGATCACTTTTATGTAAAATAAAATTATTATTTGCCTTAAACACTGCACAAGAGCAAATAAGTTGCTCAACCCTTTGAGGACCAGTGATGCTTTCCAGCGAGATAAAAATTTTGTCGTTTACTCGTGAAATGCATAACTTTGATTTTCAAAACTGGATATTGAAATAACATTTTTTATCTAATATAGTAAATTTCCTATTACAAAAAATTTAATTGTTCTAAAGTCAATTTTATAAATATATTTAAAGTGTTAAACGTAACTTACACACACAAAAAACCCAGTCTCATTTTTGTTGCATCTCAAAATGAGACTATGTTAAACGCCATAGGACGTGGCGCCACCTAAGAGTCTCATTTTTGTTGCAACTCAATATGAGTAGCGTATTATACTCATTTTGAGACTAGGTTTTTTCAGTGCATAAGGGTTTAGAAATTGAAATGTAAAACATAAATTTCCTTTTTAGAAATAATAGAATAAAATAATAATGTATTGTAATAATACGCTATATTAGATGATGTCAAAGTCGCCGTCTTTTTAATTCCATAATAGTAAAACATTTACTCATTTCAAAAGTGACATTGATGTAGAGTTGAAAGTTTCATTAATATTATAATTAAAAGCAATAAAGTTTATTGCAATTTAGACAACTTAATCACAATTAAAATTTTCATAAACATTCATAAAACATTGTTCATTATAACCTTAGATTTTCATACACTTTAACATAATTGCTAGTATCAAAGCATAGTTTTTAATTTTAAAATACTTTCTAAATATTTAAAATTTTATTAATTTTTTTTTAAACATCAAGCTTAATTGAGTTGATGAAAATATTTCATGTATGTATTTCTAAAAATTTTTAGAAATATATTTTAAAACCATTAATTTTTCTTATTATCAAAATCAAAAAAACAAATGTGTGCAATTTCATGTAGAATTCGTCAAAAGATTGTCTATATCTATATATGTGCATGCTAATTTAAAATATATTTTTATAATTAAAAATTTTGTAAGATGTAATAAAATAATTAGAGGACATTTCTCTTAAAATTTTATGTTGAATCCAGAGTCGAGTCAATTTGATCGAAAAAGTATTAAAATTTTATGAATTTTCAAAACTTAAAATATTATTTGCTTACAGAAAATTTTCAGATTCAATTCGGAATTTGACATACCAAACTCGGATACTTTATTTTTGTATGAAATTGAAGGTGTTTATGTGAATAAAATGTAAAGCAGAAGTTAAGTCGATAAGAACTTCTAGCTTGATTGAACTATTGATGAATTCAATATGAAAATAAAGGGCTTAGGGGGTTAAGTATGCAAAAAATGCCCCCGCTTCTATTTTTCTCAAATTTGGCCCATATGTTACTATCCATATGACTATAACTTTCTGCAATTTTGAACTCAAAATTCGCTTTTTTGGGGGAGTTATGGAGGGGGAAAGCAAAATCAAAAAACTTATTTTTCTCGAAAACTACTGAACCGATTTTAATGAAATTTTAAGAGGTTGTAAATATAGATAAGACGATTTTAGAAAAAAAAAATTCAAATTTTTATTTGAAAACATATTTTTGAAACAAAATTTTGAAATTTTCAAAAAAATTTTTTAGGGTTATTTTTTTAAGTGACCACTTTCTCTTTTGTTGTAAAAAGTATCTTATAATGTCCCCTTTAACATATATTTTTTTTCAAATTTTTTAAAAATATAGTTTTTGAGTAAAATGTCAAAAACCATGGTCATGCTATTTGTCACGTACGGTAATGCACATATATACATATGGGCCATATTAATGTGATAGGGTATAGCTAAATAAGTATGAAAAAAGTGACCCAAATATATTTTTTCCATTCATTCCTACCCACTTAAAAATAACTTTTTCAAATTTTTAACTCAAAATTTTGAGTTTTTTGGAACTTATGGAGGGGAAAAAATCGAAAAACGCATTTTCCTCAAAAACTACTGTATGTATTTTAATCAGCTTTGGATATGTTGAAAAGACAATTAAAGAGATTCCAAAAAAAAAATTTCAAAAATCTTTTTTTTCAAAAAATTTCAAAATAAAAGTTTTTCGAAATTTTCAAAAAAACTTTTTTTAGTTCCATTAAAGTGACATTTTTAAGTATTTTCTCATTTCATTCTCTTATGTGATCTACTAAATAAAAAATTTTGCCCGACATAATTTCAAGATGTGTCACGGTAAAAAACTCAAAAACCCTACCCGGAACATTTTTATGTTGTATGCCAATGTTTAATTTTAAAAAAACTGTCAAATATTTTTGCAACTTATTACTAGTGGCTTATTAAGGTTGATAAATACAAATCTGAAGTTGATTTAAAAAAATATTTTTAGACAAACAACAAAATTTCGAAAATTTTAAAATCAAATTTTAGGATTTTTGGAGTTTTTTTTACCGTGTCGAACTCTAAAATCATGTAGGCCATTATTTTTTAAAAAGTAAGACTGTTAAAGAAGATAAATAGAAAAAATTGTGATGTACCGCTTCAACGATCAAAAAAAAAAAAATTTTAATGTAACATTAAAAAATTTGGATTTTTCTTAGGAAATAATTTTTTTGACATCGATTTCAGGCTTGTATTCAGAAAACCCCTAATTATTATTTTGTAATTAAATAAATAATTAATTATTTGACCATTCGCATACAACATAAAAATGTTCCGGGTAGGGTTTTTGAGTTTTTTACCGTGACACATCTTGAAATCATGTCGGGCAAAATTTTTTATTTAGTAGATCACATAAGAGAATGAAATGAGAAAATACTTAAAAATGTCACTTTAATGGAACTAAAAAAAGTTTTTTTGAAATTTTGAAAAACTTTCATTTTGAAATTTTTTTTTGGAATCTCTTTAATTGTCTTTTCAACATATCCAAAGCTGATTAAAATACATACAGTAGTTTTTGAGGAAAATGCGTTTTTCGATTTTTCCCCTCCATAAGTTCAAAAAAACTCAAAATTTTGAGTTAAAAATTTGAAAAAGTTATTTTTAAGTGGGTAGGAATGAATGGGAAAAATATATTCGGGTCACTTTTTTCATACTTATTTAGCTATACCCTATCACATTAATATGGCCCATATGTATATATGTGCATTACCGTACGTGACAAATAGCATGACCCTCCATAACTCCCCCAAAAAAGCGAATTTTGAGTTCAAAATTGCAGAAAGTTATAGTCATATGGATAGTAACATATGGGCCAAATTTGAGAAAAATAGAAGCGGGGGCATTTTTTGCATACTTAACCCCCTAAGCCCTTTGGTACGGCACAAATATATTGTTTATTATTTACATTAATGCAAACACTTATTGCTTTGGTATCTGCTACAGTTACAGCAACCCTGTTATCTTCTATTTTTATGAACATTTGAAATTTCGAATGATTATTTTCGAATGTGTTCTTTGTTTCAATTCGATTTACTAAGACATGCTGTTTTTGCTTGGTTTTATCTACTATGAATTTCACTATATGAGCATACTTATTATTTGGAAATAATACATAGGTGTTGTCGGAACGCTTATTAATATTGTCATTGTACAAATAAAGACATCCATCTTTGACCATTTTGGAAAAATAAACAGCTTTTTCCGATAAACCTAATGCATTTATTCATAAATTATTTGCCTTAGGAGAAGTTCCAAAAAATCGAGCTTTAGATAACCTTACAGACTTTTGCACTTTTGTATTACCCAATTGATCATAAAAATGTTTTGTTTGTAGTGAACAAGTAGGATAAACTGCTCTTTTAACTAAAATTGAACTGAAATTGAGGGAAATATAGCGAGCAACTTGTAAGTGAATGCCTTTGGCTGCATGAATGATTTTTAGAAGCTGTCTATTTCCGTCTTCAAAGCCATAAGCCGAATGTGAAATAAGTGGACCCCAATTCGAAACACTTATGCCTAAGTGCAATAATAAATGTACATTAAATGTCATTGATGATGCTGAATATATTTGTTTAACCTGAGATACAAATTTGTACAACAATTCGTCAGCATGATCGAGCTCATTGATTGATATTTTTTAATGCAGAAGAATATTTAAAACTTCTACAAGAAATATCCAACGCAAAACAAACTTAATTGGGAGAAATTGCGAAATTATTAGTAAACTGTAGTACAGAATCCAATTCTCCTACTCTCTAGCCTTCCAATGTTCTCTATCTTTGATAGTGCGTGTAAGGCGACTAATTTGGAAAGGAACTTTCACTTGAAGCATTTGCAAATCAATGTCATTAATATTCTTCTTTGAAAGTAATTCTGAGGCTTTTGATTTTGAACCAAACCAAATATTAGCGAACTGCTTTCAAATACCGCTAATAATGTGCATTGGGTCTGGAACAAATCTTTCAATAATATTAAATTTTTTAAGATTTATTAATACAGATGGCTTTTGGACTCCGAAACAAGGTTTCAACTTAGTTCCTTTTTTCATATGATCAACCATATCTGTAGCGTTTCGCCTACTTACTGGAGTATCTAATAACGAATATTTATAACTACCAGAATTTTTCTTTTGCAAGTTACAAACCCATTTTCCTTTATGAAGCACCAATTACAGCCGTATCCCCCATTAAATTGGTTAACTCCTTGCATTGGGGCTCTCGCAACAGAATCCACGCAACAGACAATAGGAAATACTTTTACCATGAGTTTTTTATTGTTTATATTGCAAGGGATTCCTTCTTCTGAAAGTTTGTTCATGTTTTTTACAAATGGATCAAGAAACACATTCATATCTGGTTTTGATTTTCCAAACCATAATCCAGCCACAATCAATTCAGTTGTTCTAACTTGAAGTGGTACTTCGTTGACTTGCAAAAAAATTGGCCATATTAAATATGTTGAACTTTCATAAACAGGAGCACCGTCCGTAGTGAACGTTAAAGTGCAATACTGATGTCTGTCGGTAGGCGGTAGTTCCTTTAAAAACTCTTGATAAAGGCGACCATCATAAATGTCTTCCATGATATTTGGATTTTGAACTCTATCATACATAATGTGATTGTAGTAATCGCTATTTTGGGAAAGTAATTTAGAAATTTGTAACGTGGCACAGTGGTCCAGCGTTCGGTTAAAAGTCTATTTTTAGAATAGTCTTCAAAATAAAAAATTCTTTTTAACATCAATTCTTGATTATGTAAAGTATATTTTCTAAAAGTATTAAATACTTTTAAGCACTTACGCACACAAATTATCAAGTTTGAAAATAAGAATTGACGTATCGCCTATGTAATAAAAATATTAGATATTTGTCCATAACCGTATTTTATAAGATTATTTCTTTTATTAAAAAGTTTAAAATAACTATAAATTATAAGTCAATAAAAATCTAATCTTTTAAGTCGTTGTATATATTAGACACTTACTTAATTAGCAAAATTTTGATGTAATTTTTAAAAACATCAATTTTCTAGTTGATTATTCTGAACCTTCCAAAAGCTTCCAACAAAAATCGATATGGATGTTACTAGTGCACAGCTGTTCTTTAATTTCCAATTAAAATTGCGTGCGGAAACGTGCGGAATTGGAAATTAGGATATTTTTTGGAATTAACGCAATCTACCGAATCTGTATTGTCGTTATATGTTTCGCTTTAATGTCGACCGCCTTATTAGTTCCGCCATTTTGAATTTTCAAATTTTGACTTCAGATTGGTAATCAGCGACCACAAAAACCCCTAGATACTAAGATTTATAAAAATTATTTTTTTTCAAATATTTTTTTTTCAAATATTCCGCCATTTTGAATTTTTAACTTTGACTTTAGATTCGTAACCAGCGACCCCAAAACCACGTAAGTAAACGTTTGTAGCACTAAAGAATAAGTTTCAGATTTTTGTCCGCTGACTGCAGCAGTCCGGACCACTGTGCGTGGAACGCCACGATACCGAAGTTGTTAAAATTTAATAATTGAAATTAAGATAAATTGGTTGGCAAATCAATGAGTTTCAGAAATGTTATATCCAATCATTGAAGATAAGATGAATTAGTGTTCACTCAATGGCAATAAGACATATTAGATAATTTTTTTATTTAACATAAATTATTATTGAATTTGGTAAAATATTTTTTGAGTTACAGAGTTTCAAAATTTTGACTATTTTGAAAATACCAAATTTTATGAAAATAATTTTTTGTTATTACCAGCTTGTGGCCCTTTAAAAATCACTATAGGGTCACTTGGGGGTAAATGCGGACAAGAGGGGTTGCAGCTTAATTTACAAATTTCCGCAAGAGAAATTTACTTTGATTTTTTATTGTTGTTAATTCAGTTAATAATGACAAGCTGTCCGAATTTACCTCAAAAATTAGAAAACTTGGGGTAAAATCGGACAGAGTTTCTATTACATTTAGTAAAGTTATTTAATTTTTTCATTACTACTTTTTGAATGGTTGATTTCTTAGCATTTATGATACTATAACATTTAACTGTTTCAACTTAGATACATCTACTGTGAACATTCTTAAAGTTCTTCCATCCCTTAATACAGTAGTATACTTAAGATTACTTTTTTTGAAACCTTTATTTTAAACTAAGCTGTCCGGATTTACCACAAATTTTAGAAAATTTTGGGAAAAATTAGGACATTTAGTTTTATGCGATTAAAGCTTTTCTAAATTTTTTTGAGGTCGCTGATTACGAATTTCAAGTCAGATTTTCAAAATGAAAATGAAGTATTTAATATGGCGGTCAGATTTATAAAAATGTTTTGAAACATTACAGAAGTAAGTATCTGTGAGTTTTTGGACTCTCATAGATCACGGAATAACTCCATTGCCCGCCGTCACGATGTAGAGTCGCCCGCTGGATACAGGCCCGCAAAATAATATGACACATTCTGAATTATAATCGCAAAAGGAATTTGACGAGAGCTTTCGCGTTACAACAAAATGGTAGATACTGTAGGTATCTTACTGAGGTAAGATATTAAGAAAATAATAAGATGTTTTATGTACACTGGAACCCCGCTCGTGTAGAAGGTTCGGAAGTGTGTTTACACGAGCGGAAACGTCCTTGAAAGGTCGAACATGACCGTATGAAGATTTTGAGGCTTAATCTGCTAACACTACTTTTCATAAGTTTTTTTATGTGCATGAATTTTTATTTTAAAAAGTAAACATTTTTATTAAAACATTCAGAAAAATGGAAAAAAAGGTTTTGCTTCTTTTTTCGGGTTCTTTTTCCGATTCAGTGTATTTCAAAAGTGACTACCAAAACATCATAATTAAGATACTTCTTTTTGCAGTGTTTCATTGGCGCTTTAGCAACAGAATTCACGCAACAAACATTATAAGGAAAACTTTTTAAATGAGTTTATTTATTATTAATATTATATTTAATTAATAGTTCCATTATTGTTTAAAAAGGAACTTTTAAGTTTGATGACAAAATCTTACTAATCCTTTTCTTTCACACTGAAAAAAACATTTTCTTGTATTGAGAGGAAAATCCCTCTTGCAGAAATCCTCTTGAATCAATAATATTCCTCTTAATCGAAGAGTATTTTCCTCTTATTTTAAGAGGAATATTGTTAAGTGGAGAATAATCCTCTTAAAATAAGAGGATTATTTTTTAGCCATATTCAAGAGGAAAATATGAATTGCAATAAGAGGAATCCGCTTAAAACAAGAATATTTTTTTTTCGGTGCAGTACTTTTCGCATAGAAACCTACACTGGAAGTTAGAAGAAATCATAAAACAAGATCCTACAGGTCGCTTGCTGGGTGTAAAAACATGATATTTCGGATTGGTGTTGAAAAACATCATACCTCCGATTTGGCTTTAAAACATGACATATCGTCGTTCAATTTGAAGAACAGGACACGTCGAAAGCGAAATTTTTTATTTAAATTTCGGTTGTTTCCACCGACTGCGAATTTTAAAATGGGTAAAATCTTTGAAAATTTTACGAAACATATGATCTTGCTTTATAATATGTCAGATCAAAGAAGAATTATGTTAAAATTTGTAGTCATTGGTACAAACCGAAATATAAATAAAAATTTTTCGTTCTCTACGTGTAATGTTCTACAAATTCAACAACGTTATGTCATGTTTTTCAAGTCAAATCCGAGGTATCATGTTCTTACACCCAACAAGCGATGTGTTCCTGTACAGAAATTTTCAACAGGGATACATCGATGGATTTCTACTCAATTTTAGGTAATCTTTTTTATACTTATAATATTATTAGAATAGTTTTAGAGAAAAACGTATTCAACATAAAAGATGTATTTTAATTGCAAAAAGTGTGTTTTTCACGGCAATGTTATTGTAATAACAGTTTATTGAAATGTCATGTGTAATAGAAGTAGAACATATATTTCGTGCTCTTATAGTGAATAAAGTAGTAAGGGGTTTGCTTAGTGATGCATGTCAAACAAATCGACGCCTCCCGTTCATATAATGCTTATTGAAAAACGAATGCAAGATGATTCTTATTCACATTTTGGTGCAAGACAATGCTTATTCGATTTTCCGTGCAATAAAATGCTTATTCAAAATTGTGTGCAAAACAATTGCCACTGACAGAACAATAAATGTAACCCTAAATCTTCCTATTAATATTAAATTGCAAATAAATATCTGAGAATTTCAGTACGTGTCTATTGTTATAAGAAACTTTAAACACGGATCCTATCACACGTATTAAAAAATATTTTTTAAGCAATTGCAATTATACATTTAACTGATTTGAAAATTTTATAAAATTCATAGAATAAGCTGACTTCAGAATGTACATTTTCGCATAGAATTTTGAATAAGCATTTTATTGCACGGAAAATCGAATAAGAATTGTCTTGTACCAAAAAGTGAATAAGAATCATCTTGCATTCGTTTTTGAATAAGCATTATATGAACGGGAGGCGTCGAAATCAATCGAGAAATTGACTATTTCAATCAATCGATTGTTTTTTCCCTCATTGAAGTTAGTTTGTCTTGATATATTCAAACGAGAATCTTGATTTAACAATCGATCAGATTGACAAATTTTTTGTTTCATTTTTATCTCACGAGAAAAAAGTTAAAATTTGTTTCATATATGTTGATTCTTAAATTATCTTACATTAATGAAATGCTTTACTAACGAAAAATAATTTACTTATTTAATTTTCAAATGTATTAAGTTTTTTTAACTCAATAACAATTAAGCATTTGGTTAGAAAACAAAAATTTTAGGATAAAAGTTCAAAGAAAACGCACACTTTAATATATTTTCCTCCGTTAAAAGTACCTCAAATAAATCTTCCTTTTAAGAGAAAGTAAATGACTATATAATAATTCAAAAAATGCAAAAAAGTGTATCTTTAATAAAAATCCACTAATATTATTATTAAATTAATTTACATTTAGTTAATTATTTTTTAATTAAATCAAATTTTTGTAAAATTAAAGTAAGAAAAAAAATACTTCTGAAGATTTTGTATACAATTATTACTTAATATTGTCCTAATAGTTTATAAATTGTAATATGACGTTAGAATAAAAATTTACACTAACGTAGAATAAAATGACCATTAATTTATAAAAGTTTATTTATGTTTAATACAATTGAATATAAAATTTGAATGATAGTCGATTGAATGAATAATAGATTGCAAGAGTGATTGAGTATAAGCAAATAAGTATGCATAGTAACATTAATAAATTTATTATATGTAAATAAAACTTTGAACATTATTTTAAGTTCATAACTTTCTCAATTTCACTTTTTAAGGAACAGGATACCCATGAATTTATACACATTAAATATTTTAGCGATTCATCAGCAAGTCGATTTCTATGTTTTGTGATTTTTAGAGAACTTCGTGAGAAAAGACGTTCAGCTGCAACAGATGTAGCTTGTATGCTCATTAAATCTTGGGCCATTTTAGCTAAATTAGGATATATTTTCTCATTGCAATGCCAGCACTCTAAAATGTTCACATGTGAATCAGCGCGATCTGCAGATAAATAGCGATCAATTTCTTCGCACCATTTTCTTTCAGACGGTTTGCTTGGATTCTTTTTATTTGATCGAAAAAATCCATTTATATTAAGTGATTCGTTTTCGTCATCACTTTCATCGTTTTTCGGCGTTTCAGTTTCTGATGGTTTGTTACTATCTTGATATTCCTAAGAAGAATATTATTTCAATTATGGTTTTTAACTAGAATATAGAGATAATTATAAAATTATTATAATATAGATTAACCAGAATTCTAGTTACTTTAACAAAAATTCCGGTTTTTTTAACTAGAATATCGTGTTAAATATACCCTGACTGGAACTTTTTTTTAGTGTATTTGTTTTATTATTATCACTGTATTATATTATAATTATTATTCTTTTTATTATTATTATTATTGTTTAAAATTAAAGTTACCGGTGGTTTATAGTACATTTTCTTGTACATTTCTTCAAATTTCTTTACAGAGGCTTTTATAATTTCTTTTCCCTATGTAGTGTGATTGAATGATTCGATTTTGTGCCTAGGGTCTAATATGAGGATGGCACAGTAAACCCAGTTACTTTTTTCGTAATGCTTCATAAGCTTTTTTAAACACGCCTGCAATGCTAAATTATCTATTTGTTATACAGATAAAAGAAAAATATAATATTACAAAATTTGATAACAAAATATTTTGACAAAATCACCAAATGGTCTTTTCATCCCACCAAGTGGTGCAAAAAAAGCCATATGCAGAACTTTCGTAAAACTCTTATAACTTTGTCCTTTCACGGAATACAAAATAATGTTCTACAAGGATTTTGAAGCTTAATAACTAAACTTTCAGTAACAATTGGAAATTTGAAAAAAGAAATTCAAATTTCGATTTTATAGTACAAAAAGTAAAAAAGTAGATTTTTACCCCACTCTACCCTAATTCAGAATTTTTTTACAGTACAGGTACATTACCGTCAGGTATTGTCGTCATTAAAGTCTCATCTTCAATTTAAGACCAAAAAAGTTCAAAAATCTTAATCGCTTAGCGAAATATCATTAATATAAACAGCCGAGCATTTTCAGACAAAAACCGTTAAAATTCAACTAATACAATGCATTTATTAAAGAGATGCTCGGATGTTTACAATGATATCTCACGAACCGAATAAGATTTTTCAACTCTTTTGGTCTGAAATTAAAAATGAGACTTCATTGATCACACCTATATAAGTTTAAATTTTTTTCTGCATTTTTTAAAAAATATGAGGAGTTTGAAAACATTTCTAAAAAAATTTCAATTTTTTTGTCAAATTTTTCAATTGCTGCATTTTTTGTATAAATTATTAAAATATTCAGTTATGTATCATTAATCGTAGAATTTAATAATATTTCGAATGATATATTTGTCAATTTTCTGACATTTGTGTTTACAAAAAAATCGTGATTTAAAGATTGGCATGATTTTGAGCAGTGCACGTGCAGCCGTACCTATAGTTCCCGACAGTAGTGTATATTGGATATTTCTTAAAAAGAATCATTAACAAAAGCATTTCCGTGTTTTTGCAATAAACTTTAGTTCCGAACCGCAGGCGTAAATCGAAGCGAACACTCAAATATAACATCTCATATACATAAAAGTTTTACGACTCAGGACGTAAACCAATTTCAAGATTTATACTAGGAAAGTTCCGCCCCCTGAGTGCATAGCGCGCTAACCCCGTAACTATTTCTTATATTTATTTTTATTTTCAAATCATGTTCTCTTAATATGAATGCATGGTAACAAGTTAGAGTAAATTATATCAGACGATACTAAAAGAAAGCACTTAAAAATAATTTTACTTTACGGACATGATTATGATCTTATGGTGCCCTTATAGATACTTCTTTATACCTAAAGGTAAAAAAATTGGTTAAATTTTGCATAGATTTTGCAGTATCATCGAAGGCATTATAACGACCCTTTTTACTTGGAGCTTTAACAATAAATCAAATCTGACATAAATTTTGACATACATTAAGGGCCATTATTTGGTCTTTTTTGACATGTAGGTAAAACAAGAATGTAAAATTACATGTAGATTTTGACGTAATGTAACAGACGTTTGACGTAATCTTTTAACCCACAGATCAAAACTGCCCTAAAATTGACCTCAATTTTGAGGGACAGCGGGAATCGTTCCTAAAAATTTGACGTTTAGGTTAAAACTGTCCTCAAAATTGACCTAAATTTTGATGGTAGCACAAATTCTTTGACAATTTTTGGCATTTAGGTCATAACTACCCTAAAATTGACCTAAATTTTGACGGCAGCGAAAATTGATTGTGAAATTCTGACGTTTAGGTCCAAACGGCCCTCAAAATTAATCTAAATATTGAGGGTAGCGTGTATTTTTTTCAAATTTTGACGTTTTCGTCAAAACTGCTCTCAAAATTGACCTTAATTTTAAGGGTAGCGGGAATAGTTTGCCAAATTTTGACGTTTAGGTCAAAACTGCCCTCAAAGTTGACCAAAATTTTGAGGGTGGCGGGAATTGTTTGTCATATTTTGACGTTTAGGTCAAAACTGCCATCAAAATTGACCTAAATTTTGAGGGTAGCGGGAAAGGGAATCAGCGGCGGCAGCGAAATGATTTTATATTAAAAGGGATAGATAATAGGGGGGCTTGGCCCCCCGTCGCGCTTTGCGACGTATTCTCTTAATACGAATACGTAGTAATAAGTTAGAGTAAATTAACTCGTAGTTCAAATTTAAAAGTGACCTAAATTTTGAGGGTAGCGGAAATTGTTTTTCAAATTTTGACGTCTAGGTCAAAATTGCCCTCAAAATTGACTTAAATTTTGAGGGTAGCAGAAATTGTTTGTCAAATTTTGACGTCTAGGTCAAAATTGCTCTTAAAATTGACCTAAATTTTGAGGGTAGCGGAAATTGTTTGTCAAATTTTGACGTCTAGGTCAAAACTGCCATCAAAATTGACCTAAATTTTGAGGGTAGAGGAAATTTTTTGTCAAATATTGACGTCTAGGTCAAAACTGCCCTCAAAATTGACCTAAATTCGCTAACTTTGCAATAGCATTTCTTATATCCCTGACCTCCACCTAGGGAGTGAAGAGATTTAGCTTCCTGTAGACTTAGATATTCACCCATAGGCACGTCATTTACCAATGAAACAGTTGTTTTTTTCAATTTGCATGTCTGAATCAAACCAAATTTATTTCAAAACTAAAATTTATTTTCAAAATTGTCCTCTTTGGTAAATGTAAGAAAATACCTACCTTTTTTTCTCATTAGACAATTACAAATATTTCTATTAATTAACAAGTGTTGAATTATAATATAAACACAGTTTTTTCTAACGGCCTAAAGAATATCAGTCCAGTTGCCCATTAGCACAATATTCAGTTAATAGTCTGGTTTTTCTAGTCGAGTAGAAGTTGCAAGTTCATTTAAATATGATTTTATCTACCGGCCAGCTATTAGAAAATAACTCAGGATATTAGCTAATTGTCTTATTCCTCTATTCGCCTACGATATATAAATGGGGCATTTCATGTCCGTTTAGGAGAAAATTCTTTTTTTCATTGTTTAAACATTCTAGTCCCACTTTTTCATTTATATATCCTTTTAGGAAAAAACCTCAGCTTTCTTTTTAAAAAATGGGTCTTTCTCCCTCAAAAATTGATATTTATTTTTAATTTTGATTTTTTTGGGTCAAAATTTTTTTTTTTTAAATGCTTATTTGCATTCAAAAGAGCATGAAAAAACCTTTCCAAAATGTACTTTGTCAAATTTGAATGTTTAATTGTTTAAGAGTAAAAAATAATTGAAATAAGCATTGTACTGAAAAACACAAAAATTTAACCCCCTCCCCCTCGGAAAATATTGGATTAAGTAAAAAAATATTTTCATGCAAAATTTCTATCTATAAGTACTACAAAAGCCCCAAGTTTTGCTACGATTAGAAAAAAAAATTTTCTCCACCTTGATCACTTGACATGGAATGCCCCATATATATATATATATATATATATATATATACATAAACACATTCATACATTAACATCCCAATGTAAATTTAAAAAAGGTTTAAGGGGAAGTCTCCGAACGGCACATAGCGCCGGCCACTTGTAGCTCCTGGACTACTGACAAATCGTCTAATAAAATCGATCTTAAAAAAAGAGAGATTTTCATAATTATTTTTAAAGTTCTCCTTAAAACTTTAATGAAATAATGTACATTGTACCTGATAGTACATGTTGTCATGAAATTTTAGCAACTTTAAAACTGTAAAAATATTAACATTTGTGGAAACTGTAGCTGTTTTACCAAGAGAGCCTGCGGTGTGCACGATAAAACGGGAACAACTCAAATTAAAAGCAAAGAAAAATTTGGTAGTTTACTATGGTAAGGGTTTTAGAAAATTTCTTTTCTAGAAATAGCAAATGATTTTCCTTCAAAAATCGAATTTTTAGGTTTTTAAAAACTGTAAAGTTTCAAGTTCAGTTCTGACCTCTGAGAAGTACCGCGCTTAAAATATCAATAACTTAGGTTCTAATACACCGATTTTAATGAAAATTTGGGAAAACATTCTCAGAAATATATACTTATAAAATAAGCAATAAAAAATTTTTCAATTTTTTGAGTCCCAAAAAGGTATGTATCCCCTTAAAGAGAGGGTTTAACTATAATTTTAAGACTATGAAAGTTTTTTTAAATTTCTTAACAGTGTTTGTATAAAATACATAATTTTGAGAATATCTTGCGCGTAAAATTAAAAGTTTTAGATTGTGCGTACTAGGGGACAACATCAAAATTGTAGTATTTTTTCACCAAAACGAAATGGAACAAAAAAAGTTTATGAAAATACTGTATTTTGTTAAATGATTTTGGTGTTATATATTGTACACGGAAAGACCTTTGAGAAGTCTGTCTTCCTACTGTCACAAAATTTCGCTTCTCACTGCATGGAAAGTCTGATCGCCCGGCACTGGGTGCGTAGAATTACCGTTTTCGATAGGCAAACTTCCCAAAAAGTTTAGAAAATGACAACTGGGTACGTGGCACAGTGGGAATATTTGCGATTTTTTGTGACAAAATCGTAGAACTATTGATAGAAGTGTCCCATTTTAAAAAATCAAAAACGATACGAAAGTTTATTGTCTGTAGAATAAAGGAAAACTAGAGAAAACCATTAGGACGTTCCTAACCTATTATTATTTATTGATAATGTTTTAGGACTATATAGTCCATACATAGGATTCCTTTTTGTACAGTCAATTATAAAATATCATTCAAGTAAAATATCATTTATAAGTCTACACTATTTTAAGTTAAATATAGTATTTTTGAGCGACGTTCTAAAATGTTTGAAAATGCTTTTAATATTAACCTCAGTTTAATAGCCTCTCCCGAAGAGAGCAGATCTCTCCATATCTCTGCTGTATTTAAATAGCAATTTAATTCCGTTATATGAGTGTTTCTCATTTTTTCGTACGCTGGGCACTTTATTAATAGATGTATTAGGTCTTCTTCGACTAATTGGTAACACACAGGACAAATTTTTTCTTCGATTCTAAAAGAATGTTTAATTTTATTGTTCATTATGCGCGGAAAAAAACTTCCTATTAATCTAAGTTGTGCCATTAATCTTTTGTGAAAAAGAGGTAATCTTGTTTTTAGATAGAGTTGAGTTCCCTCTACAAGTGAGAGATATGGGAAGATCTGCAAACTTTTACATTCTTCCAACCTTTTCTTATCTGTTTCCATTAAATAATTCTTATAAGTATTTATTATTGCATCCTTATCTATTACCATAGAACAGAGATCAGGTTCTTCCCAAATATACCCCATATTACATTTATTAAACATTTCTTTAATTTGTGAGACCCAATTATATTTACCTTTGCTTTCTTTAATATTTCTAAGTTTTTCAAAGCATATTCTTGGGTATCTAGATTCTTCCATTTTTAATATTTTATTAATCCATTCAACAGCCGCTTTAAAAATCTCTAATTGAAGTGAAATTTTCCCGATCTCTATTCTCAAGGCATAATTTGGCGTGTTTGGCGTCAAACGAAGTAGATGCTTAAAAAAACCCAATTGAACCCTTTCTATCATTTCTACATATCTTGGTCCCCAGACTGACAATGCATATATCAAGATACTCTTTACTAGGCTATTAAACAAGGTGTCTATCGTTTTCCAGTAATCAGATTTTGTAGTATCAATTATTTTATTAACCGAGCCCGATGCAAGTTTCGCCGTTCCTGTTATTTTCTCTGCTGCTTCTCCTTGCAATAATCCGCGCGTTACCTCTACTGGGTCTGTTGTGTCATCCGACACTTTAATACTAACCGTAAGCTTTTCGTAAAAATTTTTTAGAGTTCTTATGCATTTCGAATTTAATTCCAATTTAAAAAGATGTTCCCATAATTTTTCGTGGCATATTGACGGGAAAGCACTCGAGAAATCTACAAACAGTGCGTATAGTTTACTTCGCGGTTTATTTATTTGAATTTGTATGATTGAGTTCAATATAAATATGTTATCCAAACAAGAGCGACCTTTTCGAAATCCGGATTGAAATTCGGGTACTAGATGATTATTTGTTGTCCAGTTCTTTAATCTCTCTCCCAATATTTGCGTAAAAATTTTCGTTATGCAATTTAATAAAGCAATCGGTCTATAATTGTTTGGATCAAATGAATTTCCCTTTTTATAGATCATTGTAAGTATTGTTTCGCTCCATTTTCCCGGTATCATTTCCTTATTTAATATTTCATTGAATAATTCTACTAAATAATTTAACCAGTTTAACGGGAGATTTTTGAAAAATTCGAAACTGACTCCATCTGTACCCGGGGACTTTCCATTTTTACATCTATTTATACTGTCGACTACTTCTGATATCGTTATCTCTGAGTCCAAATAAGGGTGATTAACAACGTTTATTTTAGTCACTAAAGCGGGTAATTTTCTAATGGGAAAAGAATTTTGCAAAAAAGTATACCAGGCGGTTTTGTCTATTTTATTAAGCTGAGGATTTCTTGGCGTAAATTTATTTATTATCCCCCAAAAAGTTTTAGAGGAATTTGTATTTGCTAAATTATTTAGTAATGCTTCACTGTAGCTTTTTTTCTTAATATTACAAAGTTTTTTATATTCTGCTTTTGCTTTTTTATAATCAGTTAATTCCTTATCTTTAAATTCGGAAATTTTGCAATTTTTTAATTTATCACTTAAATCCCTTTTTTTATTTAAACAATCCTTATCAAACCAAGGTTTGTTGTAAGGTAATTTTTTCTGCCCTATTTTAATGCCCATATTTAGACTCATTGACACATCAACTATTGTTTCAATTATATCATTACTTATTTTTTCTATGTTTTTATTGTTCACTATATCTATAGACTGTTCATTCATGCTATTTATATACTCTAAGGCACAATCGGGTTTCCATTTTAGTTTGATTGAATTTTTTATTTTATTTTCTCTCAAGTTATTTATTTTTACAATTTCCGGTCGCATTTTAACAATAGTTGGGAAGTGATCTGAGGAAGTCACAATATTTAGTACATTAAAGTCCATTATAAAACCAAGAGCTGACAGACTACCCCAGACTAGATCTATTACGCTAGACCCATTCACTCCTATATATGTATATTGCGCCGGCGAGTCATTAAAAGTTCTACCATTTATATTGCACATACCGTTTTCTTCCATAATTTCATTTAATATTTTTCCTCTTTTATTTACAATTGTATCTAGTGAAAATCTATCATGTGTAAAAATCGTGCCAAACGGAATACTACCTTCAATTAATTGATTTAAATCACCCATTCTCGCATTAAAGTCCCCCCCAATTATTATTGGCAGTTCCGGGTGGGATCTTGCAATTTCTGAGATCTCTAAATTTAAATCATTTAAAATATCTAATTCTATTAGAGGTGCAATATAAACTAATCCCAATATAAAATCTAAATTATTACTTTTATCTTTAATAAAAATCCAATTTGGGTGTTTAATTATCACATTAATATTATGTAAATGTTTTTTATATAATATAATCAAACCTCCCTTAGCCCTGCCTCTTCGGAACTCCCTTGTTGCACTTGTTGAAATATAGTCATAATCCGTCAGGATCGCTGGTAGAGTTGGTTCCGCAGTGAGCCACGTTTCGGAGATACAAATAATATCCAGTTCTGTGACTTCATTGAGAATCTCTCCAATATTTTTGAAGCCATACACATTCCAGAAGATTATTCGTAAAGATCGTAGAGTCTCATTTGTGCCCCTGCCAGTAGCCTTCTCTCTTCCTTGGGGTGTTTGCTATTTATCGTTGTTTTTGAGGGCTCGATTTGACTTCGGTGTGAAATAATTTTCCATTATGTTTGCCTTCTCTCCATTATTCGATACCGCCTTCATAATTTTGCGTCCTTTCGATTTTTCTCTCTGTGGTTTCTTAATAAAATTTCCTCGATTTTCATTTTCAGTTTGTTTTGATGTCCTTCCTCTGTCATTGTCGGTATGACTAGTTATCTCACTTTCTTTAAGTTGCTTTTCTTTTTCATTTAACAGTGCTTCAATGCTTTCCAGAGTCCAGAGTTTTTCGTCCATAAAAATCTTCTTTCTTTTCAAAATCGGGTCCTTTCCATTTTCCTTCAGCCTGTTTACCGCCTCAATCAAAGCTTTCCTTTCCTTTCTCTCCTTAAATGATCGGTCATTGGCTATCGAAAAACCAAGTTCCTTGATTTTGTTTATTCTTGAGAAAACAGTTTTGGTCCAATGAGCAGAAACAAATTTGATCAGGATGGGACGATTTCCTATATTTTTCCCAATTCTAAAAGCATGTTCAATTGCTTCCTCGGGTATATTTATATCTGCATTCATAAATATATTTTTAATTTCGTTGATAATGTTTTTGTTTGTATCCGAGTTGTCGTCTAATCCAAACAATACGACGTTCTTTTCTCTAAGCGCGCTTTGTAAATTGTTAATTGTCCTTTCCAATTCTTGAATATATTTAATCGCTTGCTCGCTTCTTTCATCTGTTTTTTCCTGGCTGATTATTTAATAATTGATCCAATTCGGTTGAAACTTGTTGCTTCGAATGTCAGATAAGATTCAATTGATACTTTTTATTTCAAGTGTATAATTTTTTATTCATTTATTAAAATTTGAAGAACAATTGAGTAAAACCGTTTTTATATATGTATATTGTATAATAATAGAACTTAAATCTGAATATATTAATTTAGACGTAATTTTAAGAATTGCATGAATTCTATAAAAATTAACTTTTATAACTTTTCAGGTTGATACAATTAACATTTTGTAGAACACGTGGTTTATTTTTAAAACATGTTGTGTACGAAGTAATCTTATTTTAATTATACGAAATTTATACATTTTGAAAGAAATAACGTAAGAAAAATCTGATTAAAGGAATTGTTTTCTTTTGCAAACAGAATTAAAGCTTGGAACACTTTTTTCATTTGAATAAGTTTTAGTTATAATCATTGTCATCATTGCTCAAAAAATTTTTATCTTCCACGATTTCGCTACAAAAGTTTATAATTAATGTAATGTTTTATTATATTCATGTATTTTATATTTTATTAGTTTTAATAACCTTTTTTTAATGAAGCATCTAAGAGAACTTGGAACACCATTCTTCTTTAGTTATTGACGACCGTTAATTAAAATCAACGAAATTTAAGGGTCACTAAGACAAATAGCTCGATTAAAAACATCTAAGAGTCTGTGTGTTCTATTATTCTGACAAGCATGTACAGTCATGTTTCCTCTATAATACTTATGCCAGGATTCTAGTTCATCTTCGCTAAAATAAATCATAGGAAGAGGGAATTGTTTCGCTATATCACATCCATGT
This sequence comes from Leptopilina myrica (nomen nudum), assembly GCA_032872475.1. NCBI lineage: Eukaryota > Metazoa > Arthropoda > Insecta > Hymenoptera > Figitidae > Leptopilina > Leptopilina myrica (nomen nudum). The sequence goes on from CM065458.1 coordinate 51,956,093, forward strand.
TGCAAGAACTTATGGACTGTTGGACTCATTCTTGACAACGGATATAATGCGTAATTCATTTTATAAGTTTCCTTTGAAAAGTGACGGAGCTTTTTTAAATGTAATTGCAGGTTGCTCTTAAACAGTTTTAAAACACATGCAATATTACAAACAAATTGAGTGTCTAAATCTAAAGCTTCTGCAAATGCCTTAAAATTATCAAAACATCGGCGTGCTACGTTTCCAGTATTCGTTGTTCCATGGCCTTGTAAAATTTGATCAACTCTGACACCAATTTTTTTTAGTAACTTTTTTCTGCACATCGTATTTTCTTTTGTCATACTGTTCTAATTTTACAATATAGTTAATATTAAGTATAAATAATAAAAATAATAATAATGTTGCTGAACTTGCTTTGTAAAAAATAAATACATAAATAATAGTTTAAGTACAAATCGAAATTTACACTAGTAAATTAAACCTCTTAATTCTTCTCGAACATCCCATACTTGCAATTCCTTGCGGTATGATATGTGAAGTAAATATTCCATTGCTTCAATTTCACTATGTAATAAACCTAGTCATTGTTTCAGATGCGAAATTTCTGCAGCAAAGTCATCCTTCATATTTTCAAATTGGCGTGTTGTTCTTAGACAAATGGGACAACGACTGGAAGCTTTATTCCCTACAATAATATTAAGACATTTACCGTCAAACAATGTTTGAAATACTTTGAATTTCATTTTGATTTTACTGCCATTACTAATTTGAAAATGATAGTCGCGAAGATCATTAATTTCATTGTTAAGACGTTGAATTTCTTTTAGTGTTGCAGTTGTGTCTCCTTTCTCGACAGCAATCCTTATGGGTCGACAAAATTGCACACTTTGTGGAGTAGGATTGATCCAAGTATAGTTACTTGGACAAACATTGATGTCCTTTAAATAAACTACAATCTTCTGGGTAATGAACAGTGATTGTTGAGAAGTAACCGTATCACAATTTGAATCTTCATACTTTTGTTGAGGATTTTTATGTCCACTTAAGCTATCAAATCCTAATGTGACCATTACCTCTAAGTTCTAAAAAGTAGAGTTCTGAAGATTCTCAGCTACAGCTTCACATAGTCGCTCTGCAGTTTTACTTAAAATACTTTGTAATGGGACAATGCATTCAGATTCGGAAGATTGATAATTTTGTAATCGACACTCAACCATTTCTTTCGATAGTATTAAATACGAAGGATATATGTTACAACCTCTTTCTAAAGAATCTTTGGAGAAATTGTTTTCTAAATAAAATGACAAAGCCGATTCGTTCGAATGTCTCAATTGCTTACTTATATGAATATGTTCTTCACTATCTAAAGTTTCCGTTTTTGGAGCAGCTTTTCTCTTAGCTATTTTTACAGACTTACTTACCTCAGTTGGTTTTTAATGTATCTAATGGTTCAAATGTGCAAAATTAAAACTTTTATAATATAAATATATATTTATACTTTTATAACTATAAAATAAAAGTGACAGATCAACATTAAATAACATGAATACTGACGATTGCTATATGTTTTCTTTGGAATCCAACTGATGTTAGTTGCGAAGATAAAGAAAGTAGAATCGATTTTTAAACAGATGAAATGCCTCGTTTTGATTTAATATGAATTAAATTTTATTTTAGAGAATTTCGACTCTAAAAAAATTTAATATAAAAAAAAATCTATGAAATTATTAAAAGATCTATGAAATATACTATAACTACGATTGCATTATAAAATAAAAAATAACAATCATATTATGTTTTATGTCATACCGAATTGGATCAATTATTAAATAATCAGCTTCTGACTTTTTATTATAATATTTCGTTTAAATTCGTAAAAATGGAACATGTGTTGATATTAGACAGTACATTTTGTACTTGACATTATGTTTCGTCAGTGACATTAGTCTGCCGAGTGTCTTTGTGTATTTAATAATTTTATGAAGTTGATGGCGAAAAATGTCTGCTTGTCTGACACCCAGTTTTTGGTTTAAGGTAATTTCAATAGTTTAAAAAAACTTTTTTTAAATTATTTAAATTAAATAAATCATTATGAAACCTATTCTCCTTCAAAATAGATGTATTGAGCTATATAAAATAATTTTTCCAAAAGATATCCTATTCCAACTTGGAGAACACACTTAAAAGTCGCAGACCCAGTGTGCGGTTTAAGGATGGATTCGGCAGTGTGCGGTTTAAGGGTTAAGTGACGTTCTGCCTCGTTATACAATCATTTATAATGCTAATAATTACAGTAACTAAAAATATATTTAAATTCAAAGTATTTAAATTAGGATAATTTTTTAAAAACTAATATATGTATAGGCATTTAAAAAATATATAGGAAATTAAAAAAAATATAATTTATAATAATAATTTTATTATAATTATATAATTTAATAGGGTCAGATATTAAATAAAACAATTTAAAAATAAATATGGCCTTAAACCTAGAACCTTAGATCACTTCCAACAGGTTCTACGCATTTTCCGTTTGTTAATTAGCACCATTATATACAAAAATATTTCCTATTACATAAATAATTAAAATTTGACAAGTGCGAGTTGAACTCGCACTGCAATGGCGGGTTCCGTACACAAATATTAAAACAATACTTGCAACATTCATCGGTAAATAGTATAATTAAAATAAGCAATTAAAAAAATATATTAAAACCATTTAATAAAAAAAATAATTAAAAAAATTAAAGTATTGTATATCTAATATTGTAAACAATAATAAGTAGAGAAACTAATTGTGCGAATTTTTAGTTAATTAGATCAAATAATGTGGAAAGTAGAAATTTTTTTTTTTTAGTTTTTCCTTGACAACGCTATGGCCATTATTACATAGCAAGTTCTCTATATTTTTCCTGTAATATTCGCGTTAAAATACATCAGTATGCCAAATTTTAGCCCGTCACGTTGAATAGTTTAGAAGTAAAGGGGGGGGGGAAATGGTCACTTTTTGTCCATTTTTGGCCAAAAATCTTGTTATTTCCTTGACAACGCTATGGCCATCACCTTCAATCAAATTCTCTATATTTTTCCTGTAATCTACGAGTGAAAATACGTATCTGTATAAAATTTGAGCTCTTTAGGTCAAATAGTTTAGCCCCTAGGGGGGGGGCACGATTTGGCTACGGACACAAGAGTCTCACCAATAAGGTTCCGTCGGTACACCGAAGGTGTACGGAACCCTAAAAATCAAAGAAGACAACCTATGACTTTTTTTACTTGCATTTGGAACAAGCCAAACTAAAGTTACCAAAAATGACGTGATGGCAGATTCTTTAAGAACTCATAAGAGATCTCATCGGGGCCAGGGGCCTTGTTGTGTTTACATTTATTGAGACTTTCTTTGGGGGAAAGTTCCTTTAAAGAATGTCACCCATGATTCCAAATCTAACTGTTCAGAAATGAATGGTTTTCGTCTAAAATTGTTTACTACTTTCCAAAACGACAAGGAATCCTTACAAGAGGCCAAAACTTCCATAGTATTACTAAAATAAAATTTCTTTTTCTTTTGCAGTAACATTAACTGAGTTTTTTTCATAATAATATATTCCTTCGAAATATCTGGGGGAAATTCTCTCGCTCTACATTCATTTAACTTTTTTTTAATTTCTTTTTACTCAACCCACATTCATTATCCAACCACGGTTTAATAACGCTTACTTTATTAATAAATTTCGAGGTCATGCCTAAGTTACTGGCGACGTTTTTGATTGTATTTATTATACATAAAGACAGATTATCAATATCACTTATTTGATGATCTGACGTCAGAGCTGAAGACATAGCTTTATTAAATTCATTTGCAAGATTATTCTTCCATTTAATTTTCGAAACTAGTTGTTTATTCTTCATCTTGAAGTTCAATGAGAGAGCTACTGGGAAATAGTCCGAACCCGAAATTAAATTTTCTACTTTTAAATCTTTAATCAAATGAGTGCTGTTAAGATTTGACCAAATCATATCAATTAATGATTTACCTCCCAAGGAGTTCATGAAAGTGAAATTCGCCGGATTGTCTCCCGCAACTCTTCCATTAAGCAGAAACATACCCAAACATTTCAAGTTTTCTACCAATTTAACTCCTCGATTATTAATTATTTTATCAAGACTTTCGAGCGAATTAGTCAAATTACTATTTAAAAAATATACATCTTCATCTATTTGGTTCAGATCACCAACTCTACAATTCCAGTCACCTCCGATAAAAATACGTAGATCAATGAATTTTTGATTTATATTAAAATAGCCGAATTGAACGTTCGGAAAAACGTTGAAAATCAAAAAAACTAAAATTTTTATTGTGATAATCTTGTTCCCTGATGTCTAAACTATAGAAATATTGCTTTACAATAGTTAAATGTGGTCTACACTCTTTAGAAAAGAGTTTTTTTAGAATCGCCATTTGGGTGTTTTTACCAGTCTAAGCCTCGGTGCGTGGAACGCCTTTTGAAACGCCCTGCCAGTGAAGTGGTTAAGTACCATTCAGTACGGTTAGTACTTGGATGGGTGACCGTATTGGTGCCCGTTATAGCCCGGTGTTTTTCTCACTACTTTCGTGATTTATCAAGCGAGAGGTCTGACGTCAAGGTATAATGATGTGCACTGTCGATTATTGTCCGGTACACACCATTAGAACTTGACTGTTTATAAAACCGGTTGTACTCAAGAGAGGTTTTCTACAGTTTCTCTCTCCCCTGGCGAAAAACCTAATTAACAGGTGGTCCAGGCGAATGCAAGTACTCCTAATAAAGGCGGCTGTAAACGCAAATTAGGTTAATATTTAGAAACTTATGTGGAATGGTTATGCTTAATCCAAAAAAGTATTTCTCGGGGGCTCTTGTCAAGTGCGTAAGGCCAATAGGGGAGTATAAACAATAAAAAAAATTAATCAATTATAATATTGTAAACTTAATATACATATGGTTATTTTAAATCCTTAAAAGAATTTCTTCATAAAATTCAATTACTGAGATTCAAAATTGTAGTTATTTTTTTTAATTTACTGCATTTTTCTCTGTTAACATTCAAGTATTGTCTTAAGCATTAAGGACAATATACGTTCCTGTTTTCGGCACATATGACGCATGGAATCCGAGATATTATTTACATCTGAAACTTAGTCCAGTGTACTATAATAGGCAGCGCAACCAGTGGACCGAAATTTTTTCCATGCAGGCACACAAAAAAAAGTTTTCTGGCAGACACTACAATAGTATATTCCAATGTTTTTTGGCCCGTTGAATCCGAAGTCAGAATTGTCAAATTGTTTCTTTTTTTAGTTATACTAAAAAAAACTCAAAAACCAAATAAGATTAAAAAAGATTAAACAAAATTTATGACACTACAGTACTATATTACTATGCATTTCTCCACACAGAATCCGAATTCGAAGTCAGAATTAACAGATTTGCTTAAAATTTTAAAATAAACTCAAAAAACGACTAAAATAAATCAAATTAAAGTAAAAAAAGAAATTATAACACTATACTATTGGCGATTTAAACAGTTCAAGCAGCGCCACTGTTGGAACTAATATAAGCAGGACAGCTGATCTGTTTTTGATTGTTTACTTAAACTTTGTAATGATTTAAACAAAATAATTTATTTAATTGTATAACATACAGTTTATTTATTAAAATAATAATAAAGTTTAAGTAAACAAACAGAAACATAGACTAGCTGTCCTGCTTATATTAGTTCCAACAGTGGCGCTGCTTAAACTGTTTGAATTGCCAATATTATAATTATTTTTGTCATACCTGCACGAAAAGTATGGCATTTCGGGCACTTAGAGCTGACGAAAAGAAACAGATTGCAGCTTAGGGGTAGAGGAAGGGGGCGCAAAATACTTTTCTGCCCGCTTGAGTGAAGTGAGCGGACGGAAAAGTATTTTGAACCAGCTTCCCCACCGACCGGAAAAATAGTCTAGCTACAATAATTAGCTGTTTATTAAAGTCTATTATGCATTTATAATTATAATACTAATATTTGTAATAATTACAGAACAGTACTGAATAGTATAGTACAATAATATGTGGTACATATAGTATAACGCAGTAAATTACCGTACAGTAAAGTACTGCATAATATAGTACTATACTATTGTAGTGCAGTACTATATTGTATAGTACAGTGCAGTATAGTACTATATAGTTTAGTACAGTGTAGTATGGTACTACATAGTACGGAAGCAATATCCGGGTCATAGCGAAATTCCTACACTGGATAGAACTACATAGTATAGTACAGTATTATATTGTGGTGGTTCGTAATAAACGCATGGTCCACAAAATTCAGTAAGTCGACATATCTCGAGTCGTAGGAAGGTTGAAGGTGAGCCTTAAAGAGTAACCGCCAGCGCCCTTCTAGAAAGAAGCACCAAGTGCGCGTCACAAGCCATCCAGCCGCTTCAGAGTGAGAGTCTGCTGGGAGAAATTTTACAAAAATAAGAGGCCTAGTTTTTCATAAAAGAAAAGGTTTCCCGGTCAACCGATCATTTTTATCTCGAGACTTGAGTTTTCTTCGTTAGTTCTGAAGGTGAGTTTCTTTTTTGTTGTCGATTTTCTTAAGTTCGCTGCCTAAGCGTTGGGAAAACCGTATCTGGAGCTGTCAATCCATAGTTGCCCTTGAAGTTTCCGTTTTCTTCCCACTCAAATTTCAGTGGTGTACGTTGCCTAAGCTGCCACTCCAAAAAATTAAAAATATTCAAAGTTTTGTTTGTCTACTGAAATTATAAGAAAACGCGTATTAATTGAAATCCCTTTTCGTTCATTATCTCCACGTGCGCGTACTCAATTGGTGACTTCCGGAAGGGATCCTTCTTTATCTAACGTGGGTACAAGTGCCGTCAATCGAAGATTTCCCCACTTATCAACACTGGATATTAAAGTATTACCAAAGGGACTGAGATCATATGTACAAAGGTGGATGTGTTAGAAATCTTCTTTACCCCCAACACGAGCAGATAATTTCACCATCTATCCATGGGGATGAGAAGTAAAGAATAATTCTCCTAATTCATCTAAAAAATCTGCTTAAGTGTAAAGAACGTTGCCGTGAGCTTTTTAGGCCGTCAGCATTCTCTCCACTTCTCAGATCGTTTTGTGAGCTATCCTGGCCGTCAATGGATGAGGACTATTTTGGCCGAAACAAGAACAAAGCATATAAACTTCTTAACGGTAAATAACGTGAAATAATTCATAATGTGTTTTCTTTAAAATAAATAGGCATATTTAAAATTTAAAACAAGTGCATCCAAACATAAAGATTAAAATATTGTGTTCTCTTAAAATTAATAATTAAATAATTTGTTTATTTAAAATAAACTGTCTAAGAATAAGATTAACCATTTCTTATTCTAAAATTTTAAAATTCGTATTATATTATTAATTGATTTCTTTAAAATTTAAAAGGTTAATAAATAATCGTTTGATACTTACTATTAAGAAAACAAAATCATATTAAACGAAAGGCATTGGACTAAAATTTATTTCACGCCTCGAGGTACCCTGAAATTTCCGACTAAAAATATTTCTTTCTCTCAATCAAAGAAAGAAAAAAAAGAAAGTTTCATTCATCCTTTAGACAAATTGAAAATGAAGAAAGGGGATATGGAAAAGGAAAAAAGCCTAGTGATTCTAGCTCCTTAACTGCAGATCATGTGCCCTCTCAAAAGGACGATTTGAATGCTGGAATAGACCACAAAAAACATAGGAATAGACACCCTACTCAACTTTTCGTCAAAATTAAAACTCCAACCCCCTCCTAGGAGGTATTTAGGGGGTTAAGTGAGGGAAGTGTATGTTTTTAGATGACTTTTTCGGATTCAGTGACCCAAAAAACATAGGAATAGACACCCTACTTAACTTTTCGTCAAAATTAAAATTCCAACCCCCTCTTAGGAGGTATTAAAGGGGTTTTATGGGGTAAGGTAATTTAGTAAGGAGCTGTTTGATCGGAGTAGACTTTCTTAAACCTCTAAGAGGAATATTAAATTTGCAAGAACAAACAATAATTCATGAGCAAAGTGATATCACTTACATCATTCCTACGCAAAAGGAGGAAGAAGTGGAACCTTTTTCGGTGAGTATTAGCGAGATCAATATGGAAGAAGATATGCAGGAGGATCTTACTAGAGAGAAACTATGGGAAGTGTTGCATCTCAATGAAACGATTGAAGAAATGCGATTAAGAAAATATGAAGAGTTAATTTGGAGATACAAGCACGTTTTCAATAAGAGATTTGGAAAAATTGCCTGTCACAAGCATCGCTTAAAATTGAAAGAAGGTATGGGGCATCGTTTAATGTCATATCCACCTCCTGTCCATTATGAGGCAAAAACCGATCGAGAGATAAAGAAAATGATTAAATGGAACATTATTAAGAGGGGTAAAGCTTATAGCGTCAATCCTCTCGTGATAACTCTCTAAAAAGATGAAAAAGTCAGACTGTGTTTAGATGCTAGAAATTTCAATTTTGTCTTGGAGAATGATCTTGATTGTGTTGAGTCTTTGGATGTAATTTTTCAGAGATGTTTTGGGGAAAAGAGTTTTCTCTAAATTGGATTTGAATATGAGTTTCTGGCAGGTGCCATTACACGAAGAATCACAGAAATACACGGCATTTCTTCACAAGGGAAAGAAATATGTTTTTTAGTCACTTCTTTTGGACTGAAAACCAGCACTGCGGCATTAATTCGAGCTCTAGATATAGTCCTGGCTGGCCTGGAATATTGCATTATTCCCTACGTGGACGATTTGTTGATCATCTCAAATAATAAAAACGAGCATCTTGAACATCTGGAGTTGGTTTTACAAAGATTAGAGGAACATACGATTACCTTCAACATCGAGAAATGTGAATTCGAAAAGGAGGAAGTTAATTTCTTGGGACACGTAATTTCTGGCAAAATGATTAGGGCTGATCCAGAGAAAATCCAGACAATTCAAGATTATTTGAGTCCAAAAAATAAGAAACAACTGCAGGGATTTTTGGGCACAGTAAACTTCTGTGCTAATTTCACAGAAAATTTTCCTAAAGAAATGGTCCCCCTTCTCTAACTTTTGAAAAAAGGAAAAAAATGGCAGTGGGAAAATAAACATGACATAGCGTTTAACAAAATCAAGAATTTATTCTGTGATTGGATTCAACTACATTTTCCTGATCCTAAAAGAAGATTTTATTTGCAAAAAGATGCGAGTTATTACGCCTTATGGGGCCGTAATCTATCAATTAAATAATGATGGAGAACCTGAAGTCATAACATGCGCGAGTAGAACTCTGAAAGGGCCTGAAATTTCTTACAATACAACAGAAAAGAAGCTACTTGTTCTAGTATGGATCCTAAAAAAATACCAGAACGTTCTCAGTGGTGCTGAGATTACTCATAGAACTGACCACATGGCATTAACATTCTTGAAAAAATGCAAGCTGCTTAGTAGTAGATTACTACGATGGACATTAGCAATCCAAGACTTCAACGTGAATATTGAGCATTGCCCTGGGAAACAAAAGGTGATTGCTGATGCCCTGAGCCGATTTACAACCAAAGGAGCTTCAGATAAGGAAACTCGGGAAAAAAGGATAACTTTGTGCCCCTTAGCAGAAACCGTTTCTAAAATTTTGAGGAAGAGATTTATAAATTTGCGAGATAAGCAGAGGAGAGAAAAAAAATCAAAGATATCATCAAGGATGAGGATCGAGGAGATTGTTACCTGTTGAAAGAGGAAATTTTATATCGAAGATGTCAAGGAAAACGGAAAATTTACGTGTCATATCGGACCCTAAAAATGTCTGCTAATGCTACAAGAGGGTTTATATTGTCCAAACCTATCTCGTAAAGTAAAAAAATAATTGAAATATTGTGTGATTTGTCAGAAAAACAAAATATCTCCTCATCCTAGTTATCATCCCTTTCAAACTATTGTGGTAAATAAGCCCTTGAAAACTCTCTTTATTGATTTTTACTGTCCTTTGTCTAGTAGCAAGTTCGGATACAAGTATGTTCTAGCAGATCTCGATGGTTTTTCAAAATATATAAAATTATATTAGACACCCTCAATCAAATATGGTTGAGAGGGTAAATCGGGAGATTTCCAAATTCTTGCGAATCCTCCTGAACGGAAAGAGCAATTCCACGATAAGTGTTCTGAAGAATTTTGGATGATTCTAGCAATATTAATAATACTTTCTGAATTTGTTCCTTTATATGCATAGAATAAATATGTACAAAAGTTTTTTCAAAACTTTTTGAGTTACGTCTTACTGAAAATTTTGATCGGTTTTTAAAAAAGGAATATAACTTTTTTGTTTGTTAACCGATTAAGACAATTTTTATGGAAAATACTTATAATAAGAAGCACTTTTAAGGAAAAAAGTAATAAAAAAAATTTTTTGCCCGAAAAAATTTTTAAATAAATACCTCTTTGATTTTGCAATTTTTTTTGTAGTTATTGTGTATAAAGTAAAAAATGCTCCCTATAAATTTAATTATGGAACAACAATAACTTTTCCAGAGAAAAAAAATGTCCAGCGCGGCGTGTTTGGACTTTTGCAGTTTTCGCTTATGGCAGCGGTCTTGGGATCAGTGACAGGTACAAGTTTTATTTTAAATCACTCCACAGGTTACAATTTTTTACCAAAACAATTTTTCTTTTCCTTTAAACTTCTTAGTTAAATTATTTATCGATCTTTCGAGCCCGATTTATAAATGTTTGCTGTAAACATTTTTTCAATAACAGTAAGTATTGAAAAATCATAAAACATATATTTTTTTAGTTTCATTGATTAAGAAAATTAGTCAATAAATCTATTATAATAATTTTTGAGTAATTCCGATAGTAATTCTGATGTATGAAGAGAGAACTACCATTTATTAAATTGTTTAAACAATTAATTGTTGTTATTTTTTTCATAAACTGTACTTAAGCCAGAAATTTCTAGTCTTTTCTAAATACAATCGATTAAAAAATTAAAACCATAAATTGTTTAAGAATGGTTAAATAATACATTTTTAGTTTTTGTATTATACTTAAGTGTTCAAGTTTTAAAAAATTGCAAAATTGAGAAAAAACTATGAATTTCTAGTTTTAAGTACTGTAAATTGAAAAATTAACAAAATAATTTGTTTAAACAATGTTTAAATAACGAATTTTTAATTTTCTTTTATACTTAAATGTTTTAGTAACAAAAAAATACACAATACAGAATAAACTAGAAATTTCTAGATGTAAGAACAGTTTATTAAAAAAATAACAACAATTATTTGTTTAAACAATTTAATAAATTGTAATACTTTTTTCAAACATCAAAAACACTTAAACATTATTTTAATAGACTTTTTGATTAATGTTCTGAATTAATGTTGCTAAAAAGTATATATTTTACAATTTTTTTAATACTTATTGTTAATAAAAAATGTTTAAAAACAAAAATTCAAAAATCGGGCTCAAGAGATCGATAGAGAATTTAAGTACGAAGATTTAAAGGTAAAGAAAAATCGTTTTGGTAAAAAATTGTAACCTGTAGAGTGATTTGAAACGAAAAAGTACATTTTTCGCCACTGTGTGGTGTTCACATATTCGCGCGATTTACATAATAGTTCCCTTCTGAGTTGTAAGATGTCACTGTCTTAACTGCGGATAATCTTGCTCGCTAATGACTTGTGTTTCGAACTCTATAAATACGTGAGGAAATTACTACAGTATTTTTACGAAAATTTCGTATTCTTTGAAGGTAAGTGGTACTTTTTGAAATTTTCCTTTGTGAATTTGCGAGTCTTATTGTTTTTATTTGATTCGTCAATCGAATTTAAATATTTAATTCGACAGTTTTAAATAATTTACTTATCATTTTGTCTATTATTTTATTATTTTTTGGTTTATTAATATTACTTTTGACCATTTTTCCGAATATTTTGTAAGATTCTTAAATTCTTTCTCTTCATCTTTAAAAAAATATTTTAAAATGCCGTTTACTAGATTCTGCTGTAACCCGTTGAATAAGCCTAAGCATGAGAGATATAAAAAAATCTTCGACAAGTTTCAAAAGATCTTGCAAAAAAATTTGGAAGTCTTTCACGTCAGCAATATCTTTGTGAAAATTTGCAGAAAATATTTATCTCAAAAATCTCCCTCTTTATTAACAGCAAAAAATGTTAATAATCAAATGCAAAAAATAGATGCTGAAAATTATGATAATAATGATAATCATAGCGATGCTGAAATGGCTGATATTCAAAATGTTTTAATCCCAGAATATCTGGATGTCGAAATGGTAGTTTCTTGCAGTGGATAAAGAAGCATCATTTTCCTATTCAAATCCATTTTTAATGATTTTAAATGAACCTCAAATCGAATATAAAAATACCTCCACGGTATCTGGAAAAAAGAGTTAATAAAAAAGATTACTTATGTTTTAGAAAAAAAAAATTTTTATCTTGATGAATCCATTAATAAGGAAAATGAAGACATTGTGAAACATCTAAAAGAAAAATTTAAGGAATCTGAATCAGATAAATATCTTCAATTAAAAAATTTTAAAATTTTACAAAAAACTTGGACAATTCAAAGAATAGAAGAAACATTTGAGTGTTCAAATCGAATGTCAAGAAATGCCAAAAATTTAATCTCTGCAAATTATTTTTTAGCTACTCAAAAACCTGTATCAAGAAAACAGCTTCCTGTAGAAACAAAAAGTTTAGTCCAAAAGTTTTATAAAAAAAGATGACAACAGTTGTATTATGCCAGGTAAGAGAGATTATGTTACAAGTAAGGATCATAATGGAAAAAAATTAAGGAACAAAAGCGATTAATGATGTGTAATCTTAAGAAATTACATAAATTGTTTAAAGCATCTCATTCTGATAACCAATAGGATTTTCAAAATTCGCTGAATTAAGACCGAAGGAGTGCATATTAACAGGAGGGAGTGGAACGCATACTGTTTGTGTATGCACTCTTAATCAAAATGTAAAATTAATGTTTATGGGTGAGAAAATTAATGAATAAGCCCTTAGCGGTGATCTTGAATTTCCCACGTACCAACACTGGATAGCACAATTAATTTGCAACCCAGCCCAAGTAGAATGCTACCTTTAAACTTGTTCTTCATGTCCAGGAGATGAAAAGTTAAAAGCCGATTTATTGTCAGATTATTCGAAAAATAATATTGAAAATATCACTTTTAAACAATGGATTCATGTAGATCGCTCTAATCTCGAAACCATTATACTTTGCTAAAAATTATTCTTTCGTAGTCAAAGATTCTACTCAGAGTTATCATTGGACGAACAATCAAGCTACTGTTCATCCATTTGTAGCATATTACATGAATAATTAAAAAGAATTGCAGCACATTAGTTTTGTCGTAATTTCTGAAATTTTAGAACACAATACTATTACTGTCCATTTATTTTAGAGAAACTTAATTAATTTTTTAAGAGTAAATATCAATACGCAATTAAAAAACAAAATTTTTTTTTCAAATTTCTTACGGGCAAAATTTTATTTATTATTTTTTTCTTTAAAGTGCTTTTAATTATTAGTATTAATTATTATTATTATTAGTATTTTCCAAAAAATTGTCTTAATCGGTTGACAAACAAAAAAGTTATATGCCCTTTTTGAAAAACCGACCAAAATTTTCAGTCAGAGGTAACTCAAAAAACTTTTGTACATTTTTATTCTATGCATATAAAGGAACGACCGTAGTAATGACGGCAGAGAAGCCAACACGGTTCTGGAAAAAATGGATCAAATCAGTCGACACAGATCAAATCACTCCTAACCACCAGAAAAAATTAATGTGGTTTAAAAATAAGATTTTGACTAAGGGAGAACGTAGAGCCAGTAAGATGAATGAACACTCAAACCCTACATATTATAATGTGGGGGAATATGTATTTATCAAGTCATGCAATTACTCTGATATATTGGCAAAACGATCAGTCAAATTCATGGCCATATATAAGGGGCCTAATCAAATCGAGGAAGTTATTGGAAAGGGTGCATATCGAGTACTCAATAAGGGAACATATAATGCAAGAGATTTAAGACGAGCTCATCTCATCAATGCTACTAAAAAATCAGTATAAAAATAGGATAATTAGTCATATTTGTTTTTTGTTTTAGGAGTATAACTGCAAAATGGAAGCAAGGAGATGTACGAAGGAACAAAGTACACAGAACATAACTAGGCATTTCAGGGGATGCTTGTTACCCCATTTAAGTTTATGCAAATACCACCCACTTTTCATCCGCCCTTTTTTAACTTTCATGCGAATTTCACTCTTTTTGTCATAAATTATGCAAATACCACCCACTTTTCACCCACCCTTTTTAACTTTTATGCAAAATCCACCCTATTAGACATGGAATATGCAAATACCAGCCACTTTCACCCCCCCTTTTTTTACATTCTACCTAACCTATGTACATCTTGTTCTTTGCAACCACACCCTCCCACCACCCACTCACCCATTACCTTTTTAAAATACGTTGCTTTTAGTTAACCACTCCCCTCCCACCCACTTTTCCTTTATATGTCTATTTTCAATCTTACCACCCACCACCATCCACTTTGTATAAACCAGAAATTTCAAAAATCGTATAGAAAACCGAGAGGGACCAAGAGTTAACCTGCCTGTAGATATTGACAAAGACATTTTTTTAGAAAGCTTTTAGTGACGTCATTTTTTATCCAAGTTTGCTCACGGCTTCTAAATGACTCTTCCTTTTAACTTAAAGTGGAGGTTCGTTGCGTGCGCAGTCCTTAAAGTGGGGGTAAAGAGTGGGAGTTAAAGGTAGGTTTACACCTAAGAAACATGAAAAATCAAACTAAAACACAGTACTACATTAAATAAAATATTCATACTTCGCACACGTTAAATCATATAAAAATAGCAATAAGTCCCTTTAATGTTACCAGACATTTAGTAAAGAATATTACAGAAACTGCCAATATTGCGGACATTATAATTTTAGAAATATTAATGAAAATGATAGTCCACGATGAATAAATGTTACAAATTTAAATATTTATATTTTTTAAAATTAAATTTAAAAAATTTTTAAAATTAAAATTAAAAATTAATTTACATTTATTATACCACTATCTGGGTCCCAATCTAAGGGATTGTGTTATGCAAATTTGTTTCTCCTATAGCTGAAAATTGACCTTTATTTTTTTTTAAATTATACTCCTGAATTTGACAAGTCACCAATTTTTCAAATACGTTTGTTTTTGAAACTCTCTGTATGGGATCTAGATAATATTATAATAATTGTTAATCAATTTGAAAAAGTTTCATATGATTTATTAAGAAAGAAATTTTTGAAAAATGACCTTTTTCGCGACGTCACAACTGATGTTCCCCTTTCTTAATACTTAATTAGCAATAAATCAGTATTATCAATTTCTTAATTCTCGCGAGGAGAAATAAATACTTTAATGACGACCTTTCTTCTTAAAGATCAAATTGAAACCAGCATTAGGTCATGTTATTTAGTGTGCCGTATTTTCATAGTAAAGTATATGGGACATGTGACCACTAAATAACATAACATTTATTATTTTCTATCGATTAGAGGCAACGTCATTATTCATGTAAAGATTAGTGAATACCTGACTGAAGACAATCGCTGTCAGAATATATCTCATTAACGGCGTTGCAGGTCGCGAACTGGTTAGTGTTGCCAACCCACTCTCCCCCACTTTCCTGTATTTTCAACTTTAACCACTTTTTTAAAAAAAACTAGGCACTTAATCGAAAAAGTGAGCCTTTACCCGCAAAATAAATTGAATAAAGAATTAGTGAAAATTTATTTTGTATCGATACGATGTTTCTACGTGCCACAATCTTGTTTCTACGATTGCAATTGACAGATGTAGGTGACTTAATTTAGGGATAAAATGGCCGCACAACAGAAAGGTGGAGTAAAGCGGGTTGCCTACGTAAAGGCATAACAGTATGATAAAACGTGCAGTAACTTTTCGTTTGTTAAAAATTTTAAAAAATAATATTTGGCAATAATAAAAATTTATACAAAAGACATCAATAAAGGGGTATTTGTTCATAAAAATGTACATAATATACAATATGTTAAATTAAAACGAAAAATATAAAAAAAAATTTTAATTTAAAAATAAAAATTTTTTTTATTAAAACAATATTTGGCAATAATAAACATTAATACAAAAGACATAAATAAAGGGGTTTTTGTTTATAAAAATGTACATAATATAAAATTTGTTAAACTAAAACGAAAAATATGAAAAAAAATTTCTTTATTAAAACAATATTTGGTAATAATAAAAATTAATACAAAAAACATAAATAAAGGGATTTTTGTTTATAAAAATGTACATAATATAAAATATGTTAAATTAAAACGAAAAACATAAAAAACATTTTTTTAAAATTTTGTTATTCATTAAAATAATTTTTTAAAAAGATTAAAAATTAAATTGTTAATTAATACCTTTAGAAGTACAATTCATTAAATTGTAATTAATAAAAATATGGAAAATTACAAATATGCAGAATTTTTCGTCCACGAGAAAACGCGGCTTAGCTCCCAAGCGTGAATTTCACAGGGCGAGTGATTGAAGTAGAAACAGAACGAAAAAATGCATACAAAATAATGTTTTTAAAACGTTAATTGTCAAAAGTAATTTACTTTTACAACATCGGTCTTTTGCATTCATTCAACAGCATATTAATTAATTTGAAGGTTTTGGAATAAAACAGATAAATAAATATGCAAGTTGCTGTCCTCATTTTGAAAAAAATAATATTCTAGTAAATAGTATAAAAAATTATAGATATAAACAAATCAAAATCACGTAATAATTTTTCATTTCATTCTATGATAAGCCAAAAGTTTTTCATTAAAAGATTTTATTTAACAAATGCAAAAATGCGAGATTTTCTTATTTGTGTAAAGAAAATTATTTTCAAAAATAATAATATTTATCACAAGAATGCAATAATTTAAAATTTTTAAAATTACTTAAACTCATATCAGAAATTCAATTATTTTTAAAAAATCTAAAAGAAAATTATGGTCTACATTTCCAATAACCTTTATAAATAAATAACAATAATCTTGGATAAAGTTTAATTATTTTGAGGAATTTAAATAAAATTCATTACAAAATTCAATTACCATTTTCATAAATAATAGTATTTATCACAAGAATTCAAATATTTTCAAAAATTTTGATAAACAAGTTGTATATCCAGATGTTCATTACATAAACATTTTGCTTCCTCCCCAGACGGTACACGATAACTAACATCTAACTTAACATCTACTCAAATCGATAACTAGAAGTTATCAAAAAGGAAAGTGTGCCCGCTGGGTCTTTACGATAAGCAAAAAATTTGCTTATTAAATTTAAAAAATTAAAAAAAATTTGTAATAATATAGTGAATTTTTCAATTTTCATTTAAATTAATTTTAAAAATGTTAATAATAAATTCTTTTTATACATCAATCGATTCATCTTGATGAAAAGAATAAGATTTTTTGTTTGTTTTCAAGTAAAGAATAACATTTTATTATACGATAACATAATTTTGAACAAGAAAATAAATTTCTAATAAAAGTGCGAATTTTTCGTCTGTAATTGTGATTTGTTTCGTAAATTCAAATACAATATACACTTTATATATATATATATATATATCAATCGATCCGTTGTAATGCAAAGAATAAGATTTTTGAAAAAATTATTAATATTTTATTGTACAACTATATAATTTTGATGAAAGAACTAATTTTTTGAAACAAATGAGAATTTTTCAACTTTTATTGTCATTAACTCTATAAAATCTCATAAAATTTATACCTTATATTGACCAATCGATTCGTCTTGGTGCAAATTTGAAAATTTTGTAAATTAAACGATTACAAAGCTTTCTCACGAGGAAGCAAAATCATGTCAAAGTTTCAATTATTTTCAAAAAAAATTCTTATTTCGATGATTTATAATATTCGACTAAGTTTATAAAATATCCTAAAAGAATTTAATTATTAAACAAATGTTTTTTAAAAATTCTACAAAAACTTTCAATTTTTTTAAACAAATATTTTTACGTTAACTAGGGGACCAGTAGGGGCTTCGCTCATAGCCCTTACGGATACCCAGCTCAAAAATTTAACCAAGTTCCAATAAAAAAAAATTTTTATTAAAAAAGTTTAGTTCAGAATGCATTAAATTACATTTCAAAACACCCGAAATTAGATCCACCATTTTGATTTTTTTAAAACAAACCTCAGATTTGTAATCAGAGACCCAAAAAACTTCCCTCTACCGAGTTTGGTCAATTTAAATGAATAAATAAATGGGGGATTTCGCGTCAAGTGATCAAGGGGTCTTTTGGTGCAATGTTTATTTCAATAATTTTTTACTCTTAAACAATTAAACATACAAATTTAACAAAGTACATTTTGGAAAGGTTTTTTCATGCTCTTTCGATTGGAAATAAGCATTTAAAAAAAAAAAAAAATTTGACCCAAAAAAATCAAAATTAAAAATAAATTTCATTTTTTGGGGGAGAAAGACCCAATTTTTTTTTTAAACGAAAGCTGAGGTTTTTTCCTAAAAGAACATATAAATGGTAAAGTGGGATTAGAATGTTGTAATTTTAAAAATTTTAAATTATTGCATTCTTGTGATAAATATTATTATTTTTGAAAATAATTTTCTTTACACAAATAAGAAAATCTCGCATTTTTGCATTTGTTAAATAAAATCTTTTAATGAAAAACTTTTGACTTATCATAGAATGAAATGAACAAATATTACGTGATTTTGATTTGTTTATATCTATTTATCTGTTTTATTTCAAAACCTTCAAAGTAATTAATATGCTGTTGAATGAATGCAAAAGACCGATGTTGTAAAAAAAATGTTTTTTATGTTTTTCGTTTTAATTTAACATAATTATTTTATATTATGTACATTTTTATAAACAAAAATCCTTTTATTTATGTTTTTTGTATTAATTTGTATTATTACCAAATATTGTTTTAATAAAAAAAAATTTCATATTTTTCGTTTTAGTTTAACAAATTTTATATTGTGTACATTTTTATAAACAAAACACACAAAATATTTCAAAAAGGATTAAATTTTTTTTAAATTATCTGAAATAAAAATTTTAAAAATTATTTTAGATTTAAAAATTGCAATATATATTTTAAGGTTATATTCTAATTTGTCAAAAAGAAAGCAAAAAAAGGTCTCTCACCCTTTAGAAAAAAACACAAGCATGTGACAACAAATTTTTCAAAAAATTCCTTGTTATTATTAGGTTGGATGTGTATATAAAATTCAATGCAAAAACTGTAATAGTTGTTATATCGGAGAAACTCTAAGACGTCTGAAAACTAGAATAAAAGAACATAAACGATACGTCACTCACAACCAAAATATTAACGCTTTTACTAATCACACCTTTGATAATAATCACTCTTTTGATTTTGACAATATAAATATTTTACATATTGAAATAAATAATTGGAAAAGAAAAAATCTAGAAATGTTTTTTATAAAAAATAATGCAAATAGTATTAATTATAGAACGGATGTCAAATCTCTCTAATCATAGAAGCACATTTCTTTAAGAAAATGTGTTTCTACAAAATTTTTAAATTTAATTAATTATAAAAATAACAATATGGATAATAATAACAAGGAATTTTTTGAAAATTTTTTTGTTACATGCTTGTGTTTTTTTCTAAAGGGTAAGAGGCCTTTTTTTGCTTTCTTTTTCACAAATTAGAATATAACCTTAAAATACATATTTCAATTTTTAATTTAAAAATAATTTTTTAAATTTTTATTTCAGATAATTTTTAAAAAATGTAATCCTTTTTGAAATCTTTTGTGTGCTGTCTTGTTTTTGGATTATGTATTTGTGAAATATTTATCCCCTGATGAGGAGCCATATATGGCTTGAAACTAGTTGGGATTAACAAAAAAGAATAAATGTGATCTTTAAAAACCGTAAAATAGGCCTTTTTCATTATCTTATAAATGAATATTTAATACGGTCAAACAAACAAAAATTATTATATTATGTTTACTTTATTTATTAAAACCATATACAATTAGCTTACATATTATTACATACATTAACTAAATAGTAAATTCTATTTAAATCCGTGTTATTCATTTTATAATTCATATACAAAAAAACATTCTTAAGCCATTTTAAACTTTCTATTTTCTAATCAAATTAAAACCGGTTTGAAGGTTACTTAAACAATGTCTTTGTTCTCATCAACAATCAGGTTAAAACCTGCCTGAAGGTTTTTTTTTAGACAATGTCTTTATTCCATTGAAGTTTTAGGTTGAAACGTGTCTTAAGATTTTCTAAGAATACCATTAGTATCCAAAAAAAGTCAAGTTGAAGCCTGTTAGAAAATATTTTTGGACAATACATTCGTCCCCTTCAAAAATCAAGTTGTAACCTGCTTAGACTACTCGTTGTAAGTATACATTCTTTTCAGTATTAAAATAAATTAAAGTAAGAAAAAGTTAACTTTAACTTTTCAAAAAGTTAACTTTAACTTTTACATATTTATAATTTCCTCTTAAGTTGAACTGTGGTCACATCATATTTATGAGTGTTCGGTTAAATCTTTCAATTATTGATGCTTTTAAATTACAGGTATTGCCCATGCATACTTGGAAAATATATCTATTACAGTTAACATATACTTAAATCTTTTGTTAACTTTCGCATATGGTATCATTTCAACCAAATCTGCTTGCCATGTTTCATCTACACTTTTCGACGTGGATAATTTCTTCGAGCTTGTCTATGTAATTCTGTGACCACTGTTAACTTTTTACTATCTATATTTTGAGATATATATATATGAATACATAAATACTCAACAACGTACTGATTTAAAGTTGACATATATCCTCTTAATATATGTATATAATTTTAGTTTCACGTAATTCTTCAAGGATACTCATAATTTCATTATTATGACTTGGATTGTCAGCTTCTCGTGATACTGTAAGTAGACGTAAACGATCGACAAGTTCATTTGGATCATCCCAGTAGATATAGTCTGAGTATGATTTATTTTCTACTAACATAGATTGCGGTAATAAATTTTTGTTTTGTAATGATTCTCCAGTTTTCTGATAAAGCTTAGCAATTACGTTTGTATATTTAAAACTTTTGTTTCTACGAATAGGTTTATTTGGACTGTAATTCTTTCAATATGCATTAGTAGATTGTAATATTTCTTTATAGTTGGCTAAATAATTTGAACTTATAGAATCATCATTAGGTTGCTGTCTGAATAAAAGTTCTAGTTATCCTTCTGTTTTTTTATATTTTTTCTTTCCAGCTAAGTCAATGAAAGGGCCATTAAAATTAATTTGTGTATTGCCTATCATAACATTTCCATTTTCAACTTTCCGCACTCCGTAAACCATATCCAAATATTTTTTTTTCTATTTTTATTCAACAATTTTATGAATTTACTGTTAATTTGTCAGAATCTTGCTCTTGTAGATTATTCTGCTCATCAAACTCTTGACTTGTTGAATTATTATTTAACACATCGTTTTGCTCTTGATTTGAAAAAATGTCATCATTAATAATGCTATCATTTCTTAGATTTTGTAAATCTACTTCAGATACAGGATCATAAAATGTGTTATAATTATTATTATAAGAAGATATATCAAATGGTTCATCTACACCAACAGCCGTCTTGAATGTTGTTTGAAAGTATTCTTGTTCTTCTTCTTCCTTTTTAACTTTGGATACATTTTCACTCTTAATAGAATTATAGGATCTATTAACTAATTTTTCCAATGGAGTAACTAATGGTTGAAAGGTTTCTTTCAAAATATTTTCTACAGTCTCTCTACCACTTTTAAGTATGCGATGTTTTTTATGTATAGCATCACTTGCTTTAGCTATTTCATGAATCGTTTCTCGTTCCTTTCGAAACATGTTTCTATATTGATGTCTTATATTATATTAATGAAATTCTCTGGTAAGGGACATGAAACGTTCTAAAAACGTTCTAGGAACGTTGCAATTGAACTCATATCTAATAAAAATTATGTACTTGGTCTTGTTGATCTACTTATATATAACACTATTCCCAACATTGATAAAGGATGCAATAAGTTTTATACAAATTTTTTTGATCCAATGTATATACCAACAGGCAGTTATGAACTTAAGGATATTATAGATTTTATTAAGCGTCGAATAACACCTGAAGATTATTTATATGTAGAAGTTAATCATACTACATTAATTTTACGTCTTAAATCAAATATTTCTGAAGAAACTAGGTCTACGAATCAGACATCAAAAATATATAAAAAAGAGAGGTGATAAATTCATTATATTCATTTTGTGTTGTTGTTATAAGAAAAATGGACGAAATTTTCAGCATTCCAGCTCCAGTAAACTTTGATGAATCTATAGCTAATTATGAAATTCAAAGTCATCAACCATATGTACCATCAGCTTTTAACAATATAGTGATGAAATTCAGATTTTAGTTCAAAATCAAGATTTATCTATTTACGGAGCAGCAGTTCTTTACATATATTAGGACGCATTCGACGAGATGGGGGGTTTCGCGAGGGGTCAATTAAGAAAACTGTTGTTACTCAGGTTTGACGAAGAGGATCAAAATTTGGTTTTCTCAAAGATTCTCGCTGGTGATGTGTTGACGTCCATATATTTTGGGATCTTATGAAAGTTCTGACGACCGTGCCGAGAGTCCCGCTTTGCTTTGGACACCCGAGCCATCAAGCGATAAGTTTTTCTTGTTACATATTTTTTAAATCTTTTTATACACCATATATATCTCTATCAAAATAGACCGTGTGACCATTTATACCTATTCCATTTTTATATAATCCCACCTCAAATCTATCACATCTCCCCTTTCGCAATGATCCCTTAATTTGCATTACCTTATTTCATCTCCAATTGTACATTCTAATTTACGCGTTATTTATAATTTTATAACCTCAGCTCATATGTTTATAATTTGTGAAATTCGACTTTGTTTGTAGAGTGTGTAGTGTGAACCGTGATGCGTGTTTTTATATGTAAAAAAGTGTTCATTTAACGAATTCGTTATAAAAATCCTTTCTTTGTACCATATTTTTTTATTCTGAGAATAATTATTTTTTCGTGATTTATAACTTCATTTATCGTTTTATTTATTTGCGTTTCCTTTTTGATTATCGCCTTTTTGACTCGCTATTATCATTATTCTAAAGTCATATATTAATTTTGTTTTGATTAATTTTGCTTCCCGACATATCTGTTCCTCTTCCTTCGGTAGTCTTGCGCACTTGTCATTTGAATGGGAACCAATTTCGTGGACACACGAAACGAGGAAATAATTCACAGTATATTAAAAGAACATCACGCTTATGTGATTTCTCTGATTTGGAATGTTTGGGTGCTGGGTTGAATTTAAATGATAATGATTTCCCCAAGGATGAAATAAATAGAAAATTTTCAGTGTGTCCCAGGATTATTGTTTCTTTTTTTCGGTCCCTATCCCTGCCTTCATTGATACTGAAAGTCAGATCACTGCGGTGTCTGAATCTTTTTACAAATATTTATCGTTGTATTTATCGAATTCTGTTGTTATAGGTAACGACTGGATGTTGATGAACGGTGTTATTAATTATGAGAATTCGAGTTTGGTAGTTAGTGGTCACGATGTGTCAAAGTAGTTGTTGAGTTTCGATGATAAACCGGTCGATAATCAAGCATATCAACAAAATAATAATGAAATATATATACAGGGTCTTTCCAGTGAGTGGCTACTTAATGCATCTGATGTGGAGGCAGATGAGGATATATGTATATTTAATTTTTTAAAGGAATGTGATAGTGGTGATAAAATAATGGTCGATGGCGAGGAATTGGCGAGGAGTTGACCCATTTCTGGAAAAATTATGTGCAGCCGGCATTATCGAATTATCAGACAGTAAATATTGTAACCCATTAAGGATCGTAATAAAAAGTGAGGGGTCGGTGCGTGTGTGTTTAGACGCCCGTTACATTAGCTCAATTATTGAATCGGATCATAAATGCCCACCACTAATCAGTGAGTTGATTCAAAAATTTTACGGGATTAAATTTATGACGATTACAGATTTTGCTACGGGATATTGACAGGTGCCTCTCCACCTAGAAAGTCGAAAGTACACCGCCTTCCTGTATAACTCTCGCGTTTACCATTTTTGTCGTCTCCCATTTGGTTTAAAAACAGCAGGTTCAATATTTATGCGCGGGATTAGTAACGCAATTGGTAATCGATCCAAGGACATCCTCACTATTTATGGGGACGATTTTCTTATTGCGACTAAAGGTACTTTTCAGAAACATATACGAGACATTGATAAAATTTTTTCTGTTTTACAAGGTGAGAATTTTAAACTAAAATAAAATAAATCAAGTTTTTAAAAAAAAGAGATAAAGTTTCTGGGATATGAGTTGTCGCTCGACGGGGTTCGACCGCTTAAAGATAAATTAAATGTTATCCGAAATTTTGCACATCCAAAAAATCGTCGTGAATTACAGCGTTTTATAGGTGTGTGCACCTATTATCGCCAAATCACAATTCGACACGCTGAGTTGTTGGAACCCTTTCGTGATGTTCTGAAGGAGAAGAACGCATGAGCGTGGGAGGATCGTCATGAGGATGGTTTCGAGGCCATGAAAAGGGCCTTTGTGCAATGTGTTTTTGTTGAAAACACTACAGTAGCTTCCACTGACGCGTTAGTGGAAGCACAAAGAGAAGTACTGACGTAGGCACAAACCAAGCCTAACCTCGAACGGCAAGACGGTACATTGTAAAAGCAGAGCCCCTTCTTTTGCAGTACTGAATCTAGCACTAGTAGTACCCCTTGCTAGTATATGAATATTTTATTTAAATCATAAATCGTTGGAATTTTTGTAAAAGACTTAGAAAACATATAACATATAACCATGACAAGCAACAATCTTGAATTGCATTTTTCTGTGCTATTTGAGGTAAATTTAAAATTAAGAACATTCCGTGGGAGTAAAAAACATCAAGATTTTTTGTGTTGATGACGATAAATATATTGAGACCCTAAAATTTAAACAATTAAATTTGTGTAATAACAATTGCCAACAATGATCTAGAAATGCCAGAATTCTTTTTGAGACAATTTTATTTTAAAAAAATATACTCTCTAAATCTGAATTAGTAGTTTTCAACTAATGAAATAGTGAGGATTAGTTTACCAATTGAATAAGTAACTGTTTTTACTAATTTTTAGTAGTTTTTAACTAATTATTAGTAGAAAATTTACTAATCCTTGGGCCAAGGAAGGTTTATAAATTTACATATTTAAAAAATATTAATTAGAACTGAAGATCTTCAATTTTTTCAAAAATTTTCAAAATTTACATTTTTTTAAAAATGCTTTTAAACTTTCTATAATTAAGTATAACATGTTATTTAGTCATTATTCAAAATACTGTAACATTTTAGATTTTATTAGGATTTGTGACCATAAAACCGGTAAGTGTAATGAAACAAGAAATGATAAGAAATAATGAGAGAGTATAAGAGAGAATGAAATTGTTCCACGGAAGTGAAATAATAACCCAAAACACAAAAAAACTAAAAGTATTTCGATTTAAAAGAGAAAACTTATGTTTTTGGTGAAACATAGCAAATCTGTTCTGATTTACCCCAACCTACCATGGATTGTTTTTAAACTTTCTATACTTGAGTATTACATGTTATTTAGGCACACTTTAGTATAATTTTGCAAAAAAAGCTATCCTATAACTAAGATATAAATATAAAAATATTTTTAAAAAATTGAAAATTACACATTTTTTAAAGAAAAGCATTTAAAATATCTGTTTAAAAATGGTTTTAATGACAAAAATTGAGAAAAATATAACCGCCACTAATCCTCTATACTCTATAATATTAAAATGTTTCCTAGTCGTTTCGTCGATTGGTCGTTATGTCGTTTCGTCGTCCGGCAATATGTATACTCACACATATACACACAATATATACACATGTATACTTATACATATACACACAATATATGTGGCGCGACCCGAAGAAAGACACCTAAGAAGGAAAAAATCGATTTTCGTATTTTGATTGTTTTCGATAAATTAAGGATTGCTTTTCAATTATCTGAAGTCAAAATTAATTTTTACCAAATACTTTTTTTGTAATAACGATTTAAAGATGAACAATTTGTGCTAAGCGTTGATTCTCTTTCTCCTCACGCACACATATCTACGCTCCCCTCTCACTGTATACATGCGTCACTTGAAGTTCGGGTCGATATTCGGGAATTAGAGAGAGATGCACTGACTACACGGTTCTATCTCACGATGAAAACACGTGTACGAGTTACCGGCAACAACTTGCACTGATACAAGGCGTATAATTTACTTTTTCAATATTTATTTATTATAGTGCTGCAAATAAATAAAATAATATTGATTAAATGGAAAAATATCAAGCACAATTATGAATCTCGATCAAGAATATGTGGACATTGTTGATTGCCATTATAGATTAAATAATCATGACTGTTCAGAAGAACAAAACGAAGACACTTCTAAGGTAAATATTATGTGCATACAAATTAAACAATAATAATATTAATATATTTTTTCAGTTTTTAAATATTACAGTAAAGAAAGTATATTACTTTCCGCCCTGGGAAAACAACGACTTTTAAGTAAAGTTTAATGAAAATTACTTTATATTACTATGATTATTTTCCAATTATTTTTATTTGATTTTATAGTGACGTTTATTTGTCAGTTTTTGTTTTTAGTCTTCTGTATCTTACTTTCATTTTAAGCTTACTTATTTAACTTTATCTTTTTATTTTGCTAGGCTTCTTTTTATTTTTCTGCATTATTTTTAATTTCTTTTTAAGCATAATTATTTTATTTTGTCTTTTTATTTTGCTACGCTTGTTTTTAGTTCTCTGTATTTTAATTTCTTTTAGAGTCTAATTATTTAATTTTGTCTTTTTATTTTGCTATGCTTGTTTAAAGTTTTCTGTATTTTAATTTATTTTTAAGCTTAATTATTTAATTTTATCTTTTTATTGTATTGTACTAATAAATTTATATATAATTAGGTCATTCATGATGAAGCCATTGAAAATAGTTTAGAGGACTTGAAAGATTCGGAAAAAATAGAACATTTTTATGGTGACGCAGCCAAGGATTGCTGCAAAAATGGTTGTAATAGAATAATTCCTAAAGACTTTGCTGTGGATAAACGGTAGTGTATTGTCTTTTAACTTTTTAACCTATAATTAAAAAATAATTATAATATAGAACCTAATTATTTATTACATTTTGACAAAAAATAATTTTTTACACATGTATACTCACACATATACACACAATATATACACATGTATACTCACACATATACACACAATATATACATATGGATACTCACACATATACACTCAATATATACACATGTATATTCACACATCTATACACAATATATACACATGTTAAATTAATTTATTAAAAAATTAGATATCACTAATTTCGATTAAAAATTTTCCAATTTTTTTGTCCCAAGTTTAACGTAGAAAATTACCTTTAAAATAAGTCTAAGATTATTAAAAAACTTTAATTATTTTAGAAGTTATTCAAATTTTTGTAAATCATTGAAAATGACGATTTTTAAGAATATCTTGTACAAATTTTGGACAAATGACTTCTTTAAGGTCTTATTATTTTCAAAATTTTATTGTCTTTCAAAATATAAACCGAAAAAATTTAGTTTTCATAAATTTTATGTTACAAAATGTTTTTCATTCCTATTAAAATGGGTGGACTGACAATTTCGGACTGTACTTTATATGTAAATGTATATGTAAAATACACAATATATAATATATAAAAAATTCTTATATGTGGCATTCCACGTCAAGTGATCCGGAGGTCCAAATGTACATGGAATATTTGAAAAATTTTATAGTTTCTTTGAAACAAAACGAAAAGATGTTTTCTATTTTGGGATTTTTACTGTTTTTCAACACTTTCTCATGGTGTAAACAAATTTTTAAAAAAATTTTGACCTTGAAAAATTAAATTAAAAAATAAATTTTAATTTTTTTATCAAATGGACATTTTTTATATAAAAAAAAGTTTTCATAAAGGTGCGGTTTTTTCCTAAAAGAAATGTGTAGGTCAAAACGTGGGACAAGAACATTTAACTGGTCAAAATAAGCATTTACTTCTGCAGTGCACCGGCACACAGTGGAATTTTTTTTGCAATTTACTGTTCAAAAATGTCTACAGCTTACAATTTTTAACCGATTTTAATGTTTTCTGTTTTAAATTAAAGGGGAGTAAATTCTTAAGACATCCCTTAAAGCCGATTTTTGAGATTTTAATTGTTTATAATTTTTCTTTAATCAAAGTTAACAAATTAGTACAAAATTTTTTTAAAAAGGACATTTATTTTCTTATTCCGTTGCTGTACATGATATAAATCAATTTAAGTTTATCCAATATGACCACCAGATAATTAATAAAGCATAAGCATACATGCAAAAATAGCATGCTATTTTTGCTAAAAATTTATATTACTTTTGAAAATAATTAAATTCTTAAGACAAATTTTAAAAAAAATGTTTTTAAATAATTGAATTGTTTTGTGAAATTTTCTTAAAATAGAAATGATATGACTAGATTTTTGCAAATTATTGGTTACAACATGCATTTCTAAATTCTTCGTATATTCACAATTTTATATTATTTTATTGAAATTATATTTGTTCGTTATTATTTTATAATTGTTTTATTTATATTTATACACTGAACATATTAAAAAAAATAATTGACATTATAACTAATGTACAATTTTATTTTGGGAAAATATGACTTTGGGAAAAAAGTACTTTGGGAATGATACTTCTTTGGGAATACGATTTTTTGGGAAAAATCTACTTTGGGAAAATGAGTTTAAGAAAATTGACCCCCTACCAACAACATAATTATAAGAAAGAAAATGATTTTTAATAAAAGTTAAAATTTTTTTTAAATTTTTCTTTATTATATTAAGTTGAAGAACGACCGACCGACCCTAACAGTATTTTATAATACTCATATATATATGCACACTACACATACACATATATACTTACACATATTCACAAAATACATACACATGCACATACTCACACATATGCACTAAGCACATACACATGTATACTCACACATACATATGCACTTAACACATACACATGTATACTCACACATATATACTAAACACATTCACATATACACTTAATACATACACATGTATACTCACACATACAGTACATTCCACTTTTATTATTTTCAATAATTAATTAAATATGTGTTACAAAGATTTAACTAATTCCAGAAGAATTTAAATTATTAGAATTTTTCAAAAATCTAAGTTCTTTAAAAGTTGTAGGTGAGAGTGGGGCAAGATGGGGTCACAGGAAAAAATTGGACTCATTTTTGTTGCAACTCATAATGAGTCTATGTTAAATGACATAGAACGTGGCGCCATCTACGAGGTTCATTTTTGTTGCAGCTCATAATGAGTCACTTTTGTGACTCATTTTGAGTTCAGTTTTTTTCTTTGGGAATACGATTTTTTGGGAAAAATCTACTTTGGGAAAATGAGTTTAAGAGAATTGACCCCCTACCAACAACATAATTATAAGAAAGAAAATGATTTTTAATAAAAGTTAAATTTTTTTTAAATTTTTCTTTATTGAGATTAATTCTATAAATTCAAATGCAATGTAAAGTTAATATACCAATTTTTCTTTTGAGGATTTTTAAAATTCTATCAATTCATTTTGAGATATTATTATGATAAATATATCTAGCAATATTTAAATAAATTAGTTAATTAAAAAGACAGGGACAAATTTTGATTATTTGTTTGCGTTGTTTGTTATAACCGTTATATCTAATAATCACTAATAATGACAAGAAATATTGATAGTTCGGCGCCATCTATTAAAAAAATCGCCACAAATCGCGAAATGCGGGACATTCAAAATGTTAAATATTCAACTAATTACCCAATAATTCAATAACCTTGTTAGGAAATGAATATTTTTTCTCTATTAATAAATATTTTTAATATTAAAAATTTTAAGATCGCCAAAAAAACGCAAATACTGTTAATACTGATTCTGCTTCCTACATAAATTTAATAAGTGAGCGGCTTTACCCCGACTTCATGTAAGCGACTTTACCCCGAATGTATTTCTCACATTTCAGAATAGATTTAAATAAATCTTTTAGAAATCAAACAAAATTACATATATATTTCGAAAGAGGACATCCAATAGCATAAAAAAATTTGTCGAATAAATTAAGTCTTAAAAATAATAATAGAGAAACTTAAAAATACGAAGATCTTTTTTTCTTTTTTGCACTTCCAAAAACAATTGACCGTCACTGAATTTATGACGAATTCATGAAAGTAAACGAAAGTTCGTTAACATTAGTAGTATGTTAAGTACTATTCACAGTACAAATATCTCCATCTTAAGTTGAGTTTATAGCGTCAAATCCCTAGTGAGCGGGTTTACCTTGTGCGCGGGATTACCCCAGTCTCCCCTACATTAAAATTTTTAAGATTATTTCTGGAATCATTGATGTCAATAACAACTATTTATGCTAAAATTTTGAAGTTTGAAGCAATGCACAGACAGACATCTGATTTTATTAATCATTAATTTTATTAATTGCTATTTTAATTCTAGATTTAACTTTTAGAGATTTTTTGAGCATTGTAAAGGCAAAAGTTAAACAAGGTGTCTATTATTATTTCTGCTTTAGAAACTATCCGGTTTTTCCCAGTCTTGTCAAAATTTTTTAGGTGTATTTTTTTATAAAAAATATATAATTTTCTTAATAAGTATTAACGATAAATAAAACTTCAAATGGCTATGTTATAGTCAGCAAAAATATATATCCCCACCTGTATTGTTTCATATTCGACATGAGCTGCAAAACGTATTTGCAACTCAGTCTTATTTCTGCCTTTGAAGTGTATTATTAATTTCATTAATAAATTGTCACTCTCTGAAGTGAATAAAAGTAAATTGTGTCTATTTAATAAATTAGACCGTAACATTTTGGCGATCCTGCCAGGATAGCAACAAACGACGTAAAAATAATTCGTCAAACTGTGCTATCTTCGAGTGTGAACCTGTTTTTCCACGGAAAATATTCGAGTTCAATCAAAGGAGAAAAGGCTCCGTGGGTACTCTACGGATACCTTCGAGAAATTTAATACATCATATTAATTGAACTACTTGAGCTTGTCGACCTAGACAATAAGACTCAGAAGAAGACGACTTCTGGAGGAATTTCATTCAATTGGAGATCCAGGCAGATACGTCAGCCGCTTACTTGGGGGTGCTTTGCAGCAGTGACTACGGCCACTCTTCACACATCACCAGGGTCCAGAAGAAGCAGAAATACGTAAGATTTATTCAACGAATAAACTACATTTGAATATGTTTGATTAATTAAATGGTAACTAGACTACGCGTGTTAGTAAGTCTTAGTTTCCTTAACAAAATAAACTATTTCTCTGAATAACCTTGTTGTAAGTGTGTAGCCACTTGAACAAGTGAAGAGAATTAAAAACACATAACTTTTGTTACGCGAAACACCCGACAAATGTAAATTAAAATTTAGCATTCTGACATATTACACATATAGGTATTTTAAACACATAAACTATACATCTGACACAAACTCTGACTCGACTGACGAAAGTTTAAATATGGTGAACGAATCAAAAACTACCCTTAATTCACCTGGAACATCAACAACGCCAAACACGGAGCAGATTCTTTCATCTATTGTGAATCAACTTTCAAGATTAAATGTAGGAGTTTCGAGTTTAGTTCATGAAAATAATAACAGAAAAGATGAGATAGTAAAATTAGGCAGAGAATTAGGGTTAAATCCTACGGAAGAAACAGATAACGAATCAGAAAATGTATCTCATAACGAAAGTCATTTCGGTGATAACGAATCGCAATCCGATGTTCAACAACAAACAATTAGAATAAATCAAAACACGTTACAAAATCAAAATTTAGGAAAAATCGCAGCAAAAGATATAATTAGAACTATCAAAACTTTAACGGGACAAGACGATTGTGGAGTTGAAGATTTTATTAAAAACGTTAAAAGAGCAAAAGGACAATGTTACCAACCAGACCTATTATTAGATTTTATAATTTCCGAAAAAATTACTGGAAACGCAGAAAGAGCAATACGATACATAGATTTAGACAGCTATGCAAAACTTTTCAATGCTTTACGTGCAAATTTAACGCAAATTGGTTCAGTGTCAATGCTTCGATCAAAATTATTAAATTGCAAGCAAAATTCTACTGAAGATATTCAAAGTTTCAACAATAGATATAGAAAAATTTGTCACGAATTAAAGTATGCAATTCAATCAGAATACACAAAGCCTATTACACGAAAAGTTGCAATCGAAAACGAAGAAAAAGAAAATTTAAAAAGATACATGATGAACATTCGTCGAGATATAGGATTACAGATAAAGGCTCAACGACCGCTAAACTTGAATGAAGCTCAAATGCAAGCCATGGAATTAGAATTATGGTTTCAAGAAAGTGAAATACCAAAAACAGAATCAACAAGTAAAAATTTTCCACGATTTTCAATCACACCTACATTTAAAGGAATTTTTAAACCTTTTCAAAATTATCAGAATTTGTCAAATAATATAAATGCACCTGCAGTGCAACTTCCATCACAGATAAAGCAGGTATCATGTTACAAGTGTGGAAACATGGGACATATGGCAAAACAATGTACTAAATCAGCAAATTTTCGCGACGGCTTGTTGCCGAAGAGACCACCGGAATTAATCAGAGTGACACGCGAAGACCAAGAATTTTCAGACTTTCAGGCAATGACCGAGGAAGAAATTCAACACCACGAGCAATACGAAAAGAAGGTCGAATATCAACCTTGTGTGGACGATTACAATCCGTATACGGAAGAGCTGATAACGGAGAAAAATACAGATTATTAATAGACTCAGGAGCATCAGTTAACATAATAAAGGAAAATAAAATACCTAAAAACAATTACACGACTTTTAAAGTGAAAAAGAATTTTTATATGGGTAAAGATAAGTACCAATCAGAATATGTTGTTCTTTTAAATTATTTCGGCAGACAACAATTATTTCACATTGTCGATGAAAACTTCCCATTACCCGAGGATGGAATAATTGGATTACCATTTTTACAGCAATATGAAAAATACGCTATTACTCCAAAATTCCTTATTATAGAAAAATGGAAGACACCTTTACATGAAGATGGATATTTTGTAGAACAAAATAAAATGCGGATATGCAACATCATAATGAATAAAGAAGATGGTGATATTTTAATAGAAGACCACCCTAATATTCCCACCGCAGTTTATAAAATACAAAACGGAATTATGAAGGCACCTGTTTATAATTATTCTAATCAACCTTTAAAAGTTCCAAACAAAATTGAAGGAATACATATAGAGAAAAATGATTACGATATCACAAACGATAAAACACTCAAAAATAAAACAAAATTAAAAGCTGAAGAACTATCTGAACGATTAATTGATTTAAAAAATAAAACAAGATTATCTCATTTGGATAAAAATAC
The DNA here is from genome assembly GCA_032872475.1 of Leptopilina myrica (nomen nudum). Taxonomy (NCBI): domain Eukaryota; kingdom Metazoa; phylum Arthropoda; class Insecta; order Hymenoptera; family Figitidae; genus Leptopilina; species Leptopilina myrica (nomen nudum). Next base: position 51,989,898 of record CM065458.1, read on the forward strand.
AAAAGAAGATCTTTGGAGAATAATAAAAAACTATCACAGTAATTTTACCCAAGATAACGACGAAATTTCCTGCTCAAATTCGACTAGTAACAAAATTGTATTAAAAACTGGAAAAATAATCAATGACTTTAGAAAATTAAATGAGAATACAGATCGAGAAGTATATTCCTTACCAGTGATTGAAGACGTTCTTTCACAGTTAGGAAAAGCAAAATTCTTTTCAGCATTTGACCTGTCTCCCGAATTTCTCCAAATACCAATGGAAAAAGAAAGTCGAAAATATACAGGATTAAGCTCAACTAGAGGACATTATCAATTTATCCGAATGCCTGTTGGTTTAAACAATGCACCTGCCACATTTCAAAGAATGATGGACCACGCTTTTCAAGGATTAATTGGTGATGCATGTTTTTTATACTTAAATGACATCGTTGTTTTTGGATCTACAATAGAAGAACATAATAAAAATTTAACCAAATTCATGGAACGAATAAAAACATTGGGATTAAAATTACAACCGGATAAGTGTGAATATCTTCGGCCAGAATTGGAATACTTAGGACATGTTATTACAGATAAAGGAGTAAAACCAAATCCTTTAAAAATACAAGCAGTTCAAAATTTTAAAGAACCAAAAAACGTCACTGAAATACAATCATTTTTAGGATTAGTTGGATATTACAGAAAGTTTATTAAAAATTTTGCACACATAGCTAAACCATTATCAAGATTAACAGCAAAAGGAACTATTTTCAATTGGACAAAAGACTGTAGTACAAGCTTCAAACTATTAAAAGATTTATTGTGTAAATCACCAGTATTAAAATATCCAGATTTTAATAAAAGATTTGTTTTGACAACAGACTCCAGTAATGTAGGAATCGGAGCTGTTCTTTTTCAAGATGGACATCCTTGTTGCTATATTTCCAGACTATTAAATAAAGCAGAACAAAATTACAATACAGCAGAAAAGGAATTATTAGCAATCGTGTGGGCTACAAAAAGACTAAGGCAATATTTATTGGGACGGACGTTTACTATTCAGACAGATCATAACGCACTAATTTTGTTACATAATGTAAAAGATCCTAATTCAAAATTATTAAGGTGGAGATTACGCTTAGAAGAGTTTGAATATGATATAGAATATGTTAAAGCAAAAGAAAATAAGGCAGCTGACTGTCTTTCAAGGCTATTTCCAATACAAGACGAGAAGAGTGAAAAAGCCACACCAGCAGAAAATTCAGAAGACAATGAACTTAGTTCAACGAAAGAAGAAGAATATATGTCACCCGATATACAGAGGTTTGATGATATTCCACAGCCGAGAAATAATGAAAATTATATTAAAACCAAACAATACGATAAAACAGATGTTCTAACACAAAATTTTGTAAAATGGAAAAAGAATAAAGAAACTGTACATCTTACAATAAAACCTAACAATCAAGGAAAAATATGTAAAACAAGGATAACAAAAGATTTACCCCAATTCAAAAAAGAAAACTGGTTAAAATATTTTGAAGATCAAGTTAAAGAAGTTATAGATAAGAAACTGATTTCACCAATTCTAAAGTATCCAAAATTAATTTATCAATGGAAAGAGAAGCACGAAAAATGGTTAACTAAAATTACAGACAAATAATACAAGACAGTATTTACGACGACAAATAATACTATTACATCATACACACTAGGTTAATACAAGATTTAAATGTAATACACTGTTAGAAAAAAACCAAAATTGTATCTCTTAACTGTACTCCTAAACTAGATAGGATGAACACAAAATGTAAGCTACGATTTACTTCCAGACATAAATGACAGTGACAGTCACACATTTAAATTAATTGTTTAAAACAATATGTAAATCTTTAAGTTGAAAAATTAGGTCTAATATGTGTAACAATAAAATGAGTAATGTTCACGTCGTTATATCCTACGAAAGACAACCACATAGAAACTCAAAATTAAATATTAAACCTTATTTAAATAAAAATGTAAAACTTAGGTTTTAGGGACTAAACCCTATCTAGCGAGAGGGATGTTATAGTCAGCAAAAATATATATCCCCACCTGTATTGTTTCATATTCGACATGAGCTGCAAAACGTATTTGCAACTCAGTCTTATTTCTGCCTTTGAAGTGTATTATTAATTTCATTAATAAATTGTCACTCTCTGAAGTGAATAAAAGTAAATTGTGTCTATTTAATAAATTAGACCGTAACAGCTACAAAAATTCACATATTTTATGAAAATACTCTTTGATGGGTTTTAGTTTTTACTAATACTTTTAAGAGGGGTTCTACCAACTGGAAAAAACGGGAAATATGCAGGAATTTAATTTAATCGGGAAAAACTGTGAATTCAGCTTATGCAATATAGGTCTTATTTTAGATTTTAGCAATTATGATACAATTAGTTCGAATTCGACTTTTTAGTCGAATTAGTTAGTCAAAAATTAGTAGAAATTTTGGATTAACTTATAATACTATAATTAAATTTCTACAAATAATTGACAAACATTGTTTTCTGCATTTTAATTAATTAAAAATAAATTACTGGATGATAAAAAGTCAATCACTGATTTAAAATAGTAATATTTTTCTAATGAAATGGTTGATGGTAGCTAATTATTATTTTTTCCGGTCGAATTAAATTCCCCACTATTTCCCATTTTTTGATACTGGTAGAGACACTATTGAATGTATTTGAAAAAACTAAAACCGGTCAAAGACGGGTACGACAGCTAGTTTAACATAAAAGTAAACGTATTTGTTATAAACATTGATTAGCACCAAACTTTAACTTTTAGAATTTTTAGAAAATTTGAAATTTCAAAAAAATGTAAAGGGATATAAAGAATATTGGGATTATTGTGGAAGACTTAAAACATTTTTAATATATTTTAAAAATTTAAACAATTGAAGATTGGTGCTGTTTATTTTTTAGAACAATTCAATTATTAAATTTTGTGAATTATATTAAGAGCCAGTTTCACCAGCTTCTGATTAAAAGTTAATCAATTATTAAAGACAGTTTAAAGGCTTCTGATTGGTTAATTGAGGATTTAATCATTGATTAACTTTTAATCGGTCTTGGTGAAATCGGCTCTAAATATGTTTCGTAATTGATCTACAAAAATCGTGATATTTTCTACTATTTAACATTTCTGTGTTCTTAATTTTTTGCAAAAAATTACAAAAGTCTGACAGTTGTAATTATTATAATTATGTAACTATGGTCACTCCATACTACCTGTGCTGGTTTATGTTATGATCCCTTATATAACTTAGCTGGTTAATAAAGTACATTTTACTGCTCTAGGATAAAAATGAGTACTTTGTTCACCACTAGGGTATAAGGGGAAACTACGTTTACAGGTAGATAAATTGATCATAATACGCCTAAGTTGTATGAAAGATTTTTATTTTTTAATTTGCAATTAGCAATAAAAAAATTTTCAATTTTTTAACCAATTTCAAACAAATGCAGTTTTTAACAAGATATATATTATAAATAATTGAATTTTTTAATAATAGAATTTATTAGAAAATCCTTCTTCTTGCGATGGTTTTTTGTCGGTGAAATGGGTTGAAATAGAATGCCCTATACATATATTATTTATTAACAGGGAGTATAAAATATACTTACTTAGATATTCAGCTTATTAACATTAATATAAGCAACTCTAATAGATATGGGCAAATGCACGAAACTTTTAACTTTCATGATACTCAAATCTAACACTTTAAAGTATGTATTATTTTTAATTAAAACGTAATGTTACATTATATTTTGACGAATTATATACAATGCAACATTTATGTACATTATTAGAGCAAAATATTCGTTTGTAAATTAGTTTTATGAATTTAAACGTGAGAAAACGCTTAAATTTCATTTGTAACTCTGGCAAAAGTTTATATTCTTAATGACTTTATTTTTGCGGGGTGTAAAATATTACTCCAACTGCAAGGAAAATAGGTAACAGACATGTCTTTTCAAAAATTCGTTACCACCCCAAAAGTGTGCCATGACTATAATTGAAGAAATGAGGGTTTGATTGTGTGATACTACTTTTCAAGAAACTATGATTTAGTGTCTTCATATGAAAATTTTTAGTGCGGCGTAGGATGAAAATAAAATTTAAATGGAATTCTTAATAGATAATAAAAAACGAAAATTTTAAGACTTTTTTCGTAAATGTGCCACTAATTGTATTCATGTAAGAACAATTTGAAGATATTAATGATGATTTCATTTAAATTTATACATTTTTCAAAGGCACAACTGCAATTTTACTTCAAACAGGTCAATCTATGAAGTGGTCGAAACATTTTCTTATAGACATTCAAAGCTCAAGTATGCCGCTTAAGGAATTTGATTATAATCAATTTTATTAAGTTAAGAATGTGCTTGAAATTTAAAGATAAAATCTTAAAAATTAAAATCAGCAATTAGAAGTTTAATATTTCTGAAACTATGTATATTTATGTAATTTTATCTGCTAATTACGAAAATCACAGTGAAATTGTCAAAATATTAATTTTTTATGGAAAGAACCATAAAAACCTATAAATATCATGGTTTTTTTTGCATTTATCTCAGTATATATAAAAAATATCAAAAACGTTTCAAACAAAAGTTGTAGATCTCAATGAAATACTTTTTATATGTTGCTTACACTTTTTACCAAAAGTAAGTATTTTTTGAGAAAAATACAAAAAGTGTATAGTGCGACTATTACTTTTTTGTTTTTTAAACCTTGTTTCTATAAAAATATAAAAGTTTCTGTTAGAATACTCAGCTTATTAAACAAATGCAAGTTCCTGAAGTTCCTCCTAAAGTTTGATTATAAAATCAAACTTCAGGAGACTTAAAAGATTTTCTATTGACATTCAAAAAACCTGACGTTATTGTTGCTAACGCACACTGAAAAAAAGTGCTGTTGAATCAAATAGCTCCATGCTATTGAATTTCCCGTTATTGATTCAATGACACATTTATTAATCGAACAGCATATTGCTTAAAACGAAAAAATGAAACTGTTTAAATTAAAAGTTCGGTACTGTTAAATTAATGATATTCTACAAATTGTTTCTATAGTTCATCTATATATATAGCCACAGAATAATTTATTGTTTCTTTGACATTATTCATTTGAAGCATCTAATAGATAAATTTGAAGAAAATGCGTGTAAATTTAAATCAAATGAAAAGTTGTTTGCTTCAAAGCAGCGCGCTCTTGAAAATGAAAGCATATGCTTTTGTTTCAATGAGTGGTGCTATAGCGGACTGCCAATAGCATATGCTTTAAAAATAAGGACACTATGTAATTGATACATTGACAGGTGCTAAATTTATTGAAATACTTAACCGCACATATTTATATGTTTATTAAACCTGTCGTTTTTTAAATTCTTATATAAAAAAGTATTATTTAAATTGTTTTAAAGAATTTATGACTAGTTAAATATAAATTCCCTATATAAATTCCCTTATACACGAGAAAAATGTGAATAATGTTTATTGAAGTGATTTAAAGGTAAGTATTATTTTAAAAATTTCATTTTTTGCACTAAAAACGATAGTTTCTTTTCAAGTAGATGGTTCAGTGGAATTTTTACCTTTTAAGGTTATTGGAATTTGTCAAATTTTTTACTAATTATTATTTAGAATCTGAAATTAATAAGTTTTCTGTCACTTTTCAATTTTTTTTATTAATCTTGCAACAGCAAAGTTTAGATATTATTAAAATTTACCAACAAGAATCTCTAGATTAATTTAGTAATTTTGTTTTTCACAAAATATTAATTTTTTGTCACTTTCGAGTTTTATGGAGAAAAATAACTAAATTTTTTATAACTATTTATTTTTAATTATTACAAGTTTTTTATTTTATTACATAATTTTTATCTTATAAGTTGTTTTAATTTTTTCTAGTATTTTAAACTTTTAACTATTCAAAATATCAGGAAAAAATTGACAATATTTAAACAACATTCTTTTTTATCGGTTAAAATTTCACTGCTCCCTCTCTTTTTAAGACAATGTATTCTTACATTTGTTGTTAAACTACTAAGAACCGCTGTATTTTCAATTTTCTTTAAATTACCTAAATATTATTCAAGATGATGCCATAAGAAGTAGAAGTTCTGACGAAAAAACAGAAAAAATTGCAAAAAGAACAGGAGAAGAGAAGAATTGCAACCGCAAAACGTGAACGCGATATTCTTCGAAAGCGTAAATTACGTTAAGAGGAAAGAAACAAAACATTAAGCGACAAAATTAATAATAAGGAATGTAATGCGGAAAAGCAATCATTTGAGGGAAATATTCGTCGTTCCGATAGGCTTCAAACAGTTTCAACCCCATCCACAGTGGTCCGGCGTTCGGTTAAAAGTCTATTTTTACAATAGTCTTTAAAATAAAAAATTCTTTTTAACATCAATTCTTGATTATGTAAAGTATATTTTCTAAAAGTATTAAATACTTTTAAGCACTTACGCACACAAATTATCAAGTTTGAAAATAAGAATTGACGTATCGCCTATGTAATAAAAATATTAGATATTTTTCCATAACCGTATTTTATAAGATTATTTCTTTGATTAAAAAGTTTTAAATAACTATAAATTATAAGTCAATAAAACATTTAATCTTTTAAGTCGTTGTATAGATTAGACACTTACTTAATTAGCAAAATTTTGATGTAATTTTTAAAAACACCAATTTTCTAGTTGATTATTCTGAACCTTCCAAAACCTTCCAACAAAAATCGATATGGATGTTACTAGTGCACAGCTGTTCTTTAATTTCCAATTAAAATTGCGTGCGGAAACGTGCGGAATTGGAAATTAGGATATTTTTTTGGAATCAACGCAATCTACCGAATCTGTATTGTCGTTATGTTTCGCTTTATTGTCGACCGCCTTGTTGGTTCCGCCATTTTGAATTTTCAAATTTTGACTTCAGATTGGTAATCAGCGACCACAAAAACCCTTAGATACTAAGATTTATCAAAATTAATTTTTTTTCAAATGTCGACCGTGATATTAGATCCGTCATTTTGAATTTTTTAACTTTGACTTTAGATTCGTAATCAGCGACCCCAAGAACACGTTAGTAAACGTTTGTAGCGCTAAAGAATAAGTTTCAGATTTTTGTCCGCTGACTGCAGCAGTCCGGTTCACTGATACATCATATGACCAAACTTTGAGGCGACAGAAAAAAAACGAAGCAAATGTTTGTCAAAATTCGAACTCTAATATTAATAAGTATATTAAGTTAAAAAATATGTCTGTAAGAAATCCTAAACCTTTGCAACAAACAAAATCGAAGCTTATTAATTTGTGCTGTAAAAATGCAACTAAAGTTGTACGTAGAAGAGAAGAAGCATTACGCCGAAAAGTTAAAAGGTTGGAAAATATTGTGGATCAACAAAGAAAAACAATTAAACATTTGCAAATAAAATATTTCAGAAAATAAGAAGAAGATAAGGTTTTTTCAATAATTATTTTTTAAAATTTTGCAAAATTCCGAGATGAGCACCAATCCCAGAACATTTATAGATTTACCAAAAATTTTCGACTCAAAATATTCTTTTCTTTAGAAATGAGACGTCGATCACGAAACCATTATTTTTCCCGGATGCTCTGTAAATCTAAATGTGTGAAAATTCACTTATAACGTAGAGTAAGTGAGATTTCAAAAATTCAGATTTAGAAAGTGCCCTTAAAAAATAAATTGTAAAACTATTTTTAATTACGATTTTTAATGAAATCCTATCTATTATTTTTAATAAAAGAAAAGTGGACATTGTTTCTATTTATTGAACACAATTTAATAATAAATTTTTATAAATACAAGATTGAATATTATTTTCAATGAATACTCTTTTTTTATTTTAAGATATTAATTATTAACTTATTAAAATTTATTTTTTATTTTATTGTTTATTTATTTGTTTGTATTCATGCTATTAGAATATAATAGATTTGGAATTAATAGTCAAATAATTGAAAATTATTAAAATCTTCCCGCATGCGTAAACACATGTGAGCCATTTTACGTGTAATGCCCTAAGTTGAAATTTCAAATTCTTGAAAAAAATTGATTTCGGGAAATTTGTTGTTCTATCAAGTAGAAATGTGCCCCAAAAAATATTTTTGACTTTTTCGAAAATTTGAAGGGGGTAGAGGGGGACCACTTTGACCAATTTTGCTACCACCGGCTACTTTGTGAATTTTTTGTGAACGTACTTTTAATGGAAAAATTTTTTGAGAATATGTTTCGAAAAGGTTTTTTCGTCCTCTTTCCAATGGTGAATTTTATTTTTTAATATTTAAAACATTTACCCCAATTTTTGATAATTAATATTTAAATTTAAATTTCCCAGAAATCGATCCGTTTTATTTGAATTTGAAAATAAATTATTGCAAACGAAAGCTGAGGTTTTTTCTTATGCGCATGTAAATTTTCAGAATTTTCTTTTTTTCGACCATCACATTTTCGTAAATGAATAGAAATTTACAGTTTTTTATGAAAATGGTAAATTGAAGTGTTGAATTTGGTATCTATACCTAGTATACCTGAAAGTATGTGAAAATAAGTGAGTTTAAAAGTAAAACAATATGTGACTTTCTGCATAGTGTTGTCAATGCTTTCTTGGCACGGTCTGCGCGTGCGCGGAGAGCAATCGTCTGACATCGCGAAAAATTTAAGTGTTTGACTATATCAACCACACGGACGATGAAGAAGTTTTTACCCTTTCTTCTTGTAATTTTATGGAGGAAAGGGAAAAATTTCCCCTTCCACATGTTGAAGGTCCAATCGCTGATATGAGACTTCTTCATCGTCAGTGCTGTTGATATACTCAAACAGTTTATTTTTCGCGACACGTCAAAAATGCTATTTTACAGGTCATTTGAATTAGTTGTTTTACTAATTGCTATTTATTTATCACACTCAAAAATGATTTTTTTGGAAACTTTGACACTCTAATTTATCATTTTTATAAAAAAAAGTTTTCTAATGCTAATTTTTGTGAGAGGAAAATATGTATAAAAAATGTGATTTTAGTGCTTTGTTTGTTTACATTTTGCTTTGTTTACATTTCACAACTTGGACATGCCCTTAAAGCAAAACCTTCATAAGTGGATATGGAACACCTTAAAAGATGCCATTCATTCCCAGTGGGGTTGCTCTAAGTATTCCCAGTCATCCAGAGTACACTGAAAGAAAACGTATATTTAATTTTATAGTATTTTACAAATTGGGGAACAAGTGCAACATACAGAAATTTTGATACAAAAAATATTGAACTTTAAATAAATTTATGTGGAATTAACTATAATTATATCAAATATCAAGAATTTAAATTCAATTTTAAATATTTTAATATAACTTTACTAAATTCTACCAATTTTTTTTAATGTTTAGTATTTTCTATATCAAAATTTCGGTTAGTTGCACTTTTTCCCCTAATTGTAAAATACTTTTACAAAATTTAATATACATTTTCTTTCAGTGTATGGATTGCCTTTAATTGGTGTGGGTGGTATGGTTGAGAAAGGATTTGCAAAAGCGCACATTTTCATCGCTAGGCGGTATTGCACACTACTTACAAAAGGATCGATTAATATAAGGAAATTTTATTAGAATTTCATACCTTCACTTTTGCAGTTAAACAAGTAATCCTTTAAAGAGTTTAAAAACTTGCGCGGCTCTTCTAGTATTATTAATCAGAATAAACAAACATAACATTAAGTTGTAAATCGTAAATACCAATAGCCTACAACATATTCAATAATTGAATATTCATACAACGAAGTACACATACATCAATACAAATTTTATAAATAATTTTTAGAATTTTATAATTATTATATACCTTATGCAGAAATATTAATTTAAAAGGCATATATTCTATTATAATTATCAATAAACACGAGGATACAGTATAATATTAATTTTATGAAGGATTGGTATAAGCGTGCATTTTCATCGCCAAGGCGGTATTGCACACTATATGAAAGGATACATATGAAAATGGAAAATGTATTTCAATAGTACTCATTAGTGGAAATTTGGAAGCAATTCTGCGTTCTTTAGGATATAATATGTTTCGAGTGCCTTTTAAATAAACATGTACTACATATGGATTTTCTGTAATATTTTTAAGAAAACATTAATTCTCAATTTCAAATGACAGTTACTGTGAGTTTAACATAATATATATATTAAAAATTTTACAGTATGGTTCTTTGCATTTAAAGTAAGCATTTTTTAAATAATGTGAATAATATCATTTTATATATTCATCCTGAATAATAATAATAATAATTTGTCATTGGAAATGTACATTTGAGTCTATTGGAATATCAAAAGTAAAGGATTGCAAAATTGATGATGTTAATGGATAAGGCAGACTTTTTATTATCCTTCTCTTAAAGCAAAAGCTTAGGGAGTGGATATGGAATACCTTAAAAGATGCCATCCATCCCCAGTAGGGTGGCCCTAAGTATTCCCAGTCATCCAGAATATGGATTGCCCTTAATGGGAGTGAATGTAATTATTGAGAAAGGATTTGTAAAAGTGCACAGTTTCATCGCTAAGAGGTATTGCACACTACTTACAAAAGGATCGATTAATATAAGGAAATTTTATTAGGATTTCATACTTTTACTTTTTTAGTTTGAACAAGTAATACTTATAAGAATTGAACAACATGCATGACTCTTTTAGTATTATTAATCAGAATAAACAAACATCACATTACGTTGTAAATAGTAAATGTAGATTGCGCATAACATTTTTAATTATTTAATGTTGATACAACAAAGTACAAGTATATCAATATATATTTTTGTGTTGTCAGAATTTTTTAAACATTGTTTATGTAGCAATCTTAATTTAAAAACATGTATTTCGTTATTGTTATCAATGGATACGAGTGCATAGAGGCGCATTATTATTACTGTTATGTCACTTGATCGTACTGTCATTTATAGAAAATGATGATTAATCCAACAGTATTTAAAATGAAAAGACATTTTTATTTTAATGAATTGTTACTTTTCGAAACGTCATTTTGACGAATTGTCAGTTGATCGATGCGATATGAATACAAATTGTCACATTCGTTACAGCAATTATGTTATTTTTCCAAAATGATATGTTTACTAATTCTTATTGTTGGGGAGTGTTACAAGGAAAAATAAGTTCACAAATATTTCATGAACTAGTACATCACTTTTGGATCAGACACAAAGTTCTTTAAAATCAATAGACACGGTTTGTCAAAATTTCATGAACTCCTTTACTAAAAACATAGTACAGTTGCCGAATTTTTCGTGGAAGTTAAAAAAATATTTTAAAAAGAATAAAAAATAATTTTCATAACCAGATTTTTTTGTAGTACACCCAAAAAAAGTATTTTTAAATTAAGAGAATTCCTCTTCTTTTGCAGCATTTTTTCCTATTATATACGGGCACCAAAGTTTTCTTTTCTAATTGAGAGGATTTTCCTTTATTATATTTGTTATTAAATGTCACTTTTTAGACAGGTTAAAGCTGCTTTCAGAAAAACTAAAAGCAACTTAAAAATCTTCTTTCTAGTATAAATTTATTTCATTTTTAGAGGAATAATTGCAGTCAAAGAATAAATATTAAAATTAATCTTTTAATTAAAATATTTTTAAATATGAACAAAAATTCCTCTTTCTTTTAGATGAATATTCGTAAATTGAACAAAAAAAGTAAAAATAATTGTTAAGCGGAATTTTCTTTTCACTCTGAGATTTTATTTTTCTCGGTGTATTTAATTTAATTTGATAACTATACACTATTTCAAATACACAAAAACCTATTCGCACCAATCACACAAAGAATACACCAATTTTTCGCCATTAAAATTCGCAATTCGCTTCACAGGATTCGAACATAGTACCTATACTCTATAACACAATTGTCCTAACAACTAACCGGCACGGTTAAATCTAGATTTACACTGTACTTCGACAAAGTACACGATTAGCTTTAGTCAACTGTGGAGCTTAGGTCCGTGCAAAGTAGAAAAAGACTCTTAATAGTAACATTTAATTCATTTTTACGAATCATTTGTTTCACAAACGAACTTAGACCACAAAAATATTCACTAAATACACAAACCAATACACTTACGAACAAATATCATACATTTATTTGAAATAATAACTTTTAAATCAAAGCCCGAATGTAAACATCTACTGACTAATGAATGCTTGATCAGCCATATTTGATGTGCATAACGAACTATGCGTCCTAATGAAAGTCGCGATGCAACAGTTCATGGTTTTTTCGTGCACTTGTATCTTAACTTTTCGACCAACTACTTTTCCTCACACTGTTCGTGAATAATCCATTAACTTTGTTTCATTTTTTCATTAAAGTTTTTCATTTATAACCAAAAGTGAATGAAAATTTTGTGTTCCATCCAAAAGCTATGTATAAGTTCACGATAGATTTGTGAAATTATTTCGAATTATAATTTATACGAATTTCCATCACATTGAATTTAAAAGACTTAGAATTTCTTCAAATTATAATTGAGCTCCCACAGGCTATAACTCGATCTGCGCTCGGACGCAAGCGCTAGTACCTGTCGGGGAGCAGCGAGCGCCTCTGCGCCACTCAATGCCCAATTGACGAAAAGTTTGAAACCGAAGAACTTAAAAATAATTTAATTTTAATTAACATGAATTTCTGTTAAACAGAAGTATGTCGGGAAAGAATATTAATTCGTATAAATTTTTGTTTATTATAAGTAGCACTTATAAAATTTTAGGTTATAAAAGTTATGTATTGTCACATTGGTATATATTTTAATATAAAATGGACGAAGTTTTATTTAATCAAATTAATATTTGACAGATGGTCTATTTACGAACTCTGCATTAGTATAAATGTTTATTTTTACGAATTAATGTTTGATAGATGTTTTTAAACACCAAATATTCATTTGACTAAAATTATATATGGCTCAACAGACAACAGTCAAAAATATTTCAGCGCGCAATTTGAAATTGACCAATCACAAATTTCTTGATAATTTTTAAAATCCTGGTAGAAATGTTTCTAACAGTTAATAGTTTGGCTATTTGGAAGTTTTATCAAATGATATTTAGGAGCTTTAAGAATTATATCAAATAACAATTCTTACAAATAGAAATTCGGGCAATAAAAGAGTTGTTTTAAAGTAGTTCTCTCTCTCTCTCTTTATCTCATTTGCAAATTTTGAGAAGATGTTTCTGCGGGAGCCCTTTAAATGTAGTAGAAATTTCAAAATGCTTTGCAATTCTTAATTTTGAGTTATTTAAGTTCAAACTTTAACTTTTACATGGAACAATGTTAAAAATAAAAATTATTAACCACAATAACTCAATTTTTTGACATGGCAAGGGAGTTAGAAATTTATACCACTTTTATAGGGAATCTAATGAAACATTTCCTTAAAGTTTGAAAAAAATGTATTGAAAATATATTTTTTTAAGATTGATAGTCGGAGAACTACCTTAATGATAGAACCTTCAAATATAAATTTAATTGTTAAAAAAATTTACTAAATTGAAATTAATTTAAATAAGAGTGCAGCAATTTATAAACTCTACAACCTAACAATTATTATAAATATTATTTATAAGCAATAGAAATCAATACACTCCAAAATTACCATAATATATATAGATATATGTTTACTATAGTAATTTTTGCATAAATAACAAATCTCATGAGTGATAAGTCATGAAAATGTCTTTTCGGAAAAATATTAATTCGCGAATGTTTCTTTCGAAAAACTGTTGATTTGATGAAGTGAAAATGCAAACAAATAACGTTTTTCCAAATAATAAAAATTTGTAAAAATGTCCTTTCGGATAAATAACATAACTACTCTTTGCGAATGTAACAATTCTTAATGAGGTCGCTTTTAAACAAATGACAAATTCAGAATATATCGATTCGTAAAAATAACAAATCGTTATAATGACACTTCCTTATAAATACAGTTAATATATTTATCACACTTTGAAAAAAATGCCAGTTTGGTCAAATGACATGTGGGGAATATTCATGCACCTCGAGAATATTACATATAGCAGTTACTGTAAATTAAACATTATATATTTAAATAAAAAAATTTTCAGTATGTTTATAAGCATTTGAAGTAAGCAGTTTTAATTATAGAAACTATTTACTATACTACTATATACTATATACACGGAAAAAAAGTACGTGAAATTTTCATTGACTCGGTACTTGAATTTTGGATACGACACAAAATACTAGAAACAGTCTAGTACTTTTGCATGAGAGTTTCAAAAGCAGTTAATGAAAATTTCTAGTACCTTGCTTGAGAATTTCATTGACTTTCACAAAAATTGTATATTTCTGTAAAATAAAAACATAATTTCCACTTGTTCAGTTTTTCTGAAATTCACTCATTCATTCACATATTTGGATAATTAATCACACAAACAGAAAACTATTATTATTGTGTCACTTTTCGATGTTTATCAACACTTATGAACTAACCTATAACACACACATATATTTACGTATAACTTAAATATAAACACACACTTAACACTTAAAAGTACGTATCGAATTGTTCTTATATACCACATGGTGAAATTTTTCACTACTTAAGAGACATGCTATTTCACTGAAAACTGAGAATTACATAACATTCTGTTTTGTAAGAAACACAACATAAATTTTTTTTGAAAGTCAATTCATGAAGACAAATATATATTAACACTATTTGTTTTTCACAAAATAATAGTATATTCACATCTGAAATAACCACAAATGGAAACAGACGATCAGCTGTCATTTACCTTGGATAGAAACGCGCAACACACACTGCGCATGCTCTCCAGAATTTTCAAGCGCAGTCAACTAATCTTTCACGTACTTTATAAAACTGAACACATGACTTTTGGTTAAAGTTTAAAAAACACTGTGCCCCATAATAGTACTAGAATAATTCTAGGACTTTCTTATATTTTCTAATAAAAAGTATATGATACCTCCTTGTATTTTGTGTCCTATCCGAAAGTATAGCACTTTCAAGGAATGATTCACTTACTTTTTTCCGTGTACTATATACTATATAAACTATAGAAACTATATAAAATGTGTATTAAATTTTGTAAAAGTATTTTACAATTAAGAAAAAAAGTTCTACAAACTGAAATTTTGATACAAAAAATGCTTAATTGAAAAAATTTATGTGGAATTAACTATAATTATATCAAATATCAAGAATTTAAATTCAATTTTTAATATTTTAATATAACTTTACTAAATTCTACCAATTTTTTTTAATGTTTAGTATTTTCTATATCAAAATTTCGGTTAGTTGCACTTTTTCCCCAAATTGTAAAATACTTTTACAAAATTTAATATACATTTTCTTTCAGTGTATGGATTGCCTTTAATTGGTGTGGGTGGTATGGTTGAGAAAGGATTTGCAAAAGCGCACATTTTCATCGCTAGGCGGTATTGCACACTACTTACAAAAGGATCGATTAATATAAGGAAATTTTATTAGAATTTCATACCTTCACTTTTGCAGTTAAACAAGTAATCCTTTAAAGAGTTTAAAAACTTGCGCGGCTCTTCTAGTATTATTAATCAGAATAAACAAACATAACATTAAGTTGTAAATCGTAAATACCAATAGCCTACAACATATTCAATAATTGAATATTCATACAACGAAGTACACATACATCAATACAAATTTTATAAATAATTTTTAGAATTTTATAATTATTATATACCTTATGCAGAAATATTAATTTAAAAGGCATATATTCTATTATAATTATCAATAAACACGAGGATACAGTATAATATTAATTTTATGAAGGATTGGTATAAGCGTGCATTTTCATCGCCAAGGCGGTATTGCACACTATATGAAAGGATACATATGAAAATGGAAAATGTATTTCAATAGTACTCATTAGTGGAAATTTGGAAGCAATTCTGCGTTCTTTAGGATATAATATGTTTCGAGTGCCTTTTAAATAAACATGTACTACATATGGATTTTCTGTAATATTTTTAAGAAAACATTAATTCTCAATTTCAAATGCCAGTTACTGTGAGTTTAACATAATATATATATTAAAAATTTTACAGTATGGTTCTTTGCATTTAAAGTAAGCATTTTTTAAATAATGTGAATAATATCATTTTATATATTCATCCTGAATAATAATAATAATAATTTGTCATTGGAAATGTACATTTGAGTCTATTGGAATATCAAAAGTAAAGGATTGCAAAATTGATGATGTTAATGGATAAGGCAGACTTTTTATTATCCTTCTCTTAAAGCAAAAGCTTAGGGAGTGGATATGGAATACCTTAAAAGATGCCATCCATCCCCAGTAGGGTGGCCCTAAGTATTCCCAGTCATCCAGAATATGGATTGCCCTTAATTGGAGTGAATGTAATTATTGAGAAAGGATTTGTAAAAGTGCACAGTTTCATCGCTAAGAGGTATTGCACACTACTTACAAAAGGATCGATTAATATAAGGAAATTTTATTAGGATTTCATACTTTTACTTTTTTAGTTTGAACAAGTAATACTTATAAGAATTGAACAACATGCATGACTCTTTTAGTATTATTAATCAGAATAAACAAACATCACATTACGTTGTAAATAGTAAATGTAGATTGCGCATAACATTTTGAATGGCTTAATATTCATGCAACGAAGTACCTGTGCCCGAATACTAACTATAATAAAATTTTAACAATAGTTATTTTTTAAAACATTTGCTTATATAAGAATATTAACTTGAAGTTCTATTAGCACTTTGTGTTTTTCATTTCATATTAATATAATAGTAGTGACATTAATGTATTTTAACAAAGTTTGAAGAAAAGGAAGTTTTAGGTTATAATCTGTAACAAAAGGTGTACTTTGGATGTTATTGTTTATAAAGGATTTGTAAAAGTGCACATTTTCATCGCGAGGCGGTATTGCACACTATTTACAAAAGGATAGATTGAAATAAAGCAATTTTGGTTAGGATAAAAAACAGTTATAAAGGATTGGTATAAGTGTGCATTTTCATCGCAAAGCGGTATTGCTCACCTTAAAAAAGGATGTTTCTTAGGACGGAAATAGTTTTGAAACCATGTTGATGCTCAATTAAATTGCCAAACTACCCTGTAATAAAGGGTGAATTGAGGTGGATTGACAGTTTTATGCCTTTTAATTCCAAACCAATACCGTTTTTGACCGTAATCTTAAATCTTAATGAATTTTCTTTCTATTGTTAAATTGTTTATTTCTATCTAATTTAAGTCTCTTTAACCACGTGATTAGAATCTAAATTCGTCTTAATGCCGTTTTAAGTGCATTAAAGGTGATTTAATTTCTTGACACGTGGTTACAGAGAATTAAATTGGATGGAAATGAACAAATTAACAATAGAAAAGTAATTCATTAAGATTGCGGACAAAAACGAAAAGGGTCTTAAAATTTAAGGGCATAAAAGTGCGATTTTACTTTAATTCACTCCTTATTACTGGGTATTCATACTACAAACATATTTTAAAAGAAATTACAGACACTCATGACTTAAGCCTATCCACAACATGAAAGAATTTTCGTAGCATCAAAAAGAAAAACTTAGAAATTCTACTTGTGCGATTCCATGGGAGATTTTAGTCTTTTCAGAGTAAGTAAACCAATTGCAATGAAATTCAGGAATTTTAATCTACACATAAAAAGAAATGTTTCCACTAAATATTACGTCAAAACATTCAGTAGATTTTGAGATGTCAAAATTTTTGAAAAATTTTGAAAACTTTATATCTCTTTTCCATTTTAATCAAATCACTTAATTCTTTTTATAAAAAATTTAGCATATAAAAAAGAAAAAATGTTTACACTATGTTTACACAAAATTTTTGTAAACAAAAAAGTTATTAAATAATAATTGAATAACTTTTGAAATGCCCCACGAAATTGAATGAAACAAACACTAAAATAATCTTACCAGTGATTTCGTTAAGATTCCGAAAGAAAAATAGTACACTTCGTATTTCTTCATATAATATATATTGATATTTTTGTTTACTTTTAAAAGTAAACATTAGAAGTTTTTGCTACATGGCGTGCAAATATAGGTGCGCGCGCAGACCTCTCTTTCTAATCATCTACGAATGTCCGGTTTTGGATAGACAGGTCTGCGCGCGCACCTAAATTTGCACGCCAAGTAGCAGAAACTTCTAATGGTTACTTTCAAAAGTGAACAAAAATATTAATATATTATATGAAGACATTCGAAGTATACTATTTTTCTTTCAGAATCTTAAAAAAATCACTGGTAAGATTATTTTAGTCTTTGTTCCGTTCAATTTCGTGATGCATTTCAAAAGTTATTAAATTATTATTTAATAACTTTTTTGTTTATAAAAATTTTATGTAAACATAATAAAAACATTTTTTCGTTTTTGTATGCTGAATTTTTTCTAAAAAGAATTAAGTGATTTGGTTAAAATGGATAGGAGATATAACGTTTTCAAATTTTTTCCAAAATTTTGACATCTTAAAATCTACTGAATATTTTGACGTAATATTTGGTGGAAACATTTGTTTTATGTGTAGTAAAATTGCTGAATTTCATTGCAATTGGTTTACCTACTCCGAAAAGACTAAAATCTCCCATGGAATCCCACACATATCAGAATTGCAATAATTCGACATTTATTTTCAACGAATTATTATCACATAAATTATTATGAAACTTAAAATATATATAATCGAATTATAATCTGACAGAATTGAAATTTACTAAAATTTTGACGTAGAACCATTAATATATACTTAATATTATATTTTAAATCATTTCTATTTCACCATATTTGTAGTTAATCTTATTTGCGTATAAGTGTATGTCCAAAATACTGAATTTATAAAATATCTAAGTTTTGAAACTTCTAATTTCTAAAGCACTTAACTTTTAGAATCAAATGTCGAATTTTCATTTGTCCGAACTTTTTTTGTCATAAGAGTTTACTGTCTATGTTTTTAGTTGATAAGATAGATTTAAATCAATCACAACAATAAAAAATACAGGTAGTAAACTTTCGTGACATAAAAATATATGACAAATGATAATTCGACATACTAAAAGTTCATTGCTCCACAAATTCGATGTTTTATAAATTTAGTACTTTAAATATAAACAAACGAAAATAAACTGATAAATCTTTTAAATTTTAATTCCTTGATATACATTTTTCTGTACTTTAATTTTCTTTAAGCAAAGTTTCTATTTTCCTTAAATATATATTATAAAAAATAAGAACAATTACAAATTCTATACTTGCATATTTTTCTACTTAAGAATTTTTTTAAATTTAAATACAGTTAATTTAAAAAGGTTTTTTATAAATAATTCTTTGGCTCTAAAATCAGAAGTTTTTAAAAAAAAATATTGATCATAAGTTTTAAAATATAATAGTTCAGAAGATTTTATATGTCATTGTGTATTTTAAAAATTCTTGAAAAGAGGATTTCAGATTTAAAAAAATATAGGTAACTTCTTCCTACAGAGGGCGCTTTGTCGAGTGGTAAAAATTACTTTCAATTACGGTTTTCATTGTAGCTCACCTAAGAATTAACTAAAAAAAATTAAACATAATTTCAAACTAGGCGACTTAATACAGGATCTAAACCTGGAAATACTAAAACAACATACAAAATTTAAAAAATGTCAAGCTTTCGAACGAAAATGTGAAAAACACAATTTTTTTACCATAAATGATTCACAAAAACTATAATTTTAAATATTAGTAGTAAATCAAAGGTTAAGGTCCTTTATTAAGTCGTCCATTTTAAAATGATATTAGATTCTTTTTAGTTTAGATGACTTTGTTATTAGATACAATGACAACCAGTAATTTTTACCAGTCGATAAAAAGCCATCTGTAGAAGGATGAACTTATACTTCTTCTAGTTTAAAATTCTTTTTTCAAGACTTATTAACATACACAATGACATGTAAAACCTTTTAATCAATTATATTATAAAACTTGACAGCAAAAAAATTTTGATAAACTTCCAATTTTATGGCTTAAAAAAGTTACAAGACGCCTTAAGTCATGCGTCTCAAAATTACACAATGTTTTAAATAATAAATTTATAGTCAGGTTAATATTTTTCCCAAAAATCCAATATAGGATCCTTCATAGATATCTACTTAGTATCCTACAAAGAATCTTCTTAGATAATTTTCAATAGCCTGCTTTTATTTCTATAGAAGACATATACCAATTTTTTTTAATTTGTTATAAAATCCTACGTAGGATCCATCATTAGACACCAGCATGGAATCCTTGAAGGAATTTTCAGTCGTAGTGTATTCCCTGCTTTTTGTTAGATTCAACAAATTTTAAAGCCTCTTTCTTTCTTCATTTAAAGTTCTGCGATCTTCTTGAAGAACCTCGCAGCCTTTCTTTCTTTGATTCTGAAAAAAAATTAAAATAGTTAATTTAATCTGATTTTTAAAAATCTATTTATACTTTCAATTTTATTTTATATTTGATTTATATAGAGAAGATTGTAAAATCTTTAATTTTAAATTAAAGGGGAATAATTTAATACTAGAAAACAAAACAAATATAAACATTTCATCTAAATATTTGATATAAATATATTTTACATTGTTAATAATTATTTAACAAATTATTTTTTATATTCACTATTGTTTAAACAGATTCTTTTAATAAACCTAAATTAAAAAGTAACTTTGAAAAAAAATGTTTGATGCAGAGGAATCATAGTTAACTATTTATTAACAAGTATTGTTAAACAGAAAATTAAAGCCAGTCAAGCCGTCAAAAAGTGGAAAAAAATAAAAGTAATTTTTAATTTT
The DNA here is from genome assembly GCA_032872475.1 of Leptopilina myrica (nomen nudum). Lineage (NCBI taxonomy): Eukaryota > Metazoa > Arthropoda > Insecta > Hymenoptera > Figitidae > Leptopilina > Leptopilina myrica (nomen nudum). Next base: position 52,010,853 of record CM065458.1, read on the forward strand.
AAAAGATACTACTCATAGGTAATATGTTAATTAAAAATTCTAACTTTTTTTCACTTTTTGACGACTTGTCTTGAATTTTCTGTTCACACGCAAATCGAGTTATTGCTCCTGGAGGCTCCATTATTTAATGCTTTACAATCTATCTGAAGATCATTTTATAATAATTTAAACTGATTTAAGACATGTCTTGTAACGGAATAAGAAAAGAAACGTTCTTTTTTAAAGAAAAAGAATAGTATTAATTTATTATCAAACATACAATCAACTTGATTAAAGATTGTAAGCTGTAGATATCTTTAGAAAATAAATTGTAAAAAAACCCACTGTTTGGCGTGGCGTACAGCGCGAGCAGCTTTCACGTGATTTTAGAAGATTTGTAAAAATTCATTAAACTAATCAGACCCATTTTGAACTTTTGGGAAAATCTTTTGTATAATAAATTTAAAACATATTTTAAAATCGTGCCTAAAGTTAGGAAAAATTAATCCATTTTTAAAAAATTTTACATTGCTTAAACATCTAAAGAAAACTAAAATTTTTATTTTTTGACATATTCTATCTAAAATCGATATTTTTAAAATTTATAACCTATTAAAAATAGGTCAACATTCTCAATTCGAAAAATTTAAAGATTCATAACTTGAAAATTTGGACAATTAAACAAAAATAAAAATTACATATTTTATGTTTTTTCAAAGAACGAGAAAAAAATTTAATCACAAAATAAAAAATCACTAGAAATTTCATATGAAATTACCTTTATAGATTGAATTATATTTCCAAATATGAGTTATTAAAAAATCTATTTCTTTAGTCATTATGACTGGTTACACGAAAAATTTCTGAATTGCACCAGAACACTTGATTCGAGAAAAAGTTGATTTCTGATTCTTCCCTGCACGGAAAAAATTAGTTGCTGAAATTTTCCTCTACTTTGTAGAAGACTCTCGGATATAGTCGAAAGTATTTAAATTTTTAAAATCACTCTGTTTTAAAAATCATATTGAAATAGAAGAAAAAATGTACTACATTCAAAGAGAATTTAGAAAAAGGATTTGAAACTTTCAGCGATAGTCGAGGAAAATAAAAACACAGCCAGCGCGATCGATTCAGCGACAGTCGAGGAAAATGAAAACACAGCCAGCGCGAACGATTCAGCGACAGTCGAGGAAAAAAGACGTGTCCGAATTTTCTTCTACAGTATTCTAAACTTTCAACGATAGTCGCAGAAAAAAAAAAATTTTGCGGACCAGTAAAAAAAATTCTTTCGGTTCTTATTTATTTCATTCCTTATATTTAATTACAATCCTACATTTATACATAATCACGACATTCATCACATGTAATTTGACACTATTTAATCACTAATCACCTACCTAAAACTAAATAGCTAACACCAATACGCATATTATCCTACACTTTCGTTGTTTCGCACGCTATATGAATCTACTTTTTCATCGTCCTTATATACTAAATGGAACCTTTCTTTACCGCTTGCGAGAAAAAGTGCAGTATTTTGAAAATTAAAAATCTCAAATATTTCTCTTCAACATATTTTAGAATTTTAAAGAGTATTTCAGTATACGTTAAGGACTATTTTACAATTATTTTTAATTTATTAGATGAACAGAAAAATGATAATATTTATTTAAAATAATAATTAATCCAATAAAATTATTTTCTGTTCATTATTGTAAAAACGTATTTAATGATTAATAATTATATTTACAAAAAGATTTTAATCCTCTAATATAATTCACAAACACTGTACACAAGAATTTGTAAATGAACGGTATTAAAATGACTGCAGGTCGCGTTTATCGCCTGAGAGTATGCGTATCTTTTCTGCGCACCGTTTTCCTCGACTCGTCGACGAAACTTTCTATCAATGTGTTACAATAATTCCACGACTTTTTTCCGCTACTAGGTTTATAAAAAGTCCTCGACTTCTTTTAGAGAATTTCTGTTAAAATCATAGAGTATTTCTATAAGTTTATAAAGTATTTTTTCATATCCGAAAGTCTTCGAGTGGTAGCTGAAAACTTCAGCAACTAATTTTTTCCGTGTGATTTTCAAACAAAATATTGACTTTTTCCCTAATCCAAAAAAATATTCTGATTTACTCTGAAAATGATTAAATATACTTAAAAAATTTTCCATTTTATTTATTTACGAATTTCGTTAATTGTAAAATTATTTAAAGAAATCAATAAATTCTCTTTTGAATAAATATTTAATCATTATTATTTTTCAATAGGAATTAGGATTTTCAAAAACTTTAAATTCAGACCTTATGAAAATAAAAATTTTTGGATATTCTTATAAAACATAATGAAGCAGATCATTATTTTATATTACAAGAATATTTTTACTGTGTAATTTCAATTCAATTTTTTATTTTTTATAACTTTAACTGAAATTCTTCTTTAAATCAATTATATTTAATAATTTCTAAACAAGTTCTTTTCGAATTTTCAAATCCATTTGTTTACAATTCAGTTTTACAAAATTTGATTTTTTGGAAAATCTTTATACAAGCTTTTCTCGTCAAGTGTTCAATAAAAAAGAAAATTTTTTTTCCAATGTGGTAAAATTAATAAAAAATGGTAAATTATTGATTTTCTGTAAAATTTTTATTATTTATGAAAATATTTAAATGTTTAAGTAGAATTTTATTTAAAAAATTGAAATAATTTGAATTTTTTGGAAAATTTGAATAAAATAGTGTTTATTAAACTTTTAAACTTAAAAGAATTAATGGAAATTTTTGAAAATAATTAAAAGTTTGCCAAAAATTATATTATTTATAAAGATAATTGAAAGTTTGACAGAAATTTTTTTAAATTAAAAAAAAATAATTTTTACGAAGAATTGTATTAACTTTTAAAAATACCTAGGGTAAAATTCACCACTGGCGTTGTATAACGCCAGTACAGGCGTGGGTATAACTGTACTGGCATTCGTCGGCCTAAAAAGCGGCGTTGTATAGGTGTTCTACTGGAACATGACGAGGATATTACAGGTTTTATGCCGACAAGCGACCGGCGTTGTACTAGCATTCATCCGTCTGGCAACCGACGCGTCCCAAATTATATTTTCTATTAAAAAATAAAAAAAAAGTTTAATTAGCTATGCAATATACATATTAATTAATATTTATTTATAAATCATTTGAAGCATTTTTGAAACATTTAACATTTTTTCACAAATTGAAATTATAAAGGCTTACAGCAGGATTTAAAATCGAAGCCTATCCCAATTTATGAACCAATGACTAATTACAAATTTTTATAACAATTTTTTTTTACAAAAAAATAAGTGGCGCAGTACTTTTTCTTCTACTTCTGGGAGTAGACTGAAGTAAAAAAAGAGAAGAACCCGTCACGTGCACAATGGTTTTAGAGAATTCGATTTTTCTGAGACAATAATTGTATAACATATTTATTTTTTAAAACAATTTGTGCACTATTTTATCTTATATTCTAAGATGTAGAACAAAGTAAAAAATACAAAAAGGACCCGTGATGCGCACACTGGTTCAAGAAAAGTATTTTACAAAATGTCTATTACTTAATTGGCTAAAAACAAGTGGTTATTATTGCACCACTAGTATTCAGTCAAGGAAATAAAAATTTATTTTGTATTTTTCTTAGTTATATTTTTTCAAAATTTGATATTTCTCCTCTACACTGAAAAAAGTATTGAACCAAGAAAATTTTTCTTAATTGCAGCAAATCGTGGGATTGAATACGGCCAAGAGTATTATAGTATTGATTCAAGAAAATGATTTTTTTGGCATAGTGTACTTGGTAGGAGAGTATATGTTCTTGATCCAAGAAAATATGGAATTCAGTCAAGAAATTAAGTTACACGAAAAAAATGCAGATTATATTAATTCAAGAACATTTGGATATCAAATCAAGAAAAAATTTTCTTGATTTGAGAAAATTATAGATTTCAATCAAAAAAATATTTTCTCAATTCAAGTAAATTATTTACTGGAATTCTCCCCCCCCCCTTACCCACATCCTATCATTTCTAATACTTAGGTCAAACATTTTTATTATTTAATTAATTAACATTTTAATTTTTTATTTAAATAATTAAATAATTGTTATTTTACATATATATTTACATTTAATTAATAATTAACACAAATACAACAAATATACCTTGAAAGAAAATTTTCCTCGGTCGGAGGAATTGAACCCGGGTTGCGCGCATCAGAAGCTGTACCGTTACCACCATGCCATCTAAGCCTCAATGGACAGTTTTCAAAAACTGCTATTTAAGTTGCACATCCATTTGAAGAGAAATATTCTTGGATCAAAAACACTGGCATTGTGTTAAGTAAAAAAAAGTTTTAAATCAAATGAATAAAATGATTTGATTTAAGAAACACGATTTCTTCAGACAATACTTTACTATTTCACTTAAGAACATAATATTCTTGATTCAATCCTTTTTGGTACTTCGGATAAGTAAAATATTTGATTTGATCAATAACATATTTACTTCCACCAAATACTGAATTATTAATTCAAGAACTCTATCCAATGCTAATAATTACTTGGCACAAGAAAATTAATTTCTCTCCTTAAGTAAATATGGGATTGATTCATGTAAACTCTGCCAAGTAAATGCATTTACTTGGTTCAATTATAATTTTTTTTCAGTGTACTCGAGTAATTGCTGCTGTCAAGTAGTAAACTTCACTCTAATAAAATCACTTACTTTTACCAATAGTTATACAATATACTATAGCTCAGAATAAATTAGGGACAAACATTTTTGATAAATGTTTGCAAGATATCTGTACACATATCGTAATATTTCAATTTGTCTTAAGTTTATGTGTTATATATATATATATATTTTACTTTATTCATCACTAATCATTCATTATAGTTTTTCCAAACACAATGCAACAACATTACACACGGATAAGAGAATTAATACCATTAACTATTCATTGCTGCGCAGTAGTCTTCCTTTACAATTAAAAATGCGCAGATTACATGAAAACTAAACTGCAATACTGGACTTCTTCCAATTTGATAGTAAACTACTGCGCAACAAAAACAATTAAACTACACTTCAGGACATGTACAGGTGTAGTTATAGGTTAACGCACAACAGTAACTACTAAATTGCACCTCTGCCCAGGTCCTGATGCAATAGTAGACAACTGCGCAGAAATAACAAGTAAATTGTGCTTCTGCGCAGGCCAAATGTCATGGTGGACAATCGTGCAGCAATAACTAGAAAATTGCATTTTAATGGTGGATCACAGCGCAGCAATAAATAATAAATTACACTTCTGCGCATCAATAAATAAAAAATTACCCAACTGTGCATGACTAGATATGGTGGACTACTGCGCAGCAATAACTGTTAATTTACACTTCTGCGTATGACAAAATGTGAAAGTGGACTACTGCAAATCAATAAATAAAAAATTACACAACTGCGCATGTCAAAGTGTAGTTTTAGTCTACTGCGCAGCAATAACTACTAAATTGCACTTCTGCGCATGACCACATATCTTGGTAGACAATAGCGCAGCAATAACTAGTAAATTGTACTTCTGCGCATGTTCAAAAGTAATTTTAGTATAGCGTCCATGTACAAATTACGTAAGGACTATGTTCCAAAATTTTAATCCCCCCTCTCGTTTCGTAAGAACATTTGCAAGCATTAGCGCCATTTTTTCTGCTGGTTATAAGGAGCTTATCATAAGCTTGACTCGCCCTCTCCCTAGGACCCTATGCAATTTTTACACATCCTCATATTCTGACTAAATTAAAATAAATACCTTTTAGTTTTTTCAAGATGGCCGTACACACGCTATGTACTGACAGTTGATTGAATAACCCTTTTTTCTTTAAACATGGACGACACGTTATTTTACGTATAATGACGTGTCCTTATCGTGCCGCGACACGATACTTTTAATCCGTGGAGAATAGTGTCGTATTGTGACACGATACTGATTTTCTTGTCCTATTGTGACTTTGTCAGTACCTGAGAAAAAGTAATCATCTACCTGGATACTTATGGTGACGTGATAGATAATATTATTTCCACTTATTTCATAAAAATACTTACATATTACAATGAAGATGTTTGCTGAGTTGTAACACGACTAGCACTTTTGGAAATGATAAAATACTGCAACAGTAGCTACTGTAAAACTGACGCGTAAGTGAAACCACAAAGGAAAATTTCTAGTGACGTGGGCACAGACCAAGCCTAACCTCGACCGGCAGAAATGTATAGTGAACATGCGGAGCCCCTCCTTTTGCAGTACCGAATATAGCACCAGTGGTGCCCCTTGTAATATTTATATTTAATTTAAGTCGTGAAAATGTTGAAATTTTTGTAAAAGACTTAGAAAACATATGTAATCCACCTCCAAAAGTTAAACAATTTATTTGTTATAAACAATGGCCAGCAACAATCATAAACTGACTGAATTGTTTGTTTTTTAGTCAATTGTAATTGAAACAGGGACCGCTACTAAAACGAAACTAAATAGAAAATTACTTTCGTTTTAGTGTTTGAATTGACACGAAACTAAATTGACAAATTGACTTTAGTTTCAAGTCGATACGAAACTAAATTAACAAATTAGATTTAGTTTCGTGTCGACACGAAACAAAAGATTGAAAAATATACATACACACATACATACAGACGACAGGGAGTAAAAGTCATTCACTTGTTCGACTTGCATGAAAATAGCGGCCTTTTTTTCCCATTAATATAAGTTACGTTACCAGAGTAAATTACGTAATCACAGTCACTTAAGTAAATGGTCAAACTTACGTCAGTTATGTAACTAGAATAACTTACGCAATTAATCAAATTTACGTAAGTTACACAACTAGAATAACTTATTAAATTAAATGAACTTACGTAAGTTGCGCAACCAGAATAACTTACGCAATTAAATGAACTTACGTAAGTTACGTAAGTAAAGTAACTTACATAAATGGTCAAATTTACGTACATTACGTAAGTAATCACATTTACGTAACTTACGTAACTTACGTAAATTCATTTAATTGTGTATGTTATTCTAGTTGCGTAACTTATGTAAGTTCGTTTAATAGAGTAAGGTTGATGAATTGCGTAAGTTGCGTAACTTACGTAACTAGAATAACTTACGCAATTAAATGAATTAACGTAAGTTATGGAAGTAAAGCAACTTACAGAAATGGTAAAATTTGCTTAAATTACGTAAATAATCGCATTTACGTAAGTTACGTTATTTGCTTTGGTTATGTAATATACGTAACTTTCTTTAATTATGTAAGTTACTATAGTTACGTAAGTAAGAGGAAACAATTTTTCTGTGATTGACACTAAATTATTATGTTTTTCAATATTTTGTTTTGAGTCGACACGAAACTAAATCTAATTTGTTAATTTTGTTTCAAGTCGACACGAAACTAAACTCAATTTGTTAATTTAGTTTCGTGTCGACTTGAAAATAAAGTCACTTCGTTAATTTAGTTTCGTGTCAATTCAAACACTAAAACGAAACTAAACTTTCGAGACGGTCCCGGAATTGAAACAATATCTAACGGAATAGAAAACGGCGAGATTTTTGTAGATGACATAACAAATATAATGAATTTCAAAAAGTTAAATAATTGAATTGTTATAAACAATGACAAACAACAATCTTGAACTGACAAACTTTTTTGTCCTATTTTGGGTAAATTTGAAATTAGCAACATTCTATGGAAGTAAAAAACATCGCAATTTTTTGTTGCTGACGAAATATATAATAAAACCCTAAAAGTTTGAAAATTTAATTGTTATAAATAATGTCCAGCACTAATCATAAACTGACAGAATTTTGTGTTTTTTAGTTAATTGTAATTTTAGTAAATATCTGACAGAATAGAAAAAGGCGAGATTTTTGTAGATGGCAAGGAAAACATATCTAATAAAATTTTACAAATTTCACATTAAATCAAATGTTATAAACAATTAACAGCTATTATCTTTAATTGTCAAAGTTACGTGTTTTTTTAGAATATTTATATTTAAAAAATTTAATGGGTTAGAATAAGACGGAGTTTTTTTCAGATTTTTATTAAATGTTTTTAAGTTTTACAGTTAAAGATTGGTATTGTCCATTGTATATTAGAATTCAATTATTAAATTTTTTTTAAATTTCATTAAATATGTTTCCTAATTGTTCTAGAAAAATCATGGTATTTTCTGTCCTATTACATTTCTTTAATCTTAAATTTTCTAATAAAATCACGTAAGTCTGACAATTGTAAATTTGTGGTGGACACTATTTATGACATTTTAATTATTTAATTATTATTTGAAGATATTTGTCGTTCGGTAGAAATAAAGTAAATATTTTTATCTATAGATAATTTAAGTTACAATTTCATTCTGAGTTGCTTTTCAATAAATTTTGATGATTCAAAAGGAGATTTAAAATATCATTAATTTCTCCACCTCTTCTTTTTGCTTATTTACACCCAAATTACATTTTTATGATTGTTTAATATTTGGAATGGATTTGAATCTTTTTAGGTCGTCTTTCTGATATTATGTCCATGTAAATTAATTTTTTTTCTTGAGTTATGAGCAAAGAAACTTACTCTGAAAAAAGCATTGAACCAAGAAAATTTTTCTTGGTTGAAGCATATCGTGAGTAGATTGAATACGGCCAAGACTATTATAGTATTAAGTCAAGAAAACGATTTTCTTGACATAATATATTTGGAAGAAGAACATATATTCTTGATCCAAGAAAATAAGGAATTTGATCGGAGCCCTTAATTACATATGAGCGATTCCATGTTAAGTGATCAAGGTTGAGAAAGATTTTTCTCCAATCGTAGCAAATTTTCCGTGCAAATATTTTTTTACCTAGTCCAATATTTTCCGAGGAGGAGGGGGTTAAATTTTTGTGTTTTTCAGTACAATGCTTATTTCAATAATTTTTTACTCTTAAACAATTAAACATACAAATTTGATAAAATACATTTTGGAAAGGTTTTTTCATGCCCTTTCGATTGGAAATAAGCATTTTGAAAAAAAAAAATTTGACCCAAAAAAATCAAAATTAAAAATAAATTTCAATTTTTGGGAGAGAGAGGTACGATTTTTTTAAACGAAAGTTCTTACTAAAAGAACATATAAATGAAAAAGTGTGACTAGAATGTTTAAACATTGAAAAATAGAATTATCTCCTAAACGGAGCTAAAAAAGGATTTAGAGCGCTCCGGCGAGTAGAAAACTCATATTTTCAATGTTTAAACATTCTAGTCCCACTATTCATTTATATGTCCTTTTAGTAAAAAACCTCAGCTTTCCTTTAAAAAAAATCGTACCTCTCTCCCCCAAAAATTGAAATTTATTTTTAATTTTAATTTTTTTGGGTCAAACAAAATTTTTTTTTCAAAATGCTTATTTCCAATCGAAAGAGAATGAAAAAACCTTTCCAAAATGTACTTTGTCAAATTTGTATGTTCAATTGTTTAAGATTAAAAATTTATTAAAATAAACATTGTATCAAAGGACCCTTTGATCACTTGACGTGGAATCGCTTATATATTTATTTACAGTAAGTATAAAATATACTTACTTTGATATTCAGCTTGTTGACATTTAGTGTAAACAAATTTAAAGAATATATCAGTATACATTGTAGTAATTATTATTGCCGCACTAGAATAACTTTAATTTTATCACTGACACTTGCGTGTAGAAATAGTTGTTGGGTGTAAGGATTTCACTATAGTTTACCCCATTTAAAGATGGATCCAGACTAGAAAAACTTTTTGGTTTCTTGTCAATATTGTCACACTCGTGTTGATAGTGTCCAAACTAGAAGTTAATTATTATATTATTATTTACTAATATTTGAAAAACGTTATCAATAATGTATCAATATTAAAGCAACATTGTCTGGAAATGTTATAATATACTCTCTACATCTGAATTAGTAGAATTCTACTAAGAATTAGTAAAATTTTACAATTTTTAGTACTTTTCATGAACGACTTTTCACCTTTTTAATTAGTAGAATATTACTAATTTTGCTTCCTCGTGAGAAAGCTTTGTAGTCGTTTAATATATAAATTTTTTAAAAATCCATTAAAATAAATTTTCTTCTATATAGGACTATGTTATTTAAGACCCCGAACAATTGTCCGGATGTATATATGTGTGTGTGGATCCCGTTTTTTGTGAACACGATAACTCGAAGAGGTTTCAACAAATTCGGCTGAAAATTGCTAGGCATATTTATTACAAAAATATCTCGAAATAGATTGATGGACATTAAAAAATCTATAAAAAAATTTTTTTTTACTTTTTTCAAAAAAAAAAATTTTTATTGAATATTGAAGTTAATATATAATAAAATCTTATTGTTTGCATCAAAACGAATTGATGGTATATATAAAGTATAAATTGTATGAGAGTTTATAGAGTTAATGACAATTAAAGCAGAAAAATTACCTTTTTTATCAAAAATTTAATTTTTTCATGAAAATTATATTCCAGTACAATAAAATTTTACTCATTTTTTTTAATAATCTTATCCGTAAGGACCATTCCTTACTATCTAGAAAAAAATAATTGGTAAAATCATCCACATAATATGTATAGTTGGAAGAAAAGTAGTAGTTAAAACTTTATTTAAAAATAAATCAAATAGCTCTTGATCTATTAAAATCGAAAAATAAATTTCTAAGAAATTTAATTTTTTAAATACAAAAAATCAATATTTTCAATAATTAATAACATTAGCAAAAAAAATTTTTAACAAAATCTTTTAGCATTACAATTTCTTAAATGCGCTATTAAAATATCCGCATCACCTCTAAGAAGAAAATTAGAGAATTTTCGGTGAAACTCAGTCATTTCCAAATTCTGACATCTACTTTCAAAGTTTTGTACAAAATAATAAGTGAGACAAAATTTTGTTCATAAATGTAAAAAATAACCAAATTTTTTTGTACAATATAACAAAAAATTTTGTAGAAAATAACATGAATAAAATAACACAAATTTATTTTGTACAAAAAAACATTTAAATTTTACATTTTTTTGTTAATGTAAAAAATCATATTTCATAAAAAATAAATGTTTAAACAAACTCCGGCAAAAAAGTTAAATGTTAAAATAACATTATTTTGTTTTTGTAAAATGTAACATTTTTATGAAAAATGTTGTGTAGTTTTGATACCGACTCAAATATAAATGTTTAAACACACTCCTTAAAAAAGTTAAATGTTAAAATAACATTTTTTTGTTTTTGTAAAATGTAACATTTTTTTGAAAAATGTTGTGTAGTTTTGATATCGACTCATTTTTGTTGTAACTCAAAATAAGCCCATGTTAAACGCTATATGACGTGGCGCCACCTACGAAGTTTATTATTGTTGTATTTCAAATTAAGTAGCGTAGGCTACTCAATTTTAACCTACACGGAAAAAAGTATGTGAAATTTTCATTCACTCAGTGCTTGACTTTTGGATACGACATAAAATACTAGAAACAGTCTAGTACTTTTGCATGAGAATTTCATTGACTTTCAATTATAGTGAAGGAAAATAAAACGAAAACATTCGGACAAATAGTTTTTAAAAAAATTAGTTTACTCCGACGTTTCAAAATCTAAATGATTTCCTCTTCAGGGAGTCTATAAAAATATAAAATAATTTCACAAAAATATAAATTAATATACAAAAATATACAAAAATATAAACAATGTACAACAAAATATAAAAAAATTAATAATAATAATAATATAATTAATAAAACATTCATTCATAAATAATAAAGATTCACAAAAAGATCTTACCAAAAAAATTAATAAACAAACATTAGTCAGCAAAAATAAAAAACAAAATCACCCATCTAACGTGAGAGAAAACATAGAGTTTGGAGTAATAACTAAAATAAAATAAATGAAGACCGAAATTATAATAAAGAATATAATAAATTAAAATAATAAAAACTAAATTAAAGAAAATAACATACCTATAAAAAATAATATTACCAATTTTGTAATAAAAAATAAATAAACAATAACACCATAGTCACAAAATTAAACATTTATAGTAACAGATCACAGTTGATTTTGTAAAATACTTTAAATAAATTAAGAAAATAAATTAAAATCAAAACTCTGCGTGTGAAGTCAAAAATAAAACTGAACTCCAAACACTATCGATTCTGTACATCAATTGTTAAATAAAGACAAAAAGAAATAAGAAACAAAGAGAAGGCAAATGAGCAATCAAAGGTATTAATTAATGGAAATAATTCAAAATCATTTCGTATGAGCTATCAAAATTATCCAAATCTGTTACTTTATTTAAACTACTATTTTCCTCTTTTTTAATAAAAAACATTTCCGAGAAAAGTCTTTTACTAAGAGTTGGTTCAACATCTAACACTTCAAATTTATCCCATTTTATAAAATGTGGAATAGAATCATTTTTGAAATTTGTTAAGTGATTACTAATAACATTATGATATTTTACATTTAAATCAATATTACTCTTATGTTCCTTAGTGCGAATATGTAATGGTCTTTTTGTAATGTCTATTTTTATAGACTCCCTGAAGAGGAAATCATTTAGATTTCGAAACGTCGGAGTAAACTAATTTTTTAAATTTTCTGAAATTCATTCATCCATTCACATATTTGGATAACTAATCACACAAACAGAACAATTATTAATGTAAAATTTTTTGAAGTTTAGCAACACTTATTAGCTAACCTATAACACACACATATATTTGCGTACAACTTAAATATAACACCAAACACTTAATACTTAAAAGTACGTATCGAATTGTTCTTATATACCACATGGTGAAATTTTGCACGACTTGAGAGACATGCTATTTCACTGAAGTATTCTGAGAATATTCTGGACTATAAAAAAACTTAGTAGAACATTGCCTTTTTAACGCCTGTTTTTAACTTTATTTTCTTATTAATGTATTGTTGTCACAAAAGTAAATTAAACTTTTCTTTTTGAAAGAGCAAAATAAAGTAGAACAAAAAAAAGAACAATAAAATAAGAAAATGTTTGGAACTCTTTTAAAATACGTTTAATATATTATAAATATGTATGCTGCTGACATTTATATTTTATGAATAAATATGGGTAATTCCACGTGAGATTTACCTAAGATATCTTAAAATCTGACAAAAATATTTTTTTCTATTCTGCATTGAAAAAACAGATACGTATTTTTTATTCTCTTGAAGGCCTTTGAGTAATGGATTTTCCAAATTTTAGATTTGTAAACAGACCTATTTTCAGTAACCTATAAGTCTGAAAATATTGACCCACATAGCACAAAAACTTCCAGGAAGTTTCCCGTGTCAACCACGGGAAAACATTAATTAATTTTTTTTAAATTATTATTAGTTTATTTAATTATTGTATTGATGTAGGGGGGACTGGGGCGAAAAGTTAAACTGCCAAAACCGTTAAAATTCATTATCTTTCGAACGGGAATAGTTAGAGCATTGTAATTTTAATTATAGAAGGGTATTATCACCCTAAATAAATGTCCAGAGTTGTGTGCAATTCTGTTAATTTTTGTGGTGTCTATATTGAAAGTATTTTTTCAACCTTCTTTTGAAAATTTTTTCGAAAAAGAAAATATCAACTTTTAAGTATATTTTTTGCATTTATCCTCACCGCGATTTTTTTACTTCATTATTTGGCTCCCCTGAAGAGATACCTAAAAGTATTTGCTAAATATCTTTAGTCAGTTTTTTTATATTTGTTGTTAAAGCTAAAAACGCACCCTGGGGCGAAAAGTTAAATGTATTCTTACATGTATTTAAAATTTTTTGTTTCGTTTTTATGGGTTTATTTGTTTACAAATTATTTATTTAACATTGGGCAAGTAGTCTGTCAAAAAAGAAGACCGTTCACATGAAATGAACAAAAAAAGATTTTTTTTTTGAAATTTTAATTTTTTAACTTTACAACTATTCTAAAGCTTTTTTTAATTAAACAAAGATCTTTTATTTACTAAATTACTTGTTTACGTATACTTTAACTTATCTAATACTTATCACCTATCAGAAAATAGTTTTAGTAGGCTAAAAATAGAATTTAACTTTTCGCCCCAGCATGGGGCAAAAGTTAAAAAAAAAAATTTTCAAAAAAAGACAAAACATGTATTTTATGCGAAAATATCAGAAACTTTTTTATTGAAAGTTGTAGAGGACAAGTTGCCCTACAATATTGATATACAAATATTTGCATCTAAGCGGATTATATTGCCAAAAAAATCATTTATGCAAAATTTAACTTTTCGCCCCAGTCTCCCCTATTATTATTTTTTATGATTATTTATTAATTATTTATTTTTATTATTTTTTTTGTAGTCGGAAGTGGAAAATCTGTAAATTCAGATACCTGAGTAATGAATTCCAGGTTATGTGGGGATGACCGCTCTTGTTCTGGTCGAACCACTAAAAACCACTCCCGTCTTATTCTGGGACATCTATTCCACTTGCGGAACTACCTATTAGGTTTACTTCACAAATGGACGTCCTCTCTCTTTGTTCTCCCTGTCCGTTGCGTTAAACAATTGTTTTTATTAACCGCCAGGGGGAAGTCACGGGAGTGAGAGGAGGAACTAAAACTATGTCTTCATTATCGAAGTAATGAAGAACTCAATGTGGCGCCACTATCGACGAGTCTGATTCTTGCCGCTTTGCGGATAGCCATCTTAAGACTACCGCTGCTCTGTTGCTCCCATGAGACCGCAGGTTCTTTGTTCATCCGAAAGACTTCCTGTATTTCTTTCGCCAACAAATCTTTTGGCGGTGTACTCGTAAGAACCAGAGCACCGCAATCAGACACCGTTCTATAGGCTGCGATTACTCTCCGTGAACTCCCTGCTTGTACAGAGAGTAACCTCTCTATGAAGCTGCGGGTCGTAAGGGCGTCGGCCCATGCAGGGGCAGCGTAAAGCTGCTTTGCTAGACCCACAGTCGCCACTAAGTGCCGGTTTTTTCCCTGGGACCACCAATGTTGGGCATTAACCTAGATAGGTTACTCATACATGCGGTGGCCTTGAGCGCTGTGATATCCACATGTTGGGCAAAGTTTAACCTTTGGTCCAACGTTGCTCCCAGGCACTCAAGCTATTTTCACCTTAGGGGCTTTAAAAGCTCTCCGTACTGTAACGAGCAGAGCCTCGGTCTTCTCTAGGGCCATTTCTAGCCCATGGCGATATAACCAACGCTCTACTCCCCGCAGCCTTTCATTGAGCTTCATCTGAATTTTGTTTCCCGTGCTCTACACACCAGAAGTACGTCATCTTCGAAAGCTTTTAGGGTTGTGTCTTCAGGCAGTTCCATCTCGCACAATTAAACGCATTCCGTATGTCGATGGAAACAAGAGCACAAAAATACTTCTTCTTCCCCTGATTGACTTTTTTTTGCCAGGTTCACAACAGAGAGTATTGCATCAACTGTTAACCAGCCTTTTCGGAAGCCAAACTGGTTCTCCGATAGGCTATTTTTGCCTACCAGGATTCCCTAAAGTCTTTCTAGAACCATAGCCTCCAGAAGTTTTCCCATCCTATCAAACAGACAAATTGGTCTGAACGATAAGACTTCAAAATGGCATATGCAATACGGCGGACAAAAGTTCATGATTGTTGAAATTACTAAAATAAAACAGTATGAAGAGGTTATTGGTCCAGTTAATTGCAAATTTAAAGTCAATTTTCTGAAGTTGTAGCTGACTAATCCAATATGGTTGACGAATATGATCCCTAGAAGAAAAATTTCGTGGAATTAGATAGCAGTGCTAGATACAATGTAAATTTACATGCTGCCTAGCACTGCTAGCTAGTTCCACGAAATTTTTCTTCTAGGAATCTTATGTTTGTTTTCCTCAATTTCCAATGTGTCGGACCATTTTGTAAATAAAATATAAACTAAATAAAAGTTGCGCAATGAATGACAATCTGACAAATGATTTAAATAAATTTTTATATTTATTTGCTAACTTTTATTCCACCTTAATTAAAGTTTTAAAGTAATTTTAACTTACGTGAAGCATTTTCTGCCTTTTTTGGTTTATTTTGTGAATTTAAAACATATAGATATTTAAAAATAATAGAGACACTAAAATAAAAACATATGAAACAGAAACACTTATTAAAAGTCCAAATTTTCGAAAATTCATAACTCAAAAATTTGAACAATTAAACATAAATAAAAAAATACGTATCTGTTTTTTTCGATACAGAATAGAAAAAATTATTTTTCGCCGATTTTAAGAGGTCGACTTAAATCTCACGTGGAATCGCCCATATATTTCAAATCCATATTATAACAAATAAATTATATTCTGAAGGAGCTTATTAAACAACAATTAAGTAATATAACAAAACATTCTATCACAAAAGAATTTTTAACGATGTGTGGTAAAAAACGACGTGTTTTATCAAAAGACAATACTAATATATTACAATAAGTTAAAAAATATTAAAATGACATGATATGAAAATATTGTGCAATTTTCTCTGCTTAACGCTTAAAAATGACAAAATAATTGTACAGGACAAACGTAATTTATTTTGTTGTCTCTACAGATGAATCATGGAAATGATACTCAGTTTTAGTACTTGTAAGGTATCTTTTACACGCCTCAGATGTTAAAATACATTTTCTAAACTACTCGGTTTTTTCCTTAATGCGCGCGTTTTGGAGATTTCGGACCACTGTGGGCCGGTAGTTTGTTGCCTTGAAACTAATTTTTTAGTAACAATTTTAAACGCCAAACCCCATGGATCGGTCTCGGTTTTACCGATTAGGTCCTTTCAGCACTTTCGTTGGCTACTCCTTATAGCCCGCTTGAAGATGCGTCTGGCTTTATGCCAATATTCTTGCAGCACGAGGTCTTCCTTAGAATGGGTATATTTTTTCCGCTCCTCGTTGCATACTCTCCTTAAGCGGGCTAATTCGTCGCTCCATTAGTACAGAGCACCTTGCTTTTGTTTGGTGCCGGCGAGGCATGGAGTGGTTGCAAGCATCCACTATAATTTGCCTTGCCTCTCGCACTATGCCCTTTAAAGAAGTAAGCTCCTTCTGCCAGTTGAGTATCTTGATAAGGCGAGTCCGGGTTACACACTTGTATCCTTCCTGATGCGTCCTGAAACCAGACAGAGAATTCTGGCTTTCTACACTGTTTACTGAAGATCAGAATATCAGCCTTTCTCTGCCTTGCAGTTTGCATTCAGAGGTCCAGCGCAACTTTTCCTTTTCTGAGGTTAACCTGAAGTACCCTGAATTTTGGATATTAACTCTGAAAGGATTTCCCAATAAACTGGGCAAGCCCTGCTTCCTGGAAGGTGGTTTACTTCCTTTAACCCTTTGTTGGAGCAAGGCATGCAACGAGCAGAACCCTTACACGACCTGCTCTTGTGGTTCAGATCACCACACTTTTAACAAGCGTCTCTTCTGTCTGGGCCACTGCAGCTCCGCCAAAGGTGTCCGTAACAGAGACATTTGAAGCATCTATCAACTTTAACCCTGGCCCGTACTCTGCAGTTTACCCAGCCGATCCTAACACGGACGGTCTGAAGCAGCGACTCCGCGTCCAAGTCTGGTAGACGCAGAATCACCATCTGCATACCTACGTCACGTCGGACTAATTGACAAGGCACGTCTAACTCGGGCTTGCCCAGGAAACCCGGAATTCCTCTAGCACCTATCTCTTTACCTCTTTCCAGGGTTCGTCATTAGCCTGAGTGACTGGTCTCACTGTTATCTATTTATTAATTTTAATAACATTTTTTCATAAAAAACAAAACATTTTCATTACGCGAATCGAAATCAGGTACAGGAGTTTACAGAAACCTGAGTTTACAAATCAATGAAAAAAATTCATTAAAGCTTTAAAAATGATTAAAATCAAACAATATTTATAGAATATTAAAGAGATTTGTTAACTCTAAATCGATATTAATTTTATTTTTTATTGGTTAAGAATTTAGTGATTTTCGCGGAACTGGAGTTAACACGTAATTAAAATACGCCCTAAAATACTAGTAATTTTTATAGTTTTAAATCTAAAAATGCAATTTCTTTATCCAAATTTAAGAAATCAATACAATTTTTTAACTTAATAATATAAATTTAAAGCAAAATCGAACTAAAAATGTTCAATCCAAAAACAGAAACCACATTAAATTGTAAACTCTAGTTCCAAATAAAAAATAGTGAGGAAAATATTTTAAAAATATTTTTACACTAATTTATTAATAAAAATTGAAAAACAACACAAAAAAACTTACTATTTGAGATAAACTTTCGAATGGAAGAAGTAAAAACCTTAGGTCCGAAAAAATTAATTTCGAGTTATGTATATCATTCAATATTTATTGAGTTTCTCTTTCACATACAAGCGTAAAACCCCTTCTACTTCCCAATAAAACTACACTAGTCATCTACATACAATTCGTGCGCTTCGTGTAACGCGGACTACTCATTGTGTAGTGAGTAGTGGGTCTGAATTCTAGTGGAACGTCTCCACCAATCAGAGACGCTCTAGTTCAATCGCCTTTCCTGCAAAATTCACTATTGGGAGCTAAGGTCCCTTTTGTTGCTGCATGTCACATATTTCTATAGTTTAGACATCATGGAACAAGATTATTACAATAAAAATTTTAGTTTTTGTGATTTTCAACGTTTTTCCGAACGTTCAAATCGGCTATTTTTAATAATTTTCAACAAATAGCGTTTCACTTTTTCAATTTTAACAAAATAAAACTAGTATTTTTATTAAAAAAGATATTTATATACAATATTATAATATAATAATATAACTATTAATAATATATATAAATATAACGTATATAAATAACTATTATTTATTATTATGAATGGTAATATTATATAATGTATATGTTTTTGCCAATCTGGGCCTCGGCGCGTGAAACGCCATTTGGAACGCCCTGCCAATGAAGTTGTTAATGGACAACACATGACTTTTTTAATCTTATTATTTAACCTCTAAATGAAATTTTTTTAAATTGTTTATATAAAATTAAAAGATTAATTTAAGCTCAAATATGTAAAAAATAATTATTTTTAATCTTTATTATAAAGATCTACATAGAAAATTTTCAAAAAAATTAATATTTTTAAATAAATGTTCCCGTAGTTAAAAGTTATCACTTAGTGGAGAATCACCCATTTAGATTAAATTGCGCTCGTCATTTGTTTAATTGGATCCGCCATTTTAAATTACTGAAAACCAACATCAGATTTCGTATCAGCGACCACAACAACCCCTAACAAAAACTTTCAACTAAATCTGATAATTTCAAAATTTTGAATTTGTAAAAACCAACATAAAAAAAAGTTCTCCTAATATCACTCATACTTTGTTTTCTAGAACAATGTTTTAGAAAGCTCCTAATTTTGTCCATCAGGGTAGCTTTCTTAAAGAGAAACGTCCCATATATTTTTTCGTCGTTTTTGTAATATATTCAGTTTCTATATTTAAGATTTCATTATACGATTAAAGATACATATTTTTTGTTTTAGGGAGGATGAACACATAGTTGGTTCGTACCTAGAGATAGAAGATATTAACCTGGAGGACTACGGTGAATACACATGCGAAGTTAGTAACGGAATCGACGAGGAGATCACTTTACCAGCTCACGTCTATCGACAAGGTATAAAAAATTAATTTTATAATGATCTCGTTTTCTTTATTTTCTTTCTATTCGAAATACAAAACACTTCTTTATTGCAAAAAAATTACAAGATTGACTACTTAATGCTTATTAGATTGAAGAATTTGTATACACTATATATTCAAATTCCTAAGTATGTACATTATAAAATTCCCCAAGCATAAATTTTGACTCGAGAACAATAATGTGGAAATTTCTTCACGTATATACTATATTTTCATCATGATGACTCTACAAATAAATAAAATACCAAAATTTAATATCGACATACACATGCACACACATATTATATCAGGACCTCTTTTAAAATCTCAAATTTTTTTAAATATTCTTTTTCTGTTATTGCTTGTTGAACTTTAAATGAGGTACCATGACATTTTGTTTTCACATGTACACGGAGAGAAATCTGCTGCTAATATTACTCGAAAGAGTATATTACTTAAATTACTTAACGTTTCTCTTATAGTTTTAGCATAGATTTATATACTTATTGTAAAAATACTTTCGATACAATAAGCATAAGAGACAGTAGCTGATTTTGCACAAAATCTTTATTATAAAGACAAGGAGAACGTGCTATAAAAGTATTAGATTCTACTTATAAGAATCGCTCGAACAATTTTTACATGTTGCATATACATTCAAACACGAATAAAAATGCAATAAATTTTAACTGATATTCTTATTATTAAATAAATATTATCTTCTTATATCAGCAACATGTTTTAAATACAGTAGAACCCCAGTTATTCGAGCTCAATTTATCCAAGGTCACCTTAGAAAATGCCAGTCCCCATAATCCGAGGTGTCTCTCAAGCCTAGTCCCCGTTATCCAAGCTTTGTCGATGCGTTTATTGAATATATCGGTAAAGAAATTTCTATCGAAAATTATTGTACTGACACCTACAGAGAAATGCAAAAAGCTTTACCTCAACTTTTTTCTGTGCTATCTGCTTCTTGTACATATTTGTTTTTAGCATAATATTTTTAATTCAAGTCATTCAAGTTTATAGTCACAATATATCTACATTAAAACGCAAAAAAGTTTTGATAACGATTGAGGAAAAATGGGAAGCTTTAAAACGTATAGACAGAGGTGAAACACTAACGAAATTGCAGAAGAATATGGTGTAGGGGAAGTCATTGTTGGAGACTGGAAGCGTTATCGTGATAAAATTAAACAGTGGAAAAAGAAAAAGACTTTTTCTCCATCTTCACGAAAAACTCTAAAAATAAGTGATTATGAAAAGTCGGAAGATGCTTTGTTTTTATGGTTTAAACAACAACGTGATAAAGAAACTCCTCTTTCGGGACCAATTTTGCAGGGGAAAGCTATGTCACTTATGTCTCTTTTTCCAAATGAAAATAGGTGAAGAAATAGACATGGTGTTCGTGATCTCAGGATTTGTGGAGAGAAACTATCTGCAAATGATTCGATTTTATCAGATTTTAAAGATATAATTAATATAAAAAAAATTATAAAATGTTACCAACTACAACATTGGCACCTCGACAAGAAGAATCAGTTCCTGGGTATGAAAAAAGTTAGCAGAGAATTACCGTCATGGCATGCAGTAATCAGTCACAAACTGCAACTTATGGTGATTGGAAAATCGGCTAAACCTCGAGCATTCAAAAATATTTCAAAATCTGCAATGCCAGTTTACTATAAGAATAAAAAAAGTGCGTGGATGAATGGAGAACTTTTAAAACAATAGTTTTATGATGAATTCGTGCCTAAGGTAGAAAAAATTTTTTAAAAATCAAATTACTAAGAAAAGACATTTTGTTTCTAGATAATGCTTCATCACATCCGAATGAGGTTCAGCTGTGTAGTGGAGATATAAAAGTTTATTTCTTTCCGCCGAATGTCACTTCATTGATCCAGCCTATGGATCAAGGTGTGCTAGAAAATTTTAAACGCCACTACAGGTCTCATTTTTTGAAATCAATATTAGAAGCAATAGATGAAGGTAAAGACCTTGTGAACCATTTGAAAAAAATAAATTTAATAGATGTTATATTTTGGGCTGCTCAACCTTGGGAGGAAGTGAAAGATATAACTTTGAAAAGATCATGGCAGAAAATAATCGATTCTTTTGACAATGAGAATTTATCTGATGCAGAACCTAGTGTGCCTTTACTTCAAATTATGAGGACCTTGTCATCAATTGAAGAAGTAACAGAAAACGATTTGTAAGAATGGGTTCAAGGAGACGACGATGAATTAGATTATACCGACGAAGAATTAGCTGCAGCAGTTCAGGAATCTTCTCCAGAGGCAGATTCAGAATCAGATGAAGAAATAATCAAAGAAAATATTTCTCATTCTCAAGCTTTGTCTTGTCTTGAGACAGCTTTGGAGTATGTACAGCAGCAAAGTAAAGCTACACCTGCAGATGTGTTTCTCGTCAAAAAGTGGCGTGAACATTGTAGCGAAAAATCGATTTTCTTCTCGATTGAAGCAAACCAGTATGACTAACTTTTTAAGTAAAAAATTATAATTCTATTGATTATATATTATTACTAAATACCTATTCTGATATTTTGATATTAAATATTGAAGAAGGTTCTAAATATTAATTTTTCATTATAAAATGTTACTTTTAAAAAATTTTATTTAAGAATCGCCAAAGAATATTTTTGAAAAACTGCTGTTTATTTTATTGTGTTTTTGTACTTATAATATTTTAAATTTAATGAAAAAGTTTTATAAATATGTATATGTTTACATAATTAGTTAATAAATACTTTACTTTTTTTAAATAAATTGTGTTATTTTAATAAATTATTAAAATTATTATCTAATTAAAAAAACATTTTCTGTTATGTAGAAAAGACTTATTTAAAAAATGCAAATGTTAAATTGTAGTGAAAATCGAAAAGTCCGTATTATCCGAGTATTCTCTTAATACTTAATCCGAGGTACGTCCGGTCCACATTAGCTCGGATAACCAGGGTTCTACTGTACTACATGTAATATATAATGTTTTAAAGGACGACAAAACTGCTCAGAGAAATATATATATATATATGGGTGATTCCACGTGAGATTTAAGACGACCTCTTAAAATCGGCGAAAAATAATTTTTTCTATTCTGAAAAAAAACAGATACGTATTTTTTTATTTATGTTTAATTGTTCAAATTTTTGAGTTATGAATTTTCGAAAATTTGGACTTTTAATTGTAGACCTCTATTCAGTAGCTTATAAGTCCGAAAATATTGTGTTTAGGAAAAAGTTCTTAAAGAATGAAAGTTTTAGTTTTCTTTTGACTTTTAAGAAATGTAAACAAAAATATTTTTAAAAAATTTTTTATTAAAAAAAATTTTTTTTTATAAACAAATTAATTGTTTTTAACTTTGGGCCGGATTTTTTTTTATTTTTAAAAAATTTTTTTGTACCTTATAATATAGAGAAGATTTTTCAAAAAGTCCCGAAATGGGCCTGATGTGTTAAATGAGTTTTAAAATATTTTCAAAAATCTCTTGCAAGCATCACAGTGGGATTTTTTTACATTTAACTTTTTAAAACTGTTTACAGCACAGACCTGTAATTTAAAACAAAGAACTCTCAAATATATTAAAAATTATACCTTGTAGACAGTTCTAGAAAGTTAATTATAAAAAAAGTCCCACTGTGATGCTTGCAAGTGATTTTTGAAAATATTTTAAAACTCATTTAACACATCAGGCCCATTTCGGGACTTTTTGAAAAATCTTCTCTATATTATAAGGTACAAAAACATTTTTAAAAAATAAAAAAAAATCCGGCCCAAAGTTAAAAAAAATTAATTTGTTTATAAAAAAATTTTTTTTTAATAAATAATTTTTTAAAAATATTTTTGTTTACATTTCTTAAAAGTCAAAAGAAAACTAAAACTTTCATTCTTTAAGAATTTTTTCCTAAACTCAATATTTTCGGACTTATAAGCTACTGAATAGAGGTCTACAATTAAAAGTCCAAATTTTCGAAAATTCATAACTCAAAAATTTGAACAATTAAACATAAATAAAAAAATACGTATCTTTTTTTTCGATACAGAATAGAAAAAATTATTTTTCGCCGATTTTAAGAGGTCGACTTAAATCTCACGTGGAATCGCATATATATATATATATATACATATGTTTGTGAATTATATGTGCGTATATGCAGGTAACATTGTGTTGTATAAAGTCCGCCTGAAAAACAGTCAAAGTTCGAGCGATTCTTATAAGAAGAATCTAATACTTTTATAGCACGTTCTCCTTGTCTTTATAATAAAGATTTCGTGGAAAATTATCAGAGCTTTTTTTATTGAATAGAACTCTCCATTACATTAAATTGATGATTTCGTATATATATTATTATTATTATAACCTCAAGCTTAAATTCTATTCAGCAGTGACTAATAAAATTTGTAAAGATTCTGCAAGTAATAATAGCAACAGATTTTCTTCGTGTAGTTTTTAATATAAATATAAAAAAATTTAAATTATTTACGATAAAATTTTTAAATGTTTAAAATAAAATTTTATTTTTTACAATGTATGTATCGATCAATTTTTTTTAAATTTTTTTAATAAAAAACTAGCACTAATTTAACAATTTTTAAATTATGTTGGCAAACAATAAGATCTATTTATTTTTTAATTTTTATAAAACGGTAGGTAGCCAAATGCCCAACTTAAAATTTAAAAAAATTTAAAAATACAATTTATTTATTTACATCTTCAAATAAATAATGTAGTTAAAATAATATGCATTATTATTATTTAAATTATTGAACATGTATACTAATAAACATTAAAAATTTGACAAAAAATTCCTGCTACCCTCAAAATGTAGGTCAATTTTAATGGCAGTTTTGATGTAAACATAAAAAATTGACAATTTTCTTTGCAACTCTTAAAATTTAGATCCATTTTGAGGGTAGTATTGACCTAAAGGTCAAAATTTGACATACAATTCACGCTACCCTCAAAATTTATGCAAATTTTAAGGACAGTTTTAACCTAAACGTCAAAAGTTGACAAACAATTCCTGCTACTCTTAAAATGTAGGTCAATTCTGATGAAAGTTTTGACATAAAAGTCAGAAATTGACAAACAATTCCCGCTACCCTTGTAAAATTTAGGTCAATTTTGAGAGAAGTATTGACCGTATTTACAGAATCTTTGTTTGCAAATCACTTAAAAACGGCTGAACCATTTGAAAGCAAATTTGGCAGAAGGTTGGACCTTGAAATAAGGAAGGTTTATAAATTTACAGATATGAAAAATATTAATTATAACGGGAGATATTCAATTTTTTCAAAAAATTTCAAATTTTACATTTAAAAAAAATGCTTTCAAACTTTGTATAATTGAGTAGAACATGTTATTAAGTCACATTCTAGAATATATTTGCAAAAAAATTGTCCTGTAACTAAGATTTAAGTATTACTAGTTTTGCTCAGTAAAATTTAATTTCCGGTGGGTAGACACCCTATCAAATATATTATCAGAAACAAAACTGTCCAGAGACCGTGCCACTCCATCTCTCCATTTTAAATTTTAAGGAAAAACCTCCAAAAATTGCTAAAATTAATGCTAAAAGTGTAACCTTTTCAATGCAGTGTGGCCCTTTTTGAAATTTTAAAATCCAAACAAAATACGGATGATTAATCGACGCAAATCGTTGTTGTAAACATAAATTCATTCTGTAACAAGAGGAAACACTGGATTTTTAAACT
This sequence comes from Leptopilina myrica (nomen nudum), assembly GCA_032872475.1. Lineage (NCBI taxonomy): Eukaryota > Metazoa > Arthropoda > Insecta > Hymenoptera > Figitidae > Leptopilina > Leptopilina myrica (nomen nudum). Next base: position 52,036,315 of record CM065458.1, read on the forward strand.
TTTATGAGGTCTCTAAAAATTAGTTTCGATTCAGACATCACAAAAATTAAGATATTTTTTAAATTCCAAATGGCAGATCAAATATGTCGGACATTGGATTTCAAAAATTGACCAATTTTCACAAAATTTGGTATCTAAGGGTTTTAGAGGACACTGATTACGAATAAAACATCATTTTTAAAAAATTCAAAATGGCGGATATTGAAAATTAAGAGCGTAGGAGTGAAGGGCGTAGTAGATTTTACTACCATGACAGTATATTCTACTAAACAGAATTATTAGTTTTGGACTGACTAAACATATAGTAGATTTACTATTATTTTGTCAGATATACAAAACGAGTAGTATATTCCACTGAATACACTGCGGCGTTCTATAATCAACCAAACTGACAGTTTGCGCTACTATCTGCGTGTAAATTTACATACTAAACACGTTTAGTCAAATTCGCCATAACCTTTCTCTCCATGGGATTAATATATAATGACACATAAACTGATCAAGTTCTATATGCAATTAAATCAAAATCGTCGTTTGACATTCTACTAAGCAAGCAGTTACCTCTAATATCTACGATGTAAAATTTTTATTAAACGTCTGATCACAAATTTATTATACTTTTTTCCACAAGTATCATTATCTTTATAATCTTTATATGATATATCGAATTTTCTTTTAAGATAATCAAGTAATTTCACTGATTGAAGATTTTCAGGGTTGCCACAAATATTTAATTTTATTTTTCCCTGACTTTTCCCTGATTTCCAGACAAAATTCTCACTTTTTCCCTGACCATAAAAAATATTCTGGTTCACTCTAAAAGATACTCAAAAAAATGTTCTATTAAATTTATTTACAAATTTCATTGTAAAATTATTCAAAAACATCAATAAATTTTTAAATAAGTATTTAATTATTACTTTTCCACAGGAATTAAAATTCATTCAGAACATTCAAATTCAAACCTTTTTGAATCTCAACAATTTATAAGAATTTATAAGAATTATTTACAAAAGTCTTAATAAAATCCTTCGCAAGAATTAAATTATATTTAAAAGTAGTAAATTTTCTCAAAAAAAATTCAATTGTTTGAAGAAAATGTAATAAAATTCGTTGGAATAATTCAAATATTTTCATAAACAATAAATCGATTATTCGGTAATTTCATTTTTTAAATCAATTTTTATTAGAAAATTCTAGAAAAATTCAATAATTTAAATTAAAAAATAAATAAATTATTGAATAATTGAATGTTTGTTGAAATTGAATTCTCATAAAGAATTTCATCATTAAATTTTTAAATAATTGAATTCTTTTGACAAATTTTTGTAAAATAATTGAATTTCGGTGAAGAATTTTATTATTTATAAAAATAATTTAATTCTTGAACTTTGTTAAATTTTTTTTTAAATAAAATTTATTCATGCGACGAATTATATAAAAATCAATTTTAATAAATGATATTTTTCAAATTTTTTTTATAAAATTTGGTATATGAAATAATTGAATTATTTCAAAGAAATTTATTTAAAATTTTATAAATTATTGAATTTCTTTGAAATTTTAACAAGAATTTTATTCATGTTTTTAAATATATTTGAATTTTGAAGATGAATTGTATTATTAATAACAATAATTGAAATTTTGAAGAGAATTAAAAATTTTTTTTTTAATAATTGAATATTGATAAATTTTATTATTTATAAAGATAATTGATTTTTTTATATTAAATCATTGAATTCCTGTAAAATTTTTACAAGAATTTTATTAAAGTTTTTAAAAGTAATTAAATTTCAAAGAAGAATTGTATTATCTATAAAGATAATTGAAATTTTGACGAGAATTTTTAAAAAAATTTTGAACATAATTGAATTTTTTTATTTTTAAAGATATAATTAAAATGACCAGAATTTTTTTTTAATTTTTGAATATAATTGAATTTCTGCGAAAAATGTTATTACTTTTGAAAATAATTGAATTTCTGTAATTATTTGTAACTTTTCCAAAATTAAATTTTTTTTAGTATTTTTAATTTAAATTCTTTTATCAATCTAGTATTTATGAAAATTGTAAAAATTATTCATTACATAATTTATAAGTCATAATTATTTTATGATAGTTCTTTAAAAATTTAGTTATTTAAAAAGAAATTATTGTCTGAAATAGAAAAATTCAGGGTTTTATATTAAAATTCGTGGTTATTTTTATAGTTTACAAGGCAAAGAAAAAAACATCAAAATTTAGAGTTTTTTCATGAATTTTTAAAATTAGATTTTTTCCAGTACTTTTTTCAAAAATCCCTGACTTTCCTGATCAATTTTACTTTCCCTCACTTTTCCCTGACTTCCCTGACCTGTGGCAACCCTGATTTTGAATGAGAAGTGATTAAAAAGAATTAATGAATGATGGAGATGATTTTTCGATAAGACAACACAAAATTTGTAAATGAAATAATTTATTAAAATTAGCATCATTACATTGTCGACATAATCGCTTGTAATATTTTTTATTTTATCAAGATTATTTTTTTCATCATGAATGTTAATTTGAATTAATTTTTTTATTTAAGTGAAATTTTACTAAGCAAGGGAATATGCACTATCTTTTTTTTAAATTGTGCAATTTTTTTGTTTTCTTTTAAAGTTTTATTTATTAAAAATATTGAAGTTCTCGAAGCGAGGTTGTGCTCAGGACGAAAAGGAAGCAGAAACTGAATGCTAAAATGGCTACTACCAAACCTAAGCGTCGCTTGGGATTATGGGAGCTGCTGGAACACATTCTGTTTGCGTGTGCACATTGCATCAAAATGTTAAACTTATTTTAGACTCTGTTAATGTGAAACATTTGACACAACAAGCTAATAAGCCTATCACAGACTACAAAGACTGTTTACAGCAACTTATGTGTGAAATAATGACTACAAATTGTCATTTGGATGAATGCACAGAGTGCCCAGGTGTATTGCATTCATCATAATAATTGTTGCAACTTTTACGTGATAATAATATTCTTAATGTTACATTTAGTACTGGGAAATCTACAGACCGATCTTTTCTACAAACACAAATTCTTGACTCTGAAGAATTCGTTGAACAGTTGTCCGCGAAACTGATGTCATTAAAACCACATGCTTTTATAGCTAAGCAACAAATGCAGTACTTTGAGTCTAGAGAAGCAAACCTTTGTGATGATGAAGTACTAATCACATTAGATTTTTCTGTAATTTAATGAATTATGAAAAGGATTTTAGTGTAAACGCTAAGTGACATTTTCATGCTACAGCGCATGATAAGAACGCATATGATGGGGTAGGGGCTGTTTTCAAACGAAAAGCAGCACGAGAAAGTTTATTAGCTAAGCCGACAGAGGCTATTTTGAATCCTACATCACTTAACAATTGGGGAAAAAAATATTTCATAGTTTGTCAGTTTTTTCTACAGCAAAGTAGGCCATGAAAAAACAAAAAGCCCCTGGCTGTAGTACGAGTAACACGTGTTTTTTGTTCTTACTCTCGGTTTTTGTAATATTGCTTGGTTTTTACTTAATTTTTTATGACTGTTCCTGTACTATAATATTATAGTGGAAGTCGGACATTATTTTTGGTTATGTTTTTATAGGAATTGATACTTTTTAAACTATTATTTGAACTTTACAATATTTCGTGGTAACATAACCTATCTTTTGTGACTTTATTCACTCGCTGACTTTTATTTTTAAAATTATGGCTCCTAAAGTGTGTTATGGATGCAAGACTAATGTTGCTAAGCCTGTCTTTTGTGAAATATGTGAAACGCCTTATCATCCTTGATGTACGGGTCCATCCAGATTGGATAATGGTGCATTTGCAAAATGTTGTAAACCTCGCAACAAATCCCCTCTTGGAAATTCACTTAGTGTGCCCTCTTTCTCTGGCACAACTACTGACTCAGTCGCTTCTCTGTCAAATAAGATTGACAATATCTCGGACAAAATGGATGAGGCAGTTTCGCGTATTGTTGATGTTGAGAGGAGAATTCAGAATACAGAAGATAAGGTCATTGATTTGGAAGGTATTGTTTTAAATAATAAAGCTAAGTTGGATTCATTTGTATCAGCTGATTTGATAACCGATTTAAAGGTGACTCGTCTCTGAACTGCTGTAAAGAATGCGCAACAACACAAACCAAGGCCACTGCGAATTATATGTCCTTCTATGGAGACAGCGAGTCTGATTGATCGAGATTTTTTGAAGTCAAAAGTAGACACAACAATGATGTCGAAACTGATAGGTATTTCGCTGACATTCGACAAGACTGCAATGCAACGACGAGAGTTTTCGGAGGTAAAAAAAGAATTGGAGAACCGTCGTCAAAATGGAGAGACAAATTTAAAACTTATGTATCGCCATGGAACACCGTACATCGAGGCAATCCCGAGAAAAAATGTGTAAGTTTTGATTATGTGATCACCTCTTCAGATTCAGTGAGTACCCCCTCTCACACTTCTGATCAGTTTCATTCTCTCAGTGGTTTATCTATCTACTATCAAAACGTCAGTGGCGTCAGGACTAAACTTGACACCCTGCGCATTTCAATATCACTGTCATCATACGATATAATAATTTTATCGGAAACTTGGTTGAATAGTGATTATAACACAAGTGAATTAGGTTTTTTTTTGATATGATGTACACCGTTGTGATAGAAGTGTACATACAAGTGACAATGCGAGAGGTGGGGGTGTATTAATTGCTGTTAAATCTAACTTACGAAACTCTCAAATATTTTCTCATATAAACTCGATTGAACATTTATTTGTTAAAATTATTTTTAATAATGAACATTACTGCATTGGTGCATATTATATTCCTCCTAATGCAACTATTCAAATCTATGAAACTACATGTGAATCAATAGAGCGTGTGTTAGAAAATTTTTCTTCCACAAAAGTTTGTATCTTTGGTGACTTTAATATGCCCTACGCTGTTTGGAATTCTGATAGCAATCTTGGCCCTTTTTGCACTTTTAAAGCAGGATCTCTCAACTCGCATAAATTAATAACAAGTATTGTATCTGATACACTTGATTTCTTGAATTTACCACAAATTAATTCTTTTTTAAATAATTATGGATCTTTACTTGATCTTATTTTTTGTAATTTTCATGAATATTCGTTACATTTAGTTCATGATGAATTTTTGTTAGAAGTAGATAAACATCACCCTCCTTTATTGTTTGTTATTGATGACAATTTAGAAACGTCACCAGACCTAACATTAGGACCGATCACTAATAAGTTTAATTTTAGAAATGCAGATTACGCCGCAATAATGTATTTTTTGGATAATGTTGATTGGAGTATTATTTTTTGCAATTCTGATATTGATAATGCCGTTGAAATATTTTATGACTATGTTTATACTTCCATAGAATTGTTTGTTCCTTAAAAAACAGTATATAATTCTACTTATCCCCCTTGGTTTACTTCGGAATTAAAAAAACTCGCACATTTAAAGTATAAACATAGTGGTCTCTCCATTGATTACGAATATTTTTCTAATATAAGATCACAATGTAAAACTTTATCAAAAGAATGTTATAAAAATTATATATGTTCCACAGAACTTGAAATTGTAAAAAATCCTAAACATTTTTGGAAATTTGTTAATTCTAGACGCAAAACAATTACTAATATCCCAAGTTCTATGCATTTGAAAGACACATATGTTGAAAACAATGATGACGTCGCAAATTTGTTTGCTTCCTTTTTTAACTCGGTATTTACAACTACTGACACAAATACTTTTCATTGTCCTACATGTGACCTTGATAAACTTGATCTTAGTAATTTTTCCATAGACCAAGAGACTATACTTTCTCGTCTTAAAACTTTAAATGCAAATAAGGGGGCAGGACATGATGGATTACCTCCACTTTTTATTAAGGCATGTTGCTCGTCTTTTGTTTTTCCACTTTACTTACTTTTCAATAAGTCAATTTCTTCTGGGACGTTTTCTTCTTTTTGGAAAAAAGGAATTATAATACCAATTCATAAATCAGGTGATCAGAGCGACATTGCTAACTATCGTCCTATTACAATACTAAGTGTATTTGCTAAAGTATTTGAAGGTATTATTGTTGACACTCTTTATTCTACAGTCTCAAATGTAATTACAGACGAGCAACATGGTTTTACAAAGTGCAGGTCTGTTGACACTAATCTTAGTCTTTTTTCTGACTTTATTTTGCATAATATGGAGAGTGGCCATCAAATAGACACAGTATATACTGATTTCTCTAAAGCCTTTGATAAGGTCGATCATAGAATACTTATTGCAAAGCTCAGAAATCTTGGTATTCATGGTAACTTTCTGTCCTTGATTAGTTCATATTTGCAAAATAGACCTCTTTCGGTACGTGTTAAAACTATTTTTTCTGACTGTTTCACCTCTACATCAGGGGTACCTCAGGGGTCTCTTCTTGGTCCTTTACTTTTCATTATATTTATTAATGACGTACGATTAGTTTTTGGTTATTGTAAATTTCTTTTGTACGCTGATGACTTAAAACTATTTAAGGTGATCAATGATCATGGTGATTTTCTTGCTTTGCAGCATGACCTGAACAGTCTCGCAAAATGGTGCCCATTTAATAAATTATCTCTAAATGTCTCTAAATGTTTCGTTATATCATTTTCGAGATTAAAACTGGTCAATCACCATGATTATGCTATTGACGATAAGAATTTGACAAGAAAGGACCAAATCTCTGACCTTGGGTTAACTCTGAGTTCAAATTTTTCGTTCAATGATCATGTATCTAATATTGTAAACAGATCAATAAGAACACTTGGTTTTATAACGAGGAGTACTTTCAATTTTCATAATCAACGTTCTATGAAATGTCTTTATTTTTCTTTAGTTATGCAAATAATATTTAATTTGTCAGTAATATGGCATCCGAGGTATGATTATTTAATAACGAGAATTGAGAGAATACAAAATAGATTCCTGAGCTTTATGGCTTTTAAATTAAAGATACCTTTCGATCTCTTTAGTCATGATTATTCTCAGCTAAGGAGACAATTAGATATACCCACTCTAACATCCAGATTTTTATATAATGATATGTTATTTTTATATAAAGTAATCAATCAGAAGTACAAGTGCCCTGCTCTCTTATTAAGAATTAACTTTTATGTGCCTACTAGGAGATTACGTAATTGTGTACCCTTTTATGTACAACATCACTGCTGTAATTATGCCGCTAATTCTGTTTTTTCACGAATTAGTGCGGAGGCAAACAATTTTTCCGATAGCGTTGATTTTTTCGACTCAAATGAGAACAAATTTATCAGAGACCTTAGAAACACGATTTTATCATTTGATTAAATTTCTTTTACTACGGCCAGTATTGTGATTATTGAGATTATTTTTTCTTTTGTAATTTTTTCTTTAGATTATAAGAACTCTTTTGTTAAGGACAACTTGTCCGTACAAACTTTAAATAAATAAATAAATAAATTCCAGACTTCTGAAAGCTCCAGCCATTCCGCAAATACAGAAAAGTCATTCTTTCACAGTATTTTCACCAACTTAATGAATAATTAAGCGATATTCAAATTCCCCTAACAGTATTAATTTCCGAAAAAAGTAAAGTAATCTGTAAAGCATAGCAATGTGTCATAACTAAACAATATTTTAAATGTATAAAGTCTGATTATTAAAATAGCGATTTAGAATTTTCTTGTAAACTAATGTTGTTACATAATTAGTGGCATTTGAAACCCGTTGATTCCAAATTTTAAAGAAAGTATTCAATTTTTCAAATTCAATGTCCGCCATATAGGATCCGTCATTTTTAATTTTCAAAATTAAGATCAATTCGTAATCAGTGGCCTCTAAAACCCTTATTTACCAAATTTTTTGAAAATTAGTCAATTCTTCAAATTTAATGTCCGACATATTGGATCCGCCATTTTGAATTTTAAAAAATGGCGTTAAATTCGTAATCAGGGACCTCTAAAACCCTTAGATACCAAATTTTGTGAAAATTGGTCAATTTTTGAAATCTAATGTCCGACATATTTGATCTGCCATTTTAAATTTTAAAAATATATTAATTTTTGTGATGTCTGAATCGAAACTAATTTTTAGAGACCTCATAAAAGTTTAAAAATCCAGTGTTTCCTCTTGTTACAGAATGAATTTATATTTACAACAACGATTTGCGTCGATTAATCATCTGTAGGGGAGACCTGGGCTAAACCGGACACGGGGCTAAACCGGACAAGTAAAATATTTCCGAAACCGTGAAGAATTTCAAATCGTGTAAATAACCTATGAACGCGCAATTTCGTGATTCATATGCTGCATGAGGTTTTAGGGATGTGTCAATTTTCTTGTAATAATAATTGCCGTTAATATGTGAAAATGTCATTTCTTGAGGTAAAAGTAAAAAAAAATTTTCTTCATTTTTTGGGGTTTTTATCGTTAAAATTAAAGTGAAAATATTATACGGCCATTTTTCTTTTAGCTCAAGGTGTACTGAGTTTAGTAGAAAAAAAGTTTAATGGAAAACATTAGGAAGAAAAAATATATTGCAGGTTAATTATTAGATGACGGTGTGGGGCTGAATCGGACATCGTGATTAAAAACAACCAAATCTTTGAATTCTTTAATTTATTTTATATTAATTAACTATTTTATATTATATTCTTTGCTTAGAACCACTTTATAAAGAAATAAATAAAGAATTTATTTTAAAACTCGAATTTGCAAGCGAGTTGCTACAAACAGACAAGCCTGAAAACTGTAATTCATTTTATATTATAATTATTACCGATTTTACATATTATATTATATTCTTTGTATAGAACTATCTACAAATAAATAAAAGAAGAATTGATTTGACTTTTTTTACCAAAAAAAAGAAAATTTGTATCTCATTCTTTAATTAATTGGCCGTGTCCGATTTAGCCCCATGGGGTGTCCGGTTTAGCCCCACCAATTTTCGGATTTTCGTTTTTGAGGTAGTCACCTTTGAAGCAATATATCTCTAAAGCTATTGTACTTTTTTTAAATCGAACAAGTGCGATTTGTAGGTGAAAGTACAAACTTAAAAACGGTATATTACACTTTAGCAAAAAGTATGTTTTTGTATGAGTTTTCTGGTCAAAGACCAAATCCGTCCGGTTTAGCCCCGGTCTCCCCTATTTTGTTTGGATTTTAAAATTTCAAAAAGGGCCACACTACATTGAAAAGGTTACACTTTTAGCATTAATTTAAGCAATTTTTAAAGGTTTTTCCGTAAAATTTGAAATGGAGAGATGGAGTGGCATGGTTCAGAAATAATGCCTCATATATGGGGGATTTCGCGTCAAGTGATCAAGGGGTCTTTTGGTGCAATGTTTATTTCAATAATTTTTTACTCTTAAACAATTAAACATACAATTTTGACAAAGTACATTTTGGAAAGGTTTTTTCATGCTCTTTCGATTGGAAATAAGCATTTAAAAAAAAAAATTTGACCCAAAAAAATCAAAATTAAAAATAAATTTCAATTTTTGGGGGAGAAAGACCCAATTTGTTTTTTTTTAAACGAAAGCTGAGGTTTTTTCCTAAAAGGTCATATAAATGGTAAAATGGGACTAGAATGTTTTAACATTGAACAAATGAGTTTTCTACTTGCCGGAGCGCTCAAACCCCGGTTTTAAGCTCCGTTTAGGAGAAAATTATTTTTTCCAATATTTAAACATTCTAGTCCCACTTTACCATTTATATGTCCGTTTAGGAAAAAACCTCAGCTTTCGTTTAAAAAAAAATTGGGTCTTTCTCCCCCAAAAATTGAAATTTATTTTTAATTTTGATTTTTTTGGGTCAAATTTTTTTTTTCTAAATGCTTATTTCCAATCGAAAGAAATGAACATTTTTGTTTTTTTGAAATTTTTTTTATTTTTAAAAATAATAATCTAAATCTTTTTACATATTAAAATTGATGTATTTTTACAACAATAAAATATTTTTACATCTAAATTATTGAATAAGGCGTTTGTCACAGTGTGGTGAAGTTGACTCTGAAAAAATAAAGCGTTTTTTTTGGTTTTGGTTTTAAGTAAAACCCCTAGTTTACAGATATAAATATATTTTTTGTTGTTGTAAAAATGCATCAATTTTAATATGTAAAAAGATTTAGAATATTATTTTTAAAAATAAAAAAGAAATTTTTTAAAACAAAAATATATCGGTATAGGTTTTTAACATAGGTTTAATGTGTTTCTTTGGACTTTATATTCTTACTTCTGATTTTATTGACTTTTTTGTTTAAAACTCTGCATACTTACAGTTTAGGATGTACTAAAACCCGAGTAGAGGAGACTGGGGTAAACCCGCGCACATGGTAAACCCGCACACTAGCGATTTGACGCTATAAAATCAACTTAAGATGGAGAAATTTGTACTGTGAATAGTACTTAACATACTACTAATGTTAACGAACTTTCGTTTACTTTCATAAATTCGTCATAAATTCAGAGACGGTCAATTGTTTTTGGAAGTACAAAAAAGAAAAAATGATCTTCGGATTTTCAAGTTTTTCAATTATTATTTTTGAGACTTAATTTGTTCGACAAATTTTTTTGATGCTATTGCATGTCCTTTTTCGAAATATATATGTAGTTTTGCTTGATTTTAAAAAGATTTATTTAAATTTATTCTGAAATGTCAGAAACACATTCGGGGTAAAGTCGCTCACATGAAGTCGGTGTAAAGCCGCTCACTTATTACATTTGTGTAGGAAGCCAAATCAGTATTAACAGTATTTGCATTTTTTTGGCGATCTTAAAATTTTTAATATTAAAAATATTTATTAAATGATAAATAATATTCATTTCCTAACAATTTTATTGAATTATTGGGTAATTAGTTGAATATTTAACATTTTGAATGTACCGCATTTCGCGATTTTTTTTAATAGATGGCGCCGAACTATTAATATTTCTTGTCATGATTAGTGATTATTAGATTATAACGGTTATAACAAACAACGCAAACAAATAATCAAAATTTGTCCCTGTCTTTTTCGGCTAAAAAAAGACATAAATCTTGTTTGTTGTTTTCGTTCAGTTCACGTTTTATCATTGTTGATTTTTAAATTTAAAATTTTTAACTTTATTTGTTATATTTTATCAATAATAAAATTTCACAGATGCAATTCATCAAACCTATACTTACTATTTAATAAACCAATATTTATTGTTTATAGAACTCATAATTTATCATTAATAAATCATACTGAAGACGGCAATAAGGAGAAATTTAATATATACAAAACAAAACTGTCAGGATTACCTTAAATTCTTAAAAAAATCAAGTGATCGGGTTTACCCCGAAGGGTGAGCGGATTTACCCTGGAAAATTGTGATTTTGAAATTTGGTATATGTGTATTAAAAATTTTCCCTAAGTAAAACTAAAACAGATAAATCAAGAATTCTTTTTTATTTTGTTAGTAGGAATCATAAGCTTTCAAATTATTTAAATTAACTTGGATTTAGAGAACAATTTCCTAGGTTTTTAACGTTCTGAAAAAAGTGAGCGGGTTTACCTCAGTTTCCCCTATGTAGTCAAAAATAAATTTTAACAGGTAACAGCTTTAAAGCCTTTAATGACCTATGTACATTGTTTTACATTCAATTATATAAGTTTAAATATTTTATAGACAACTGAGGTCAAACTAGTAGTAATATGTCTTTTTGATAGTTGACAGCTGTAAAAAAACTGTGAAACTTCGAGAATGGTAATTTATAAGAAAATTTTCCTTTATTTTCTCACATGAAAGTATATTTAGGATTACCGAGATCAAACCGAATAACAGAAAGTCATTTTGACAGGTAACAGCTGTCAAAAATGCAGTCAAACTTTTAAATACGAAATTTTTAAAAGACCCTTCAGGTCAAATAACCAGGACTTATATTTTGCTACTTATTGACTCTGGCATACATTGACAGTGAAAAACAAGTTGTGAATTAAGATGTTCATTACATGAACATTTTGCTTCCTCTTTACGATAAGCAAAAAATTTGCTTTAAAGTGAATTTTTTCATTTTATTTAATTCTATTAATGCTAATAAAATATATTCTTTTTATACATCAATCGATTCGTCTTGATGAAATGAAGATTTTAAGTTTGTTTTTAAGTCTAGATTAACCTTTTATTATAAAGCAACATAATTTTTAAGAAGGAAATAAATTTCTAATAAAAGTGCGAATTTTTGGTTTTAATTATGTTTAATTCTATAAATTCAAATAAAATATATAATTAATCTATTATATAATTATCTATTAATGCTAATAAAATATATTCTTTTTATACATCAATCGATTCGTCTTGATGAAATGAAGATTTTAAGTTTGTTTTTAAGTCTAGATTAACCTTTTATTATAAAGCAACATAATTTTTAAGAAGGAAATAAATTTCTAATAAAAGTGCGAATTTTTGGTTTTAATTATGTTTAATTCTATAAATTCAAATAAAATATATAATTTATATATACCAATCGATCCGTTTTAATGCAACGGATAAGATTATTGACAAAAATGAGTAAAATCTTATTGTACTGGAATATAATTTTGATGAAAGAACTAAATTTTTGATAAAAAAAGGTAATTTTTTTGCTTTAATTGTCATTACCTCTATAAACTCTCATACAATTTATACTTTATATATACCAATCGATTCGTCTTGATGCAAACAAGAAGATTTTATTGTATATTAACTTCAATATTCAATTAAAAAAAAATTTTTTGAAAAAATTTTTTTTTTGAAAAAAGTAAAAAAAAAATTTTTTAATAGATTTTTTAATGCCCATCAATCCATTTCGAGATATTTTTATGATAAATATTCCTAGCAATTTTCAGCCGAATTCGTTGAAACCTCTTCGAGTTATCGTGTTCACAAAAAACGGGATCCACACACACACACACACACACACACATACACACACATACATACATCCGGACAATTGTTCAGGGTCTTATATAACATAGTCCCATATAGAAGAAAATTTGTCAAAAGGATTTTTAAAAATTTTGTAAATTAAACGACTACAAAGCTTCCTCACGAGGAAGCAAAATTGATTAAATATTTAGGAAAATTTCGGTGCTGTGGTGGAAAACTTTACTGAAATAATACAATTACATGGTATTGTGCTCATTGAGATACAAAATTAACAGGTCTTCATGGGCCAGTTCTGGATCAAATCGGTAATGCAGATTTCTACTTACCGACCGCGAGGGTAAGCTACCGGTCATTGGTGGGGTATATGAGGGTATGTTACCAAGCGTTGGTGGGATACCTAATTTGCATATATTTAAATTCGTTAATTGGTGTATTTAATTTGTATATATCTAAATTAATTAACCCTTTTGATTTCTCTACGTAAGAGCTAATTTGCATATATTTAAATTGGTTAAGTCTTTTATTACCCACTTTTCACCCTCTCTCTTTACCGAACACATTGAAAAAATTAACCCAAATTACAATTAAATCAAATACTTAGAATATATTTATATTTTCATCGAATTGAATATATTTGGTATTAAAATATGCAAATTATTAATTTTCAAGCAGTGTGATTTTATTTTCGATTTCGTGAACGACATTAGCGTGGATTTTTAATAGAAACGCTCGCAAATTAAAGTTAATCTAATGGAGCAACAATAATATTTTTCAAAGAAAAAAAACTTTAATATTTTTAAGAATTAATTTTGCGCAATCTAAAAATATTACTCTTGAGTATAAAATTAACCCATTAAGGACGGGATGAACAAAATTTGTACATCATGTATAAGAACATATTTTAATCTTAAAAAGTAACAAGAATAATTTGTAAATACACTTTTCTTATGTATCTTGAATCCCTCTGTCGAATAGCGTGCTAAAAAAAACTGAAAAATGTTAAATAAACAATTTATACAACATTTTTAAAGAAAAAACACGATTTTTTAAATAATTTTTTTTTATTTTTCAATTTTTTAATAGCTAATAAACAGTATGTCAATGAAATTCTATTATTAATTTACTATTCACTTATTATCACTAATTATATATATATATATATACACTCGGGTCGAAAAGTTTCAGTACATTTTGACTGTTTACTTGTAAATGCTCGCTCCACTTCAAATTCAAATATTTCTGTAAAAATAGATGCTACAGCTATCAAACAAGGATCATTTTAAAGCTCAATAAATTTAGAGTCAAATAGGCAAAAAAAATAACCAATTTAATATTGTAAATTTGAAAATATAATTCTTTAAAGTTAGAGATTTTTTATGAAAATTGCGATTTCGTAATCTGGAGTTTAAGCGAACGGCAATTAATGAAAAAATTTCTTGAGGATTTGACAGGGGGTCAATTATGTAATTTCACTTCACTTCGACATCCATTTCGACATCCACTTCCACTTCCACTTTCATTTAAATTTTCACCTTAATTAATTTTCACTCTACTTCCGTTTCCACTTTCACTTTCACTTAAATTTTCACCTTAATTAATTTTCACTCTACTTCCGTTTCCACTTTCACTTAAAATTTCACCTTAACTAATTTTCACTCTACTTCCGTTTCCACTTCCACTTTCAATTAAATTTTCACCTTAATTAATTTTCACTCTACTTCCGTTTCCACTTTCACTTAAAATTTCACCTTAACTAATTTTCACTCTACTTTCGTTTCCACTTCCACTTAAATTTTCACTTTAATTAATTTTCATTCTACTGCCACTTTCACTTTCACCTAAATTTTCATTTTAATTAATTTTCATTCTACTTTCACTTTCACTTAAATTTTCACATTAACTAATTTTTATTATACTTCCACTTTCACTTTCAATTAAATTTTCACTTTAAATCATTTTCATTCTACTTCCACTTCCACTTGCACTTTCACTTAAATTTTCACTTTAATTTATTTGCATTCTACTTCCACTTCTACTTCCGCTTCCACTTTCACTTTTACTTAAATTTTTACCTTAATTAATTTTCATTTTACTTCCACTTTCATTTTCACTTGAATTTTCACTTTAAATAATTTTCATTCTACTTCCACTTCCATTTTCACTTAAGTTTTCACCTTATTTAATTTTCATTCCACTTTCACTTTCACTTAAATTTTTACCTTAATTAATTAATTTTCTTTTTAAAACTATTTTTTTTAAACACAAAGAAAAAATGAAAATTTTGAAAAGTTACTTTTGTATGTCAAAAATAGTTTTTCTACTATTTTTCCTACAATGCAATAGTGAATAAATATTATTAATAAAACTTTGTACAAAGTTGCAGTATATCAAGTACAATACGTTGTCTTTAAAGCAAAATTATGTCGATTTATGATTTTTAATTACATTACAATTAGTCATTACGCCTTGGTCTTCAATAGTCTTAACTCATTTCATTTAAATTGAAATTTTATGTCTCTTGGTTTAGCTTGCAATTTTTCATTGTTTGTTATCCACGTAATAGAATTAATATTTATTAATTTAAACTAATTTTAAATACTTTCTAAGACTAAAAAAATTATAAAAAATTATATTTTTATAAAAGTCCTTTTGGAGATATGCTAAAAAGACTTTGGAGATAAAATTATTTTAGCCATTGCATAAACTATGTTTAATGAAATTATTTAGTTTCTTTTAATAATAATTAATTTAAATTTTTACTATGAAAATGATTAACAATTATTAGAGGGTAGATTTTATAAAATTATAAATACATCAAAAATTTTCACATTTGAAAGAGTCATTTATTTATAAACAATATATTCTTTATATAGTTTATTTGTATTTTGCAAAATCAATTATAATATTATCGAATGTAAAAGTTGTTAAGCACTTACCTGTTGTTTTCTTTATTATTATTTGAAATAGTTGGGTCAGTCCACTATATTTCACCTGAAGCCGTTGCGGCCTATTTTTTAAAAAATCTCATAATTTGTAAAAATGATGTTTAATATCCGTAGATTTCATTTTTGAGAATTATTTTATAAATTTTTTTGAATTTAACTTAGAATTTGAATTTTTAAGTTTAGTTGCACAGAAAAAAGGTTAGATTGACAGTTATGAAAATTTAATAAAGAAGCATGGAAATAATTTAGATAATACAAATTTCATAATTGATATTTGTTAAAAGTGAACTAATTTACTTGTATAAATAGATAATTATGTAAACAAACCCAAATTAATAGATAAAAATTGATTTTAAAACTTAACTATAAAATGTCAAAAGTCACTACATTTTATTGACACTTTTCTAATAAGTATATAAATATTTAAAAATTTATTACTATTTAATGTAAAGTATTTTTAATGTACTTTTATAATTTGTGCTAACTTTTTAATTTTATAATATAGAAATATAAAAAATTTTACCTTTAATATTGAGTGTTTCATGATTTTCAGTGATTTTAATCACTTATTTCTTCTCAGGAGGTTGACCAAAAAATCCAATTTTTGTCTTAATATTTAAGTTTGACCTTCTTTTCCATTCTATTAAATTTTGGTGATGGAGAACGAACAACTTTTTAGTTTAAATTTAGTTTAAAAAATCTGCTGGAAAAACGCATTTTTTGGTTAAAATGCAAGTATTTTTATAACACTGAAGTTGGCTATCTTAATAGTCTTACAAAAATCTACTTGTATTTAACCAAAAAAATGCGTTTTTTCAGCAGATTTTTTAAACTAAATTTAAACTGAAAAGTAGTTCGTTCTCCATCATCAAAATTTAATCTAACCTTTTTTCTGTGCAACTCAACTTAAAAATTCAAATTCTATGTTTAATTCAAAAAATTTTGTAAAATAATTCTCAAAAATGAAATCTACGGATATTAAGCATCATTTTTACAAATTATGAGATTATGCATAGCAATGGAGAAAATTGTAGAAATTATAAGGATTTTTAATAGTTATTGTGGACGAAAGAAGAAAAAGAATATTTATCTTCGAGGTTTAAAAGTATAATTGCATAACTTTTTAGTTATGCCATAGCACATCACTGAATAAAATGTTCTTGTTTTGAAAGGAAAATTCCTCTGGCAAAATGCTCTTAAATCAAGTTATTTTTAATCAAAAAATTTTCATTCAAAATACAATAAATTTTAAAGAATTATAAAGAAAACAACAGGTAAGAGTTTAACAACTTTTACATTCGATAATATTATAATTGACTTTGCAAAATACAAATAAACTATATAAAGAATATATTGTTTATAAATAAATGATTCTTTCAAATGTGAAAATTTTTGATGTATTGATAATTTTATAAAATCTACTCTCTATTAATTGTTAATCATTTTCATAGTAAAAATTTAAATTAATTATTTTTAAAAGAAACTAAATAATTTCATTAAACATAGTTTATGCAATGGCTAAAATAATTTTATCTCCAAAGTCTTTTTAGCATATCTCCAAAAGGACTTTTATAAAAATATAATTTTTTATAATTTTTTTAGTTTTAGAAAGTTTTTAAAATTAGTTTAAATTAATAAATATTAATTCTATTACGTGGACAACAAACAATGAAAAATTGCTAGCTAAACCAAGAGACATAAAATTTAAATTTAAATGAAATGAGTTAAGTATATGGAAGACCAAGACGTAATGACTAATTGTAATGTATTTAAAAATCATAAATCGACATAATTTTGCTTTAAAGACAACTTATTGTACTTAATACTGCAACTTTGTACAAAGTTTTATTAATAATATTTATTCACTATTGCATTGTAGGAAAAGTAGTAGAAAAACTATTTTTGACATACAAAAGTAACTTTTTAAAATTTTCATTTTTTCTTTGTGTTTTTAAAAAAATAGTTTTAAAAAGAAAACTAAAATTAGTTTTTGAGATTGAAACATTTGTTTTTAAGGGCCTATTAGTTTTTAATTTACACTTACTGAATTTATAAAAAATTACAAAATATTTGTCAAGTACCTCTCAAGCGTGATGGTGAATACAACGCGCTATATATAAAGAGCAACCTTTTAGAGTAACTTTTCTAAGTTGTAAGATGTAAACAATTAATTAAAACCAAAATGTCCGAGCAAAACAACAAAGAGAAAAAAGTTAGTCATCACGCCGCGGTCTCAACTACTCTGATTTTATATCCGCAGGTGAGACCAACAAGTTTAAGAATTTAAGGTGAAAATTTTAGAAAAAATGGAAGTTGAGGGAAAATTAATTAAGGTAAAAATTCAAGTGAAAGTAAAAGTAAAGTAAAAATTAATTAAGGTGAAAAATTAAGTGAAAGTAAAAGTGCAAGTGGAAGTAGAATAAAAATTAATTAAGGTGAAAATTTAAGTGAAAGCGGAAGTGGAAGTAGAATGAAAATTAATTAAGATGAAAATTTAAGTGGAAGTAGAAGTAGAGTGAAAATTAGTTAAGATGAAAATTTAAGTGAAAGTGAAAGTGGAAACGGGAGTAGAGTGAAAATTAGTTAAAGTGAAAATTTAAGTGAAAGTGAAAGGGGAAACGGAAGTAGAGTGAAAGTTAATGAAGGTGAAAATTTATGTGAAAGTGGAAGTAGAAACGGAAGTAGAGTGAAAATTAATTAAGGTGAAAATTTAAGTGAAAGTGGAAGTGGATGTCGAAGTGGATGTCGAAGTGAAGTAAAATTACATAATCGACCCCCAGTTTTACAATATAATGTACAAATTTCACTCTTTAATTCGAGACCAAAATATTTTATAATTATTCAGTATTTCCCTTAAATTCTGTAAAAATAATTACTCTTGCTTTCTAAAGTTTTCAAGGAATATAAATTGCAAATTCGTCATTTCTGTTTACTTGTTTTATTAATTAACCAAATTTTTGAAAAATGTGCATCTCTTTTTTATTGTAAAATTTAAAAAATTGCACCTTAATATAAAATAAGTAATAATGCGAGTTAAAATTTGTAACATTATAAGAAGAGGGATAAATTTCATGTAAATAATTTAAATTTACTACAGTCAAGAGGTTCAATATTTTTCAAAAGTGTGGTTAATTGATAAAACAAATGAATAGAAACGACGAATTTGCAATTTATAATCTTCAAAAAATTTAGAGCAAGAGAAATTATTTTTATACAATTTGAAAAAAATACTTCATATTTGTAAATGATTTTTGTTAGAATTGAAGAGTGAAATTTGTACATTATATTGTAAAACTGTCAAATCTTAAAGAAATTTTTTCATTAATTGCCGTTCGCTTAAACTCCAGATTACGAAATCGCAATTTTCATAAAAAAATCTCTAATTTTAAAGAATTATATTTTCAAATTTACAATATTAAATTGGTTATTTTTTTGCCTATTTGACTCTAAATTTATTGAGCTTTAAAATGATCCTTGTTTGATAGCTGTTGCATCTATTTTTACAGAAATATTTGAATTTGAAGTGGAGCGAGCATTTACAAGTTAACAGTCAAAACGTACTGAAACTTTGCGACCCGAGTGTATATATATATATATCCTTATTTTTCCAAAATTCAAAATGGCGGATCTAATATGGCGGACAAGAAATTTCAAAAATAGTTCATTTTGCTTGAAAATTGTTACTTGTTGGTTTTCGGGGTCGCCGATTACGAATAAAACCTTAGTTTTCTAAAATTTAAAATCGCGGATCGAATATGTCGAACAAGAATTCACTAATTATAAATAATGCATAAAAAACTAAGGTTTTATTCGTAATCGGCGACCCCGAAAACCAACAAGTAACAATTTTCAAGCAAAATGAACTATTTTTGAAATTTCTTGTCCGCCATATTAGATCCGCCATTTTGAATTTTGGAAAAATAAGGATATATATATATATATATATACACTCGGGTCGCAAAGTTTCAGTACGTTTTGTCTGTTAACTTGTAAATGCTCGCTCCACTTCAAATTCAAATATTTCTGTAAAAATAGATGCAACAGCTATCAATCAAGGATCATTTTAAAGCTCAATAAATTTAGAGTCAAATAGGCAAAAAAATAACCAATTTAATATTGTAAATTTGAAAATATAATTCTTTAAAATTAGAGATTTTTTTATGAAAATTGCGATTTCGGAATCTGGAGTTCAAGCGAACGCCAATTGAAGAAAAAAATTTTTTAAGACTTGACAGTTGTACAATAACAAGTACAAATTCCATTCTTCAATTCTAGACAAAAATCATTTACAAATATGAAGTATTTTTTTCAAATTGTATAAAAATAATTTCTCTTGCTCTAAATTTTTCGAAGAATATAAATTGCAAATTCGTCGTTTCTATTCATTTGTTTTATCAATTAACCACACTTTTGAAAAATATTGAACCTCTTGACTGTAGTAAATTTAAATTATTTACATGAAATTTATCCCTCTTCTTATAATGTTACAAATTTTAACTCGCATTATTACTTATTTTATATTAAGGTGCAATTTTTTAAATTTTACAATAAAAAAGAGATGCACATTTTTCAAAAATTTGGTTAATTGATAAAACAAGTAAACAGAAATGACGAATTTGCAATTTATATTCCTTGAAAACTTTAGAAAGCAAGAGTAATTATTTTTACAGAATTTAAGCGAAATACTGAATAATTATAAAATATTTTGGTCTCGAATTAAAGAGTGAAATTTGTACATTATATTGTAAAACTGTCAAATCTTAAAGAAATTTTTTCATTAATTGCCGTTCGCTTAAACTCCAGATTACGAAATCGCAATTTTCATAAAAAAATCTCTAATTTTAAAGAATTATATTTTCAAATTTACAATATTAAATTGGTTATTTTTTTGCCTATTTGACTCTAAATTTATTGAGCTTTAAAATGATCCTTGTTTGATAGCTGTTGCATCTATTTTTACAGAAATATTTGAATTTGAAGTGGAGCGAGCATTTACAAGTTAACAGTCAAAACGTACTGAAACTTTGCGACCCGAGTGTATATATATATCCTTATTTTTCCAAAATTCAAAATGGCGGATCTAATATGGCGGACAAGAAATTTCAAAAATAGTTCATTTTGCTTGAAAATTGTTACTTGTTGGTTTTCGGGGTCGCCGATTACGAATAAAACCTTAGTTTTCTAAAATTTAAAATTGCGGATCGAATATGTCGAACAAGAATTCACTAATTATAAATAATGCATAAAAAAACTAAGGTTATATTCGTATTCAGCGACCCCGATAATCCCCGAGTAACAAGTTTTAATCAAAATTAACTATTTTAAAAATCTATTGTCTGCCATATTGAATTTTGGAAAACTAAGGTTATATTTGTAATCAGCGACCCCGAAAACCCCCGAGTAACAAGTTTTAAGTAAAATTAACTGTTTTAAAAAATTTCCTCCATTTGTTTATAATATTGTTTATAAAAAGTAACTTTAGTCGTTATTTTGTGGCAGCCATTTAAAAATTTAATATCTAAAATAGTCCTATGTTGTACTCGTACAATTTTTTTTCGAATTAATCTTTCAAAAATAATATTAATGTCAGCTGGAATAATGGACATTTCAAAAATAGAAATTCCATTTTATTTTGTAACCCTTAAAAAGGTAGTTACAATTCCAACTTTAAATCAGTTGTTTCAATAATTATTTTAATGTGCATTAAAACCTTCCATACTTCTGTTTAGAACAATATGCATGAGTGAGAGCGCTTCAATGCTTATACATAATATTCCCTCTTCCTCGCACAAAGTCAAGGGAAGCGTAGAGAGTGCGGGGATCCTCCATTCAACGCGTTGAGTGAAGCCTCTTGTCCTATCTTGTCCATTCTTCGTATATATATTTATATTGCATTTTATTATCTTAATTTGCATTTGCATTCGCTTATGTGGTTGTTGTTTCTAAGGTCATAAAAAATAAAAATTATAGCCCTTCATTGATTGATTTACCTGAAAGTCATGAAAATAAAATATTTTAATTGCTGAAATAGTTCTTTCAGACGGAAGAAATGGCTTACGGTCTTTAAACCGAGTTCGTTTTCTGCGCGATTTCAAAATGCTTAGCATGCATTTTAAGAATTAATTTTAATTAATGATAAATAAAATATAAAATTTTTGTAAAATGTTTGTTACGGAAATTGCGTAACAGGTACGGTGTTCGAAATAACGTTTAGAATCTGTGAATTAACTGTTAAAAATAGTCGTTTAGTGCTTTAAGTGCTAAAATAATGAACTGAAAACAAAACAACGCAAGTCATCCCTGTAAGCAGCGAAATAAAGCTGGTTGTGGTTCATTATTGTAACTTCCATATCAACTTCAAAAATTGTAAGTAACTATAATTGATTAAACTAATTGTTATTCCTTAATATGAAACGAGTAGATATGCGAAGTACGTCAAGACAGACACTCTTATTTATATTGCCTTTAGAGAAAAAAGGAAAGGTAGCCGTTACCAAAGCCGGCGTTACCTATTGTGATTTAATTAGAAAGAATATATATTGACTTTTATATATGAATTTTCCTTGCGATGAAGGAAGATACCTGGATCCCTCATTTACAAAGGATATTGTACAATCGTTATTTTAGCACTTAAAGCACTAAACGACTATTTTTAACAGTTAATTCACAGATTCTAAACGTTATTTCGAACACCGTACCTGTTACACAATTTCCGTAACAAACATTTTACAAAAATTTTATATTTTATTTATCATTAATTAAAACTAATTCATAAAATGCATGCTAAGCATTTTGAAATCGCGCAGAAAACGAACTCGGTTTAAAGACCGTAAGCCATTTCTTCCGTCTGAAAGAACTATTTCAGCAATTAAAATATTTTATTTTCATGACTTTCAGGTAAATCAATCAATGAAGGGCTATAATTTTTACTTTTTATGACCTTAGAAACAACAACCACATAATCGAATTCAAATGCAAATTGAGATAATAAAATGCAACATAAATATATATGGGCAAATCTCTGGAAACATTAACATTTGAATTTGAATTTTTTTAACAAAATTTTGGTGTGCACAATTTTGATATTTTTAGTATTACATCTTCGACCAAAATAGATTTCACTTTTATTACTGAACAACCATTATTTGGTTGCCTTCTATTTTAAAATATAAATTTTTGTAAAGAAAATAATGTTAGGTTATCTAAATCTGTAACAAGATATACATAAACATTTTATCTCCTACACTTAAGTAAGTTATTTTTCAGTATAGCAAAAACATAATTAAACATGAAAATAAATATAATAAACGTCTAATACAACTAATAAGGATAACATTACAATAAAAAAAATTAATGAAAATTTTTTACGTATAATTATTTGAATTAGTAACATGAACTTTTCTAATTATTTGATTGGCGAATTGTTTTGAACTTCGTGATAAATAACATGGAACAAATAAATGCGAAACTTCAGATTGATTGAAAAACGATTGATTTGACCAAGCGACATATTTGACGAGCGACAATTTGAATATTCACGTAAAAAAATAATTAAATAAGAATTAGAATAAATCAGGGACCGTCACGGAAATCAAATTTTGATTTCGTTACGATATTCCAAAACAAAACGAAATTATTAATGTAATTTGATTTTGATTCTGTAACGAAACAAAATTTACTTCCTATTTTGATTCTGATACTGTAACGAAACAAAGTTTACTTTCTATTTTGATTCCGATACTGTAACGAAACAAAATTCACATCCTATTTTGATTCTGATACTGTAACGAAACAAAATTTACTTCCTATTTTGGTTCTGATACTGTAATACTGCAATTCGGTTTTCTTATAGAAACAGAAATCGATTTGAAGTCTATTTCAGATTTCGTAAGTAAAAACGATATTATCTTCTGATATATTTGACATTTGCAACAAAATTTAGGTTCAATCACACTTCTACATGCGCAGTATTATTTTATCAAAATTAAAACAAGAAAGAATTTTGATTTTGATATTAGAACCAAAACGAAATAGAGTGGAATTTTGATTTTGATATTGGAACCAAAACGAAATAGAGTGGAATTTTGATTCTGATATTGGAATCAGAACTGAATAGAGTGGAATTTTGATTCTGATACCCCTATCCGAATCAAAACAAAAGTATTTTTTAATTTTGTTTTGATTCCGTGACGGTCCCTGGAATAAATAAAAACACATGCACAGTTTTAAGTACATCTAAAGTAATATGTGCCCCAATTTTGGAGCAAATTAAATAAGAAACTTTGGAGAAATTAATGATTTGACCAGCGACATATTTTTCGTACTACACCAGTAACACAAGTAACCAACAATTATTTTTCTTAAAATATAGTTGAAAATAATCAATTGTGCCTTTTATTTCAATTTTTTCACTAAGTTTTTTAATGTTTATTTTATAAAACCATTTTGATTTGACGAGCGACACAAAAACTGAGGTACACTTTATAGAAGATTATATCTTTTATAATTTTTACATTTTATTTTTCTTAAGTTTGTTTATGGAACTCTTATGATATTCTTAAATAGTTTATAACAGTAAAAAACGTGTTTTCCAAAAAAATCTTATTTAAACAGTTAAAATACTTTTAGAAAAAATGAAAGTGACACTTGAAAAATTATAGTATTGTGAACTTTAATAAAGAAAAACATAGAAAAAATAAGCAAAATAATTTATATCAATGGTTAAATCGTCATCCTCATTTTCTTTTTAAAAACATGTAAATATTTAAAAATCATTAGTTTTCATATTTAGGCTGTTTAAGTGAAAACTAGAACTAATTTTTGCGCGCCTATTCTGTGAGTTTCAACTTCAACTACTATTATGAATAAAACAGTCTGTACCATCTATTATAATTATAAAATATATAATCTTCTAAAAAGTGCCCCTCAGTTTTTGTGTCGCTGGTCAAATTAAAATGGTTTTATTAAATAAACATTAAAAAACTAAATAAAAAAATTGGAAATAAGAGGCACAATTGAATTGTAATTCAGATTTTGTGTGCGTGATTTTTGTTTTTAACTATATTTTAAGCAAAATAATTGTTGGAAACTTCTGATACTGGTGTCATACGAAAAATATGTCGCTGGTCAAATATTACTTTAGATATATTTAAAACTGTGCATAATTATGTTGTTATTTATTTTAATTCTTAGTTAATTATTTTTACGTAAATATTCAAAATGTCGCTGGTCAAATATGTCGCTTAGTCAAATCAATCGTTTTCTAATCAATCTAAAGTTTCGCATTTATTTGGTCCATGTTATTTATCACGAAGTAATAAAAAATATAATAAAAAGTGACAAAATGACAGAAAATCAAAGAAAAGAAATAAATAAAGAATAAATAAATAAATAAATAAAAAAAGAAATAAAAGAAATAAAAAGTGAGAAAAAGGAAACGCTGAATAGAAAATTTATCAACGGAAGGAACTTAAGTAATATTTTTTTATTCTTTATTAAACGTTCATAAAAAAGGTTAGCGTTTCTTCAAGGTTATATTAAGATCGTCGATATTTTTTCAAAACAATTCAGCTATTTAAATAATTAAAAAAGTTTATGTCACTATAATATGTTTCATGTTACATTTTAAACGTAAACATTTTTTATTAATTTTTTTTCTTGTAATTTTGTTTTTATTAGTTGTATTAGACGTTTATTATATATATTTTTATGTTTAATTATGTTTTTGTGATACTAAGAACTAAAAAAGTGCTTTTTTGACTAAACTTTAATATTAGAAGATGAATCACTGTACAGTGGAACAGGTAAACCTAAAACTATGAACAGTTTTCCCTTTTGGAAGCAAAGTGGCAGCTGTAGCTGTAAAAGCTATGTTGCAAAAATTTATTTTTTCCAGATCCTCCACAACCATTAATATATAAGGGGCAAAATTTCTCAATTGTCCTAACTTAAAATTGAAAGTCTTCAAATCGGGCTGATTTTTACACAATCTTTAGTACTATAGGAGAGTACTTTATCCACAAAATATTAAAATATTTTATTAAAAATTGTAGAGGGAGGAGGGGGTTAAAGTTTTTGGTAACGTGTGAACAGTGGATTTTTTTAGCTAATGTAGCTAAAATACAGTAGAGTGGACAAAATTTTGCCCTATATGTTTTCGAAAGGTTTTTTCCTACTCTTTATTTAATTTATTAATTAACTAATTAATAGTAGTAAGAGATTACTAAAAAATGAAATAGGGGAGTGCTGTCAGGGTTGGACATAGTTTTGAATTTTCTTCATAACTTTCTCTGCAGTGCGAATTTCACGTTTTCGCGCAAATTGTTGGAAAGATCAACTCAAATGCAATGTTTTTGCTGTACATTTCAAAAAAATTAGGCCAAAAGTTTCAAAGTTATAAGCAATTTAAAAAAGTATAATGTTGTAAGGGTTGAACATGGGTGTAAGGGTTGAGCCACTGTAGAAAATCAATGAAATATTTACGTAAATGGTTAAAAATGTCCTTCAAATAATAGAATGACACTTGAAAATGAAGAAAGGAACCATGGAATTAAAATAAAATCCCATATTGTGCATTTTTGCATAACATTAGATATTTCATTTCTTAAGAATGATATAAAAAATTTTAAATTAAAACAATAAAAAAAGATTATCGAAAAATTTTTTCTTTCTTTTTTCGTTAGAAATAAAGTTTTTGACATCTCCTGAAGTCAAAAAATGAATTTCTGTTGCAAGTAAGCTTCGTAATTGCAAAATTTTAGGCGGTTCAACCCTTACGACACCGCCTGGCTCAACGCTAACTCACGCATCGTTTTGCAAAATGCCACACAGAACACAAACGCGTCACACAAAACCCCAAATTTCTTTTCACATTTTCGTATAACATCTTAATAAACAATTTCAATAAATTTACTTTGTCTTTTGCATATTTCTTCTACATTTACTGCTCTTTTTTTAACACCACAAAAAAGTTTCTGTTGAGCGTATAACAATGACTCGCAAAAAACAAAAGTAAACGTTCGTATACTTGACTGAAACTAATGTGAAAAGTTGACTGGCATTAGTAGCAAGAATTTAAGTACAAAAACAGATGGCGCTTGTGTGATAAAACTAAATAAACGCGATGGCTCAACCCTAACACCTGTCCAACCCTATCAGCACTCCCCTACTTTTCAAGCAAATAAACTTTTTTCAATTATGAGCTTATCATCGTAAAGCTGATTAAATTCCGCATCCAACGACTGTAAATACATCTATTTTTTATAAATAATTGATAAATAAATAAATAATCAATTATTTATTTACTTAATAATTATTTATAAAAAACAGTTGAGTTTATGATTGTTGGAAGCGGAATTTGGTAAGCTTTCTGATGATAAACTCGTAATTAAAAAAAGTTTATTTTCTTGAAAAATATTTAATTTTTTAGTAATTTTTACTACTATTATAATGAGTTAATTAACTAACTAATTAATTACTTGAAAACCAATCAAGCCTTTTTTTCTAAACCGGTATTGAATTTAGACATTTATTGAGCTTTATTTTAAAGCAAAAAAGAAGAAAGAAATGTAATTTTTTCAAAAAATTAATACATAAATTTTTGATTATTTATTTATTTAACAATTATTTATAAAAAATAGATGCATTTACACTCGTTGGATGCGGAATTTAATCAGCTTTACGATGATATGCTCATAATTGAAAAAAGTTTATTTGCTTGAAAAGTATTTCATTTTTTAGTAATTTCTTACTACTATTAATTAGTAAATTAATAAATTAAATAATTAATTATTTGAAAACCAATCAAGCGGCATTTTTTTCTTAACCGGTATTGAATGTACACATATTAAGCTTTATTTTAAAGCAAAAAAGAAGAAAGAAATGTAATTTTTTTCAAAAAATTAATTAATAAATTTTGATTATTTATTTATTTAACAATTATTTATAAAAATAGATGTATTTATACTCGTTAGATAGGGAATTTAATCAGCTTTATGATGATCAGCTCATAATTGAGAAAAGTTTATTTGCTTAAAAAGTATTTCATTTTTTAGTAATTTTTTACTGATTTTTATTAATTAATTAATTATTAATTCGAAAACAAAAAAACGGCATTTTTTACTAAAGGGGTATGGAAAGTACATATAATAAGCTTTATTTTAAGGCAAAAGAATGAGAGAAAAAAATTCCGATTTTCAAAAAAAAGTCAAAAATATTTTTAATTTTGAAAAAATTAACTTAAATTGTTAATTAAAAAAAATTTTTTTTACATTATTCGAGAGAGGAGAAAAAACCTTTCAAAAACATATAGGGCAAAATTTTGTCCACTCTAATGTATTTTACCTACATTAGCTAAAAAAAATCCACTGTTCACACGTTACCAAAAACTTTAACCCCCTCCCCCCTCTACAATTTTTAATAAAATATTTTAATATTTTGTGGATAAAGTACTCTTCTATAGTACTAAAGATTGTGCAAAAATCAGCCCGATTTGAAGACTTTCAATTTTAATTTAGGACAATTGAGAAATTTTGTCCCATAAGCATTTAGAACTATTACAAAAAGAATCTTTTATAAATTAAAGAATAATAAACTTTGTAAAGAAGTTACTCATTTTACTGTTAGCAACAATAATCTAAGGAGAAATAACTCTAATTGGCATGGATTAACTGAATACATTCTTCCAAATACTTTTTCTTTACGAATTCTTTTTTTCATTAAAGCGATTTCGTTACCCACGTAAAATGTTCTGGTATTTCTGAATAATAATACTGTCGAACAGAAATATCACGTTAATTAAGTTTAAAAAAATCGAGCAATTTTGTATTTTTCTGCAAATCAAGTAAAACATTGTCATTATCTTTCCCTTCACGAATGCCATTTGCATTTATTATAATAATGGATGCAGCATCATGACTCTTGAATATATATTTATATAAATATTTAACAGATTTGATACTTTAAACTATTTCCACATTTATATGACAATTAAATAATTCTGAAAGTATAGGACAATATGGAACCATCAATTAAACACCAATCTCAACAAGATCCATGAATGATATTTTGCATTATTATTTTATGCAAATAACTTGTTGTCAACAATAACTGTTTAAAGATGTTTAACCTTTAAAGCAAAAACTCTAGTTACTGTATCAGGTTTATCAGAATCAGTTGGATGAGGCAATAAATTTTATTGTATTTCTTATCAATTTGGATTACACGTAATTGTAATAAAAAAATCTGGTCTACCATGACGACTAACAATAGCCATGGCATCCTGATATTGCTGCATCATATTACGAGGTGATCCTATAAAAGTTGATGAAAATATAAACATTTTTCCTACATGTACATTTTTTCTAACTCATGATTTTGTAAATAATCGATTAGCCCTTGATATGTTTCACTTCTCAATTGAGCTTGATTATTTGCACAAAACCGTTATATATCTTTCTCTATTTTTACATAATTGTCAACAACCCATTGTTGAAATAATCTTCCCCCATATAAAAATTGAGTGAATTCTTTATCTCTAATAGCTATTTTGTAATACAATAGGCAGACCGAGAAATAGTATGGGTTCTACTTCTAAAAGCACTATCACTACAAATCATATTAATATTATAACCTTTATTTCTGAGTGCATAAAATATGGGATAAATTCACGGTTCAATATTCGGATCAAAATTACTTACTGATTTTAATTCCTTTGTAGACTTATTATAAACCGTTACATAAGATTTGGTATTTCTCCTTCAGAATTTGTATTAAAAATAGCAGCAATTTCAATAAAACTTTGAAAATTGTATCTATTTTTGTCAAAACCTTTTTTAACGTAAACAACAATTGTAACTTAGGAGTTTCTTCTTTTTTTGTCTTGCTAATTCAGTTTCTATTTTAATTATTTCTGACAACATCATAAAAGATTTTGTGAATGCAATAGAAGTTCTCATAATATTTTCTATAGTTTGTAAAACTTCTTCATCCAAATTTTCGTTAGTTTTTAATTTATAACGAATTGCTTCTTTAGGATCATAAATATACAATTGACTAAAACATGGGTCTTCACCTTTATCACAATATAAAGCACTATTAAATTGGTAATAAATTAGAACTTGAATTTTGTAACAAAATGGTCCTCTTCTTCTGTTATTAAACTTAATTACGTCAGTATTTAAAGATGCAAAAAAAAGAATTGTAATACAATCTTATATTCTTTTAAAAATGACCTGATTTTGGATTAAGTCCTTCAAGCAATATTCTTAAGTTTTCTGGATATTGTACAGAAGGCAATATAATACCACAATGACCACAACAATCATTAAAAGTGTCTTTTTTGCCACTGACTCTTTCATCTGTAAAATGCTTTGCTTGATAATTATTGCAATAATAATTCATTATTTCCAGATGATTTTCATTAGAATTTGATACATAAATAACACTGGCACACAAAAAAAATTGATGCTCTGAGCTTTTGATCAGACTATGACTACTTTATGTTTTTAGGGTCGCTAAAACCGAATCTGAAGTTCATTTAACCCCATCACGTCAGGGTTTTGAGATAACCCCCGAAAAAACTCAAAATTTGACCCTAAAATTTTTTTAACCAGAACTATATTTATTTTCATGTCTTACTATCACTACTTTATGTTTTTGAGGTTGCTGAACCCGAACCTAAAGATTATTTAACTCCATCACGACAGGGTTTTGAGACCTGTCGACTCAAAAAAACTCAAAATTTGACACAAAAAAAGAAAATTTTTATTTTCTACTATCACTAATTTTTGTTTTTCGGGTTGCAAAACCCGAATCTGAAGTTCATTTAACCCCATCACGTCAAGGTTTTCAGATAACCTCAAAAAACTCAAAATTTGTTTAAAAAAGTTTTGATAAAAAATTTTTTTGTGTCATATTTTAAGTATTTTTTAAAGTCATCTGAAAACCTTGACGTGATGGGGTTACATAAACTTCAGATTCAGTTTCAGCAACCCCACAATCATACAGTAGTGATAGTAAGACATGAAAATAAAAAATTTTGTTGATTAAAAAATTTTGGGGTCAAATTTTGAGTTTTTTGAAATTTTCTCAAAACTCTGACGTGATGGGGTTAAATGAACTTCAGATTCGGTTTTAGCAACCCCAGAAACATAAAATAGTCATTGTCTGATCAAAAGCTCAGAGCATCAATTTTTTTTGTGTGCCAGTGTAATTTTGTCATTTGATATGCTTGGTAGAGGAACAATTGATTTTTGTAAACTAAATGTATTTATTAAATCGATACATTGATTAGAATTAACATTTTTCGAATCATCAAACAAAGAGTTTATTTCATTTTCTTTTTTTCCCTATATTTTTTTGGTATTCTACCTGGCTCTTTTTTATTTTTACAGACGAAACATCTACTTCGTCTGCATGATTTATAATATTAATTTTTCTTTTAAATTTTCCACTGCATTTTTCGGACAGTTTTAAATAAAGAATTTGTTTCATTTACACTGTCATGTGCATTCGTTATTGGAGGAATAGAAGCAAATATATTTTCTAAATTAACAGATTTATTCATGTTATCATCATTGGAATCATTAACTTGACTAAACAAATTTTTATCATCAAACAAAGAGTTTATTTAATTTTTTGGGGTTTCGTGGACAAAGAACAAAACCCTTATAACGAGACTTCGGTAACCGTCTGTAATTTTTAGCAACGTTGCCATATCAACCGTTGCTGTGTTAATGTTTGTCTTAATAGCCGTTGCCATGGCAATCATTGCTATGTTAATGTTTGCCATAGAAACCGTTACTATGGTAATAGTTGTTTTTTATTCATTCATTATCATTATCATCATTTTTCTCATTTTAGGCCACGAAACCCTATGATGTAGGCGCTTTGCGCCTGCTTCTCTGCCTAATTTTTATTTTTACAGATGAAACATCTACTTCGTCTGAATGATTAATCATATTAATTTTTATTTTTGTTTAGCACGATAAAAAAAATTTAGTTAATTTTACTTTAATCTTGTTACTCGGGGGTTTTCGGGGTCGCTGATTACGAATAAATCCTTAGTTTTCCAAAATTTAATATGGCAGACAATAAATTTTTAAAATAGTTCATTCTGCTTGAAACTTCTTACTCGGGGTTTTTCGGGGTCGCCGATTACGAATATAACCTTAGTTTTCCAAAATTCAGAATGGCGGATCTAATTTTACAGAAAAAATATTAAAATTTAATTTACATAAATAATAACGTTCTTTAGTCATTACTTTTTTAAATGTAATTTTATGCATTTTTTATAATTAGTGGATTCTTGTTCGCCATATTCGATCCGCCATTTTAAATTTTGGAAAACTAAGGTTTTATTCGTAATCGGCGACCCCGAAAACCACCGAGTAACAATTTTCAAGCAAAATTAACTATTTTTGAAATTTCTTGTCGGCTATATCGGATTATTAATAGAATTTCATTATCATACTGTTTTCTAATTTTTTTCAATCATTATTTATTTAAATAATTAATTAAGTTGTGTTTAGTTTTAATAAAGTTAAAAAATTTGTTATAATTTTTTTATGTTTATAAATAAGAAATTTGATATAATTTGTAAATCGTCTATAATTGGATAAAAGGTAAAATTGGAAATTGGTTATATTGGATAAAGGCAAAATTGGAAATTGGTTATATTTGATAAAAGCAAAATTGAAAATTGGTTATATTGGATAAAAGGCAAAATAGGAAATTGATTATATTGGATACAAAAGATGGAAATTAGTTATATTGGTTAAATTGCAAAATTGGAAATAGGTTATATTGGATAAAAGGAAGAATTGAAAATTGGTTAAATTGGATTAAAGGAAATATTACAAACTGGTTATTTTGGATAAAAGGCAAACTTGGGAATTGGTTGTATTGGATAGAAGGCAAAATTGGAAATTGGTTATATTGGATATAAAAGCTGGAAATTGGTTAAATTGCAAAATTGGAAATTGGTTATATTGGATAAAAGGAAGAATTGAAAATTGGTTAAATTGGATTAAAGGCAATATTACAAACTGGTTATTTTGGATAAAAGGCAAACTTGGGAATTGGTTGTATTGGATAGAAGGCAAAATTGGAAATTGGTGATATTGGATACAAAAGCTGGGAACTGGTGATATTGGTTAAATTGCAAAATTGGAAATTGGTTATATTGGATAAAAGTCAAAATTGGAAATTGGTTGTATTGGATAAAAACGCTGGAAATTGGTTAAATTTAATAATAAGCATTATTGGAAATTAATTAAATTGGATAAACAGAAAGGTGGAAATTGGTTAAATTGAATTAAAGGAAAAGTAGTAAATTGGTTATATATTAGATAAAAGATAAAATTGGAAATTAGTTTTGGATGAAAGACAAAATTGGACATTGATTATATTGGATAGAAGGAAAAATTTAACAGTTTTGAATAAGGAGAGAATTGTAAATTTGTTGTTATTTTCTATAAGAGGCAAAAAACAGTAATAATATTGAATAAAAGGAAATTATAAAATTTAGAATGAAATGTATAAAACTTGATCTTAAAATTCTAATGTAATATTACTATTTTTAAAATTTTTATTCCTTGACATAAGTAAATTTTTTAAAATACAAGAACAATGTCTAACAAAGGAGAAACTGTTAAATTGACTACTCATGATTTAAGTATTGTTGTCACTGAAGGAGCAATGCTAAATAATGATCATATGTATGAATTTCAAAAGCTATTAGGAAGACATTAAGTTTTTTTATAATATGCAAAATACTTTGTGTTTACAAACACTTGATTTGATAGTTCCAATCGAGAAAAGTAAGCAGCACATTCAAATACTTTTTAGTGGATCTTTTAAATCTGGTCATTGGATTTGTACTTATTATGATGGAATAAGCCTTCACATTTTTGATAGCCTTAATAAAAACTGTTTAAATCATGATCAAAGAGATTATTTAATTATATTATATCCCTTTGAACCACCAGTAGTTTTCACAACTGTTGATCAACAACCAGAATACAGTCTTTCTTGTGGAGTATATGCAATAGCATTCGCAACATCGTTGTTTTTCAATATTATTCCCCACTCTGTCAGTTACTATTATTGTAATATGAGAAATAATTTAATGTTAATGTTCGAAAACAATAGTTTTAATGTAAATTTACCTCTGTACAACTTTCTAATAGTAGATCTTGCATAGTTGCGTATGACTGGAATTACCTTTTAAATGAAAATGATATTTAACTTCTGTATAGAGAATCAAACTTTTCCAAAAATTCTATTAAGAAAGAAATTTTTTCCCGAGCATAATAAATGAAATAAATGAAGGAAATATTGCATCAACAATACTTAAGCAAAATAGAGCTGAAATTCAAAAAAGTTATCGTAAGAGGGAAAAACTAAAACGTAAAATAGATAATGGAAATTATTCAGAGAAGGCACACACTTCCATTTCTTTTCCGAGAGAAATAAATAAAATAAATGAAGGAAATATTGCATCAACAACACTTAAAGAAAGTAGGGGTGAAATACAAAAAAATTATCGTGAGAAGCAAAAATTAAAACGTACAATTGATAACGTAAATTATTTAGGTGAAAAGCATACTTCAACTAAGAAAAAACTTCAAGTCGAATCCAAATTTGAATATACTGAGAACCTTGAATTATAAAATGAAAAAAGTGATACAAGTTCTTTGTCAAAAACAAAGAATACTCGATTAAAGTATCAAATTAAAAATAAGTTAAATGTAGAAAATTATCTAGGTCCGATGAATAATTAGGGGAGACTGGGGTAAACCCGCGCACAGGGTAAACCTGCTCACTACCGATTTGACGCTATAAACTCAACTGAAGATGGAGATATTTGTACTGTAAATAGTACTTAACATACAACTAATGTTAACGAACTTTCGTTTAGTTTCATAAATTCGTCATAAATTCAGAGACGGTCAATTGTTTTTATAAGTACAAAATGAAAAAGTGATCTTCGGATTTTTAAGTTTTTCTATTATTATTTTTGAGACTTAATTTATTCGACAAATTTTTTTATGCTATTGGATGTCCTTTTTCGAAATATATATGTAATTTTGTTTGATTTCAAAAAGATTTATTTAAATCTATTCTGAAATGTGAGAAATACATTCGGGGTAAAGTCGCTTACATGCAGTCGGGGTAAAGCCGCTCACTTATTTTTATGTAGGAAGCAGAATCAGTATTAACAGTATTTGCGTTTTTTGGCGATCTTAAAATTTGTAATATTAAAAATATGTCGGGATTACCTTAAATTCTTTAAAAAAATCAAGTGATCGGGATTACCTCGAGAGGTGAGCGTGTTTACCCTGGAAAAATATGATTTTGAAATTTGGTGTATGTGTATTAAAAATTTTCCCTAAGTAAAACTAAAACAGATAAATTAAAAATTCTTCTTTGTTTTGTTAGTAGAAATCATAAGCTTTCAAATTACATAAATTAACTTGGATTTATAGAATAATTTCCTAGGTTTTTACCGTTCTGAAAAAAAGTGAGCGGGTTTACCCCAGTATTCCCTACTGCACACATTGTCAAGGTAAACATTTTAAAGATAAAAAAGTTGCTGGTAAAAAAGTTAGTTTTAATGACTGCTGTAGTCATGGAGGTGTTGCGTTAACTTCAATACAATATCCAGATGAATTAAGGCTTTTGTTAGAAGGGTTTAATAAAAAATCAGGTCATTTTTAAAAGAATATAAGATTGTATTACAATTCTTTTTTTTGCATCTTTAAATGCTAATGTAATTAAATTTTAATGGTAGAAGAAGAAAACCATTCTGTTATAAAATTCAAAGTCAAATTTACTATCAAATTAATAGTGCAAATACAGATTCAAAAGTAACGAAAATTTGGATGAAGATGTTTTAACATCTATAGAAAATATTATGAGAAATTCTAATGCATGCACAAAATCTTACCTGATGATGTCAGAGGTAATTTAAATAGAAGCTTAATTAACAAGACAAAAAAATGAAGAAATTCCTGAGTTACAATTATTGTTCACATTGAAAAAAGGCTTTGATAAAAATAGAAACAATTTTCAAAGATTTATTGAAGTTTCTGCAATTTTTAATACAAACTCTGAAGGAGATATACCAGAATCTTATGTAACGGTTTATAATAAATCTACAAAGGAATTTAAATTAGTTAGTATTTTAGATCCGAATGTTGAACCATGGATTTATCCCATATTTTATCCTCTTGGAAATAAGGGTTATAATATTAATGGGTAATACTCCGTCAGAAAATATGCGATTTGGATAGAGTCTTTGGATTAGGTTGTAATTTGGTGAAATTGTAGTATTTCACCTTTCATTTAAAAGAAAGAAATCGATGGCGGGTTAGCAGCAATGCACGGCGGATTAAAATTTACAACGGCGGGTTCCCGCCAATTTGGGCTAGTTAAAACATCTATTCAAAAATTTGGGCTGGTTAAGATATCTATCCCAAAATTTTGGCGGTTTCATGAATGGTAAAGACATTACAGAGCACGGTGGATACAGCGTCTAATTGTTTATATAATAAGTTACGTAATATAGGTCTTTACATGCAAAACCACACGAAAGATAAATTGTTACCCACCCCTGCCCTTACACTGCGTAGCTATGCAACCCTGGTCAATGTTCATGACATTTGTAGCAGACGGTGTACTATCTTTCATATTTTTCTTCGTGTTTATTTCTGTGACACGAAATTTGAAAGCAAAGGTAAAGTGTAAAAATGGGAGAGTGCGTTAAATATTAAAAGAAATATAATGTTCAGTGGGAACAAGATCCAGAGTTCGAAAGTACGTATTATTATGTATTTATTATGATATATTACCTAGGTTAGGTTATTCACACACTGTGGTATTTTCTTAAAATTTTACCTTTATTTTGATATTTTTAAATTATTAGTTCATGAAAAAGTAGTATAAATGTAGTAAATGTTTCAAATTAATAATTAATATAAATATGAAGGATCAATTTTTTCTCATAGCTATAAATTTTTTAGACTAGATACAAAAAACGTCATTAGCACTTCTGAATGAAGGCAAGAGTGAAACATATTGCAAACTATGTCGAAGCACTATAAGACCACATAGAAATGACCTTTTAAAACACAAATGTACATTAAAACACCAGGAATCTAAAAAAGCTCTAACAAATGTACAGCAAGCAAAATTAGAAAAATTTGGTAAGTGTTTTTTTACACATTCACTAGACTACATTTAAAAATTACAATTAGAAAGAAACTGAGAACTAACTTATATACAGTACATTTTACAAAAAAATCCATAAACAATATTTATTAAATTTATATTTTCCTTTTTAACTTAAAATATTTATAAAATTTTACAGTAAAACATCTTGTTCTTGCAGGCTATGAGGGTTGTACAAAGCAAACAAACGAAAAAATAATGGATTTAAAAATCTCTGTTCTTGTAGCTTGTCTTGGCGCTACATCTTCAGTAAATCACATAGAAGAAGTTTTTCGTGATTTGGGAAAGGGCAGCAGTTTAGAAGGTTTAAGGTTACATAGAACCAAATGTTCTAAACTAATTGAAAAAGTAATAAGCCCTTCTCTACTTGAGTATTTAGTAGAAGATGTTGGAGATAGCTTCTATTCCATAATCTGCGATTAAGCTACAGATATTACGGCAATGAAAATGTTAGCCCTTGTTGTGAGATATTATAGTAAAAAACTTCAAATCATGACTGTCTATTTAGGAATGATGGAAACACCTAGAGCGACAGCTGATAAAATATATGAAAGTTTTGTTGGTTTTATTAATAAAGTTGGACTTCCACTTAAAAAACTGCTTGCATTAGGAACTGACGGCGGATTAAATTTGTGTGGCATTCATCAATCGCTTTATGCCTTGTTGAAAAAAAAGATTGTCCTTATTTGAAACTTGTGAAGTGTCAGTGTCATTCTCTCGATACCTGCTCTTCGAAAGCCAGCGAAGAATTACCTAATTCGCTTGAATTTCTAATTCGCGAATCTCGTAATTGGTTTTCGCACAGCTCTGTAAGAAAATTAGAGTACACAGAACTTTATAAGGTGCATGATTTATATTTTAAAAATTAATTTTCAATTATTTTCGTTTTTTAAGTCATTTATTTTATTTCAGGAAATTTGTGGAGTTGAACCTCCTCTGTTAATTAAATTGTCAACTACACGATGGTTATCATGGAGTAATGCTATTTCAATGCATTTAAATCAGTACGTTCCTCTGAAAATGCAATTTAATAATATTGCTTCTAAACCTAAAGACTCTTGCCCAACAGCCGTTACTCTTGCAACATTGCACAACGATTCCAGCAATATTTTACTGTTGACTTTTTTAAAACCTATCTTAAGAGATTTAATTCAAATCAACTTAATTTTTTAAAGAACGTATTCAGATATCACCACAGCTTAACGGGATCTGCGCGTTGTTGTTTTTTCTATTGCTCAAAGAATTGTAAAACAAGAAGCAATTCGAAAAGCGGTTCAAGGAGAAATGTTTCGCATTTCTGAACTTCAAGCGTTAGAAAATGCACTTGCTGATAAAAATTCTTTGAAAGCTTTAGAATTGGTGAATTTCGGAGAAAGTTTTCGTACGTTAGCCATGGATTTTGAAAAAGAAGGAAATTTGTCTAACAGTAAAATAAGAGAAATTAAAAGTTACTTTGCTAACTTCTTAGCCAGACTTATCAAAGAATTAACTGAACGTCTTCCTAATTGCATTCATAAATTGAAAAATTTTGCACCAAATTTAGTTCTTGCTGGAAGAGGACGGCCTGCATTTAACAAATTGCCTTTTGATTTACTTCGTAAGTATTAAAAATTTTATATTAATTCCAAAAATGTCAAGAAGTCAGCAAAATTAATTGATTTATTATTATTATTAATGGATTAAAAATGTGTCCTTATTGCAGCTCATAATTTCGTTGTGGTCATTTTGGAATCGCAGTGGAACTTGTTAGGAGCCTTGAGCTTGAAGAATATTTGTCCATTAGAAGAATCGATTGAATCAGTTGACATTGTTTACTTTTGGGATGTTGTTACAATTTAAAAAATGGAGCTGAAGAGCAGCCTTTTAAAGAAATTTCTTCTTGTGTTCTCTCACTTTTATCTCTTCCGTTAAGCAATGCTGTTGTTGAGCGAGTTTTCAGCATAATGAAAGTCGTGAAAACGAGACAAAGAAACAAATTAAACATTTCAATTTTAAATTGAATTTTCTTTTTGAGGCTACATTGTAAGGTAAGATTTTTAGATTACAATGTTAATCAACCCTGGTTTTCTTTTTTATAAAGAAATTCGTCATTTTGATTTATCACCATAAATTAATTTTTCAGTTCAATAATGTGTGTTTCACTCAATTTCAATCAACGGAGAAAATGCTGCAGAAGTTTAACTCGAAAACCATGTACGATTGTCACCAACAATTTACAAAAACTTTGAAGAAAATCGTGTTTATTTTTTATTTTTTCATTTATCATGATCGAAATAAATTTAAATTAGTCTAGTATGATCACTCGATAATTACTAATGCATAATTAAGTTTATTTAAATAATTTCGTTAATTAACAAATAGATAACTCTGGTCCTTCTTAAAAAAAATTAAATTTTTTAAGTAATTTATGCCTATTTTGTTAAAAAATAATTTTAATGTTAATAATTATCATTGTTATTAACAATTATTAAAATAATTGTACTTTTTACAGACAAATTTATGGTTATATAAATAAAGATAGAAATAAATCATAAAAAATTGATTAATTAATTTAAAATTTTATTCAATATAAAAATATTTGTTAATAACAATGATAATTATTAACTTTAAAATTATTTTTTAACAAAATAGGCATAAATTACTTAAACAAACATAAATTTGTCTGCAAAAAATTTAATTTTTTTAAGAAGGACCAGAGTTATCTATTTGTTAATTAACGAAATTATTTAAATAAACTTAATTATACATTAGTAATTATCGAGTGGTCATACTAGACTAATTCAAATTGATTTTGATCATGATAAATGGAAAAATAAAAAATAAACACGATTTTCTTCAAAGTTTTTGTAAATTGTTAACTTTGCGTAACAAAAAAATAAATAAACAATTAAAAATTGAAACAACAGGTCTCTGGGTAACTCTTAGAAAATTTATCTCCTTTCTTTTAAGAGCAAGAACATAAAAATCAAATAAAATTTGTAGGCTCTAGACAATTTTGAACAGTAAAGTGTAAGAATCCTACTGTGCGAGGCGTCCCGGGCACTAACACAGCGCTGGCACCGAAACGTTGTCGCGTTTCCACAAAAATTGCAATATCTCGAAAACTA
Organism: Leptopilina myrica (nomen nudum); assembly: GCA_032872475.1. Classification (NCBI taxonomy): domain Eukaryota; kingdom Metazoa; phylum Arthropoda; class Insecta; order Hymenoptera; family Figitidae; genus Leptopilina; species Leptopilina myrica (nomen nudum). The sequence continues at coordinate 52,076,531 of CM065458.1, forward strand.
TTTGAGTCTCCATCGATTTCTTTTTTTTAAATGAAAGGTGAAATTATAAGGAATATTTTATTAATTGACAAGAAAACTCAAAAGTCGGTCCCGCTCGGGCAAAACAGTTTCAAAATTTTTTTTTTTGACTTTTTTTAGGCAAAATTTTTATGTTTTGTTTTGTGATAGTCAGAAGAAACATGATTTCAAGTATAAGACTTCCAAATTTTATTAAATTTTATCGAAAACTTGCGGAAATATTAAGATTTAAAAAAATTATAACAAAAAGATTGAAAATGGCGTAACTTCAATACTATAATTTCACCAAATTACAGCCTAATCCAAAGACCCCATGCAAATTGCATATTTTCTGACGGAGTCTTACCCTAATATGATTTGTAGTGATAGTGATTAGAGAAGTAGAAATCATACTATTTCTAGGTCTGCCTACATTAAATACAAAATTGCTGTAAGAGATAATGAATTTAATCAATTTTAAAGTAAACTAGCAAAGGATACGCGCGCTAAAGCGCGCGTTCACATTCTCTTTTAATTGTTAAAACAATTATGATCACGAATTGAAATTACAATTTATATTCTCATTCATTTTTATTATTAAATTTAAAAAAGTAGTTAATTGTAATAAAACAATTATTATCACAGTGTTTCTAATTTTTACAAATAAAATCAAACTTATATCAGTACGCAGTACGAACATAGCTTAACAACAATGATCATTAAATGAAAATCTTAATGATTTATATTATTTATTTCCAAAAAATCAGAATTTTATTGAAAGTCCTGATTCAAAAATTAAGAAAAGAAATTATTCAAATTTTTTTACCTTTTTCTCAATACAATTTAAGTCTGCAACATAATTTAAAAAATTTTTTATAATAAATAAAGAAAATATATTATTTTTGATTATCAACCAAAATTTTGTTACAAAACTTTAATTTTTTTTTGTATAAAAAAAGGAAGAAGTTTGCGTGATGTTGATTTATTAATTATTATTACAAGATTATAAATATTTTTTTGAATAAGGAAAAGAAAATTGCATAATTTCTCTTTCTCAATGACAATTCTTTTGAAAATATTCAAATTTTTCATTAAAAATAGAGAAAAAATTTTTGCAGATTTTCTATTTTATAAATTTTCATCATTTTCACCTAATTTTAAAAATTGACACAACACCTTATCGTTCGTTCAAAGAAAACAAACTTCAATCCAGTCTTGAAAATAAAAATTCAATGAAAATCAGGTTATATTTCTTATAATTTTTCATATTTATTAAATAATTAATTAGTAGAGTGCCCAAGTAAATTCCAATTAAAATAAATTTATAATTTTAAAAGAAATCAAGTTTAAGGGGGCAATCGCAGTTGTAGTACTTAATCGAAGGATTTAAAAGGAAAAAAATATTTTTAAAAAATGTCGACCTACCAAAGTTGACGAAAAAAGAAAAAAATCGAACGTTCAACTTTGGCAGGTCGCCATTTTTTCAAATATTTTTTTCCTGTTAAATCCTTTCATTAAGTACTAGATAATCTTTCAATAAAAGTAAATCCGTTTCGATTTTTAATTTCGGACTAATCAGATTTTCATAGTGTATATTATTTGACGTTACAACTGCGATTGCCTCCTTAAAAGGATTCGTTAAAATTCCTTTTTCTCCACAAAAGATATAAGTAAAAGAAAATTATGTTTTTCATACTGTGCAAATTAAAAAAAATACTAATTTTACTGTTCTGGTGAGATATTTTCAAATAATTTTTTATTACTTAGATGAATTTAGCAAACATACGTATATTAAAATAAAAATCAGTATTTATATTTCTATTTTTAATGATTTATACTGAGTTTTCAAAAAATGGGCTACGTTAGACTGCATAACGAATTAAAAATTGAAAAAAATTATTTAAAAGAATGTAAAATGTATTTAGTGAAATAAACCACTAAAAGATAATCTTCTTTTACTAAAGAATATTATATATTAATTACAGAATTTTTTAAAATCTTCGAGCAACCAGCTCTAGTCGATTTTCGCTGGAATGACCCAAAATACAATTGATAGTTAATTAAAGCTATACAATTTTTATTATTATTTATTTTCAGTATTAAATTTTAAAAACAAATTACTAAAAAATAGTTAATTAAGCCAAAACATTTATATTATCATCTATCTCTAAAAAAATCAAAATTTTGTTAAAGATTATGTTAAAAAAATAAAGAAATTATTCCACTTTTTAATCTTTTTTTAATAAGAATTAACATTTTGTTAAATAATTTTCATATTTTGTTAGAAATGAATAAAAGAAAATATAGAAATTCGATTTGTCCGACAAAAAATATTTGACAACACTTATTTATTAATAGAAAAGAATAAATAAATTTCATGATTTTTATTTGACACCAGCACCTGCTTCATTTTTAAAATCAAATTTAAATGTTAAATATTTTTTGTTTTAAATCCAATTCAAAACTTGGTACAGCAAAGCAAAAAACTTAATGAAATCAATAGATTTTAAATTTAATAATTATTTTTTAGAATTATTAAAAAATAAATAAGACTTCAATTCAATTCATATTATTAAAAAATACTAAGTAATTAATTCTTTTTATTTGTTAATCAATATTTATTTTAAAAAATTCTGATAAATAAATAGAAAATTGTGCAAAAAATACTACAAATTTTGTAAAAACAATATGATTGTCAAAATTAGTTATAAAATAAAAGTTTTTTTAATAGATCGTCGCTTGGGAGCAGCAACATGCCGACTCAGCTAAACGGTGAAAAAGATGACGTTTCAAAAAGAAAAGTGAAAAACATGCCATTTCGCAAAAGCGCTGAGAAACATACCTTCTTCAAACGAACGGTGAAGAACATGCCTTTTCAACCGTTAATATTTTATATTCATATTATATTAATAATATTATATTAATTATAAATAGTTAATAATATTATATTTATTATAAACAATTAATTTTAATTTTAAATAAAGAAAAAAGAAATTATGCAAATTTATTTATTAATTTTTAGATGAAACTTGTAATAAATTCATTTTTAGAAGGTTAAAAAATTAAATCTTATTAAAGAAATTCTTCAAATGAAATGAAATATTTTGTTTTTTAATAAAAAAAATGTGAATTGTAAATAGACATTATTATTAGATTATTATATTATTATATATCTATTATCATTAGAATGAAAAAATACTTGAGCGTTTTTTAGCTAGTAAAACATAAAATATCTTTATATACATAAAAAAATAAAAATTGTAATTATGAAATACACAAATCCTTCCTACACATTTTTTAAATAATTTTAAATGGAAAAAAACAATATCTTTTAACCTTCTTTCTTCTTAAACAATAAAAATTTTGATATTGAAAAATCGAAAAACTGTATAATTTTGATGTGCCAAGCAAAGTGTTTTGAAAACGAAAAAAAACAAAAGCATTTACAAAAACTAACTTCAAACTGCGGACAGAATTAATGAAAAAATACCAAGATTATTATTATTAATAATTAAGTAAAGAACACAAAAAGAAAATTAATTGTATTCAGTTAAGAATAAAAAAATAAATCAAATAAGAAAAATATTACATTTTAAATGAATAAAATACATTTTTCAACTTCGAATTGTTGAATAGATAAAAAGCCAATGAAAAAACAGGAAACTTTGTTTTTAACCAATAGAAAAAGGCGTTACTTTCTAACTTCTCTCTCTCCAACTCTTCTCTGTCATCAAAAACACAGCAGGAGTCGATGAAAAGGAGATTTTTTTTCACTCTGAACATAGTTTTTTGTAAAAATTGTTTATAATATTGTTAAAAAAATTTTAAACAATTACAAACAAAAGTTTGTTTTTTCTAAAACTTATTCTAATGTCAAACAAAGCAAAATGTGAAAAAAAATTCTTTCCACTCAAAACTTCTTTTTCTATAAAAATTGTTTATGACATTTTTAAATATTGTTAAATAAATGTAAATTAAAGTTTGAAACTTTAGCAACATTTTGATTACAAAAGAGCGTAATGTAATTAAAAAATTTTTTTCTATGAATCCACTTCATATCGACGCCTCCCGTTCATATAATGCTTATTTAAAAACGAATGCAAGATGATTCTTATTCACTTTTTGGTGCAAGACAATTCTTATTCGATTTTCCGTGCAATAAAATGCTTATTCAAAATTCTATGCGAAAATGTACATTCTGAAGTCAGCTTATTCTATGAATTTTATAAAATTTTCAAATCAGTTAAATGTATAATTGCAATTGCTTAAAAAATATTTTTTAATACGTGTGATAGGATCCGTGTTTAAAGTTTCTTATAACAATAGACACGTACTGAAATTCTCAGATATTTATTTGCAATTTAATATTAATAGGAAGATTTAGGGTTACATTTATTGTTCTGTCAGTGGCAATTGTTTTGCACACAATTTTGAATAAGCATTTTATTGCACGGAAAATCGAATAAGCATTGTCTTGCACCAAAAAGTGAATAAGAATCATCTTGCATTCGTTTTTCAATAAGCATTATATGAACGGGAGGCGTCGATATTTTCCAAATCGTTTATATTATTGTTAAGGCCAGGTTATTCTGAAAAACGTGATTTTTTTAAATACATTTTATTTATAATACAAAAAATGTTAAATAATAAATTTTTTTATATATGATAGTACATACATGACGTTACTTAAAAAAAATTCAAAATGGCGGTCTTGAAAATGGCTGCTTAAAGTTACCTACTTCGTAGATGGATGACATGCTTTCTTGAAAAATAATTATCTGAAAGCAAGCAAAAACCTACACGGTTTCATGTTCTGTATCGAATTGGCTATGGCCTCAAGCAGAACCAGAAATATTCATTATTATTTAAAAAAAGTTAAGAACAATTAAAAGTGAAAAAAAAATTTGAAACATTCAAAAGTCTGCTATTTTGTTCTTTTCCATTGAAAATGTTTCATTCTGCTTGAGGCCATAGCCAATTCGATGCAGGACATGAAACCGTTTTGTTTTTTGCTTTCAGATAATTCTTTTCCATGAAATTATGTCATCCATCTAGGAAGTAGATAACTTTCAGCAGCCATTTTCAAGACCACCATTTTGAAAAAAAATTTTTTAAGTAACTACATGTATGTACTATCATATGTAAAAAAATTTATTACTTAACATTTTTTGTATTATAAATAAAATGTATTTAAAAAAATCACGATTTTCAGAGTAACCTGGCCTTAATTAACATCATATAACAATGTTTTTTGTTGAAGCAACATTATTTTATTCAAATGAAGCATAAAAATTAAAAAAAAATAATTTTAGTATTTTTTAAAATTATTTTTCCATATTTGAATATATAACTTGTGCTAAGAAATACGGACATTTGGGACTAAATGGATTAATACAATTAAGGAGTAGGGAAGAAGAACTCGCCGAACGCTCCAACGCATCCGTTAATACCAGTCGGCTAGCAGTGACAGGCCTAGAGGCGTTCACTGCTCCCCGATTGATATTAGAGAATAATCAAAATTTTTTTACGAAAGGAAATAAATTAATTCAATCTTTAAAAAATTGCAATTTAATTCAAGTATTTAAAAAAATTATAACCTGCTTATTATAAGAAAAATGCCAAATATTTTATGTTAAAAAACTTATTGAATATATGTAAATTTCAAAAAAGGTAATCAGCATATTTAAACGTTTGCTCCAACCAACAATTAGACAACAGCAGCTCCATCTGCATCATGCTTTTTTGCTTATGAGTATGCCTTTCACCAATGCTTTGTTCCTAATCGCGCTGCAAGTTCTCTTCGTTTTTCGACCTTGCCCATGCCTTCATGCTTTTTTTGCAGGAGGATAGTTTGTCCCTGAGATATATTAATCGTCATTGCAAAAGCTATTTTTATTGGAAATTGTCTACGCCCGAAGTGAAAAAGATACCGGTCATCACAATATAACGTTATTCGATTTATAAAAAACAATTTCACGAAATCTGTCTCCTTCAGTTAAAATTTTATATTTTAATAAATGATTTTTTAAGGGGTTATGCCACTCTAGAATCCGAAAAATAGGCATTTTTTGTGAATTTTTTTCAGAGAATTTATAAAGACAATTAAAATTGGAAAATAAGGAGTTTATTGTATATCTTTTGAAGTTTAAGGGGTTAAACCACTCTAGAGCGTCAAAAAGAGGTTCTAATTTCAACAATTTTTTAAACGAAAAGTTTAAAAGTAATGAAAAATATGTTTACATATCTCTATCAGGTATACTTTACAGAGAAAAAATATACTTTATAAATTTTGTATTGTTTAAAAACAGCAGATGTACATGTTCGTGATGAAAACCTTTTGTAAAAAGAATTCTTTCGCGGCCGGAAAGGTTTTTGATACAATTTTCATCCTAAAACAGAAAACAAATTTTTTTCTATTTTTACATCTCAAAAGCTAAAGAAAGACGTAGGGGATTTTTTTTAAATCGATTTTTGCAAAAATAGTGAACATTTTATGAAAAAACTGAGTTTTTGACTGAAAAAATAGGCACTAAATTGTTTATAACTAAAAAAATATGCAACATAAAAAAATCACCTACGTCTTTCTCTAGCTTTTGAGATGTAAAAATAGAAAAAAATTTGTTTTCTGTTTTAGGATGAAAATTGTATCAAAAACCTTTCCGGCCGCGAAAGAATTCTTTTTACAAAAGGTTTCCATCACGTACATGTACATCTGCTGTTTTTAAACAAAACAAAATTTATAAAGTATATTTTTTCTCTGTAAAGTATACCTGATAAAGATATGTAAACATATTTTTCATTACTTTTAAACTTTTCGTTTAAAAAATTGTTAAAATTAGAACCTCTTTTTGACGCTCTAGAGTGGTTTAACCCCTTAACAATATAAAATTTCATAATAATTTAATAAACAATGGCGACGCTGTTGGGGTTTTCCGTCGACATCTCTGTGGCCGTGGCCGCACCAACTGTTCCTGTAAATTTTGAAATATCTTGAGTATATAATTTTTTATTTATTGTACATTACAATAGCTAAAGCAACACATAGGATTTTTTCGATGTATTGATTTATGGTCAAATTGCGCACTTCTAAAGTTAACTTTTCTAATTCTACCAAAAAATCATCAGTAAATTGTTAATAACAAAATGAACAATACAAAAAAATATATATGAGTCATTCCATTATATTTCGACTAAAGTCGTTGCGGCCTATTTTTAAAAAAATCTCATAATTTGTAAAAATGATGTTTAATATCCGTAGATTTTATTTTTGAGAATTATTTTATAAAATTTTTTGATTTAAACATAGAATTTGAATTTTTAAGTTGAGTTGCACAGAAAAAAGGTTAGATTGACAGTTATGAAAATTTAATAAAGAAGCATGGAAATAATTTAGATCATACAAATTTCTTGATTGATATTTGTTAAAAATGAGCTAATTTACTTGTATAAATAGATTATTATGTAAACAAACCCAAATTAGTAGATAAAAATTGATTTCAAAACTTAACTATAAAATGTCAAAAGTCACTACATTTTATTTACACTTTTCTAAAAAGTATATAAATATTTAAAAATTTATTACTATTTAATGTAAAGTATTTTTAATGTACTTTTATAATATGTGCTAACTTTTTAATTTTATAATATAGAAATATAAAAAATTTTACCTTTAATATTGAGTGTTTCATGATTTTCAGTGATTTTAATCACTTATTTCTTCTCAGGCGGTTAATCAAAAAATCCAATTTTTGTCTTAATATTTAAGTTTGGCCTTCTTTTTCATTCTATTAAATTTTGGTGATGGAGAACGAACTATTTTTCAGTTTAAGTTTAGTTTAAAAAATCTGCTGAAAAACGCATTTTTTTGGTTAAAATGCAAGTATTTTTATAACACTGAAGTTGGCTATCTTAATAGTCTTGCAAAAATCTACTTGTATTTAACCAAAAAAATGCGTTTTTTCAGCAGATTTTTTAAACTAAATTTAAACTTAAAAGTAGTTCGTTCTCCATCACGAAAATTTAATAGAATGAAAAAGAAGGCCAAACTTAAATATTAAGACAAAAATTGGATTTTTTGATTAACCGCCTGAGAAGAAATAAGTGATTAAAATCACTGAAAATCATGAAACACTCAATATTAAAGGTAAAATTTTTTATATTTCTATATTATAAAATTAAAAAGTTAGCACATATTATAAAAGTACATTAAAAATACTTTACATTAAATAGTAATAAATTTTTAAATATTTATATACTTTTTAGAAAAGTGTAAATAAAATGTAGTGACTTTTGACATTTTATAGTTAAGTTTTGAAATCAATTTTTATCTACTAATTTGGGTTTGTTTACATAATAATCTATTTATACAAGTAAATTAGCTCATTTTTAACAAATATCAATCAAGAAATTTGTATGATCTAAATTATTTCCATGCTTCTTTATTAAATTTTCATAACTGTCAATCTAACCTTTTTTCTGTGCAACTCAACTTAAAAATTCAAATTCTATGTTTAAATCAAAAAATTTTATAAAATAATTCTCAAAAATAAAATCTACGGATATTAAACATCATTTTTACAAATTATGAGATTTTTTTAAAAATAGGCCGCAACGACTTTAGTCGAAATATAATGGAATGACTCATATATATAATTACATTCATTTTATTTATTATAAATTATAATAAATAGTGTCAAAAATTAATAAGTATGAGTGTAACTATATATCTATATATATATTAGTATATATAGATATATAGTGCGCAAACAAAAGCATGTATGGTAAAGTGATAAACTATGCGTAAATGAGTTACCATTTAAGTTGATTGAATTAAGAATCGACCGTGATTTAGAACTATATATGATAAGTAGGTGGCAGTCGGTTAACTATCTACACTCATGGTACTTAATCTGCTGTCACTCGCTTATCATAAGTCGCGACAAGTGATATGACTACACGAAGGTTCTGAATTTAAACACTAGACTCGAGATTCAAATATTGTTCTTAACTCATATAAAACATAGAACTTAAATAAAATGTATGACTAATTAATTAAAAAACCGAGTGTCATATTACTTGTCTACGGCAAAGTTAAAAAAGCATATGAAATATGATACTAATAACTATAATTAACGAAAAATGATATGGAATACGTGATTTTTAGAAATAGTTTGGAATGCGAAAATCGACTAGACAAAACATATAAAACTATAACTAACTATAAAAACGAGTGTCATATTGCTTGTCTATAACAAATCAGCAAAATACATGAAAAACTGTATCCATAATTGTAATATTATCGAAAAACGATACAGAATATGACATTTCTAAGACTCGGCTAGAATGCTTGTTTTCTAGGAATAGACTAGAGTACGTGACTTTTTCATGTCTCATCCCCAATCGAGTAAGCAATTTTTGCACTATATAAACCCCGTTCTAATTGTTAATAACCGTCAAATACTCCGGTGAGTTTCTGCCCGAATAGTTACACTTCAAAAAGTGTAAGTAACTATAATTGTTTAAAATAGTTGTTAATAATAAATAATTGCATAAAAAGGAATAAGCATATAGTTTATTTAACGGAAACCTCTTGTTTCTTTAAAGTGAAACAAATCCACACTTAAAAATAAATGTCAAGTATTACCAGCTTGACTAATCAGCAACTTGTCTCTATTTTTACTAATAAATTAGTAAATTAACCTAACCTTAGCTCGGGTCGTAACAGACGGTAAATTGTATGACTTTTACCTTGTAAATGATTGCTTAAAGTATGTCCACATGCTTCGGGTGGACTAACATATCGAGTTTCAACATAATTTTTTATTTCATCGTGTTCAATAACACCTAGGTCTTCATTGCTTTGTGATTCCTGAATTACAACAGATGCAGCATCATGCCCTTTATAAATATATTTATAAAGATATTTCACTGCTTTAATGCTTGTTACAACTTCAACATTAATATGACAATTTAATACCATCAAAAGATATCTATTATGCGGCACGACATTTCGATTGACATATATAAATCCATCGCGACGTGTATAAATTCCTGTATTTCGTCGCTTATAATGTGGATAACCATCTTTATCCATATTTGTTTCATAATTAAATTTTTGTGGATAATTTTTAGAACATTTACCGTTATTATCTAAACACCAATCTCCAAAAGGACCATGAATCATATTAGCCTCGACGATTTTATGTAATCTAGAATTTTCAGTAGGATCTGGAATTTAAGCTGAAATAAATTTATTAACAATTTCAGGTGCCGTAATCTTAAAATTAGGTTTCAAGTTGATCAGTAAGTGAACATGTAGTAACCCTCGTTTTTGATATTCTACAACATATACGTATGCTTGTACTTCACCAAAAAGTTTTTTTTAACTATTATATTAATAAGCTCTTCTTTTTTGAATTCAAAAACGCGATCTACTAAATCTGGTCTGTCAGAAATTGTTTGTCCATCTAATAAATTTTCTGCGTTGCAATGAATACACAGAATGTCCATCGCACCCAGATAATGTTCATTCACCACATTAGCGGATGAAGGAATGCTTTGGTTATTAGCATAATTGTGTTCATTAAACATATAATTGTTTACTGACTGAGTTGCATTAGATTGCATTATATTATTGTTAATGGCGCTTTCGTCATGATTTTGTGAAATAGTGAAATAGTCATGATCAAATAAAGGATTATTTAAAAAAGGATGAATGTGTTGATTATTTAAAAAAACAGGTGAATCTAGGATATATTCTGCTCTATTTTTACTTAAATTAGTTTGCTCGATATTAATTTCTACATTATTTGTTTGTTTAGTAATATCTAATTTATCGTGAACTCTACATGATTTCGTTTTCCTTTCTTTCAAAGTCAAAACATTTGGGTCGATATCAATTTGAATTCTGTTTCTTTTTTCAGGACCAGGAATAATAACTAATTCAGCATTAGGTATTAATGTAACTTTTTGGTTTCGTGCTTTTATTTTTCGATTTTGTTCCATTTTTTGAATAAATATTCTATATCGATGTGAGTTCTAATATTTGTAACAAATCTTTCGTTGATTTTTATTCAGAATAATCTTTTAAGCAGTTTTGTTTTGTCTATTTTCTAAGTTCCTTTTTGTCTATTTTTTCTGTAATCAGTTTTTCTATTTTTCTGTAGTCTATTTTACTATTTTTATTTTTATCTCAATTATTTTACAGGTTATGCAATATAAAGTATATCGATGAAAATTAAGGAAACAAAGAAATTTTTTTTTAAATGTTTATTTACATAATATAGTTGCAAAATATACAATAATTAATATTACCTTTTTAATAAAAAAACAAAACACACAAATCACAGTGACGTTGAAAGATTAAAAGATATTAAAAAATATATACCTTCTCCAATTTATTTTTTGTTTTTTAGATTGCACAACACTCTTTTAAACAACAATAATTCTATTTTTCTCGTATGTGAAACAGAATATAATCTCAAGATGGGTATGCGAAATAAAAGTTTTTTGCTTTAGGGTTGCGAATTGCGACTTTTCATGGCTCACTAAGGTGCATTCTCATGTATGTAAAGGTCCACGCACAACAGTTCGCGAACGACGAGACACATGATTTTCCCCTAATTGCCAAGTGGTCGAATGTTCAAAAGGTCGAATAGACAAAACATCGAATGCTAAAAACATTAAATTGTTAAATCTTCGAATGCTCAAAACATCGAACTGTCTTTTCATCGAATGCTCAATTAGTCGAAACGCCATCTGTTCGAATTATCAAGTAGTAAAATGGTAATGTAGTACAATGCGAAAAACGTCAAATGCTTAAAACATCGAATGCTCAAAACAGATTTGTCACTTCGTCGAATGTTCAAAACGTCGAATTGTAAAAAAAAACAAAAAATTTGTTTGATCTAAGTTAATATTAACTTAAAACAAACAAATTTTTCGACTTTTTTACAATTTGACGAAATGACAATTATATGTTTTGAGCATTCGAATTTTTTCGCATTGCATTGTACTACTTTACCATTCTACTACTTGATTATTCGAACCGATGGCATTTCGACTAATTATCTATCTATTCTGCGTTGGCCTTATTAATCTATGTTTTACAACTTTATAATTCTTCCTGTAGACCTGTAAGCCATTATTGCATTATTTAACGGCAAAAAGAGCGGACGCGTGGCATAGTAAAAGTAATCGTAGTAATTGTGAACTATCACGATGATTGTTTACTGCAGCGACGAACAATTGGATGCTTATACTATGTATATATACTATGTAAGTATTTTTATTATATTTTTATTAATAATTAAAAAAAGAGAATAAATATTAAATGAACTAAGACACTTGTTAACTTTTAACCTTTTTCCTACGAATAATGAAAAAATAGAAACTTTTTGTTATATTTTACTTATTTTCATGTTATTATTTAATTCATTATTGATTTAATAATTACTCGTTTTTCAGAAAAGTGACACTCGCAGTTCTAGAAAGGACAATAAATGTGTATTATTACCACTGGCTGTGTAATAAACTTTTTGTGTAATTTAATATTTAAAAAATAATTGCATTTTGAATTATTTATTCTCCTATGCATATAATTTAATTTACATTAATTATTAATATTATATATTCTATTTAATAATTTTCTATACAAAATAACTTAATTCAATTTAATCAATCATTAAAAAAATTATAACTTGTTTATTAAGATTTATAAGCAATTTTTTATTTTAAAAACTAAAAAAAATATAAAGAAATAATTAAAATTTTGTTTTTAATTTTAATACAATCGACGCCTCCCGTTCATATAATGCTTATTGAAAAGCGAATGCAAGATGATTCTTATTCACTTTTTGGTGCAAGACAATGCTTATTCGATTTTCCGTGCAATAAAATGCTTATTCAAAATTGTGTGCAAAACAATTGCCACTGACAGAACAATAAATGTAACCCTAAATCTTCCTATAAATATTAAATTGCATTTAAATATCTGAGAATTTCAGTACGTGTCTATTGTTATAAGAAACTTTAAACACGGATCCTATCACATGTATTAAGAAATATTTTTTAAGCAATTGCAATTATAAATTATACTGAATTGAAAATTTTATTAAATTCATAGAATAAGCTAATTTCAGAATGTACATTTTCGCATAGAATTTCGAATAAGCATTTTATTGCACGGAAAATCGAATAAGCATTGTCTTGCACCAAAAAGTGAATAAGAATCATCTTGCATTCGTTTTTCAATAAGCATTATATGAACGGGAGGCGTCGCAATGTATTCTTTAATTTTTCTTATTAAATTATTAAATATAAAAAAAATTAATTTTCTTATTAAATCTTATTAAAATTATCTATCTATCTATATTGATAAAATCAGACTTTTGTCTGTACATTGCACGAAATTAATTTTTTCTAGCATAATTTATTTATTTGAACAACGGAAAATCCAAAAACGGTAATAGAAAATTTCCTGTCTGTATGTATGTATGTATGTATGTATGAGTGTATGTATGTATGTCCGCAAAATTTTGTTCGCGTTTAACTTGAAAACGTCTTGACCGATTGAAGTAAAATTTAGCTATTTTTTGGTATTGGTCTAACTTAAAATATTAGCTATATTTGATGAAAAAATATTGAGCTGAACAAAAGTTATGAATTTTTCAAAAAATTAAAAAAGTTTTTTTTTTAATTTTTGCAGATTGGAATAAATTTTTTAATTTATTAATAATATAAATGATTTTAAAGATAAATAAAAATAAATTGAATTATAAAATAATATTAATATAAAAAAAATTACGAATTTTCCAAAAACTTTGAAATTTTTTTTTAATTTTGACAGATTGTAAATTAATTAGTTATGACTTTTGTAAGATATATATAAACAATAAATTTACAGATTTTAAACAAATTATTTGTTAATCCAATTATCAAAAATTTTTCAATTTGCAAAAACTTCGAAAATATTAAAAATGGAGATTTTTTTGGATAACATTGATACTGCAGGAATTCAAGAATACCTGAGATACGATACTTGCATTATGCTACTGGGGAAAAACTTTGATAATAAAAAGTTTTGTTATTTTAATTCTAGATTTAACTTTTAGGGATGTTTTGAGCATTGTAAAGGCAAAAATTAAACAGGGTGTCTATTATTATCTTTTTTAACAATCTATCCATTTTTTCTCAGCTTTGTCCAAACTTTTCCAGGTGTATATTTTCTTATCAAATATAAATTTTCTTGATAAGTATTAACAATAAATAAAACTAAAAATGGCTACAAAAATTCAGTTATTTTATAAAAATACTCTTTGACGGCTTTTTGTTTTTACTAATACTTTTAACAGGGGTTCTACCAACTGGAAAAATGGGAAATATGCAGGAATTTGATTTAATTGGGAAAAACTGTGAATTCAGCCTGCAATATAGGTCTTATTTTAGATTTTAGCAATTATGATACAATTAGTTCGAATTTGACTTTATTATAACTCCAATAACTGGTGGAGATTTTGGATTAACTTACAATACAATAATTAAATTTCTGCAAATAATTGACAAACATTGTTCTCTGCATTTTAATTAATTAAAAATAAATTATTTGATGATAAAAAGTCAATCACTGATTTAAAATAGTAATATTTTTCTAATGAAATAGTTAATGGTAGCTAATTATTATTTTTTCCGGTCAAATTAAATTCCTTGCTATTTCCCATTTTTCGAGACTGGTAGACACATTATTGAATGTATTTGTAGAAACTAAAACCCGTCGAAGACGGGTACGACAGCTAGTTATTAAAATTATAATAATTGCTTTACGAAAAAAAAATTAATTTAATTCTTTTAAAAAATTCAATTTAATTAAAGTATTCAAAAAATTATAACCTGCTTATTGTATAAGAAAAATGCCAAATATTTTTTTTATGTTAAAAACTTATTGTTGAATATAAATTTTAAAAAGGTAATCAGCATATTTAAAAGTTTGCGCCAAAAAACCATCAATCGGACAACCGCAGCTCCACCTGCATCGTACACTTTTGCTTATAAATGAGTATGCCTTTCTCCAATGCTTTGTTCCTAATAATTGCGCTGCGAGAGTGCGACAGTTCCCTAAGCAAAAAAAATTAATTATTTGATTCAATTAAAGAAATATTAGTTTTAATTAAAAAGAATTAATTGTGATAAATAATTGAGTATTTGATACAAATAAAGATTTAGTTACTTAAAAAAATTATTTTATTGATGCAACTAACTATTTATTTCATACCGTCAAATAAAATACTCAGATCTAATAAATATTTACTTGATACAAATAAATATTTATTGGATAATCGACAATTAAACTATTTAATTGGGTAAATTAATTTTTTTTGTTTCAATTAAATTGAGGGGCTGGATGTTATAAGGGGATACGCGTGGATTCTGACGAATAACTATTGTCCAGTAGGTCGATTTTTAAAAGTTTTTCAAATTGCAATTTTAATCATTGTTTCTTGTAGAGAATAAAATTCTACATCTTTTTTCTTCTATAAACATTTTTCTATCTTTTTTTACATTTAAAGTTAATGAGAAAAAACTGCATTTTTAAAAATCGTAGAATTTTAATGTTTTTTAACTTCAACTCGTGATATTTTTGTTAATTTTTATTATTTTTTGATAAAACAAAAACGAAATTAAACCTCAGAATTTTCCAAAACTAAATGAAGCATAGAAAAAAACATTTTTTTAAATAAAAAAAAATAATAATTTTTTTTAAACAATGTAAAAAATATAGTTTTACACTTTCAAGCGCTTTGTTTATCTAAAAATTTTAAGACCTGACAAACTTCCAGTGAGAAAGTTGTTCATTAATAAGTAAAGAAGTTTCCTGGAAAATATTATTAACATTGGATAAAAACTTTAAAAGTTAGTAACATTTAAAGATCCGAGGGCATCCTAACCTTAAAGTTCCCATGTTTCGCACTGCAACTGAGTCATCGTGGTCGTCATCTCTATTTACACATTTTCATAACTAAACATAATGTCTATAAATTTATAATAACCATTAAAATAAGTTAAAATTAAATAAAAAATTTATTTAATAAATTAAATTATTATTTGATTGAAACAGGAAAAATTTTACTATTTTTTATTTTTTCCGTTTGTTCTTGTCAAAATGTCAATGCACAGTTTTTAAATGTTTTGACTCAAACAATGGAGAGCATGCTTTTATTTAAAAAATTACTAATTTAAGTATTAGAACACTTTTTTAAAAAAAGTGAAGTGAAATATTTGGTATTTAGTGAAGTGAATTGTGATTGTTATATTTAATTATGGAAAATCGAGAAAAAACAAGAGGGAGAAAACAGAAAAGGAGCGAAGAGACATGGCAAAGAAATGTTCGAAAAGCTAAGAAAAATAAGGTAAAAATGTAAAAAATAATATTTAAAAAAATTGAAATTTATATACCTACTGATTTAAATTATAAAATTAGTTATTTCAAATGATATGTTTGATTCAAAATACTTTCTGGTTGGGTTGAGCCAATAATATTTTTCTCTGCTTATTGTATATATATATATATATATACGAGAAGTAAATAAATATATATTTAAATAAACAATTATTATGATAATAAAAAATATAATTATTTGTAAATAAATAAGAAACAAATGAAACTTTTTTTTGCTGAATTAATGCATAGAAGATGTTATTAATATATAAATAAAAATATAACAAATAAATAATATTAAGATTAAAAAAACATCTTGAATTACTAGTAATTTTTGTACATTTTAGGGAGAAGAATATAAGTCAGTGCCAAAAAATATTGTACTGAAGAAGATTTTCAAAGAAATTGTTGTTTGTTGCCGAGAAAAATGTTTCGAAAAATACCCAGTAAAGGAACAAAAAAAATTATTTGAAATGTATTGGAACCTTGGTTATTACGGTCAACAAACTATCTTATTAAGTACAATGATGACATGTACAGAGACCCAACAAATTGATCCTAAATTTCGACCACGATATATATCTTGGAGTTATTTTCTTCCTCTCGAAGACTTGGATATTTGTGTCTGTAGGAAATTTGTTATCGAAGTTCTGAACATTGGAAAAAGAAGAATAGAAGTTGTCCAAAAAAAGAAATTGGAAGGTGTCACTTTTGATGATTTGAGAGGACATCACGTGAAAAAATTTAAGATGACTGAAGATGTAAAAGATTTAATCAAACTCCACTGTGAATCAGTACCTCACAAACAATCACACTACTCAAAAGAATCGACGAAGTTAAATTATTTCTTAAATTCCGAGCTGGATTTAAAACTCATGCATGAAGCATTTCTGAATTTCTATGTAGCTGTAACGCAAGATACAGAAATTCCGATTGATGAATCGACATACAGAAACAATTTTAATTATAATTTAAATTTCAGTTTCAAGATGCCGCACAGTGGGAATATTTGCGATTTTTTGTGACAAAATCGTAGAACTATTGATAGAAGTGTCCTATTTTAACAAATCAAAAACGATAAGAAAGTTAATTATCTGTAGAATAAAGGAAAACTATACACAAAGCCATTAAGACTTTCCTAACCTATTATTAACGTACGCAAAGTTGAGTGTTTAAGGTTGAAATAATTATTCTCGTATATCCCGCTGGGATAAACGATAAATATAAGTGTCCTGATTAATAAAATCCAAGATTTTATAATGACAAGTGTGAATTGAGTGCTAAAATTAGAAAAACTAAAAAGGAAGAATTAAAATGGCGGCCAAAAACGTCATTTTTTAAATAATCGATCAGATTGGGTTGAAACTTCTTACTTCGGGGTTTTTGGGGTCGCTGAATACGAATATAATATTTAATTTTCAAAATTGAAAATAGCGGCCTTAATATGACAGTTGACTTTTTTAAAATTTCTGGAATTCTGTTGAAACTTATTGATAGCTGTTCGAGAACTCTAAATTATAGTTGACAGCTGTTCTAGAAAACTGAATTTTTCTTAAGGAACACGTATATTTATGTAACTGTTCCCACTTCCGATTTTCTTAAGGCAGAAAGATTTGAGGAAGAAAATGTCAAAGGAAAGGAAAAAAAGGTTGGGTGTTTAAGGATTGAATTTAAATGATTGTTCTTCACAGGTTCCTTACAAATTTGTATGTGTTTTAGTGAATTTATACAATATTAAAAGTTTTTCCGGACCTAAATTTTTAATTTATAAAATTCAAGGTTAGTATAAAAGTTTGAATATAGATTGATCTGTAACATATAAAAAATCATATTAATAAACATTCTCAGAATCTATTAAAAAAATGTGTACATAAAAATCTAAATGAAACAAGAAACATATTTTTTTTGTTTCTCTTGATTAAATTAATTAATTATATCTACATATTATTACAATTCATTGAATATGATTTTATTAAATCAATTTAAAAAAAATTTCCATTTCAAAACAATTCAATTTCGATAAAGTAATTTTGGTTTTAAGAAAGATAAAAAAAGGAATTAATTTGTAATTGAGCAATTCCAAGCCAAGTGATCATGAGGATTTTTGATGATTTTAGCAATTTTAAAAATATTTTGTGAAATATTTATATATAAATTAATAAATTTAATTATGGGACAACAATAACTTTACGAGAAAAAAAATAAAATGTAAAGTGCGGCGCGTCGGGACGTGTGCAGTATTTGCTTATAGCCGCGCAAGTTTGTTTTAAATCTTTTTAAAGGTCATACTTTCTTTCTAATTGTTAATTGTGAAAACATCAATTGCAATCCCTATTTTTTAATTAAATCTACTGCATTAGTTTATCCTTATTTCTCGTACTGAGATGATAGTCAACATTTTTTCTAACAATACAAAAAGCACAAAAAAACTATAATGTTTAAAACTTAAAATTATTAACCCTATTAAAAAAGATTTAATTATTTTTTTTCACTTTCAATTAAAAAAAGGTGTCGCTTTATGTTTTGCTAATGCAGTAGATTAAAATAAAAAATAGTGATTTGCAATTGATTTTTTCACAATTAAGATAAACTAAGAAATTCTTGTTTTAACTGTAGTAAATTAAAAAACTAAAATTAATTGTGTAAATAATGTTTAACTTATAAATTTTTATAATAACTAATACGAACAAGTGATAAAATCATATTACCTTATAAATTTTTAGTTTTTATTTTATACTTCAATGTTCAAAATACAATTCAATGCAAAATATAGAAAAAACTATAAATTTCTAGCTTTAAGTACACTTCATGATGATAATTACTTTTAATTGTTTAAATAATATTTAACTAAATAATTTTCTATTTTTTTATGAATCCAATACTATTTTAATAAGATTTTTGATTAATTTTCTTAATCAATAAAGCCAAAAAAATATGTCTTATCATTATTTTAATACTTATTGTTATTTAAAAATTTTTTTAAACAAAAATTCAAAAATAACGCTCGAGAAATCAATTTTTAATTTTAATTTTAATTACAAAATTTAAAAAAAATCATTTTAGCAAGAAAGTATGACCTTTAAAAAGATTTAAAACAAAACTTGCGCGGCTATAAGCAAATACTGCACACGTCCCGACGCGCCGCACTGGACATTTAATTTTTTTTCTCGTAAAGTTATTGTTATCCCATAATTAAATTTATAGGAAGTATTCTTTACTTTATTGACAATATTTACACAAAAAAAATTTCAAATCGAAGGTATATTTTTTCTAAAAATTGAATTCAAAAATTTATTTGATATTTTTTTCGGGCAAAAAAAAAATTTTTTTCTTTAAAGTACTTTTTATTATGAATATTTTCCAAAAAAGTTTATCTTAATCGGTCAACAAGAAAAAAAGTTACGTGCCTTTTTTAAAAAAACGATCAAAATTTTGAAAAAGACAGCTCAACAAATTTTGAAAATTTTGAAAAAATTTTTATACATTCTTATTCCATGCATATAAAGGAACAAATTCACAAAATATTTTTAAAATTGCTAAAATCATCAAAAATCCTCATGATCACTTGGCTTGGAATTGCTCAATTCACGTTGTGTCTGATAGTAATCGAACCTTTTACTTGTAATGAATGCAACCTTGCCTGCACAAACTTTATGTTGTGTCTCAAAGTAATTGAAACTTTGTTCACTAACAAATGCAACCTTGCCTGCACAAACTCTTTTATTACAATTAATTTTTACAAATGAAAAATATACTATATTTAATTTGTAAATACTAGTAGAAAAAAAAATCAAAACATCAGAAGATTAATTTATTACAATCCTTAATTTATGAATTCTAATTTTTTTAATATACAGCGTTTTTCATAAATGCACCAAGCTACCATGGTGTTTGTAACATAAAAGAAAACCAATTATTTTAATTATTTATATTGATAAAATTATAATTCACACTTAACATGCATGATTCATTTAATAGGAACACAAAATTATATTATCTTTTATAACTTTTAAATTAATTGCTTCTATTTGTATCAATAAAAAAATATCTTATTTAGTAAAAAAAATCTTTATCTGTAAATATACTAATTTTTACAGTTATTTGTTTTACAAGATCTATCTCTGCATTGGATATATAAACCTTATGTTTATACGATTTCTTCTAGAGCAGGGCGTACTCGTTACAGTGAATTATAATTTTTATTTAACCTAGAGCAGGGCTTACTTTTTACTCTGGTTTTTTTCTTATTTCAAAAAAATTTAGGATTAGAGAATGGATTTGAAAGCATTAGAATCCGCGGGTAAAAACTGATAAAATTTTTATTTCAAATTTAAAAAAAAATTTGAATCAAATTTTTCAACTCTGGATTATTTTAAAGGTTATAAAAGGAATATTTAATTAGAAATCTAGATTTATTTTCAATAGACTTTTCCCTTACTAAATGAATGATCTGGTTTCGGAGTGGAGATTTAGAGGTGTTAAAAATTCTAAAATTTTCTAGGTTAAGTTAAAAAAAAATTTTTTTAATGACTTCATTTTGATTCAAAGTAATAATTCTTCAGGAAATTGATAATATTCATAATACCCATTAAATTAAAATAGAAAAGATTGAATTTTAGGATTTCATTATGTTTCCTTCTTTTTTTCAAATATGAAAAAATTAAAAAAAAAATATTTCAACAATGGAAGGTTAAATAAATTTTTTTATCATTTTTTAAAAAGATTTCAACAATGGAAGGTTGAATAAAATTTTTTTTATAATTTTTTAAAAAGATTTCAACAATGGAAGGTTGAATTAATTGTTTGTAATAATTTTTTTAAAGATTTCAACAAAGGAAGGTTGAATAAATTGTTTATAATTTTTTTTATAAGATTTCAACAGTGGAAGGTTGAATTAATTGTTTGTAATAAATTTTTGAAAGATTTCAACAATGGAAGGTTAAATAAATTGTTTATAATTTTTTTAAAGATTTCAACAAAGGAAGGTTGAATAAATTGTTTATATAATTTTTTAAAAAGATTTCAACAATGGAAGGTTGAATTACTTGTTTGTAATCATTTTTTATAAGATTTCAACAATGGAAGGTGGAATAAATTGTTTATATAATTTTTTAAAGAATTCAACAATTGAAGGTTGAATAAATTTTCTTATAATTTTTTAAAAAGATTTCAACAATGGAAGGTTGAATAAATTGTTTATATAATTTTTTAAAAAGATTTCAACAATGGAAGGTTAAATAATTTTTTTTTAATTTTTAAAAAAGATTTTAACAATGGAAGGTTGAATTAATTGTTTGTAATAATTTTTTTAAAGATTTCAACAATTGAAGGTTGAATTAAATTTTTTTTTATAATTTTTTAAAAAGATTTCAACAATGGAAGGTTGAATTAATTTTTTGTAATAATTTTTTTTAAGATTTCAACAATGGAAGGTTGAATTAATTGTTTATTTTTTTTAAAGACTTAAACAATGGAAGGTTGAATTAATTGTTTATTTTTTTTAAGACTTAAACAAAGGAAGGTTGAATAAATTGTTTATAATTTCTTTATAAGATTTTAACAATGGAAGGTTGAATACATTGTTTATAATAATTTATAAGATTTCAACAATAGAAGGTTGAATTAATTGTTTATATTTTTTTAAGATTTTAACAAAGGAAGGTTGAATACATTGTTTATAATTTTTTTATAAGATTTCAACAATGGAAGGTTGAATTAATTGTTTGTAATAAATTTTTTAAAGATTTCAACAATGGAAGGTTGAATAAATTGTTTATAATAATTTATAACATTTCAACAATAGAAGGTTGAATTAATTGTTTATATTTTTTTAAGATTTTAACAAAGGAAGGTTGAATACATTGTTTATAATAATTTATAAGATTTCAACAATAGAAGGTTGAATTAATTGTTTATATTTTTTTTTAAGATTTTAACAAAGGAAGGTTGAATAAATTGTTTATAATTTTTTTATAAGATTTCAACAGTGGAAGGTTGAATTAATTGTTTGTAATAAATTTTTGAAAGATTTCAACAATGGAAGGTTAAATAAATTGTTTATAATTTTTGTAAAGATTTCAACAAAGGAAGGTTGATTAAATTGTTTATAATTTTTTTAAAGATTTTAACAAAGGAAGGTTCAATTAATTATTTATTTTTTTATAAGATTTTAACATTGGAAGGTTGAATAAATTTTTTTATAATTTTTTAAAAAGATTTCAACAATGGAAGGTTGAATTAATTGATTGTAATAATTTTTTTATAAGATATCAACAATGGAAGGTTAAATAAATTGTTTATAATTTTTATAAAGATTTCAACAAAGGAAGGTTGAATTAATTGTTTGTAATAATTTTTTGAAGATTTCAACAATGGAAGGTGGAATAAATTGTTTATATAATTTTTTAAAGATTTCAACAATGGAAGGTTGAATAAATTGTTTATATAATTTTTTAAAAAGATTTCAACAATGGAAGATTGAATTAATTGTTTGTAATCATTTTTTATAAGATTTCAACAATGGAAGGTTCAATTAATTGTTTGTAATAATTTTTTAAAGAGTTCAACAATGGATGGTTGAATTAATTGTTTGTAATAATTTTTGAAAGATTTCACCAATGAAAGGTTGAATAAATAATTTATAATTTTTTTAAAGATTTCAACAAAGGAAGGTTGAATAAATTGTTTATATAATTTTTTAAAAAGATTTCAACAATGGAAGGTTGAATTACTTGTTTGTAATCATTTTTTATAAGATTTCAACAATGGAAGGTGGAATAAATTGTTTATATAATTTTTTAAAGATTTCAACAATGGAAGGTTGAATAAATTGTTTATAATAATTTATAAGATTTCAAACATTGTGCAATGGAGTATAACTTGTTATTTAGTTACATTCTAGAATATATTTGCCAAAAAATGTCCTATAGCTAAGATGTAAGTATAAACATGATTTTAAAAAAATTCAAAAAATCGCAAATATCCAAATTTTATATTTTTTAATGAACTGCTTTTAAACGATCTATAATGAAGTATTACATGTTATTTAGTCACATTTTAGCATAATTTTTAAAAAATAGAGTCCTATAACTAAGATTTAAGTATAAAAATGTTTTCAAAAGATTTTTAAAATTTCAAATTTTCAAAATTTACATTTTTTAATGAATTGCTTTTAAGCTCTGTATAATTGAATAATACATGTTATTTAGTCACATTTTAGCACAATTTTACTCAAAAAATAGTATGATTAAGATGTAAGTATAAAAAATATTTTCAATATCAAAAAATTGAAAAAATTATTATTGTTGTTAATTACTATCAAGCTTAATTTAGTTGTACTTTTGGGGTCTTTGTTTAAGATTGTGACGTCAAAATAATGCAATTCATAATTATTTCTCCAATTCACTCAATATTTTTTAATTGAAATAACTTCAGAATCTTTAAAAATGGAGATGTTTTATGATTTTATTTTCATCATAAACGGGCTCTAGACCCTTTTGTACAATTTTGTACTTATTAAAAACCATAATACTAATTAAAACTAAATTAACCATAGAAAACAAATCAAGGGCTTTAGACTTTAAATATTTTAATTTTGCTTCCTCATAGAGGAAGCCTTATAGTGATGTCGATTTCCGAATTTTTTAGAATCAATTATTTTTACAAATTTTCAAGTGTATATATAATTCGTCGAGAGGAACAAATGTCCGAATGTGTGTATGTATGTATGTATGTGTGTATGTATATGTGTGTGTATGTCACCGATTCTTGTGAACAAATTTTCTCTTACACATCTTGATGGATTTTGATAAGATTTTGTAGGTTTATTACGGTCATGAATACCAAAAATCAGACAGAAGGATTTTCAAAAATATATTTAAAAAAAATTTTCAACATTTTTTTAATTTTTGGATTTTTTGAAATATCTTTTTTCTATATTAAAATTTGTCTTAATTCTTGTCAAAATTGCATTCCTGACATAAAAACGAATCGATTCATGTATATAAAGTATATATTTTATTAAAATTTATAGAATTAATAAATATTTTAATTTTTCACAAAAAATTAAAATTTTGTATTTTTGACATTTTATCATAACACCTTAAAATAATTATTCTATAATAAAAAATTAAATAATTAATATTTATTCAGGGTAGTTTACCCGGTTTATTAATTATATTTAATAAACTATTATAATTATTTAACTTTTAAAATTATATATAATAATATATATTGAGGAAGCTAAATGGTCATGAAATGAACAACTTGTTTTTTATATTAATATTATTTTATAATTCAATTTATTTTTATTTATCTTTAAAATCATTTATATTATTAATAAATTAAAAAATTTATTCCAATCTGCAAAAATAAAAAAAAAATTTTTAATTTTTT
Source organism: Leptopilina myrica (nomen nudum) (assembly GCA_032872475.1). NCBI lineage: Eukaryota > Metazoa > Arthropoda > Insecta > Hymenoptera > Figitidae > Leptopilina > Leptopilina myrica (nomen nudum). The sequence continues at coordinate 52,101,354 of CM065458.1, forward strand.
GAAAAATTCATAACTTTTGTTCAGCTCAATATTTTTTCATCAAATATAGCTAATATTTTAAGTTAGACCAATACCTAAAATATTGCTAAATTTTACTTCAATCGGTCAAGACGTTTTCAAGTTAAACGCGAACAAAATTTTGCGGACATACATACATACATACACACATACATACACACATACATACACACATACATACATACATACAGACAGGAAATTTTCTATTACCGTTTTTGGATTTTCCGTTGTACAAATAAATAAATTATGCTAGAAAAAATTAATTTCGTGCAATGTACAGACAAAAGTCTGATTTTATTAATATAGATAGATTAGTTTTTCCCAGTAAAATTTCATTCCCGGCGGGTAGACACTCTGTCAAATATATTAGTAGAAACTAAAACCCGTCGAAGACGGGTCCGACAGCTAGTTTTTTAAAAAGTTTTTAAAAAGAACAATGGAAAGTTAAATAAAATTTTTTTTATAATTTTTTAAAAAGATTTCAACAATGGAAGGTTGAATTAATTGTTTGTAATAATTTTTTAAAAGATTTCCACAAAGGAAGGTCGAATAAATTGTTTATAATAATTTATAAGAATTCAACAATGGAAGGTTGAATTAATTGTTTGTAATAATTTTTTATAAGATTTCAACAATGGAAGGTTGAATTAATTGTTTGTAATAATTTTTTTAAAGATTTCAACAAAGGAAGGTTAAATAAATTGTTTATAATTTTTAAAATTTTGATTGGTTTTGTTGTAAACTATTGACTTTAATAAATTTTTAAATATTTAGAAAATCAATGAAATTTTTTAATACATTTGGTCTGGTCGGACCCCGTTATTATTCATTATTTAATTGGTTTATATAGTTTTTGGTTCCACAGACTTACTTTTTTAGTATATTGTAATATCGTCATATTTTTCTGTAAATGAAGTTAAACGTAAAACTCAATTCCTCTTTATGTTCATCTAAAAAATTTGCTTCCTCCTGCGAAGTTTTTTTAATTTACAATCCTGCAATTGTTTTTACAAAGAGAACCACTTGTTATGATAAAAAATTAAGACTAGTATTTCAGGTGACTACTACTGACGATTTCATTTTTAAGACTGCCATTTGGTAACTTCTTCTGTTGACTACATTTTTAAGACTGAAGATTGTTTGATAGTCTGGCTCTTTTTATACCCAAATTACCCTGTGTATTTGGAGCATTAATACAATTTGCTATGCATTTGAAGCAACTATACATTTTACCGTGTATTTGAAGCAACTATACGTTTTATTATGTATTTGAGGCATCTATACGTTTTGACATGCATTTGAGAAACCCATTGTTAGAGAAACACTTGCGTTGACTCAGCTTGTAGATCGCACGTGTTCACATCTTCTGAGTCATATGTTTTTTACAATTTAATATTATATTTTTATGTTGTTTGTTAATTATTTATAGTTATTACAATTTGTTATTAACTTGTTATTACAATTTGTTATTATTGTTTACATTATTATAACTTGTTGTTAATTATTATTTTGTTACAATTAATTATTATCTTGTTATTATTAACTATTATTTGTTATTTTGTTGTTACAAATTATTATTAACTATTATTTGTTATTTTGTTGTTACATTGTATTATTATCTTGTTACAATTAATTATTATTATTTGTTATTAATGTTACAATTAATTATTATTATTTGTTATTAATGTTATAATTAATTATTATTATTTATTGATACAAATTGTTATTATCTTGTTATTATTAACTATTATTGTTGTTTCTTTTATTACTATCTTTTTATTATTATTACAATTGCTTATTATTCTTATTTTGTTATTAATTATTACTACTTTGTTATCATAATTAATTTTTCGTTTTTAAACATTATTATTGTTTAAATTTAATTATTATTTATTATTCTTATTATTACTATTTTCATTAATTAATAATTGTTTATAATTGTTAATAATATGTAAATAACAATTATTTATTATTTATTGTTTTTCATATTATTATTATTATTTATATTATTATTAATATTGAAAAATACGTTACGTTGACGTAACAATTTGAATTTCAAAAATTGAATAAAATCGACTCAAAATTTCTCAAAAATATTTAAAAATCGGAAATAATCAATAATAATTATTATAAACAATAAGAAATTATTGAATAAAAAAAAGGAAAATTGATAGCTATTCGAGAACTCTAAATTATAGTTGACAGCTGTTCTAGAGAATTGAATTTGTCTTAAGGAACACGTATATTTATATAACTGTTCCCACTTCCGATTTTCTTAAGGAAGGAAGATTTGAGGAAGAAAATGTCAAAGGAAGGGAAAAAAAGGTTGGGTGTTTTAGGATTGGTTCAAGATAAAGAAAATGGAAAGAAAATGCATTAAGAAATGGGCCTGATAGATGAATTTTGGTTCCGTCCCATTTTTATGAGTTTTAAGCGTAGGAGGATCTTTGAAAAGGGGCTGATTCTTATCTATCCCCAACTTCATCACCCTTTCCAACTCCAATTTCTAGAATTTACAGAAATAGCACTTTTCTTTAATTTTAACCAGGGACCGTCACGAAAATCAAATTTTGATTTCGTTACGATATTCCAAAACAAAACGAAATTATTAATGTATTTTGATTTTGATTCTGTAACGAAACAAAATTTACTTCCTATTGTGATTCTGATACTGTAACGAAACAAAATTTACTTTCTATTTTTAATCCGATACTGTAACGAAACAAAATTTACATCCTATTTTGATTCTGATACTGTAACGAAACAAAATTTACTTTCTATTTTGATTCTGATACTGTAACAAAACAAAATTTACTTCCTATTTTGATTCTGATACTGTTATACTGCAATTCGGTTTTCTTATAGAAACAGAAGTCGATTCGAATTCTACTTCAGATTTCGTATGTAAAAACGATACTATCTTCTGATATATTTGACATTTGCAACAAAATTTAGGTTCAATCATTAAATCAAAATGTAAAATCAAAATGATATTCAAAGTATTTCAAACATTGTTTGACGGTAAATGTCTTAATACTATTGTAGGGAATAAAGCTTTCAGTCGTTGTCCCATTTGTCTAAGAACAACACACCAATTTAGAAATATGAAGGATAACTTTGCTGCAGAAATTTCGCATCTGAAACATAGACTAGGTTTATTACATAGTGAAATTAAAGCAATGGAATACTTACTTCACATATCATACCGCAATTATTGCAAGTATGGAATGTTCGAAAAGAATTAAGAGGTATAATTTACTAGTGTAAATTTCGATTCGTACTTAATTATACTATTGTTTATGTATTTATTTTTTACAAAGCAAGTTCAGTAACATTATTATTATTATTTTTATTATTTATACTTAATATTAACTATATTGTAAAATTAGAACATTATGACATAAAAAAATACGATGTGCAGAAAAAAGTTACTAAAAAAATTGGTGTCAGAGTTGATCAAATTTTACAAGGCCATGGAACAACGAATACTGGAAACGTAGCACGCAGATGTTTTGATAATCCTAAGGCATTCGCGGAAGCTTTAGATTTAAACACTTAATTTGTTTGTAATATTGCATGTGTTTTAAAACTATTTAAGAGCAACCTGCAATTACATTTGAAAAAGCGCCGTCAGTTTTCAAAGGAAACTTATAAAATGAATTACGCATTATATCCGTGGTCAAGAATGAGTCCAACAGTCCATAAGTTGTTGCAACATGGATGTGATATAGCGGAACAATTCCCTCTTCCTATGATTTATTTTAGCGAAGATGAACTAGAATCCTGGCATAAGTATTATAAAGGAAACATGACTGTACATGCTCGTCAGAATAATAGAACACACAGACTCTTAGATGTTTTTAATCGAGCTATTTATCTTAGTGACCCTAAAATTTCGTTGATTTTAATTAACGGTCGTCAATGACTGAAGAAGAATGGTGTTCCAAGTTCTCTTAGATGCTTCATTAAAGAAAGGTTATTAAAACTAATAAAATATAAAATACATGAATATAATAAAACATTACATTAACTATAAACTTTTGTAGCGAAATCGTGGAAGATAAAATTTTTTCGAGCAATGATGACAATGATTATAACTAAAACATATTCAAATGAAAAAAGTGTCCCAAACTTTAATTTTGTTTGCAATAGAAAACAATTCCTCTAATCAGATTTTTCTTACGTTATTCCTTTCAAAATGTATAAATTTCGTATAATTAAAATTAGATTACTTCGTACACAACATGTTTTAAAAATAAACCATGTGTTCTACAAAATGTTAATTGTATCAACCTGAAAAGTTATAAAAGTTAATTTTTATAGAATTCATGCAATTCTTAAAATTACGTATAAATTAATATATTCAGATTTAAGTTCTATTATTATACAATATACATATAATAAAACGGTTTTACTCAATTGTTCTTCAAATTTTAATAAATGAATAAAAAATTGTACACTTGAAATAAAAAGTATCAATTGAATTTTATCTGACATTCGAAGCAACAAGTTTCAACCCAATCTGATCGATTATTTAAAAAATGACGTTTTTGGTGGACATTTTGATTCTTCCTTTTAAGTTTTTCTAATTTTGCACTCAATTCACACATGTCATTATAAAATCTTCGATTTTATTCCTCAGGGCACTTATATTTATCGTTTATTCCAGCGGAATATGCGAGAATAATTATTTCAACCTTAAACACTCAACTTTGCGTACGTTAATAATAGGTTAGGAAAGTCTTAATGACTTTCTCTATAGTTTTCCTTTATTCTACAGTTAATTAACTTTCTTATCGTTTTTGATTTGTTAAAATAGGACACTTCTAGCAATAGTTCTAGGATTTTGTCACAAAAAATCGCAAATATTCCCACTGTGTGCCGCGTACAAACGTTTGTAATGACTGTTTTGAAAGTGAAACACATGAAATAGAATCTGAAGAAATATTCGAGCCCAAAAAATGTTAAAGAATATCACGAACTGAAAAAAAGCTTTTATCGGAAAGTTGGTGTCACAAAAGCGAAGATGGACGATTTAAAATTTTAATGACTTATGTTTTATTAAGTGGACAAGCGTTTTATAATAATTTTTTTAAAACGATTAAGTGTTCCAAAAAAGAGATGATGCCGACGCAGCCTGAAAAGAGTAAAATACTTAAAAAGTAAAAAGATTATTACAGTAAAAAATTGATATTTGTGATAATATACAAATAAAAAATAAATTACAAATAATATTTTTAATAATTTATTAAAGAATTGTATTTTTAATTGTTAAGAAATAAATTTTTTATTAAATTTTAACTTATTTTAATGGTTAATATAAATATATAGATATTGTGTTATGAAAATGTGTAAATAGAGATGACGACCACGATGACTCAGTTGCAGTGCGAAACATGTGAACTTTAAGGTTAGGATGCCCTCGGATCTTTAAATGTTACTAACTTTTAAAGTTTTTATCCAATGTTAATAATATTTTCCAGAAAACTTCTTTACTTATTAATGAGCAACTGTCTCACTGGAAGTTTGTCAGGTCTTAACATTTTTCAGATAAACGAAGCGCTTGAAAGTGTAAAACTGTATTTTTTACATTGTTTTAAAAAAAAATTATTATTATTTTTTGTTTTAAAAATATGTTTTTTTCTATGCTTTATTTAGTTTTGGAAAATTCTCAGGTTTAATTTCATTTTTGTTGGATCAAAAAATAATTTAAATTAATTTTATTCTCTACAAGAAACAATGATTAAAATTGCAATTTGAGAGTTTTTTAAAAATCGATCTACTGGACAATAGTTATTCGTCAGAATCCACGCGTATCCCTTTATAGCATCCAGCCCCTCAAATATTTTTAGTGAAGAAATTATGCAAATTATTTCCTGAAAGAAAAGAATGAGTTGGTGAACAATATTGTTATTGAGAAATAAAAATTATGCATAAAGTCAGTATATTTCCTATTTGTTAATCATAATTTTTTTAACAATTAAACATTTTAAAATATTTTTTATAAATAAAAATGAGAAATATTTAAATAATTTAAACATTTGAAGCTTGAGGCAATTTTATAAGTAAGCTTATATAAGCTTGTTTCAAGATTGCTGAAAAATTAGTGCAATTTAGGAATACAAAATTTAAAACAAAATTTAATCCTTTAAGATAAAATTCTTTTAATAAATATGTGTTCATCTTTAGAATAATGTTAGAAACTTTTTCAATGTTAAAATATTTTCATATTGAATAGCAGAAAAAAGGGGGCGCGCAAGTAAAAGTGACTAGTAATAAATAATTGCATAAAAAGGAATAAGCATATAATATATTTAACGGAAACCCTAAGCTTAGGTGGTTGACTATATATATTGCCTAAATAGGTGAGGTTGCACACATGTGTAAAATGTAATGGCTAAGCCGAATTATAATCGGAATCGCTCGTGATCACTCGTAAAATGCAAGGAACGCGAGGAATACCGAATAGAACCAAAAAGAGGTTATGTCAATGTTTTGACACTTTTACACAATGTATATGCAATGTTTTTTTGTGGTTTTGATGCTGATAAAATTTTTTGTTTACACCAAAATTTGTAATAGTTCAATGTGATAGATAACAATAAATTCCCAGTTTAAATCCGGCACTTTTGTCTATTTAAAATTTTTGGTGTCAAAACTACAAATTCTGATAAAACAAAATTTCAGATGCGTATTAATCGCCGAAAGACTTTTATTTACGTTGTTCATATGTTCATATTTAGGTAAACATTTTTCTAAAGAGAAATATATAAATTACACTGAAACATAAATTTTCTGTACATTTACAGTTTTTTCTTACAGAAATTTGTAATATAACGTCTTTAAAAGAATCGAATTTACAATCCCTTTATAGTGTCAATTTTACAATTTTCTGTAAATTCGATACTTTGAAAGACGTTATATTATAAGTTTCTGTAAAAATTGTAAATTTACAGAAAATTTTTTTATATTGATATTTTAGAGATTTGAGCGTATTTAAATTAAAATTGAAGAAAAGAGGAATTAAAATTAGCAAATATATATTGTATTAATAATTTTAATTCTCAACATTTATATCAGTATTTTTAATACTAAGAGATAAAATCCATAATATTGCATAAATTAGAGAAACTTTAGGGAATTTAATCAAGAGTAAAAAAAAGGAGTAAAATGTAAGGAATATTTTAAGATAAAGTTCAAAAATTTCGTAGTATATACTGAATATTTTTAGAGTTTGTTCTGAAATATTTCTCACATTTTACAAAACTCAGTTTCGTAAAAAGCAGTATCCGCTACTCCTTAAAAGTTTTGTAAAATCTGCTAAATTAATTTTTCCCGTACTGTTGAATATAATTTAAATCGGTGACTAACTTTTTAATAATAATTAATTAATAAATTGAAACATTATACTAATAACTTAGTACAAATTACTATTTATTGATAAAATTAATATTTTATTCATTAAAATGCAAGGGTTTTTGAAATTACAGTCGAAGAAGAGCATCAAAAATTTTTTTTTCCACAAAACCAAAAAAATGAAACATTTTTTAAAGGCTGTAGATTGAAAAAAGTAAAATTTTCCAAATAAAGACCAAAATATCACTCAGTAATTTAAAGTTAAAAAAATTTTTATTTTAAAAATTTTGTAGTGAGTTTAATTTAAATGCAGAGTTTTTCTGAAAACTGCATTTTTAATTGTATGAAATTATTTGGTGTTTATCAACGTGGAGTTAATAATAAATAAATAATTTTTGATGATATACAAAATTATATGTTTTCTACGTATAATTTTACGATATAAAATTTATTCGAGATAAACTAAACAAAATTAAATATCATTTAAAATCAATTTTAACAAACAGTAATTAATTTTTCTATATGGAATGTTCATAACAATAATTATTTTTAAAAAAATTAATTTGTTTTAATTTAACTTTTGTTTTCAGTTCAATTAATTAAAAAAAAATTTATTATTTTAATTTTTATTATTATTGTTCTACTTATTGATTATATTATTTATTGTTATAATTTTTATATCAAAATAGTATAAGAATGAATAAAAGAAGGAAACACAAATTTCAATGCCCTTCTCTTTTTCATTCTCAACTTTACGACAGATTTACTTTTGGAACTCAAACCCATTTTTCGGCCTATTAACAGATTAGTTCAGTTCGTTCAGTTTTATTCCTCGCGTTCCTTGCATCTTACGAGTGATCACGAACGATTCCGATTATAATTCAGCTTAGCCATTACATTTTACACATGTGTGCAACCTCACCTATTTAGGCAATATATATAGTCAACCACCTAAACTTAGGACTTCTGACCGCGAGAGGGCAGGCACTCAAAGGAAAGCGCGGTTTGCATTACCTGCGTACTCTCAGTTTCTCTCTGTTTGTAGTAAGTTATTAGTATAATGTTTCAATTTATTAATTATTTATTATTAAAAAGTTAGTCACCGATTTAAATTATAGTCAACAGTACTATACGGGAAAAATTAATTTAGCAGATTTTACAAAACTTTTACGGAGTATCGGTTACTGCTTTTTACGAAACTGAGTTTTGTAAAATGTGAGAAATATTTCAGAACAAACTCTAAAAATATTCAGTATATAGGGTCAGTTGGGGTAAATCGGAACAGATTTGCTATGTTTCACCAAAAACATAAGTTTTTTCCTTTAAATCGGAATACTTTCGGTTTTTTGTGTTTTGAGTTTTTATTTCACTTCCGTGGAACAATTTTATGGAGTAGTAAAATATATGGTTATCATTGAATCGTAATAATCAACTGTTCCTATTTACCCCTAATTTTTTTAACTTTGCTAAACTTTAGGGGTAATAAGGAACAGTTGATTATTTCTTACGAAATTTTAGAAAAAATCAATTTCAAGTCTGGAAATGTTAAGAGATATAAAGAATTAGATAAAAAATGGTGTTAGCCATAAAATAATTCAAAATAAGAAATAATAATGCATTATATAAGTATAAAAGTATTCTATACCATAAATTCTAACACATTATACAATTATGGACAATTCTGTACTTGTTAAATACTATGTACCGATGCGATTATATTTTAAAAAATTTTATTTATCTAAAATAACTACTGTTCCGATTTACCCCAACTAACCCTACTATGAAATTTTTGAACTTTATCTTGAAATATTCCTTACATTTTACAAAACTCAGTTTCGTTAAAAGCTGTATCCTCCACTCAGTAAAAGTTTTGTAAAATCTGCTAAATCTATTTTTTCCGTGTACAAATTTTTATTTAATTCATTCTTGTTTTTTCCTGATTTCCAGATATAGAATTTTTACTTTTTACGAATATTTTAAATTCTAAACTTATTTGAAACATTAATAATTTTTTCTTCCATTATAAAATTTAATAAAAAATCCGGAACACAAGTAAAAAATTATTCACTTTTTTAAAGTGGACTAGTGATTATTATTTTTTACATGACTTTGGATTTACAAAAATTATAAACATACAATTTTCTAAAACTCAATTATTTATAAAAATTGCAATCACAAATCTTAAAAAATTCAATAATCTAATAATTTAAATTGAATTTATTTAACATGCCATAAAGTTGAATTATTTATTGATGGAAATGGAAAAAGTCCAAAATAGGGTGTTTTTTTTTCTCGAGGTTAAATTATAAATAGCTGTAAAATTTTAAATTTGTAATCTTTTGACTGACAACTTTTAAGTATCTTTGACAATACTATTAACTTAAATTTAAACTACTTTTTAAGTCCTGAACGTAAAAAAATGTTCTACCAAAATTTCCTACATTTTCTTCCTTCGTTCCATATATCTCCCAATTATATAAAAACATTTCGCTGCCGTCACAGAGTCAGGTTTCTCTAAGGGCGCCCTTCCCAAGGAGCAGTCAAAACTTACGTCAAATTTGACTTTTTTACCAGCAGGTCAAAAAGAGGTGCAATAACGGTAGTACATTACATCGAAATCTATGTAAAATTTGACCAATTTTTTTACCTATAGGTTAAAAAGAGGTACAAATAACGACATTAAATTACGTCAAAATCTATTGAATTTCACCTAAACTGCACTTACTAAAATAGTTTTGACCTACACGTCTAAAATTGACATGTATTTCCTCTGCCCTTAAAATTAAGGTCAATTTTAAGGGCAACTTTGATCTAGATCTAAAAAATTGACAAAAAATTCCCTCTCCTCTTAAAATGTAGGTTAACTTTAAGGACACTTTCGACCTATACGTCAAAATTTGATGATAAATTCTTTCTGACCTGCTCATGAGTCAAAATTCAGGTCAATTTCTCAAACATCACGACCTTGTCAGGCATATAAAAAAAATACCAGCACCAAACTAATCTACTATGTCCTACTATGTTTAGATATACCCTCAGAAAAAGAACTTACAACATTGCACTCTTAACACTCGAAATTCTTTTAGTGCCGCTGTATTTGTTATATATAAATAGTAAAGATAAAAGTCTGCAAATGAAATTTTAATACTAGGATAATATTATAAATATGTAAATGTTTTAAAATGAAAGAAAGGCAAGACATGTAAAAAGGGTGGAATACCGTCGAATTATTTTCTGCAAATGAACATAATTTTTTAGAGATTTTAAATTTGTTTAAAGAACGTCAGAATATATAATATATAGCGTTGAAACGATTTTTATTTTCACAGAGCCACAATTCACTCTAGGATTACCAAACGGATCATGGAGAAAATCCCTTCTCCTTCCGGTCCTCGTACTGATCCTTCTGTGTTCAGCAGGTGCTTTTTACGCCCGATGCGGACTACCCTTGGCTATTCTTTGCCGAGACAAATTCGCTCCTCTCGAGGAAAACGGTAATTATCACAGAGTCACATACTTTTTCACTAGCCTAATTACTGGTTTAACTGTGAGCTTAATTCTACATTCAGCCTGTACTTTGCTCCTATAATGTTTTACTCCCCTTGTAGTCACACACACACACACACACAATGTAACAAAAAAAGGAGGAGAAAAAACTCAAGGAGAAAAAAACTACGATCATTAAACCCAAATTGTCTGTCTTGTTGTTTTAAAACGTTCGAGTTCACTGGAATAATGATTAACTAAATACATTAGGTTGATTAATTTTTATATTATACGTGGAATTTCAAATTTCATTTATTTATTTATGTCCAGTTTCTCATTAAATAAAAAAGAGTAAATGTTAGAAAATTTATAATTGTAAAAGTAAGTACCGAACATATATATATATATGGGCGATTCCACGTGAGATTTAAGTCGACCTCTTAAAATCGGCGAAAAATAATTTTTTCTATTCTGTATCGAAAAAAAACAGATACGTATTTTTTTATTTATGTTTAATTGTTCAAATTTTTGAGTTATGAATTTTCGAAAATTTGGACTTTTAATTGTAGACCTCTATTCAGTAGCTTATAAGTCCGAAAATATTGAGTTTAGGAAAAAGTTCTTAAAGAATGAAAGTTATAGTTTTCTTTTGACTTTTAAGAAATGTAAACAAAAATATTTTTAAAAAATTTTTTATTAAAAAAAAAATTTTTATAAAATTTTTTTTTTTAACTTTGGGCCGGATTTTTTTTTATTTTTTAAAAATGTTTTTGTACCTTATAATATAGAGAAGATTTTTCAAAAAGTCCCGAAATATGCCTGATGTGTTAAATGAGTTTTAAAATATTTTCAAAAATCACTTGCAAGCATCACAGTGGGATTTTTTTACAATTAACTTTCTAAAACTGTCTACAAGGTATAATTTTTAATATATTTGAGAGTTCTTTGTTTTAAAGTACAGGTCTGTGCTGTAAACAGTTTTAAAAAGTTAAATGTAAAAAAAATCCCACTGTGATGCTTGCAAGTGATTTTTGAAAATATTTTAAAACTCATTTAACACATCAGGCCCATTTCGGGACTTTTTGAAAAATCTTCTCTATATTATAAGGTACAAAAACATTTTTAAAAAATAAAAAAAATCCGGCCCAAAGTTAAAAAAAATTAATTTGTTTATAAAATTTTTTTTTTTTTAATAAAAAATTTTTTAAAAATATTTTTGTTTACATTTCTTAAAAGTCAAAAGAAAACTAAAACTTTCATTCTTTAAGAACTTTTTCCTAAACTCAATATTTTCGGACTTATAAGCTACTGAATAGAGGTCTACAATTAAAAGTCCAAATTTTCGAAAATTCATAACTCAAAAATTTGAACAATTAAACATAAATAAAAAAATACGTATCTGTTTTTTTTCGATACAGAATAGAAAAAATTATTTTTCGCCGATTTTAAGAGGTCGACTTAAATCTCACGTGGAATCGCCCATATATATATATATATGACCGGGACCGATTTTCATGGTTAAATAATTGTTCAAATAGTCCTGTAATTGTTATAAACAATTTACTTTGCAAAAATAAAATTATGGAATTTTAAAAATTAATTTAAAAGACTTCCGGATGTCCTAGAGGTCTGAAATTTTTTATGCAAGTTCAGAACTGATAACTCTACAATAATCCATAGTTATTTGTTAACTTGCACAACCAGGTTGCCGATGACGGGTATACTTGGGGATCATCTTCGAGGAATTAAGTCGAATTTTTTGTAAATGGTTTAGGCATTCAATAACGAGAAAGAAATCCATTGCACTTTGCAATTTCAAAAAATTTGTAAGTTTTTAATTTCATATTTTAAGCAAAAATACCAAGAGTAATTTTTGTCTTAAAATTACTTAAATTTCAAAAAAAAAAATTTTCTTTATTTGTTTAAGCAATTGTAAAAAAATTTTTTAACAATCGGGACTGATTGCATTGTGTTTCTAGGACCTTAAACTATAAGAATCCATTATAAAAAAAATATCGATTTTTTGGTCAGTAGGTCCCTTTTCTCAGTCCCGGTCACACATATATATATATATATATATATATATATATATATATATATTATTATTATATATATATATATATATTTGGGCAATTCCACGTGAAATTTACCTATAACCTTTTAAAATAAAACAAAATTATTTTTTCTATTCTGTATTGAAGAAAACAGATACGCATGGGTAAGACTCCATCAGAAAAATTACGATCTTTGGATTCAGCTGTAATTTAGTGAAATTGTAGTATTGGGAGGTAGAAACTAGTGTGCCAAAATTTTTTTGAAAATTTTGAAATTTGTTAAAGTGAGGCCATTTTAAATGTTTTATTATAATTTTTATAAATCTTAATAATTCCAAAAGTTTTCAATGAAATTTAGTAAAATTTAGAAGGCTTATACTTAAAATCATGTTTCTTCTGACTATCACATAACAAACAAACAAATTTTTTTGGCCAAAAAAAGTCAAAAAAAAAATTTTGAAACCTTTTTGCGAGAGCGGGACCGACTTTTAAGTTTTCTTGTCAATTAAAAAAATATTCCTTATGATTTCACCTTTCATTTAAAAAAAAGAAATCGATGCAGACTCAAATAGTTTTCGAGATATTGCAATTTTTGTGGAAGCGCGACCACGTTTTAGTGTCAACGCTGTATCAGTACCCGAGACGCACAGTGGAATTCTTACACTTTACAGTTAAAAATTGTCTAGAGCCTTAAATAGTTGAAAAACAATATTAATTAACACATAGACAACTCTGGTCCTTCTTAAAAAAATTGTATTGTTTGCACACAAATTTTTTGTTTTTTATAGTAATTTATGTCTATTTTGTTAAAAAAATTTAATGTTAATAGTTGTCATTGTTAATAACAATTATTAAGAAAATTACATTTTTGCAGACAAATTTATGATTATATAAATAAAGATATAAATAAATAATAAAAATTTAATTAACCCTTTAACGACCAAATGTGCTGATTTCTAACTTCGATTTCAAACTTTTATTATTGAAAGAAAAAAATTATTAAAAATTCTGCAGGCACATACCCATATGTTTTTGGGGTCGCTCTTTCGAATGGCGTTGTCAAAATTCCCAAAAAGTGCCATTTAACCCTTATTTTTTTCAAAAATACTCAAAAAATACAAAATTTTGGAAAGTAATTTTTTTTTAGATCCAATTTTAGTTAGTATATTAATTTTTCTAGGTCACCTAAGGTATACAAAACGTGTTCCCGATAGTTCTAGTTTGAAAATATGCTTTGCGTTTTAAGATTTTTTGTTTTTATTAATTCAAAATGGCGCCTGAAAATAAATTTTTTTTCAAAATTTAACACAGGATGGACAAAATTTTCCAAAATTGTTGAATTCGCTTGAAACTTGTTGCTCGGGTGTTTTTGGGGTCGCTGATTACGAATCTGAATTCAGATTTTCAAAATTCAAAATGGCGGATCCAATATGGCGGACGACAAATCTAAAACTTTATCGTATTGTCTTTAAATTTGTTACTCGGGGGTTTTCAGGGTCGCTGATTACGAATCTGAATTCAGATTTTCAAAATTCAAAATGGCAGATCCAATATGGCGGACGACGAATCTAAAACTTTATCGTATTGTCTTCAAATTTGTTACTCGGGGGTTTTCGGGGTCGCTGATTACGAATCTGAGGTCAGATTTTCAAAATTTAAAATGTCGGATCCAATATGGCGGACGACAAAGTTAAAACTTTATCGTATTGTCTTTAAATTTGTTACTCGGGGGTTTTCAGGGTCGCTGATTACGAATCTGAATTCAGATTTTCAAAATTCAAAATGGCAGATCCAATATGGCGGACGACGAATCTAAAACTTTATCGTATTGTCTTCAAATTTGTTACTCGGGGGTTTTCGGGGTCGCTGATTACGAATCTGAGGTCAGATTTTCAAAATTTAAAATGTCGGATCCAATATGGCGGACGACAAAGTTAAAACTTTATCGTATTGTCTTCAAATTTGTTACTCGGGGGTTTTCGGGGTCGCTGATTACGAATCTGAGGTCAGATTTTTAAAATTAAAAATGCCGGATCCAATATGGCGGACGACAAAGTTAAAACTTTATCGTATTGTCTTCAAATTTGTTACTCGGGGGGGTTTTGGGATTTGAGAATCATTTTTTATTTTAAAAAAATTGTTTTGTTTAATGTTTAAAGTTTTTTGTGTTTTAAAACTTTAAAAATTAAACAAAAAAATTTTAAAAAAACTTTAAAAATTAAACAAAAAAAATTTTAAAAAAACATTAAAAATTAACCAAAAAAATTTAAAAAAAACTTTAAAAATTAAACAAAAAAAATTTTTTAAAAACATTAAAAATTAAACAAAAAAATTTTAAAAACTTTAAAAAACAAAAAAAAAATTTAAAAAATGATTCTCAAATTCGCCCACCTCCTCGTGGTGAGAATCGGGAAACTTTGAAAGCTCAAAGGCTAAGGGCGTTAATTGTATGTTTGATACAATATATTTATATTTCGTCATTCATATTTCAATATTAACACTATATTGAGACCACCATTTTGAATTTTGAAAATCTGAATTCAGATTCGTAATCAGCGACCCCGAAAACCCCCGAGTAACAAATTTGAAGACAATACGATAAAGTTTTAGATTCGTCGTCCGCCATATTGGATCCGCCATTTTGAATTTTGAAAATCTGAATTCAGATTCGTAATCAGCGACCCTAAAAACCCCCGAGTAACAAATTTAAAGACAATACGATAAAGTTTTAGATTTGTCGTCCGCCATATTGGATCCGCCATTTTGAATTTTGAAAATCTGAATTCAGATTCGTAATCAGCGACCCCAAAAACCCCCGAGCAACAAGTTTCAAGCGAATTCAACAATTTTTGAAAATTTTGTCCATCCTGTGTTAAATTTTGAAAAAAAATTTATTTTCAGGCGCCATTTTGAATTAATAAAAACAAAAAATCTTAAAACGCAAAGCATATTTTCAAACTAGAACTATCGGGAACACGTTTTGTATACCTTAGGTGACCTAGAAAAATTAATATACTAACTAAAATTGGATCTAAAAAAAAATTACTTTCCAAAATTTTGTATTTTTTGAGTATTTTTGAAAAAAATAAGGGTTAAATGGCACTTTTTGGGAATTTTGACAACGCCATTCGAAAGAGCGACCCCAAAAACATATGGGTATGTGCCTGCAGAATTTTTAATAATTTTTTTCTTTCAATAATAAAAGTTTGAAATCGAAGTTAGAAATCAGCACATTTGGTCGTTAAAGGGTTAATTACTATTAATTATTAATTAATTAATAATTTATTATTTCTTGGTGGAAAATTTCCACCAACTTCGTTGCAAAAATGGCGATAATTGAGATCTCGATGTAAATCCGTAATCGCGAATTCCACACTTTGAATTCGCGATTTAAACCGTCGGTGATCCGTTTTAGGGAACTTCCCCGGCGCCAGGTAATTAAATTACCCGGATCCCGATGATGGGTCTGAAACAAAAGGTCTTCCCGGGCTAGCTCGACTTTATCCGAACCTTGGTAATTTCAAACTTCAAAATGACTCGACACTCAGGACGTTGGTCACCGTACACAGAGGAGAGAGGGGAATAAGCAATGTAACAACAATCAAAAAATAATTTAACACCCACTTTCGCTTCTTAAATTTTTCCACTTTTGTAAACTATTTATTGAGAACTTGCAGAGAGAGAAGAGGAGATAATTTCCACTCGCCGGTTCGCAACGCATGCCGACCGGCAACCGAAAATGGCGGCGTCCTATAGACTCGCTATACAGCCGGCGTCCGGAATAACCATAACGTGTGGAATTCTCTTGAGATAAACAATATATTTTTGTACAACTCAACATTTATGTGTTATATCGATTCTATATAATTCAAAGATATAATCATAAAGTAAAAATGTTGAGTTCGATTCTGGGTACCGTATTTAATTTATAATAATTATTTAAGAATAGATTGAATGAGTTTCGGCGAGAACTTAATTCGGTTTTTATAACGTGATTATTTAAAATCAACGTTACAGTATAGCAGTACTGCCTCCAGTACTGGGAAAACCTTGAGGCTGGTAACGCTGTTCAGTACTGATTTTTTACTGGCAGTCAGTACTAGGTCAGTATTGAAATCTTACTTGCACAATACCGCCTTATTACGGATTCGCAGGTAAAATCTAACAAATTTTGCTCGTTATTTAATAATAATCAAAGCATTGCGAGTGATTTATTGAAAACTATTAATTATTATTAATATTTAAGTACTAAATAAAATTTTATGAGTGTCAAAAAAATGTAAATAATTATTAGAATTCCTTTTATTGAAATAAGATTAAAAAAAATATTATTACTTTTTTTCATTACTTTAGACATTCTTATTTATTTTAATTAAGGACTAAATTATTATTATTATTATTGTTAATAATTATTTAAACTTATACTTTATGTAACACTATTAGTGATGCACTTCAAGACAAGATTGTCTTGAACTTGCTTCATATTGCTTGAAGTTACAAGAATCTTGAAATCCCAAGATTCTTGGATATTCAATTGTTTAACCCTTTAAGGTCCAAATGTACAAAAATTTTACCTGAACTTCGACAGAACTTATTAGAATGAAAACGAAGTGATACAAATTTTGAAATATACATTTCTTAAAGTTCTGAAACCTCTCTTTCGAGTGCCGCAATAAAAAATATTGTAAAATCATAAATACACATATTACACACAATTAATTAACAAAAACACGATTTTTTAAAGATTTTTTTTAGAAATCAAACTTTTTAAATAATTTATGGCAAAGAAATACATCCCAAAGGTATAAATATCAAGAAAAAATGTCCGACCTAAAATGTAGTAACATAGAAAATAAAATAAAAAATGGCGGATTAAAAATGGCGTTCAAAGTTGACTTTTTAATAAATAATATACACCAGGTGCACATATTTTCAAATCTTTATCAAATTCACTTGAAACTGGTTATTTATAGGTTTTTGGGGTCGCTGATTATGAATATGATAATAGTTTTCAAAAATTCAAAATGGCGAATCCAATATGGCTTACATTTTTTCAAAATTCATCGTATTTACTTGAAATGGGGGTGTCATAAACCTGCTGGTAACACTTCTCATTAAATTTAAAAGTATTATCAAAAAGGAATTGTGAGTTAAGTAAATCATCCAGTCCAATATTATAATGCTCAGAAATTATTCCATAGCGTCGGATAAGAGAATCACTTACATGTTTAGATCCGACATTTGTAAATAAAGGTAAGACGTTAAGGCTAATCGAAATATAATTGTCAGAAATAGTATTATAATATGTTTAATTTTTTCAATGAATTCAAAACCATTGTGTACATAAGACCTCGGTCTTTCTTATAGAATTATTAAGCAGTTCAAATCATTGTTTAGATAAAGAGGCTGTTGGTGAGCCAACAATTGAAACGACAGGTCTTTAAGAATGATCTATCTTATGAATTTTAGGCAAGTCATAAATTCTTGGAAGGCTTATATTAGTCTGTGTTAACTTAATTTCAAGGTATTTTCTACCTAAAAGTCCATTATCGTTTAAATGGCTTATAACATTATAAGTATTGGTTTTTAAACAGTGCAATTTTTCTTATCATAAATGGAAATAAAACTTGTTACTTAGGGGTTTTCGTGGTCGCTGGTTACAAACATGAAGTCAGATTTTAAATATATGTAGTAATGATAGTAGATATACAGGGAGCGTTCTGTATATAACCTTGAGTTTAGCAATATCTAGAACGCTCCTTGTACATCTGTGATGAGTAATTCAATTTTTTAATAAGAAATGAATTACACACATGATATTTGTTTATAATTGTTTAATTAGGAATATTTAATTTATCAATTTTTAAGAGCGCAGTTAAAATAAGTTGTTCATTTCATGACTAGTTCGCTTCCATAAAATATCATAAACCAATTGCTTAATTTAATTTTAATATGTTAAGGTAATATTTCAAAAAACGCAAAATTTGAATTTTTTGTGAAAAAGAAAAATATTGATTAATTTTATAAATTTTGATAAAATGTGCACTTTGTGCACAATCGATTCGTTTTCTTGTAAGGAATGTAATTTTAAGAATAATTTATGAAAATATTAAGAAATAAAAAAGTTATTTAAAAAAATACAAAATTTTTTTTTAATTTTAAAAAAATTGTATAAAAAATTTTATGGATAAATTTGAAAATCCTTGTGTCAGATTTAAGGTATAAAGGACTGCAATAAACCTGCAAAATTTCAGGGCAATCCATTAAAATTTGTTAGAGATAATTTGTACACATTTTTTTGTGACACACACACACACACACATACACACACATACATAAACACATACACACACCTACATAAACACATACACACATACATCTGGACATTTGCTCAGAATTTAATATACATATATCCTAGATGAAAATGAGTCCATATAACCATGTTTTGAAAAATTTAAAATCGTCACGAATGCAAAGCTTCCTTATGAGGAAGCAAACATAAATAATATTATTCACAACCTTTCAGAGATCATATTTTAATGAAAAATAATATTGTTTATTGCAAGGTATAGTTGATATTTAGAGAACAGACAAAACATCCTTTGTTGCAATTTTCCAGAGTGCATTTTTTCAATGATAAATATAATTATCGTGTAATGTTTACATGTCATGTATTCAAATATCTTAATACTCTAATTAAGATTCTGGTTATGCATGCGTGTAGTTAGGTGTAATGTATCCGAAGGAATGTCTACGCCAGACAATACGTCGCCTGCTATGTTTATACGACTATCGAGTGATGCGAGATAAAGAAAACGATAAATGAATTTCATGTTTCAGCAGAGAATTGTGCATATATATATATATATATTATTTATTAACCTTTTTCTGACCTTGAAGGGTACTATAAAATAAATTGTTAAATATTAACTGCACTCATTGTTAAAATATACTCTGGTTTGAATTGTCATAAAAAACTGTTGTCTGTTTACTTGAGTTTATATTTTAAAATTAAAAAAACATTAATTTTTATTGCAAGAAAATTATTAAAATTATGAAAAGTGCTTTTAAAACAATTCTCAAATTTAAAAATAAGGATAAATGTTTATACGAAAATGAAAAGTGGATTAAGTTTGGAACCAAAAACATTCGTCTTTTAAATAAAGTTCTAAAAAGAAAAGATTTAACTGTGGCGTACACTACCGGTCAAAATTAAGAGACCACTCATTTTCAGATGATTGAAAAACATTTTAAAACAAAAATTGTATGGAACCTAAAATTTTTTTATTTTTATTTTTTCAAAGATGTTAAAATTTTAAAGAGAACAAGATGTTTTAGAAGTAATTTGGCCAATATTTAATTTAGATATTTTTAAAAAATCGTAATTTTCAATGTTTTACAAAAATTTGAATAACTTCTAAAATAATGTACGCTTTTTAATGATCTTAGGCTTATTTTAAAGGACATTTGTTACACTATAAGACTTACTTATAGGTATTAACGTTTAATTTTTTTCCTAGAAAATGCAGTCCGTCAAACTTGGACCAAA
Source organism: Leptopilina myrica (nomen nudum) (assembly GCA_032872475.1). Taxonomy (NCBI): domain Eukaryota; kingdom Metazoa; phylum Arthropoda; class Insecta; order Hymenoptera; family Figitidae; genus Leptopilina; species Leptopilina myrica (nomen nudum). The sequence goes on from CM065458.1 coordinate 52,121,817, forward strand.
AAAATTCAAAAAATTTGGAACAATTTTTCTGTACTAAAAACTATTCTAAAAAATATTTAAAACATCATATGGTGTTGATTCTTCAAGAAAATTTAATAAAAAAATACGTTTGAATTTAAAAAAATTATATTTCTGTTAATAAGAATGTTCCAAATTTTTTGAATTTTTTTGGTCCAAGTTTGACGGCCTACATTTTCTAGGAAAAAAATTAAACGTTAATGACTATAAGTAAGTCTTATAGTGTAACAAATGACCTTTAAAATAAGCCTAAGATCATTAAAAAGCGTTGATTATTTTAGAAGTTATTCAAATTTTTATAAATCATTGAAAATGACGAATTTTCAAAAATATCTAAATTAATTATTGGCCAAACGACTTCTGAAATATCTTGTACTTTCCAAATTTCATCATCTATCAACAAATGAACAGAGAAAAATTTTAGTTTCAATAAATCTTATGTTTTAAAACGTTTTTCATTCGCCTGAAAATGGGTGGTCTCTCAATTTTGACCGGTAGTGTATAAAAATAAAATAATAGCTACTTTGGGAATTTTAAAAGCTTTAAATGCTAAATTTAAACAAGAGCAAAAAAGTGATAAATGTATTAAAAGAAATAAAATATCTGATAAAATTATATAGGAAAATTTAGATTCAGCTTTTGAAAATAGAGTGAGGACCGCAGTGATTATTAATTTAAAGCATAAAGATTTATTTGGATTTTTAGAAGATTCAAAATCTTTAATTAAGTCTCGATTAAAAAATGCACTAAAACAAAATAGTGGTTTAAAAGTCAATTTTATATTTACTGGAAATTTTACAACAATTATATATGGTAAAATTATGGAAGAAAAAAAATTTTTTAATACCAAAAATGAAATTATTTTACCTTCAACAAATATTGAATTGAGTTTTGATAATGTAATTGAATACATTTTACAAAAAGTTGAAGATTTTAATGAAAAAAATTCAGGATGGTCTTTAAAGGAAATATCACATTTAATGGTAAATATTAATAGATACGCACCGATTCAAGGAAGCTCTACTACTTTTTTAGAATTACCAAAATTTATAAGAGATAAAAAAGCTGTTGTAAATATTAAAAATAAAGATAAATACTGCTGTCTTTGGTCGATAGTGTCAGCATTACATCCTGTTAAAGATAATTCAAATGTTACGAGCTCTTATCCTGATTTTAGAAAAGTTTTAACCCTCAGGGTACTGACTATAAAAATGTAATTGATAAATTTAAACTCTTTTTTTAAATTTTGTTTAAAATTTCCTCAGGAATATGCCGGATTTTTCGGATTGGTGGTATTTTTTTATTTATAAAAGTTATTGTTAAAAATACATATGGTTTTCAAAAAATTTTCATAAAAAAAAATATTTTTTTCAAAAGCTCGTATTTTTATGAAAAAAAGATAAAATCATTTTATATAGGTGTTTTAGAAAGGTGAAAAGTTGATCTTTAAGATAGCGTTAACCGTTTTTTAATTAATCTTAAAAAGTATTTTTTTTTTAGATTTGAAAATGCTCTATTTTTGAAATAATAAAAATGTCAATAAATTCATTAAAAATATCGTGAGATTTCTTTTTTATAATGGAGGAAATATTTACTACGGAAAAATTTAATAATTATAACAAAGAAACACCAGAAATTGCTCAAAAATATTTTTTTTTATTGACATGAAAATCTCAGAAGTATGAAAAAATTAAATTTTACTTTGCGCATCCGCAGCAAAGCTTGGCAATAGTGCGAAAAATCCTTTTTTAAAACAAAAAGATAAACAAAATTTACATAAAGCCTTCTGCTTTTCACTTTATGAACTTTTTAATTTAATTTATAAATAATTTTCGATTTATTTAATGAGATTTTACGATTCAGAAAAACATGGATTTTATAACAAATCGTACTGACTGGGTGTATTTTACCCGAATACAAATTTCAATACTTCGCAGATTGAACAGCAAGTGCCGAATTGGCTCGGACAAATCAGCTACTTTCGGTCCTAACCTCGAAGTTTTTTCCCCCCCTGGTCCGAGCCGCCACCAACGATTTGTTTAGAAATGGCGAAACTTTCAAATTTCGCCTGGGTTACGCTAACCCAGTCAGTACTCTGAGGGTTAAAATATGAAGGTATTAATTTTGCTATTGCTTTGACAGATATAACTAAATTTGAAAAAATGAATTGTTTAGCAGTAAACATATATGGATTTGATAGTGGTGAAAATAATAAAAATGAAATAGTTCCTTTATATCTAAGTGAACAATCTTTTAAAAAACCAACTATTCATTTATTAATGAATAAAAATGACAATGTTCACTTTAAAAATGGTGCCAATTATCATTTTGCATGGATTCGTAATTTGTCTCGGTTAGTTAAATCACAATTTTCAAAGGATCATAATCAAACCTTGATTTGTGACAGGTGCTTATGTCACTTTAAATATGAAAAATCTTTAGAAGACCATAAAGTTGATTGCACATCGTTAAATAAATGTAGAATTATTTTACCAAAAGAAAATGAAAATATTTTGAAATTTAAAAATTTTAGGTTCAATGAAAAAGTTCCGTTTGTCATATATGCTGATACGGAATGTATTTTAGAATCTATTAACGATAATAATAATAATACAATAATTTCTGGTGCATATCAAAAACACGTTGCACACAGTGCTACTCATCAGGGGTGTAATATAAATTATAAAAATGCGCATGTAATTCCTGTAATTTTTCACAATCTCTCAGGATATGATTCTCATTTTTTTATAAAAGAATTACGTACATCTTTTGAAGGTTCTGTTAAGCTATTGCCTACAAATAAAGAGAAATATATATCATTTACTAAATATGTTGAAGGAACAAACGTTAGTTTAAGATTTTTAGATTCTTTTAAATTCATGCCTAGTAGTTTGGATAAATTGGCATGCTTTCTTAAAAATGAAGGAAAGAAAATAACTGAAAAATATTCTGAAGATATTGATAAATTCAATTTATTAACTAGAAAAGGAGTTTTTCCATATGAGTATATCAATAATTGGGATAAACTGGAGGAAAATGACTTACCACAAAAAGAGGCATTTTATTCAAAATTAAATGAGTCGCACATTTCAGAAGATGATTATTTACATGCTTGTAAAGTTTGGACTGCGTTTAAATTAGGAACGTTAGGAGATTATTCCGACTTGTATTTAAAAACGGATGTCTTACTTTTGGCTGATATATTTGAAAATTTCCGAAAAATTTGTTTATCAGCCTATAATTTAGACCCTTTACATTATTATACTGCACCTGGGCTTACATTTGATGCAATGCTCAAATTAACAAAGGTAGAATTGGAATTGTTGACTGACGTGGATATGGTTCTTTTTTTGGAAAAGGGTATTAGAGGTGGAGTTTCCCAATTGTTTCCCTATGGTGCAGGAATGAGCGAATTTTTACCAATATCAGATTTTCAGTGGGAAACAAATGTAATGAATTCTGATATTTGTAAAATTCCGGATGATTCTCCCTATGGTTATATTTTAGAAGTAGATGTAGAATATCCAGAAGAGTTACATGAATTACATAAAGATTTGCCATTATGCCCAGAACATTTTGTACCACCAAATCATGATAGTAAATTACCGAAATTAATAGCTAATGTACTTCCAAAAGAAAAATATATTATACACTATAAACATTTAAAATATTATTTAAAAGTAGGATTGAAATTGAAAAAAATCCATCGAATATTAAAGTTTAGGCAATCTCAATGGTTAAAAAAATATATTGACTTAAATACGGAATTAAGAAAAAACTGTTCTAACATATTTGAAAAAAACTTTTACCAGTTGATGAACAGTTCAGTCTTTGGAAAAACAATGGAAAATGTGAGAAAACATAAAGATGTTAGAATTGTAACAAAATGGGATGGTAGATACGGAGCAAAAGCTCTTATTGCTAGACCAAATATCCATAGCTGGAACATATTTGATAATAATATGGTAATTATTGAGCTTAATAGACTAAAAGTTAATTTCAATAAACCAATTTATGTTGGATTCAGTATTTTAGATGTATCGAAATTGTATACATATGATTTCCATTACAACTACATAAAAAAACATTCGGTGAAAAATCCAAATTGCTATATACACTTTTGAACTATAAAAATTTAAGAAAATCGCAACATTTGATAAAAAGTAATAAACATGAAGTTTATACTTTAAAACAGACAAAAAACGTTATAAGTTGGGATGATGATAAGAGAATGCTTTTACCAAATTCTACGGATACAGTACCATGGGGTTATAAACAAAAATTTAAAACATAATAGGAATTAAATAAAAAGAGAAAATTGCAAAAAGAATGAAAGAAAGAAAGCATCTATCTCATCTCATAAGAGTGAGAACTTTATCAGACTCTTCCTTCTTCGTTCAATTCATTCCTTTATCTTCGTCTCATATTCTCTAAACAATACTGCGTGTATAAAAAGGAGCCTGATTAAAGGGAGCCTTATTAATAAAGTGACATTAAAATCATCACCTCGTTGAAAGACAGTGCTTGTGGTGCGTGCCTTCAATTATAATTTGGAATTATCAAACGTGTACTTTCTTTAAAAAAAGGTAAGCTTCTAAACATTTTTATTCGTTTTTTTCGATCTATTTAAAATAATATTTTAATTTTTTAAATAATTTTCATCATTTTTAAAATTTTTAGTTTTAAAATACTTTTAACTATTGTCCTATAATAAAAATTGTTTTAAACAATGATTTTTTAAAATAATTTATATTTTGTAATAATTTTAATTTTTTTAATTCTTCAAAAATTTTAGTTTTGTGACGATGTGAATTTTCACGTGGGCTATGAGTACTGAAAATCCGACATCGTCGCGCCATCTGTCAGAAAAGCCCGAGCCGACAGGCCCCAGATTTTCATGGTAATTAAGGAAAAGCTAGTACCGCCAGCTGACCCACTATTCGAGGGAAAGTAGGTCGCGCGGCTAGCCTACCGAGGGAAAGCGGTAGATGGCGGGGCCAGTACCACTTTTGAAGAATGAGACGAGGAAGAAGACGAGCCACGAGGAAAATTCAAGAGACGCTACAGGTGGCTAATGTTTTAGCCGCCATAATGAAAATTGTGTAGCGCCGCGCCGGTACGTAGCCTTTCGCCGCGATCATAATTTTGTAATTTGTCGAAGTAGTGATATTGAGATTGTTACTTCCGAGTGCTTGTGAGGTAGAGAGTGAGCCCGAGAGTTGAGAAAAGAAATAAAGTGAACTAAATAGTGAGACAAGGTGAAAACAAGTGTTTTCTTTTCCTTTGCCATTTTTCCTGTTGGATTACCATCGCGTCACAATCAGGGAAAGTCGAGCCAAGGAGAACAATTCAAACTGAGAGAAGGCCGAGCCATCGTGGGTAAGTCGTTTGCCAATCTTGTGCCAGTCGTGTCTCGCCGTTGGCTTTTCTGCTGCCAACTGTTTGAGCAGAATCTCCTCTGGGAGAGAGAGAATCTCAGAGGTGTCGAGAGTTTTGAGTTTGTTTGAGCCGAGTCGAGTCAAGTTTATTAATTAATCTTTTAAAAATTAATTGGCGCCTGACGGCGAAATTTATTAACATAAATTTCTAAATTATTAATTGTTGAAGCGTCGGATTTTGCCTGACGTAAGCAGAAGTTTTAAGCGATTCAATAAATTGTTTAAAATCATACGTCACAAAATTTGGCGCCCAACGTGGGGCCAAGCTCGAACCGAGACACGACTATAAATTATTTTCTTGTATAGTGTATTGCATGAATTGTTGCCAGAATTCTGAAATTTTCCAAGAGCCGAAGCCAGACAAAATTTTTTTTTTGTTAACTAATAGCCGAAAAATTCAGAATTCTATTGCCAGAGCCAGCCAATAATTTTGAATTTCTGTTGCTAACGCCAGACATAAAATTTATGTTACCAGCTGACAGAAATTTCAGAATTTGAATTGACAGATGCCAGAGAGTTGGAAACTGTGTTGCCCTTGCCATCGCGTGTGTAACGGAAAAATTTAGAGTGCCTTTGCCAGTAAAAATTTGAAATTTGTTGACTTGTGAAAATTTCCTGCCGTGTTTAAAATTAAATTGACATATTTTAAAATTTTTCTCATAAATTGCCGAAAGCCAGCCGTGGAAACCTCAAATAAAATTTTTTGTTTCTAATTTGTGCCAAAAAAAATTGTTAACTAGAATTCTTTTTTTTGCTTGACGAGCACATGTTAGACAGGAAATAAAAATTAAAAGTAGTCACGTGACTGTAAATAGTACGCCGGTCGGTCAAGAGAAACGACGCGCCGGGATATTTAAAATCTCAGCAGACAAGAGAAAGTTCGCGCGCGCCAGGAAAAGCGGCTCAGGAGTAGTAATAGCGGCTACAGAGAGCGAGAGAGAGAGAGAACGAGAAGTAGAAATAGTGGGAAAGTCGAGCCACAAGTCAGCCAGAAAAGGAAAAATTTTAAAAGGGGGGCCCCATCGAGTGATTACGTCCTTGCATTTAGAACAGTACAGGGCCGTATATACAAATTGCGCGACCCCCTCGAAAATTCGAAAATTTTTGAACTTAGAGTTTTTCTTTGGATTTGATTAAGATGGCAAAGGCCATTGTAGAAATGAGAGACTACAAGAGACGCATGCGCGATTTAATCAAGATCTCCAACGTTAGCCAAGCATGGGAGGTTATAAATGACATGCAAATAGGACAAGTAGTGACGAGCCTGCTACGGTACCAATTGTGTATCAGTGGGTCCTCACAAGTCCTAAAAGAAAGACTATTACGAGCCGAGATGAGACTAGCCCTGACGGATGAAACCGATGTGCCGTTTTGTGAGCGTTACGACCTGGGAAACTCCGATAAAACGTTCCTATTGGAAGCGTTCTCAGAGGACAATGAGAGCCCGTTTCCTAATGTCACGCGAAGAAGGGGGGGTCAAATTTCGTCCGCAGACGATGGGGAGTCGAGTAGTGGGGGAAGTAGGGCCAGTGATCGGGAAAGAGCCGAAGTAGTGCAGGAGGAGGGGGGGAAAGCGACACCAAAGCGAAACAACGTACAGCAGACGTAGTCCGACCAACGCTGTTATGACCCCGCGATTTACACCCCCTCCCCCAGTCATGTCGACAGCAAGCATGACCACAACTTCCCCCACCACCACGAGTGCCCACATGATGGTGACAACGAGCATTATCATGACGGCCCCCCACACCATACAGTCGGCAACAATGGCGCCGAATGCGCAACACATGCGCGACGCAGTTGCGCGGTTGAGCCTGACCCCCGAAATTGAGCGCTTAGCGGGTTGTACCGAAAGACTAGAGAGCCTTTATAGAGGGGGGGGATGGGATTGGCAACAGAGCCAGAGCCGGACAGCCGTGGGAAATGGGTTCCAGATTACCCATCACCAGGAGTCGCGGATCATTTCACCCCACGGACCGGGGAAAATTGTCGAAAACCCACACACTCCCAACGCGGGTGAACGGGTAAGACCCACCCCAGCCCCCCGAAACCCATCAAGTCAGGGCAGCATGAGTGAAGTGAATGCCACTCAGAATAGGGTGCCAGCGAATGGAGAGCCGGCCAGTGAGTTTAAGAGAAGAGAAAATCCGAAAGAAGTAAGAAAGGGTAGCCAAAACAAAGTGGGTAGGAAAATCGAATATAGCGAGGGCGAAGAGAGTCAAATGAGTTGTCGGTGTACGTGTAGTAGTAGGAGCGACGACGCAATTAGTGTGAAAAGTCGGAAAAGGAACACTAAGGAGCAAAAGCCAAAGAAAGATCGGAAGGAGAGCCGAAGATCGATCTTAGATGCCTCGACGAGTGAGTCTGAATCTGAGAGCGATCATAGCTAAGACGCAAAGAGCGGGGGGGGAACCGAAGAAATTAAGTCCAGCCGGAGGTCCAAGGTGATTAAAACACTCAAGGACTGGGACTTAAAATTCTTCGGGGACGAAGACAACGCCGAGGAATTTTTGGAACGGTTAGAAGACTGCAAGGCTTGTTCTGAATTCTCAGACCGAGACATCTTGCAAGCCCTACCAATAATCCTCCAGAAGACCGCGAGCAGCTGGTTTAGGTCGTTACGGCGGGAAATAAATTCTTGGAAGTCCTTCCAGAGGGCGTTCAAAAACGAGTACCTCGTGACAGTGGACGACGACGACGTCATTGACGAACTAAGAGCCAGGACACAAGGGAAAGGAGAGAAAATTTCCCCATACATGACTAGTTTCCGCCTGATTTTGGGTCACATGAAGCGTCCACTAAGCCAGAGACAACAAGTAAAACTGGCCTATAAAGGCTTGACACCAGCTTATCGTCGTCAATTAGAAAGACTCCATTTTGAATCGTTGAGCCAGATGGAGAGGATCCTGAGGGATTACGAGAGAGCCAAGGATTTAGACGAGCGATATGCCCCACCCCCACCAAAGGAGAGAATGCGTTTCCCGCTAGCGGCCGTGAAAGAGAAGAAGAGCGGCCAGAAACATATGAAGAGCGAGAAAGTTGCAGCCATGGAAAAGGAGTCCGAGTCGAGTGATAGTGATCACTCTGCAAAGGCTGAAAAGACGAAGAAAAAGAAGAAAAGGGGCAAGAGAGAGAAGAAAGAAAGAGAAAGGACAGACGAAAAAAGCGTCGAGGCGATGAGTCCAGCAACGCCCAGCCAGAAACCAGCAATGGTAAAGGGCCAAGTGGCCAGTGTCCCACCAGCACAAGCCATGCAAATGCCCATGCACTTTGCCTATCCAATGGCGTACCCTGGTATGTGTCCAACGGGGATGAAACCACATTACCCCAAGCCAAATGGTCCAAACGGACCTAAGCCGGGGCAAAGTGGTACATCAGCGCCAACGACGCCCAAGGAGTTTGTGGGAGCATGTTTTCACTGCCAGACACCAGGACACCGGGCCAGAGATTGTCCTCAGAGGATCTGCTTCACGTGCCGACAACAGGGACATTATTCGAATCAATGTCCCATGAAGCCAGCCCAAGCAGAGGCATGCCTGGTATGTAAAAGACCAGGATGCAACTTCTTGAATTGTCCAAATTGTGACGCGGTGAGAGCCGCTTTGGGAAACGGTGTGTGGGGGGCGCAGCACAGCTCTGTACCCCCCTCCAACCTAACCATACCGTAAGAAATGTTATTGGGGAACGAACTAAGGAGAATTATGAGCCGTAGGACGTGGAGAAGAGAGTAGAACTTTATGAGCCGTGTAACGTGGAGAAGAGAGTAGAATTTCATGAGCCGTGTAACGTGGAGAGGAGAGCCGAGTTTTGTGAGCCGGGGGTAGTAGAGACAAGAGCCGAGTATCGTGAGCCGAGTAAAGTAGAAAACGAGAGCGAGCGCGCAGATAGATTCGCACCTAGTTGTAGTTGGGTAAAGACGGAAAGCGAATTTGAATTTGAGAGAGAGAGTGGAGTTAGGGAAAGTTTTGAGCCAGTCATAGGTAGAGAGGACTTGACCGAAGAAAAGAAGTTCAAACCCATGCCAGAGAGGAAAAAGGGGCGGTCGAGTGAGGAGAACTCACTCCACCAGCGCGAGGTAGAAAAATTGGCCAAAGAGTGTGGGACAAAAGGTACGGATGTGATCCCGGTACCTATAGTCCAGGGGAGGGGAGAGGCTGTGAGAGTCACAGCTGACCCGAACCCAAGTGATGGAGAAGACATCGACGGATCTAGGACGGAGAACAGATATTTCTTCGACATGTCTATTGGTGACCAACATTACGAAGCACTTTTCGACCCTGGCGCGATGATATAAGTGATCACCACCAGAGTCGCAGAGCCTTTCAAAAGCCGAATTCAGCCGTGTGGTACAGTTGTGAGAAGTGCAACCGGAGGTATCACTGAAGCAGCCGGAATCCTGGACCTTAACATAGTAGTCGACGGATATGCCCAACGATTCGGAGTCAAAGTGATGAAGACGCTGACACAAGACATCATATTGGGTATCGATTTCTGTAAGGCCTGGGATATGGAAGTGAAGCTGAAAGAAGGAATGTGGAGAGTGTGTCAAGGAGAATGGCATGAGTTTGGGCCAAAGGCAAGAGAAGAGGACGAACAACTGATATTTGCCGAGTGCGCCGGTATTTCTGCACTCGATGATCGCCAAAGGGATATCATCCAAGCCCTAGTGGACAAATGGGTACTACCTGAGTCGGAGGAACACGGAATGACAGACCTGACAGAACACCATATACGTGTTACTGATGAAACGCCGGTACAACATGCCATTAGACGGATGTCACCAGCAATGTTGACTTGGGCCCAAGGTAATGCGGCCAAGTTACACAAACTAGGGATCATCGAGCCATCTGCCAGCCGTTGGAGAAGTGCACCAGTAATTACGAGAAGAGGTGAGAATGACTTTAGACAGTGCAATGACTATCGAGACGTTAACAAGGTAACAATAAAAGATTGTTACCCATTGCCATCAATCGACTATATTTTGGACAAGCTCCGAAAAGCCAGATACCTGTCAAAAGTTGACCTCAAGCTAGCATATCACCAGATTCCAATGGCCGAGGAAAGCAAGAAATACACTGCTTTTGCCATACCTGGGTCAGGATTATGGCAGTTCCGCCGAATGCCGTTTGGACTCATGAACGCGCCGATGACGTTCCAGCGAATGATCGACTCATTGCTGGGACCAAAGGTAGAGCCGTATGTTTTCGGGTACCTGGACGACATCATCGTGGTCACCGATACGTTCGAGGAACATGTCAAGTGGCTCGAAACCGTCCTGCGAAAATTGAACGAGGCAAAATTGATTGTTAATCCCGAGAAGTGCGAGTTTGGATGTTCTGAGGTCACTTACCTCGGATATTTATTGGACGGTGAGGGTCTGAGGCCAGATCCGTATAAAACAGAGCCGGTGAGAAACTATCCAGAGCCGAAGAACGTGAGACAACTCAGACGTTTCTTGGGCATGGTCGGGTGGTATTCCCGTTTCATTCCCAACGACAGCGAGATCAAAATACCATTGTTAAAGTTGCTGCACAAAGGACGAACATGGGAGTGGAAGGACGAGCAACAAGAAGCGTTCGAGCAGCTGAAACAGAAGCTAACATCAGCGCCAGTCTTAGCCCGACCAGACTTCACAAAGAAGTTTACCATTCAATGTGACGCCAGCAACTACGCAATTGGAGCCGTATTGACGCAAGAATTTGAAGACGGAGAGCACCCAATCGGGTATATCAGCCGAGTCTTGACCGAAGCCGAGAAAAACTACAGTGTGACAGAAAAGGAGTGTCTGTCACTATTGTGGTCGATCAGAAAGTTCAGGCCGTACATTGAGGGGTACAAATTTCACGTGATTACAGATCACAGTGCCCTAAAATGGCTAAGGAATTTAAAGGATCCGACTGGCCGTTTAGCGAGATGGGCCCTGGAAATGCAACAGTGGGACTTTGACATAGTTCACAGACGAGGTGCACAACATCATGTCCCAGATGCATTATCCAGATTACAAGAAGACGAGGAAGAGTCGTTAGCCGCGTTTGAATCCATTGAGGACCAATGGTACCTCAAACGCCGTGAAATGGTGAGCCAGCATCCTCAGAGATTTTCGGGATGGATGGTAGAGAATGAAAATCTGTACCGACATCGGATTGACCCACTATTACTGCCGATCAATGGAGACGAGGAGGGTTGGAAGTTGGTAGTGCCAGAGGAGTACAGAGCGCGAGTAATGGAAGACGGACACGCCCAAGCCTCAGCCGGCCATCTAGGCATTGAGAAGACATATGACAGAATAGCACGAGAGTACTATTGGCCAGGAATTTGGAACGATGTTCACAAATACGTGACACATTGTCTCCAGTGCCAACTTCATAAAGTTTCCCAAGCCGGGCCAGTTGGATTGATGGGCCAGAGGATTGTCGAGAGACCGTGGGCCGTAGTAGCCGCAGACACAATGGAATTCCCACCGAGCAAGAGCCATTATAAGTACTTAGTCGTGTTCCAAGACTTGTTCTCGAGGTGGATAGAAGTAAAGCCATTGAAGTCCGCAGACGGGAAGTCGGTAGCCAGAGCACTCGAGGAGTTGGTCCTATTCAGGTGGGAAACACCCGAGTACTTGCTCACCGACAATGGCAAGGAGTTTGACAACAAATTCCTCAAGTCAACACTTGAGGAATACGGAGTCAAACACATCACGACACCACCTTACCACCCACAAGCCAACCCGGTCGAGAGGAGTAACAGGACCCTGAAGACGATGATCTCCACCTTCATTGGCGCCGATCATAGGCACTGGGATCTTCATGTTCATGAGTTCCGTCATGCTATGAACACAGCAACACAGGCGGCCACGAAGACGTCCCCTGCGTTCCTGAATTACGGAAGACATCCTAAGCCGGTGAAGAGCCTGCGGAGAGAGGTCGAGAGAAAGAGACAAGTAGTGCGAATAAAGCCGGAAGATTGGGTCGAGAGAGTGAAAAGACTTGACGCGTTGAGGGACATGGTAGCAAGGAACATTGATAAAGAGCGAGCCAGACAGACGAAGTACTATGATAAAGGTAGGAGGGACGTGACCTTTAAAGTAGGGGATTTAGTATTGCGAAGGAGCCACAAGTTGTCGAGTGGGGCACAAAAATTCGCGACGAAATTAGCGCCGAAATACGAGGGTCCATTTGAGATAGTCGAGGTCCGTTCGCCAACCGTATTTGTCCTGCGCGATGAGCAGAGTAGAAGAGTCCCTAAAGCCCATATCACCGACCTGAAACCATACCTCTCTGTTTCAAATATGGAAACAAAAATGTCCCTTGGTGCATAAATAAAATTTGTTGTAGATCTAACGAGGAGCCGAGGGGAGAAAAGAAGAGCCGAACGAAGGAGACGACGGAGAGCCATGCCATACACCCCACCAGGGAGCCGACGAGCCCGAGAGAGGAGTGGTCGCCAACCAGAACCACGGGGAACCGAGAGAGCCAGGACGGAGAGACACGGGCGCCCGCAGTCAGGGCACCGCCCGTTCCCTGAGTTCGACGCCGGAGCGGTGGAGACGGAGCGTCCGTCCTACCTGTCGTTCCCAATCACGGAGCGGTTGGAGGAAGAGCCGATGGAGGCCCAAGGCCCTCCAGTCGACGAAGAGCCGGAGGTACGAGCCGCGGAGGAAGGAGAAGGAGCCGTGGGGGGATGTTCGAGACAGTTACCGCCCTGAGTGACTGGGCCGACTTAAGTGCTCTGGAGACACAAAGAGAAACGAAGGAGAAGAAAGTAGTCAGGCCCGATGGTGCCGAGGTGGTGGTGCCGTATCGTTGGCCCGCAAGCCAGAGAGAGGGAGAGAGCACCGAGGAATATGAGAGCCGCCTAGCCGAGTATGAGCTCGACTGTTTTGTTAAGACGTTGGAGCCACTAACATCAGTGGCGCTGGAAAAACTTCGTGCCCAGCAACGCAAGGAGATCGAGCGACGCAGACAGCCGGCCATGAAGAAGGAGGACATTGAGAGCCAAGAACCGGCGGCGCGGGCTCAGAGGTCGCACTCACCGCACCCAGGTCCACCAGTGCGACGAGCAGCAGAAACCGGCACGAGGCCGAAAGAGTACCAGTCAAGGAAGGGCGTAAGTACTGGGCCCACTGGAGACAACCCGAGAAAGCCCAAGACATCGGGAGTCATCTTCGGGGGACTCCGGGAGATCCCACGATCGGAGGAGTTGGACCCTCCCCCATACAGTTGCTTCAACTGTTGGGAACGTGGGCACCGAGCAGTGGTGTGCCCCAAACCAGTGCTCCATAAATTCTGTAGCAATTGTGGACGTCGGCACACCACTGTCCGAAATTGCCCACGCTGCGCTGAGGCGTATCGTAGCTACCGCGGGATAGTGTGGTATAAGGAGAGCCACACTGAGGACCACGCTACATCGTCAGGGACGAGGGAAACGGAGAGACGAGACGGACAACATAGCGAGGTCTCACCGGAGCCAGAGGACCACGACGGGGGCGGAGAAGAGAGAGAGATAGAGGTACCAACGGCAGAAACCGAAACTCCTGAGTCCGATCGAAACACAGGTCAGGCAGCCAATGGAGCCTCACCAAGTAACGAGGCGACCGGGGAAGAGAAGGACTTGTTGGAGAAGATCCTCCAAATAACCAAAGCATTGGCGGGACTCCCTGCGTCAACGATTGATTTGGCCGTTCGGCAATTGTTGGAAGAGAGAAGGAGGAGGAAAGAGCCAGAGGAAGTGGAGAAGAACAAGAGGAAGTAAGGAGTAGAGCCAGGTAAGGAGTAGAGCCAGATAAGGAGTAGAGCCAGATAAGGAGTAGAGCCAGATAAGGAGTAGAGCCAGATAAGGAGAGAGCCAGAGAGAGGAGGAGGGCCAGGAGAACAACAGCCGAGGTTATCATGAGGATGACGGTCCTATATAAATTAGTACCGGTCATGGGGAGGGGATTGTGACGATGTGAATTTTCACGTGGGCTATGAGTACTGAAAATCCGACATCGTCGCGCCATCTGTCAGAAAAGCCCGAGCCGACAGGCCCCAGATTTTCATGGTAATTAAGGAAAAGCTAGTACCGCCAGCTGACCCACTATTCGAGGGAAAGTAGGTCGCGCGGCTAGCCTACCGAGGGAAAGCGGTAGATGGCGGGGCCAGTACCACTTTTGAAGAATGAGACGAGGAAGAAGACGAGCCACGAGGAAAATTCAAGAGACGCTACAGGTGGCTAATGTTTTAGCCGCCATAATGAAAATTGTGTAGCGCCGCGCCGGTACGTAGCCTTTCGCCGCGATCATAATTTTGTAATTTGTCGAAGTAGTGATATTGAGATTGTTACTTCAGAGTGCTTGTGAGGTAGAGAGTGAGCCCGAGAGTTGAGAAAAGAAATAAAGTGAACTAAATAGTGAGACAAGGGGAAAACAAGTGTTTTCTTTTCCTTTGCCATTTTTCCTGTTGGATTACCATCGCGTCACAATCAGGGAAAGTCGAGCCAAGGAGAACAATTCAAACTGAGAGAAGGCCGAGCCATCGTGGGTAAGTCGTTTGCCAATCTTGTGCCAGTCGTGTCTCGCCGTTGGCTTTTCTGCTGCCAACTGTTTGAGCAGAATCTCCTCTGGGAGAGAGAGAATCTCAGAGGTGTCGAGAGTTTTGAGTTTGTTTGAGCCGAGTCGAGTCAAGTTTATTAATTAATCTTTTAAAAATTAATTGGCGCCTGACGGCGAAATTTATTAACATAAATTTCTAAATTATTAATTGTTGAAGCGTCGGATTTTGCCTGACGTAAGCAGAAGTTTTGAGCGATTCAATAAATTGTTTAAAATCATACGTCACAGTTTATAATAATTTTCATTTTATTTATTTTTTTATTTATTTATTTATATATAATTTATTATATATTTATTATTATATATTTTATTTATTTATTATATATTTATTATATATATATATAATTTATTTATATATAATAAATGCCTTGTCATGAGATACTCCTGACAAGGCCACCATAAAATCGAGGCAAACTCAATTATGGGCCTAACCAACTCATAGAACAAAGTTTTTAAGGCAATGGTATTTTTAAAATGTGATGCATTTCTAATGACAAAACCCAAAACTCTATTGGCTTTATTAATTGTGTAAATAATATGGTCAGTATATGAAAATGAGCAATCAAGAAGTACCCCAAGGTTACGCACCAAGTGAACTCTAGAAAGTTTGTTATTACCAATATGATAAACATAAGCAGGGTCACCAGTGGATCTGGAAAAAGATATCAGACTGCATATTTTGATATTAAACAATAATTTGTTTTTTGTAGACCATTTATGCAGTCGGTTGAGATCGGACTGTAGATCCAAGTGATCCTGATTACATGAAATTACTTTAAATATTTTTAGATCGTCTGCAAACAAAAGGAAAGAAGAAAATTGAAAAACATCTTTGATGTCATTAATAAATAATATAAAAAACAGAGGACCCAGGTGCGAACCCTGAGGGACTCCAGAAGTGGGTAAAAAAACATCTGAAAAATCATAATTAATTCGCACTGATAGTGTTCTAACAGAGAGGTATCTCTTGATCCATAATAACAATTTTTTAGAGAAACCCAGAGCTTCAAGCTTTGTTAATAGAATGGCATGATCGACCTTGTCGAACGCCTTTGCAAAGTCAGTATAAATAGCATCGACCATAGACCCAGAATCAAGGCTACTTAAAACAAAATTTGAAAAAATACTAAGATTGGTTAAAATAGATCTACCCTTCATGAAACCATGCTGCTCATCAATTATTAAGCATTGAAGTTGGTTGTAAAGCTCATCAAAGATTAGACTTTCAAAAATCTTTGAGATTGTGCTTAATAAGACAATCGGTCGATAATTTGTGACATCATTTTTATTACCGTCTTTGTGCACTGGGATAACTAAACCCCTTTTCCAAATGAATGGAAAAATTCCGCACGAAAGAGACCAGTTAAATAAAATATACAAAGGCTCAACGAATGAGGAGCAGCATGATTTCAAAAGGAAGGGGGGGATTCCATCGGGGCCAGCCCCTTTTTTAATATCAAAAGATTTTAATTTAATTAAAATTGACTTTTTAGGAATATGTACAACATTTATTAAATTGTTATTAATTGAATCTGTATTCATGGCAGAAGTACTATCCGAAGCTGGCGTGTAAACAGAAGAAAAATAACTCTTGAAGCAATTCGCAGATTCAACACTATTACTTGCAGTAACGGGACCATAAGATACTTCATTTGGAACTCTAGAGTTTTCACGCAAGTTATTTACAAATTTCCAAAAAAGCTTAGGGTTTGAAACAACTGAGTTTTCGACGCACTTAATATAATTTTTATAACATGATTTAGATTTACTTTTGCATTCGGCTCGCAAACGGGAAAAAATTAGATAATCAGACGGAGAATTAGTATTTTTATATTTAATATGAGCCGCCTTCTTGAGCGAAACTAGACGCTTTAGTTCACCACTAAACCATGAAGGATAAGTAGTTACCACAAATGTTTTAACAGGAACAAATAGATTAAAGGCATTAAAAATTTCGTCATAGAATATGGTAGCAGCATCCTCAATATTTACAACATTTAAAATAGTGCTCCAATTTAGGTCAAGAAGGTAAAAATGCAGATTAGTCAAATTAGCGCGGTTGAAATCATATTTACAATGAGGTTCTCCAAAATTATTATTAATTCCAAATGAAGTATTGTTAATAACAGAGAAAATAAAAGGTGGATGGTAGGCATCAACTGGAAGAATATGATCTGTAGCTAAATCAATTTTGAAATTAGAAAAGTTTATAAGTGTTAGGTCTAAAATATTACCAGAAGAGTTTACAAAAGTATTAATTTGAGTAATGCCTAAAAATTCAAATGTCTCTGATAAGAGATTGGCAATCCGATTATACATTCGAGACGTGCGCACTTTCGAAACACACAATCGTCCACTTTCTGATGGATAACGCCAAGAAATAAAAGGTAGGTTAAAGTCGCCAAAAATGATTAAATGAGCGTTTTGAAATCCAAGAGATATTCTCTCAATAATATTGCATAATGATTGAATAATAATTAAACTGGGATTAGGCGAAATATAAAAATTTCCGATAATAAACAAAGAACTATTATAATTAAATTTTACAAAAATATGTTCAACTGATGGATCCAAAGTAGACAAAGTCGAAGCCCTCAGCGTAGAGTCACAGGCAATCAACACTCCCCCACCACGTAAAAATGTGCTAGTATTAAAGTTTCTATCAGATCGAAAAATGTCGTAATTAAAAAAACCAAGTTCGGATGAAGAGAAGGATGAGTTGAGCCACGTCTCGGTGAAAACAAAAATATTGAAAGGTAGTGATGGCAGAGAATGTCGCAGGTAAGAAAGTTTACTCCTTAAACCTCTCACATTTTGGTAGTAAACAGACAGAACATTAGAATCAGCTGTGGCACTATCACATATTGGGAGGGGAAGGGAGACACACGACGAACCAGTAGCATGTGGGTCAGCCAAACTTAACGTGTTTGCGA
Source organism: Leptopilina myrica (nomen nudum) (assembly GCA_032872475.1). Lineage (NCBI taxonomy): Eukaryota > Metazoa > Arthropoda > Insecta > Hymenoptera > Figitidae > Leptopilina > Leptopilina myrica (nomen nudum). The sequence continues at coordinate 52,139,786 of CM065458.1, forward strand.
GGAACGCACACTGTTCTCTGGTTTTTGACGCTGAGTGGGGGACACAATCATTGGAGCACCACGGCGATAGATTATCCGAGCACTTGTCTCTCCTCCCAGTCGACGATTCTCCAATTCCTTCTTTAATTCTGCCATCTCGCGCAACTGCTCCCTTGTAAGGTCCCAGGACAGACGCATGTTTTGCAGAAGAGGACGATGCGTGTCGTTCTTCTTTGCTGACAGAAACGCCAAATGAAGCTCCTTTGCCTTGTCCACCGAACTGCAAATTAGCTTGACAGGTCTCGGGTGACTCTGCGTCTGCGCAAATACACCAATTCTAGATATTTTTGAATTGTCTAGAAGTTCCGGCTTAGAAAATTTTAAAAGTAGCTTAGAGGTAACATTTAAAGTGACACTTTTACTTTTACTTTTACTAAATTGCAGGAACGAGAGAGACGATCTTGAAATTCTATCATGCAATCACAAGAGGATGAACATGCGTTTAAGTCATTGAGATTACCTTCAATCGTAGAGATCCTGTGTGAATGGTCAGCTACAGTAGTTGCGATTTCATCTACCTTGGAAGTAAAAGTGTCCACCTTACTCGACAAGTCATTAAAATGTTTGGTTATTTTAACATCAAGACCGTTAATAGCCTTATTTATAATATGGTCAATATTTTCAAGTGTCAAAGCAAGAGGTGTGTTCTGGGAAGGCGGAGCAGAAATGTCTGAATCTGTCTGAGACATTGTAACGGGTGAACGAGGTCGACAACACTTCGCAAACGCACCGTTTGAGAGAACAGGTGATCTTGTAGCACAACGAGGATGGAATGGGGTTGCACACACTACACAAAAAACTGCATCCACTACTGTTTGTTTACACATTAGGCACGTTTTAGTAGTAGCTAACTTATCTTTATCAGCCATGCTTACCCGACAAAAGATAGGTTAGGAAGAGAAAAAGACATAAAAAAGACTAAATAGGGCAAAAAACTTGTATAAAGCTATTGAAAATTGATAAGTATTTAATTTTTTTAAATTTTTATAATTTTAATAATTTTCAATTTTTTTAAATAAGTATAATTTATAATAATAATTTTAAATATTTTAAGAATTTTAACTTGTTAATAATTTTAATTTTACAATAATTAATTAATTTTTAATTTTATAACAATTTAAGTTCTTTAAATTTAACTTTTTAAAATATTATTAATTAATTTAATTCGTAATAATTTAAAACTTTTTCTAATTTTAATTTTTTAAAATTTTAATTTTTTAAACATTTTCATTTTTTAATAATTTTAATTTTTAATAACTTTAATTTGTAATAATTTAAATATTATTTTAAAAAAATTCAATTTCTTTAAATTTTTATTTTTTAATAATTTAATTTTTTTTTTTAATTTTAATTTTTTTTTTTAATTTTAATTTTTAATAATTTTTTATTTTTTAATAATTTTAATTTTTAATAACTTTAATTTGTAATAATTTTAATCTTTTTAAAATATTTTGATATTCTTTAAATTTTTATTTTTTCATAATTTTAATTTTCAATAAATTTAATTCGTAATAATTGTAAATTTTTTTTAAATTTTAATTTTTTAATAATTTTAATTTTTAATAACTTTAATTTGTAATAATGTTAATATTAAAAAAAAATTTCAATTTCTTTAAATTTTAATTTTTTCATAATTTTAATTTTTAATAAATTGAATTCGTAATAATTTAAAATTTTTTTCATAATTTTAATTTTTTTTAAATTTTCAATTTTTTTTAATAATTATTAATTTTTTCATAATTTTAATTTTCAATAAATTTAATTTGTAATAATTTTAAATTTTTTAAAATAATTTTGATTCACAATGATTTAAATTTTTTATTTTATAATAATTTTCAATTTAAAAAAAAATTATTATATTTTTTAATTACTTTAAATTTAGGGGTGACCGGGACTAAACCGGACACTTGGCTAAACCGGACAAGTCAAATATTTCCGAAACCGTGAAGAATTTCAAATCGTGTAAATAACCTATAAACGCGCAATTTCGTGATGCATATGCTGCATGAGGTTTTAGGGACGTGTCATTTTTCTTGTAATAATAGTTGCCGTTAATATGTGAAAATGTCATTTCTTGAGGCAAAAGTAAAAAAATTTTCTTCATTTTTTTGGGTTTTTATCGTTAAAATTAAAGTGCAAATATCATACGGCCATTTTTATTTTAGCTCAAGGTGTACTGAGTTTAGTAAAAAAAAGTTTAATGGAAAACATTAAGAAGAAAAAATATATTGCAGGTTAATTATTAGATGACGGTGTGGGGCTGAATCGGACATCGTGATTAAAAACAACCAAATCTTTGAACTCTTTAATTTATTTTATATTAATTAACTATTTTATATTATACTCTTTGCTTAGAACTACTTTATAAAGAAATAAATAAAGAATTTATTTTAAAACTCGAATTCGCAAGCGAGTTGCTACAAACAGACAAGCCTGAAAACTGTAATTCATTTTATATTATATTAATTACCGATTTTACATATTATATTATATTCTTGGTATAGAACTATCTACAAATAACTAAAAGAAGAATTGATTTGACTTTTTTACAAAAAAAAGAAAATTTGTATCTCATTCTTTAATTAATTGGCCGTGTCCGATTTAGCCCCATGGGGTGTCCGGTTTAGCACCACCAATTTTCGGATTTTCGTTTTAGAGGTAGTCACCTTCGAAGCAATATATCTCTAAAGCTATTGAACTTTTTTAAACCGAACAAGTGCGATTTGTAGGTGAAAGTACAAGCTTTAAAGCGGTATATTACACTTTAGCAAAAAGTATGTTTTTGTATGAGTCTTCTGGTCAAAGACTAAATCCGTCCGGTTTAGCCCCGGTATCCCCTAGGTATAATAATAATTTAAATGTAAAAGAAGTTTTATTAACGTTAATTTCTTAAACTTATTATAAAAATTACTTTATTTTAGATTTTATTAAAAAATAAATTTTTTATTTACATCAGGGAAAGATGTAATTCAAGAAGATGCTTATTTTGGTTAAAACGCCAGTAGAGTGGTTCTATAAATCATCAACTGCACACACGTTCCGGAAAGTTTGCCTGATTGCAATTGCAACTAGAGTGCGAGATTAAATAAAAAAAAATTCTACATCCAGAAGGGAATACTATCATTTCTTACAAAGGTGTGACTACTGAAATCCTCGAGTCACAATCGGGCTACACTTTTCAGCGTTTGGGAGATAGAAACAGCTCAGTAAGTAAATTTTATTTAAAAAAAATGTATCATTAATTAATAATTATTAAGTAATAAATCATAATAAATAATAATATAATTAAAATTTTTTTTATTAAAGTAAATTAATATTTTAAAAATAATTGTTGTTAATAATTTATAAATATAAATAATAAATAAATAAATAGTAAATAATAAATTAATAATAAATAATAAATTAATAATAAATAATAAATAAATAATAAATTAATAATAAATAATTCTTTCTTAAAAATTTGAAATAGAAAAAATATATATATTTATAATAAAGTAGGACTAATTCATCTAATTAATATTGTTTCTTCTTGTTTACAGTCTGATGCACTATACGTGACGTTCCTCATTTCCGTAAAAATACCTTCCGAGTGGATAACAGAAGATTCAAATCTGGAAATTCTCAGAAGTGTACTGATGGTTGCAATTGCTGTTTTAAATTATGACTTTTTTGTTCAATCAAATGAAAATGATAACATCTATCTTCGTCATCAAGAATTAATCGTAAGATTGGCAAAAATCGACGAGACGACTTTTATTTTGCAAAGGAGACCAGGGCTTGAAGTTTCGCCAAACATGATTCACACAGTGAATAATGATGAAGAGTTGGACGATATGAATTATTCGACATTAAATATGATGTTTGAAGAAAGTGAGGAAGAAATAGTAGATGAATCTATAGAATGCGTGGGAGTTAGCAATGGCAGTGATACGGAAGGTGTCATTTTGTTAAATTTTTGCGTGAATGATACCACTGAGAGCGAGGTCATGGATGTAGACGAGGTGTAGGAAGATGAAGAGAAAGAGAGAGACAAGGCGGAGAACGAAGGAGAAGAGAAAGACAAGGCGGAGAATGACGGAGAAGAGAAAGGCAAGGCGGGAAACGATCAAGGAGAGGAGAAGAACAAGGCGGGGAATGAAGGAGAAGAAAAGCAAAGCCACGATGGAATTAACAAAGCTGTAGACTATGGCTACGATACAGTACATACAGCTGATGTTACTGAACGCGAGGAAGGTGTATGTGGAGAAGATGACAAAGACACAAGGGAGATTATTCTCATGAAAGTAGATGAAGAGACTGTTAAAGAAAAAAAGCCGATTGACTATTTAAAAAAATATTATTATGATTAAAGTAATTAAAAACAAATATAAAGTTACCTTTTTTCTTTTTTAATTTTATAATATATAAATATATATAGAAATAAACACAACACACACACAAACTTATAATTATGTAAAATTGCTGATTAAGCAATAAATAATTATTATTGTTATTATTATTAAAGTAACTAAAGAAAATGTGAAGTTACTTTTTCTCTTTTCTAATTATATAATATAGAAATATCTATAGAAATTAACAAAAAAAAACACACACAAACTTATAATTATAATTCTGTAAAATAAAAATAAATAAATTTTATTAATCATTTACATAGGGGAGACCGGGGCTAAACCGGACAAGTGAAATATTTCCGAAACCGTGAAGAATTTAAAATCGTGTGTTACGTCCCAAAAATTGTTTGCAACAATACTATTGTTTTAAAATTGATTTATTTTTAAGCCTAGACTTGCGTCCAATAGCTTGGGAATACTTTCAATATTATTTTTTAAATTTGATTCAATTGATATGGAAATGACACAAAAAAAATATTAGCAGAAATAATTCCATACATTCGCATAAGACGTATGAAACATTTCCGGAACTAGGAATGTTTAAATTGACAAGAGAAAGGAAGAAAGAACACAGCAAATTTAAATTGGTACTCACTTTTAATACACTTTAAAGATGATAGAAGTCGAAATTGGATCTGGATGCAGAGATGAAGTCGTTTTGATTTATTATAAACTTGAAACTTGAAATCGAATTAGAACTTGGAACTTGAAATAGAATTTTTGAATTAGAACTTGACTTTGAACTTGAATAAGAACTTGAATTTGAACTTGAATAAGAACTTGAACTTGAATTAGGATTTTGAACTTGAACTAGAACTTGGAGAGAACTCTGAGTTATAGTTGACAATTGTTCGAGAACTGACTTTTCCTTAAGGAACACGTATATTTATATAACTATTCCCACTTTCGATTTTCTTAAGGGAGGAAAATTTGGGGAGGAAAATGTTAAAGAAAGGGAAAGAGAGGTTGGGTGTTTTAGGATTGGTTTAAGAAAAAGAAAATGGAGAGAAAATGCATTAAGAAATGAGCCTTATTGGTGAAATTTGGGTCTGTCCCTTTTTCAGGGGTTTAACGCGTAGGAGGATCTTGAAAAAGGGGCTGTGTCTTGACCTTTCTCAACTTCATCTCTCCTTCCAACTCCAATTTCTAAAATTTACAAGAATATAGTTATTTTCTTAATTTGTACAATTTTTACTTATTTTATATAACAAAAGTTGAATATTTTGTTTAAACATTATTTGAAATTGATGATTACTAATGTTAATAACAATAAAATAGTTAATTAAAGAATTTTACAATTAATTCGATGTAAATAACACTATTCAATAATTATTTAGTCAATTTGTTAATTAACAAGATATTTTGAAACTAATTGTTAATAAATTGTTTAAAAGTTTATTATTGTTAATATTAATAACAATAGATTTGGTATTTTTAATAATAAAACTTATAAATTGATAATTGTTGTATTATTTAAAGAAATATTATAATAATTTTAATAAATTTGTTAATTAACTTATTGTTTAAATATTTATTGTGTAAAAATGTTTAAAAATTATTATTACTAATATTATTACTAATAGAATTAATAGTTTTGATTAATTTGTAACTGAGTCAGTGAATATTCGGTTTATTAGTTTTATTATTTAATAGTTAGTTAATAATTATTTTAATTTATAATAATAAATAATTATTTAATTTTTAATTTATGAACAATTTGTTAAAAATACTCTATTAATTAATAAAACCGATAGTTAAGTTATTGTTTAAATTTTTCTAGTAAGGTATTAATTATTTATTGTTTAAATAATTATTGTTTATTAACAATTTATTTTTAATAACTGATTTTTATTATTATTTTATTTTTATAAGGAAATCTAGTTTTTTAAAATATTAATTTTGGTTAATTATAGTAATATTTATTACTACAATTATTTATAACAATAATTTATTAAACAATCAATAATTATAAATATTAAATTTGAAATATAAAAATAAGATATTTAAAAATCATATTTCCGCAATTTTAATATTTCGTGTACATCCTAGATGCTTACTTTCACTTTGCTGTAGGTATATAGCTATATATATATATATATACATGGGTATAGACCTTAATGGGTCTACTCAGATGGGGTCCTTGAGAGTTTCCGTTCATCTGGGACTAGGGTTTCGAGTTTTCAGGAAAACCTACAACTCATAAATTCACCCTACCTTCAAGAACTTTTAGCTTCTTTAAAATCTGTTTCGCATTTCTACAAGTGTTCTGTTTCCTTTTCGTTTTTTAAAATTAGTTTCGCTATTTCTTAAATGTGTTTAGTTTCTTATTTCTTAAATTCAATTTCAAAAATTTAGGGAACCAAATTATGTTTCGTTGTTTGAGACGACGCACGCAGGCAAATGGTATCTCATGAAGAAAGGTTGAAGAATCCTTTGGAGTATTTTGCTTCAATAGATGTAGTTTCTTCTAAAGTAGGAGTGGTAATATAGAATATAATGTAGTTTTAGTTTAATCTTCTTGATACAATTGTTTATTTGTTTTTGAGGTTTTTGGTTGAAATTTGTTGGTTGACCTTAGTTGGACTGCATGATGGTTTTTAGAAGTACAGACTGCTTCTAACTTGTTCATCGATCATCTATGGATTTTGTAGTCTTCTATTTTTTTAATAAATTAAGAGATAGTTACTGTGCTCACAAATAAGCTAATGAGCAACACAGCTCATTCCAGGGATTTTCTGCAATTTCTCGATTACTTCTTCGTTGAACAGAGTCCTATAACGCCTTCACTCGAAGATAGTACTGGTTGTCCTCTCATTGATATGGCCGAATCGTTGAGTATGGATGGTTGTTTGACGAGAAACATCAGTTATTCCCGCAAGAATTTAACTTTCCTTTGGAATATACTATTACCGGTTAAGGTATTCCAAAGCATTTGGTGATGCTGGTACAAGTACAGCAGTTATTTGTGCGTCCACAAATAAGGTTAGGTTTTGTACCATTTTTCGATGATTTTGTGGTATGATGATAAAAGTTACACTTAACTTCTATTCCCATGATCTTCAAAATGAGTCCTTGATATCAGTAGCAAGATCCATTATTACTGCTCACTTTGACTTCTATGTAACACGTCCTCCATGTTGCATCTTTACTTCAATTCATTGAATATGATTTTATGCAATTAATTTTTTTTTAATTTTTCCATTTCAAAACAGTTCAATTTCAATAAAATAATGTTGGTTTTAAGAAAGGGGAAGAAAAAAAAATATTAAAAAGAATTAATTTGTAATTCACGTTGTGTCTGATAGTAATCGAAACTTTTATTTGTAATGAATGCAACCTTGCCTGCACAATTCTTTTGATTACAATTAATTTTTACAAATGGACAATATACTATATTTAATTTGTAAACACAAGTAGGAGAGAAAAAAAAATTATAATCAAAACAACAGAAGAATTATTTATTACAATCATTGCTGCGCGATAGAAAGGAAACAAACCTTAATTTATGAATTCTGATATTTTTAATATGCAGCGTTTTCCATAAATACACCAAGCTACCACGGTGTTTGTAACTTAAAAAAAATCTAATTATTTTAATTATTTATATCAATAGAATTATTTTGCACATTTAGTATGCATGATTCATCATTTAAATGGAACACAAAATTATATTATCTTTTACAACTTCTAAATTAATTGCTTCTATTTGTATAAAAAAAATTTTTTTTAGTAAGAAAAAAATTCTTTATCTATAAATATACTAATTTTTATACAGTTCTTTTGTTTTACAAGATCTATATCTGCCTTGGATATATAAACCTTATGTTTATATGATTTCTTCTAGAGCAGGGCGTACTCGTTACTCTGAATTATAATTTTTATTTAACCTAGAGCAGGGCTTACTCTTTACTCTTGTTTTTTTAAATAAATTTTTTAAAAAGAACTTTTTAGGATTGGAGAATAAATCTGAAAGCATTAGAAACTATTAAAAAATTATTAAATCTATCAGATTCTTAAAAATTCTTGTTCAAAATGTAAAATTCAGGTGTAAAATATTTATAAATTCTATAGTTTTTGTTATTTATAAACATTTTTATGAATCTAACAAAATTCAGTTAAGAAAAAAAAATTGTTTGAAATACAAAAGAAACATTTATCAACAAAATGAAAATTATATGAATAGATTAAAATGGATTATGTAAAAATATATTGTTGTAATTCTTTTCAATTAAATTGTAATAAATGAATAGTAATTGTCTATTTAAGATTTTGTAAAGAGAAACAATCAAAACATGGTATAAAAACCATAATTAATGTTTAAAACAAAAAAAAATTTATTGTCACATTTTTTATATTTGAATGATGATATTAATCATTTGGATTCTTCTGCAATTATTATTTTAGTATCAGTACTGATATTAAACATTCTGTAAAAGGAATGAATTTATTTTTCTTTTGTTTAAATATCCATTTAATAAAAAATTATTATATTTTTATCAACAAAAAGTTCATTATTATTTGACTATTTATTGTAAATTTTGAGTAATAATGGATATTGAAATTTGAAATTGTGATAGTAAAATAATTATTTAATTAATCTTTTAAACATTTTGGAGTTTTTAGTTTAGATTTAGTACTGATGTTTCAGATAAATAATAAAAAATATGTCCTTTTTTTTATTTACATTTTGAATTTCTGACAAAAAATTAGATTTTATTATTTAAAATTTACAATTTTTGAAACAATTTGGACATTTTGGAAACATTGGAGTTATCGTTCATTGAATAAGAAATTTTATTCTTATTCTTCTAAAATAGACATAATCTACTCGAGAGACAGAATTAATACCAAATTAATCAATATTACAAAGAATAAAAGTTAATCTTTTATTGTTATTATAAAATGAACATTAGGTAATTTGGATAAAATTGGATAAGAAAATAATTCTTACTCTTCTAGAATGGATATAAATATGATCCACTCGAGAGACTGAATTTGAATAAAATTAATTAATATAATAAAAATAGAAATTAATTTTTTTTTCCTTTTGTTTAAAATAATCAAGATGCTAAAGGCAGCAGAAGCATTCAGAAATATTAATTCTTCTATACTTCCGCGCGTATTAACTGTAAAAATTTATTTTTAAAATTATAAAAATTTTTAAACAAATTTCACAACTCTTGAAATTTTTAAAGGTTATGGATAGACAGGATCATAGAAGGAGGATTTTAAGATTTATTTATTTTAAAAAAATGGAGATTTTATGATTGAAGTTTGAAAGTTTATTTGAAATTAATAATTGAAAATTTTTGTTTTAGAATTGGAATCTAAAATTTTTTTATTTTGTATTTTAGTTTTAAAAATTTTAATTTTTAATTAGTCATTAACTTTGAGTTGGATTATTAGTTTTTATTTAATAAATATTCAAATTTGGACAATTTTAATTTTAAGACCAATCATTTTTTTTAGTTGGATAAGAGTAATTTTTATTTAGACATCAACATATAGTAAATTTGTATAATCAAATTTTTTTTAAAGACATCAACTCTTTTGGTTGGATAAAAAAAGACATCAACATTTAGTTGAATAAAAAGACATCCACCTTTTTGGTTAGATAAAAAAAAGACATTTTATTATCTGTGAATTAAAAAAATATATATTTTTTTATATTTAGATATTTTTTTAATATCTTTGATTTAGAAATTTCGACTTAGTATTTTGATATAATATTTTGATATCGTATTCGATTTAGTATTTGATTCAGTGTTTGATTTAGAAATTTTTTTTTTTTTTGATTCAGAGCTTGATTTAGTAATTTTTTTTTATTCAGAGATTGATTTAGAATTTTTTTAATTCAGAGATTGATTTAGAATTTTTTTGATTCAGAGATTGATTTAGTAATTTTTTTTTCAGAGATTGATTTAGTAATTTTTTGATTCAGAGATTGATTTAGAATTTTTTTGATTCAGATATTGATTTAGAATTTTTTTTGATTCAGTGTTTGATTTAGTAATTTTTTTTTTGATTCAGAGATTGATTTAGTAATTTTTTTGATTCAGTGTTTGATTTAGTAATTTTTTTTATTCAGCACGAGAAACTAAGTATATTCCTCAATATTGGAAATTAAATGTCAAAAATATTTTTTTATGAAAATTTGATATTAAAAAGGTATAAAATTTGAAAATGATATTAAAAACCGCGAGGGACTTCGCGTTCGCGAGATAACGCTCGGGAGTCGCGGGTAGTAGTCAACGCTCGCGCGGGGACTCTACCTGCAACGTCACGCGTGAGGCCTTATGCCCACAGTAGGTGCGAGAGAGAGCGCACTATGATAGAAGTAGGGAGCAACACTAGTCAGTGTGGCTGCGTAGGAGTAAGAGAGAGAGAGAGCTACATTTTTATTAGATTAAGGGAGAAAGGACGATATTCTCATTAGTCTGAGAGAGAAAGAAATACATGTCCATTAGAGTAAGAGAGAAAGAATGATGTTACAATTGGTTAGAGAGAGAAGACATACATTCTTATTAGTAGGAGAGAGAAAACACTATATTGGAGTTTTTCAAATAAAAAATTTGATATAAAATTTTGATAATATAATATTTTTAAATTATAATAATCAGAAAAAATCAAAAATCGTATTTAGAACCGCGAGGGACTTCGCGTTCGCGAGTGAGAGAGTGAGAGAGAACGACACGAATGAATGTGGAAAGAGACTATATATTATTAAAATTCAAATTTGGAATTAAAACTGTTTATAATTTTTAAACAATTTTTTATAATTATTTAATTTTATTTATTATTTTTTATTTATTTATTTATTAAATTTAACTCAAATTTTCTCAAAAAAAATTTGATAGGGTGAATAATCAATAAGATTATTAAAAATAGTAGAAAATAGAAAAGAGACTAGTCAAATCAAAAAGAAGAAATTTTGAAAGTTATCCCTCCGGGGCCTCCAAAAATTATAGTATGTTACGTCCCAAAAATGGTTTGCAACAATACTATTGTTTTAAAATTGATTTATTTTTAAGCCTAGACTTGCGTCCAATAGCTTGGGAATACTTTCAATATTACTTCTTTAATTTGATTCAATTGATATGGAAATGACAAAAAAAAATATTAGCAGAAATAATTCCATACATTCGCATAAGACGTATGAAACATTTCCGGAACTAGGAATGTTTAAATTGACAAGAGAAAGGAAGAAAGAACACAGCAAATTTAAATTGGTACTCACTTTTAATACACTTTAAAGATGATAGAAGTCGAAATTGGATCTGGATGCAGAGATGAAGTCGTTTTGATTTATTATAAACTTGAAACTTGAAATCGAATTAGAACTTAGAACTTGAAATAGAATTTTTGAATAAGAACTTGAATTTGAACTTGAATAAGAACTTGAATTTGAACTTGAATAAGAACTTGAATTTGAACTTGAATAAGAACTTGAATTTGAACTTGAATAAGAACTTGAATTTAAACTTGAATAAGAACTTGAATTTGAACTTGAATTAGGATTTTGAACTTGAACTAGAACTTGGAGAGAACTCTGAGTTATTGTTGACAATTGTTCAAGAACTCTAGTTTGATTTGATAGCTTTTCCAGAACTGACTTTTGCTTAAGGAACAGGAATATTTATATAACTATTCCCACTTTCGATTTTCTTAAGGGAGGAAGATTTGGTGAAGAAAAGTTTTAGAAAAGGAAAAAAAAAGGTTGGTTATTTTTGGATTGGTTTGAGAAAAGAAAATGGAGAGAAAATGTATTAGGAAAATGGGCCTAATTGGTTAATTTCGGATCCATCCCATTTTTATGGGTTTAACGTGTGGGAGGATCTTTGAAAAAGGGGCTGTATCTTGACCTTCCTCAACTTCATCTCTCCTTCCAACTCCAATTTCTAAAATTTACAAGAATATAGTTATTTTCTTAATTTGTACAATTTTTACTTATTTTATATAACAAAAGTTGAATATTTTGTTTAAACATTATTTGAAATTGATGATTACTAATGTTAATAACAATAAAATAGTTAATTAAAGAATTTTACAATTAATTCGATGTAAATTACACTATTCAATAATTATTTAGTCAATTTGTTAATTAACAAGATATTTTTAAATTAATTGTTAATAAATTGTTTAAAAGTTTATTATTGTTAATATTAATAACAATAAATTTGGTATTTTTAATAATTAAACTTATAAATTGATAATTGTTGTATTACTTAAAGAAATATTATAATAATTTTAATAAATTTGTTAATTAACTTATTGTTTAAATATTTATTGTTTAAAAATTATTATTACTAATATTATTACTAATAAAATTAATAGTTTTGATTAATTTGTAACTGATTCAGTGAATATTCGGTTTATTAGTTTTATTATTTAATAGTTAGTTAATAATTATTTTAATTTATAATAATAAATAATTATTTAATTTTTAATTTATGAACAATTTGTTAAAAATACTCTATTAATTAATAAAACCAATAGTTAAGTTATTGTTTAAATTTTTCTAGTAAGGTATTAATTATTTATTGTTTAAATAATTATTGTTTATTAACAATTTATTTTTAATAACTGATTTTGATTATTATTTTATTTTTATAAGGAAATCTAGTTTTTAAAATATTAATTTTGGTTAATTATAGTAATATTTATTACTACAATTATTTATAACAATAATTTATTAAACAATCAATAATTATAAATATTAAATTTGAAATATAAAAATAAGATATTTAAAAATCATATTTCCGCAATTTTAATATTTCGTGTACATCCTAGATGCTTACTTTCACTTTGCTGTAGGTATATAGCTATATATATATATATACATGGGTATAGACCTTAATGGGTCTACTCAGATGGGGTCCTTGAGAGTTTCCGTTCATCTGGGACTAGGGTTTCGAGTTTTCAGGAAAACCTACAACTCATAAATTCACCCTACCTTCAAGAACTTTTGGCTTCTTTAAAATTTGTTTCGCATTTCTACAAGTGTTCTGTTTCCTTTTCGTTTTTTAAAATTAGTTTCGCTATTTCTAAAATGTGTTTAGTTTCTTATTTCATTTCTTAAAAAAAAGAAAATTCAAAAGAGAAAAGTAAGAGAGCGATAAAGATGAAATTTATGGTACACATGTTTAATTTAAAAAAAAGAACGTTGGTTAATCTACAGGACGTTACATAAAAAGATATCGTACTATGTAATTACATAGTAAATATGTAAAAAACAATTTTTTATATAAAAATGTTATATTATTTTATAGACTCCCTGAAGAGGAAATCGTATTGATTTCGAAACGTTGGAGTGAATTTTATAATAAATAACCATTGTCCGAATGTATTCGTGTAAAAAGTTTATTATTTTTACCTATTAATTAAAAATGTTAAGTTCTTCCATATTTACTTTTCAATTTATTTATTGGTCGATCCTTTTGAACAGTAACCTTCTTGTTAGTAAACGGCTCTTTGCTTGTGGATGCATCTTCTTCGTCTGATTCACTTACAAGGATTACGTCTGCTTTTTCTTCATATAAAATTATTCATTACAAATTTGGCAAATGTCGAAAAATGATAAAAGAAACAAATTAATTAAATACAATATAAATGATAACACAAAGACGAAAGAAGGGTTTTCATAACAGATATGTAGGATCTAAAATTAAAAATAATTAGGAAAATTAGAGATGAAAGTGACAAAAGAAGTATTTATTTATTGGTTACTTTATTATTCATTTTGTATTTATTAAATTATTTATTTAAATTGGGTTAAGTTATAAAATGCAGTTGTAAGATTAGAAAAAAATAATAAAATTTTGTTTTATAATTAGGGTAGAGTGGGGTAAAAAAGACACTTTTTTACTTTTGTTACTGTAAAATCGAAATTTTAATTTCCTTTTTCCAATTTCTAATTGTTACTGAAAGTTTAGTTATAAAGCTTCAAAATCCTTGCAGAATATTTTTTTATATTCTGAGAATGGAAATGTTATAAAAGTTTTAAGAAAGTTCTGCATATGGCTTTTTTGTACCACTTGGTGGGGTGAAAAAGCCATTTAATGATTTTGTGAAAATATTTTGTTATCAAAATTTTGTAATATTATATTTTTCTTTTATCAAATATATCAAATAAATCATTTTAAAAAGTTTTTAGCGTCCAAAATTGTATTTTATGTTAAGTTTACCTACTTTCAATTCACAGTCATCGAAACAAATCGTAACAAACATTAAAAAAATACAAATTACAATAACAACTATAATATTATCGATACGACAGACAAACTAGAATCAAAAGTTGAGTTTTACTTAATTAAACTTATATTTCAAACGGCAGGTAAAATAGTTTAATAGGTTCAAAATAAAAGCCAAATGGCTTTTTTGCACCCTTGTCTTTTTTTACCCCACTGTACCCTACGTTATAATTTAAAATTAATTAAAATTAAATTAAAAAATTTGAATGTAAAAAATTATATGTATGTTTATAAAATTAAAGTAACTTAATAAAGTTAAAATAAAGTAAAACTTTACCGACTGGCACTTCTTTTTTGAATTATTTACCACTCTAATTAATTTATTGTTTTTGTTACTTCTGGTCTGTAAAATAATTTATAAAAAATAAAAGTTTTATTTTATAACTGAAAGATATGATTATCTGTTAACATAGTATTCTAATCATGAAATGTATTTTCATTGAACAAACTCTACATAGCTTTCGAGAATAGAATCCTAGGTATCTATAGATGCAGATTTTACAAAAGTTCCTATGAGAAAAAAATATTATACAAACGCTTATTTTCGGCAGCTCTTCTACAGTGTTTACATGATTTAAATTCTTAAATGCATTCAATTCCCATTTTTCTTCCGGGGGAAAAATCAACAAATCATTTTGTATTAGGGAGCAGAGTTGCTCATCGCAGAAGTCGAATTCAACTGGAATTGGTGAACCACCTCCAGTTTGTGTTAGATTTTTTTTTCATTTCTAATTTTGATTTTCACCTCATTTAACCAGTTGAACCATAGCTGAAAATGTTTTAATTTAGATATAATTAACTATTTCAGATTTTCTAAGTACCCAAATAGCATGTAATATTACAGTAATTATAAAATGGCCGCTTGATAGCATGATATTATTAAGAATACTATTGAAATATTAATTTATCATTACACGATTATGAAAAACATTCTACCGTAAATACCAGTTAATATTACAATCAGTCGAAAATTTTTATATAAATGAAATATTACATGTTACTTGGACATGAATTATCATAGTACCATTTTTGTAGTTTACGAAAGTATTATTATTGAAAGAGAATTATATATGAGCGATTCCACGTCAAGTGATCAAGGGGTCTTTTGGTGTAATGTTTATTGTAATAATTTTTTACTCTTAAACAATTAAACATACAAATTTGACAAAGTACATTTTGGAAAGGGGTTTTTATGCTCTTTCGATTGAAAATAAGCATTTTGAAAAAAAATTGACCCTAAAAAATGATAAAAACAATTAAATAGATAATAAAAAGAGTAAACAATCTTTTTTAACCTTTTCCCATTTGTCTAATTTTTTCTTGGTCCCATTTTTTTCCAAGTTTAGGACAGTGCTAAGAATTTGCTACTTTTTCTTGTGGACAGTTTTATTGCACTTTGAGTTGAATAGATCCTGATTGTTTTTCATAAACCTAATTATAATTAACTTCTGTAAATATGAAACCTGGCCTATTTCTAAAACTAAAATTAACTTTTGTCAAATTCCGTTTAACGTCTGTTTATTATACGTATTCATATAACCATAAATTAAATGACAGTTATGAATATGCATTTTAAACAAAAAATAACCGCGAAATTAATTACACTGGTTTACAGTGAAATTGCCAATCAAACAAAACATTTTTTTTCGATTAGTAGGTGTTTTCTGAGTAAGAAAATCATAGTTTTAATTTTTTTCCCTCGTGTAGTTTTTTTGTAGCTTCAAATTTTGTATTTTTGAGCAGCGACGGCACTTAAATTTACCTGTAGGAAAATCAACTCGTTCAAAAATGATTAATAGGATGTCGTTGGAAAGGTAATTAAATTATCTTTCAATCCATATATTACAGAATAAGATTGAATGAAAATTGAGAGAGCTACAGTCGATTCAAGATCAAATTTCATGGAAATTTCGATGATTTTTAGACACTTGACTAACTTTTCTTAATTTTTTCCACAACAAACAGTAGAAAATATTTAGAATTTAAATTTTTTATTGATAGCTTATTCCATTGAGAAACTTTTGAGCCCTTGTAGACCTTGATTGGATTAAAAATGAAAATTCTACACTACATTTAGTGAACGAAACTTCTTTGCCATTTTTAGTATACTTTTCAATATTTGCAGCAAACATGCAAATGAAATTAAGTTAAGTGCTAAAGTTACTAAAATCACACATCAAGAAATTCTAGAGTTGCTCAATTCGAATACAATGTCAAATATCAAAATTTCAAAATGGCGGATCCAATATGGCGTCAAGTTTTTTTAAAAATCGATTAAATTTATGACAATTTCGTTACTCGGGGTTTTTCGGTGTCGCTGATGACGAGTCTGATGTCAGATTTTAAAAATTAAAAATGGTGGCTTCAATAGAGTAGACGAGTTTTGGCTCTCTGATTAGGTCTCTGATTACAAATTCGATGTCATATTTTGAAAACTCAAAGAGGTGGATTCAGTCTGTGCGAACATATTTTGAAAGTTTAAAGATAAACTCATAAAAATTAATACTTTGGGGTTTCTGAGGTCTCTAATTCCGAAACCAACATCGGTTTTAAAATTTTTAAATTGATGTTATGTTGATGGAAAATAAAAACTTTACTCTAATTGCAATAAACTATCTTAATTTTAATTTTCAATAAATTTTTATAACTTTTTAACTGCAATAGATTTTAAATCTCATTCGAAAATACAGACACTGAAAACATCAAGGAGGAGGATGAAGAATGTAAAAGGGCTCGAAAACATTAAAAAAATAATTTTAATTTATTATTTAAAAACTTTTGTTTTTTAAATGTACTTTGATAAAGATAATTACATATATTTAAAATGTATTGCAGTAAAAAAGTTATAAAAATTTATTGAAAATTAAAATTATGATAGTTTATTGCAATTGGAGTAGGGGAGACTGGGCCGAAAAGTTAAACTGCTAAAACCGTTAAAATTCATTATCTTTCGAACGGGAATATTGGAGCATTGTTATTTTAATTATAGAAGGGTATTATCACCCTAAATAAATTTCCGGAGTTGTGTGCAATTCTGTTAATTTTTGTGGTGTCTATATTGAAAGTATTTTTTCAACCTACTTTTGAAAATTTTTTCGAAAAAGAAAATATCAACTTTTAAGTATATTTTTTGCATTTTCCTCACCACGATTTTTTTACTTTATTATTTGGGTCCCCTGAAGGGATACCTAATGGTATTTGCTAAATATCTTAAGTCAGATTTTTTATATTTGTTGTGAAAGACAAAAACGCACCCTGGGGCGAAAAGTTAAATGTATTTTTACACGTATTTAATTTTTTTTTATTTTTCGTTTTTTTAGGTTTGTTTGTTTAAAAATTATTTATTTAACATTAGGCAAGTACTCTGTCAAAAAACAAGACCGTTCACATGAAATAAACAAAAAAAATTTTTTTTTTGAAATTTTAATTTTTTAACTTTACAACTATTCTAAATCTTTTTTTAAATAAACAAAAATCTTTTATTTACTAAATTACTTGTTTACGTATACTGTAACTTATCTAATACTTATCACCTATCAGAAAATAGTTTTAGTAGGCTAAAAATAGAATTTAACTTTTCGCCCCAGCATGGGGCGAAAAGTAAAAAAAACAAAATTTTCAAAAAAGGACAAAACATGTATTTTATGCGAAAATATCAGGAACTTTTTTATTAAAAGTTGTAGAGGACAAGTTGCCCTACAATATTGATATACAAATATTTGCATCTAAGCGGATTATATAGCAAAAAAATCATTTATGCAAAATTTAACTTTTCGCCCCAGTCTCCCCTAAAGTTTTTATTTTCCATCAACATAACATCAATTTAAAAATTTTAAAACCGATGTTGGTTTCGGAATTAGAGACCTCAGAAACCCCAAAGTATTAATTTTCATGAGTTTATCTTTAAACTTTCAAAATATGTTCGCACAGACTGAATCCACCCCTTGAGTTTTCAAAATATGACATCGAATTTGTAATCAGAGAGCTTATCAGAGAGCCAAAACTCGTCTACTCTATTGAAGCCACCATTTTTAATTTTTAAAATCTGACATCAGACTCGTTAGTCAAGTGGCTAAAAATCATCGAAATTTTCATGAAATTTGATCTTGAAGCGACTGTAGCTCTCTCAATTTTCATTTAATTTTATTCTGTAATATATGGATTGAAAGATAATTTAATTACCTTTCCAACGACATCCTATTAATCATTTTTGAACGAGTTGATTTTCCTACAGGTAAATTTAAGTGCCGTCGCTGCTCAAAAATACAAAATTTGAAGCTACAAAAAAACTACACGATGGAAAAAAATTAAAAGTATGATTTTCCTACTCAGAAAATACCTACTAATCGAAAAAAAATGTTTTGTTCGATTGTCAAAAAAAAGTTTTTAATTTGTAAACCAGTGTTAAATACGTTTTAACAATATGAAGTATTTAAAAAATTGTCTTTTTAATAAAATATACTTTTTTGGATACAGAATTTATATTATGTTTTGCAAGAACTGATAATGATTTTAAAACACCCCATTAATTTCAATTATTTAAATGTACAATTATAACAATTAAACCAAAATAAAAATTATTTTTTATATTTTAAAATATTTAATTTAATAAGTAAGTATTATATGAAAGCAATTTAATTTATGTAATCGAATGAGATCAATTTTTTCAGCTACATTGCATTTCTTGAAACTTACTTAACTTGTTTTAGAGAAAGTATATTATCTTAGCGTTAAAGTAGGATTTTAGAAAGTTAATTTAATTTTTAAAAATACTTTAACTCACGTGTCCTTCAGACAATTATTTGTAAAAAGGTAGTGGATTCTTTCTCTACTTAGTTATAAATTCAACTAAGAGGTTGAGAACCCTACTCTTTGGATTTAGAGAAGATAGGATAGTTTTAGGACCAATTAAATCATAAACAAAATTAAGATTAAACAATAAAAGATATATATTTTCCCCAAAATTTTCATATTACAAATTAGCTAAATTGGGTGTGTGTAAAGAGTAATATGAGTATAAGTGTGACTGAAATTAAGAGTGTGTTTGCTGTGAAATATAGGTCTCTTTTACTCACTAATCAGAATTCTCTCCTTGAAATATGAATCCAATGATGAGTGTTTTGTCTCTCTTTCACTTGACGAAAATCTTCAGAAAAGTTGGAGAAATACCTAATCTAGGTTCACTAGATTGATATTTCGTTAAACGAATTTAATATTCCTTAATTCACACAATTCACAAGACCCAAACCCCGTAAATAAAGGCTGTCTTTAAAAGTGTTTCAAAAATCAATATTTTTCTTAATATATGCTTTATTTTATTTCTGCTGATGCTAGATTCTTTAATATTCTCTTTTAATGCTTTATGTTTATTTTTAATTTCTTTATTTCAATATTACTTTCAATTTAATTATTTTTTAAACTCTTTTACAAATTCCTTATTTTTATATTCTTTCAATCTATTTTCAATATCCTTTTTAACTCTTTATTTTTTTATCTTTTCGCAATTTCTTTATCTTTATCTTTATTCACTTTACTTTCAATATCTTTTTAATTCTTTATTCTTTTTATTATTTTTTACTTGTCACTTTATCGAATCCTTTATTTCAATTTAAGCTTTTTAAATCAACCTTTGTTGACTTTATTTATTTTCTTTAATTCTCAATTAAATTCACTTTATTTAAACAACTCCTTATACAACCCTTATTACTTTTAATGTGATTTACACGGCTACCTGCCTAACTTATACAATGCCTGGCTAAAAAGTGCCGGCTACAACTACAGGTTACCTCGACCTGGACAAAACTGCCCAGATTTCCCAGTGTCAATCGTTTTTATTGATTGACGATTTTGGTGGGGAAATCGTGTATTAAGTTCATTGCACTTGACTGTTGCCAAGCCAATTTCTGCCACCTTGCATATTTAGACAGTGGTGTGATCCAAGTTCAGTGACATGGATGCACCACTCCTTATATTGGGCAATTTTCTTTATATATTTTCTAATTATTTCTTAACAGGGTCAATAAACCATTTGTTCATCAAAGGAATTTCATTAAGAAATACTGTGCCATATTGTTAAGGTTTTTCACCTCGAAATTGCGAAACCTGAAGGAATGTTAAATTCGATTAAATTTATTATTTATGTAGAATTAGAGTAGAATTGAAAAGTCCTGAATTAAGATATTTAAAGGCGAGAATGTCCTTTTGTGAGATTACATAGAATTATTCTTGTGTAAATGTTTCATGGCGTGCTAACAAAATATTGTGTTGTGTGAAAATGTTGTTTGTAATTGTAGTTTTAAATTATTTATAATATAGAAAAGTTACGGAGTTCGGCCGTAACACTTAGATTTAATTAAAACATTATTTAACTGTTCAAATTAATTTTATTAACTATTTTGAGAACACAACATATAACTTTTAAAAGTAATCAAGGAAAATTAGAATTTTACTTAATTGAACTAAATGACAAACAATTTTTGAAAAAAATTTAAGTTGACTAAGACTGCTTATTAAGATTATTAATTCCGCTCAAAATTTCATTTAAAACATCAATTAATTGGGACTGGTGTTTCTTATCAGCGTTCATTTTCTTTTTTTGTAATTTCAAAACTTCCTGCTTCAGTTTAACCTTCATAGCTAATAATTCTATTGCAGTTTTATCTGTAATGAAAAATTTTCGATGTTCATTAAAATATTTTAAATTTAAACAAAGAATTAAAGAAATAATTTTCTTTATTGACAGTTGCCAAGGTTAAATTATTTGGAAATCTTTTATTAGAATTATTTAATTATAGAATATAGAAATATAAAAATGAATAAAAATAATAATTAGAAAATATATAATAAATAATAAATTACTAAATTTAATAAATAAATAAATTATAATCAATAATAAATTTACCACATGATTATATTATTAAACATAAAACTTAAATATATTTAACCCATTAAGTCCCATGAAGAAACCAGCCATTGTATTAAAAAACTTACAATTGGATTCATAGGCAAATGGAAAAAAAGATATACCTGTTTTTTTGTTTTTAATTTCCAATTGTTTAACAACAATTGTTTAAACAAATTAACAAAAATTTAAAATTTTTTGAAATCTGTTAACGCCAATCGATTATACGTAAAAAAATAAGAATGTTTTGTATAGGTAATTTTTCTCTCTAAGTCGTATTTTGTTTATAAAATTGTTATAAACAAATTAAGCTGCGTAAAGGGTGTTTCATCCCAAGCATAAACAAATGGATTTTAAGTAAAACTAACAATTGGATTCATAGGCAAATGAACAAAAAAGATATACCTGTTTATAGGTTATTTTTCTCTCCAAGTCGTATTTTGTTTATACTAGAACAAATTCTGCGCGCTACGCGCGCCCATTCAATTTTTTTAACTATAAACTACTATGCTACAAATACAATTTTATACCGATACCACAACATTGTGAGATATCATCTAAAATTACTACTTTACACTAATCTCCATCCTTATTTATAACGCACTAAAATAATAATGCTTGCATTATTGGTTACCTTTTCCAAATATTTCATTTAAAAAACTTAGCTTTTAGAAACATCGTTATTTCTATTACAACATGCATAAACTATTACAGAATCAAATGAAAATACTCTCAACAATATAATATTTATCTAATCCTGGTCAAAAATATTTTGTTAGTCGTTTCCTACGTTACAAACATATGGGATTATTCCGATTATAGATAAATCATAAAATTGTTTTCCAAATTAAAATGTTTTCATAAATAACAATATTTATCACAAGAATAATTTTACTAAAACATTCAATTATTTTCATAAATAATTAAATTTCATTTATCAATACAATTATTGCCATCGAAAAATTTCAAATATTTTGAATAACGTATTCATTACATAATTTTTGTGAAGAAAAATGAGAAAAATATGATAAAAAAAAAAAATTTTTTTTAATAAGAGATAATAAATGTTATCTCCCGTTAATATTTTACATTTAATAACATTATGGCCACAACAATCATTAAAACTCTTTTGTTTGCTACTTACTGTTTCATCTTTAAAATGCTTCGCTTGGCAATAAATACAATAATAATTTATTTTTCTCAGATAATTTTCATTAACATTTGATTTATAAATAACTTTGTCTTTTGCTATGGTTGACAGAAAAACAATTGATTTTTGTGTATTAAATGTATTTATTAAATCAATAGATTGATTCGAATTTCCCTCTTTCGAATCAGCAAACAAAGAGTTTTTTTCATTTTATTTTTTATTTTCATTTTTTCTCTATATTTTTTTTAGTATTCTGCCTTACTCTTTTTTATTTTCGTAAACGAAACATCGATTTCGTCTAAATTAAATGGGTGATTCTCCGCGTAGTGCACAATTCAATGTCCCTCGTATTTTTTAAGAAATTAGTTGCACATATTGCCATGAATTCAAAGAGAAAATCTAATTTCTGTGTTTACAAACAAAAGCCAATAGTCGTTTACATTTAAAAATTTATAATTTGGCTTTAAAAGCTGTTTTAACCCTTTCACGCCCATGGGACATATACGTCCCACCTACATAAACCTCAATATCTTTAAAGAAACTTAATATTTTTAAGTCTAATTTAGTGAGCTCTCTTCAGGAAGGATAGGGCTTTAAAAATATGTAACCTACATTATGTTAAAAAATTCCTATTGTTTAAAAAAATTCATAAATTATTGTTAAAAATCACGATTTTTAAAAATATTTTAAAACCGCCTAAAAATTGTTACTCGGGGGTTTTCGGGGTCGCTGATTACGAATCCGGTGCTAGTTTTTCAAAATTCAAAATGGCGGATCCAATATGGCGGACGACAAATGTAAAAATTAATCGGATTGGCATGAAACTTGTTACTCGGGGGTTTTTAGGGTCGCTAATTACGAATATAGTATTAGTTTTTTTAAAATTCAAAATGGCGGATCCAAGATGGCGGATTATTTTTTTTTAATTTTAATTTCACCTGAAAATTGTTACTCGGGGGTTTTCGGGGTCACTGATTACGAATCTGAAGTCATATTCAAAAAATTCAAAATGGCTTATCCAATATGGCGGACGACAAATATAAAAATTAATAGAATTGGCATGAAACTTGTTACTCGGGTGTTTTTAAGGTCGCTAATTACGAATATAGTATTAGTTTTTTAAAATTCAAAATGGCGGATCCAAGATGGCGGATGATTTAAAAAAAAATTTAATTTCACCTGAAAATTGTTACTCGGAGGTTTTCGGGGTCGCTGATTACGAATCCGGTGCCAGTTTTTCAAAATTCAAAATGGTAAATCTAATATGGTGGACGACAAATGTAAACAAGTTGTTCATTTCATGACCATTAAGCTTCCTCTAATCAAGAGGAATCCTCTTAATCGAAGAGTATTTTCCTCTTATTTTAAGAAGAATATTGTTATGTGGAGAATAATCCTCTTAAAAATCTAACGCGCTACATACGGAACCTCTAAGGTAGTGTGGAAGTCCGTTATTAGACATCTGCACTTCACATGCACGTGAAATTCGTATTCAGCGACCCCAAAAACCCCCGAGTACCAAGTTTCAAGCAAATCGCTTTAGATTTTAAAAAAGTCGTCCGCCATTTTGGATCCGCCATCTTGAATTTTGAAAAACTAACATCAGATTCGGAATCAGCAACCCCAAAAACCCCCGAGTACCAAGTTTCAAGCAAATCGCTTTAGATTTTAAAAAAGTCGTCCGCCATATTGGATCCGCCATCTTGAATTTTGAAAAACTAACATCAGATTTGTAATCAGCGACCCCAAAAACCCCCGAGTACCAAGTTTCAAGCAAATCGCTTCAGATTTTAAAAAAGTCGTCCGCAATATTGGATCCGCCATCTTGAATTTTGAGAAACTAACATCAGATTCGTAATCAGCGACCCCAAAAACCCCCGAGTACCAAGTTTCATGCAAATCGCTTTATATTTTAAAAAAGTCGTCCGCCATATTGGATCCGCCATCTTGAATTTTATAAAACTAACATCAGATTCGTAATCAGCGACCCCAAAAACCCCTAAGAATGTGTAAGATTTTAAAAAAATTTTCCTGCCTTTTCCGGGGGCGTTAAAGGGTTAAGGTGCCAAAATGTCATGGTAAGGCCTGTCCCCAGTACGATGTATATAAAAAAATTGTTATTTTTAATAAAATACAGTAATTAATCTAAGAACTATTAATAGTTTTGTATTGTTTATGTTCATAAAATTGTAAAAAACAAAGAACTTGCAAAAAAATTTATTTAAAAAATTGTTTTTTTATGTTAATTCTTGTCCCTCGTTTTTGCGTCATGGTCTGGCATTTTTATAAAATTGTATTATTTACATAAAAATCAAATCGAAACTTTACTCATTATTATAAAAACGCAACAACAAACACTCCTAAGTAAATTACTAAGAGATAAACTAATTTCAGAATTAATTGTTTAGTTTTTTATACATTAAAAGCACCAAACTTGCATAGGGAATCACAGAATCGTCATGGTCTGGCCTTCACATAATTCTCAATAAAATTAATAATTATTTATATTTTACGTCAATTAAAGTGTAGTAGTATTAGACCAGTGAATACAAATAACATAAATATAAAACAGAATAAAAATCACAAATAAATTGTTTAAAAAATAAGTTTTTCTTGAGCGTCATGGTCTGGCCTCAGCGTCATGGTCTGGCCTTCTTTTCATGGTACGGCTTTTCTGTATTAAACAGCGTGTAACAACAGAGTGAAGTGAATAATACAAACAAAGTAAAGTAAAGCAAATTGTCTTAATCGTTCAAGTTTATGTAAGTAATAAATAATTATATAAATTTCCATAAATTACCGCATAATTTTTCATAAATTACCATAAATTTCCCAAAAAGTTTTTTTTAAATTTTAATTCCATTTCATAATTTACTGTTAATTACAGCATAAATTTCCATAAATCATTTTATAAATTTCCATAAATTACAGGATAAATTTCCATAAATTCCCGAAAATGTTTTTTTCCTGTAAAATAGTATATGATAATTTACTGTTCATTAAAACATAAATTTCCATAAATAACCATAAATTTCCCAAAAAGTTTTTTTAATTTAAAATTATATTTTACAATTTACTATTAATTAAAGTATAAATTTCCATGAAGGTTTACAAAGTAAAACTTTGCCAGAAAAAGAATCTTAGACAACCTTTCTAATTTTTCGTGTAGAATTGATTAGAATACACAGTTTTTCAAAAAATTTTACTGTTTTCATAATTTGTTTAAACAATAATTATTAAACAATTGTAATTTGCAAAATAACATATACAGATAATTATTATTCAATTTGCCTATAAATATAACAGGTGCTTTCATCTTACCATGACTGGATAGTATAGCCGCAAAGTATATACAGATATATAAAAATTATTTGTTTAAAAAATAGAAAAATTATAAATATTTTGTCCGGCCCACCACTGATATTTCATTCATAAACACTATATTTGAAGATTCTATATCGACTTTTACTCAATTTGAGAAAAAAAAATTAGTGATAGTAATAACTAAATTGTGCGCTACGTGGAGAATCACCCATATATTATTAATTTTTCTTTTCAATTTTTGTCTGGCTCGATAATTTCTTTGATTTTCTGCTGCACTATTTGGGATAGTTTTGAATAAAGAAATTGATTTCTTCACACTATCATGTATATTCATTATTGTGGGATTTGATTCATTTGTGTTATCAGCATTTGAATCATTGACTTCTCTGGACAAATTTTTACTCTTTAATAATCCTTCTTTATATTCTTTTTGACATTGTACAGTACTTTGTTTATGAAAAGAGTCTACTGCATTATTGATAACTTCAAAATTTCTTTTATCCGGATGTTGTCGGTGGAATTCTAACTTACTTATTTCAATTTGTTTAGAGCAAACGTCTACTTTATCTGAATGAATTATATTTTTAATTTTACTTTTGGATTTGAGTATAGCACTATATTCTTGCGTTTTTAAAGGATTATTAATTTCCTTTATATTATTCAAAATTGTGCCACATGGAATTTTTGTATAAATAATTTGTTGGTTGTTTATTTTTTTACATCGCAGTTCTTCAAATGAATCGTTTAAAAGACTCTGCCAATCATACTTAACAAATAAACGTGGGTTAATAGAATTTTTTTCAATCGGAAAACGACTTAAACAATTATTTTTAAAAATTAACTTCAAATCATTTCTCATGTGACAATAATTATAATAAAGAGTGTTTGGCATTTCATTAAAAAATAACGAAGTTGCAAATGCTATTGCAAATACTCCACAATCAACACTACCTATCGGTTGTTGATGAACTATTGAAAATACCACTGGTGGTTTAAATGGATATAATCGAATCAAATAATTCATTTGATCCTCATTTAAATAGCCTTTGTTAAGACTGTCAAAAATGTAAAGTCTTGTCCCATCAGAATAAGTGCAATTCCAATTACCAAATTTGAAGGAATCACTAAAAAGTATTTGAATGTGCCTCTTATTTTTTTCGATTGGAATTATCATGTCAAGTACTTGTAAACAAAGTGCTTTGCATATTATAAAACGAATTTGATTGTCTTTCTAAAAGTTTTTGAAATTCATGCATATGGTCATCATTCAACATTGCATTTTTATTATCAATTATAACATAATTTTTATGACTTGAACTAAACAATTATTTTTTATTAGCCATGGTTTTATTTCGTAAAGTTAACAGGTGCCATAAAAATTATTTCTAAATAATTAAACGTCTTTTTATTCAAAAGATTTTTTTCAATTTTATCTTATTTGTTTTTATTTCCAATTTTTCCTACTTTCTTTATCTTCAATTTTCTTGTAACCTATATGAATTATCAATTCCAATATCAATTTTCAATTTTTTTCAGTAATATCAATTTTCAATTCCAATATAAATTTTTAATTCTAATAATATCAATTACACAAGCCTACAAAATTTAGAATTTTGTCACACCCAGAAACGGGATAAGTCATTTCCTATGTAATTTATCGCCCTGAATCCAAAACTGACAGCGAAATTTCTCTATTACGTCAGAATTCTAAGATATTCTAACCTAAAAGAGTGAAAAAGGATATTTTTGGCAACAATCGACTCTTAATAAAATCTACAAAAAATTTTTTTATCATTGGAACAAATTTTAAAAGAAAGTACAATTAATCACCTTTCAAAATATTCTACACCCAATCCGATCCGACTCTTTTCACTATGGTACAACAATTTTAAGTTTCGGTTACACGACCTAAAGACTGAGAAAAGGAAAAATAGAATAATTGAAAAGTACTTTAACTTAAGCATCTGATTAAAAATATTTTGGGATCGTTTGATTAGAAAACCGATGTTGGATATTGAAATTCAAAATGGCGGATCCAATATGGCAGCTGTAAAAATAAAAAATTGATCGGATTCGCTTGAAACTTTTTACTCTGGGGTTTTTGAGGTCGCTAATTACGAATCCGATGTTAGATTTTCAAAATTCAAAATGGCGGATCTAATATGGCGAGATATCGAATCTAATATGGTAGGTACTCTATAAAAACTTATCTAAATTGCTTATAATTCGTTTTTTTCGGGGGTTTTTTGTTAGCTAATTACGAATCCGATGTCCAATTTTTAAAATATGGAATTTTTAATTTTTAGGCTGTTTTTTGTCCAGTCATATATTACCAAATTTTGTAGACTATTTAATCGAAAGATGTTCGTAAAATCGAGAAACATGAAATTCGAACATTTAGGGCATGATTTATACACTCTTTCAGAGAAGAAAATCAAGTTTTATATTTCTTTATGGAATTTTACACGTTTTTCAAAAACTTTTGATTGCTTAAAATAGTATATTTCGATACAAGGTACAAAACGCTCATTTGGCACCTTGTATCGAACAATATTTTTCAATATCAATATTCAATTCTAATATTAATTTTCAATTCCAATTCCAATTTAAATATGAATTTTCAATTACAATATTAATTTTCAATTCCAATACCTATATTACTTTATAATTCCAATCTCAATTTCAATAATATCAATAATGATTTCTAATATCAATTTTCAATTCAAGTATCAATTTTCAATTCCAATTCCAGTATCAATTTTCAATTCCAATTTCAGTATTAATTTTCAATTCCAATTCCATTATCAATTTAAAAATTTAATATCAAACCAATCCCAATATTAATTTTCAATTCCAATCTCAATTCCAAGATCAATTTTTAACTCCAATAATATCAATAATCATTTAATCTTATTTAAAGGACCCTGCACTTTTACTATTGCTTTAACTTTGCAGATTTGTAGTTTTTGACCTTCTCAATAAAAAATGTATACTACAAAACTCAAAATAATGACCTGTTTTTGAGTTACAGAAGTTCAAAGTTAAAAAAAATCAAATAATGTGTATTAGTTGTTCAAGAATGTTTTGTTGACAAAAATCAATTGAATTCGCTTAAAACTTGTTACTCTGGGGTTTTTAGGATCGCTGATAACGAATATGATGTAGGATTTTTAAAATTCAAAAAGGCGACTCCAATATGGCGGACACATTGTAAGAAAGTCAATTGAATTCGCTTGAAACTGGTTAATCGAGGATTTTTAGGGTTCATTCAGCAGTTTAAAGAATTAGTATGCGATTCAACTCGTTAAGGCAAAATCAGTAGACGGTTTGATAGTAATAATATTTTTTTATCATCGACCATTAATCGCATTTACTGTCTTGAATCCTTCAAATGGATTGTAAATGACGTTTTCAAAACCACAATAGTCATCAGTTATTCACAAAAACGTTTCAACTATAATAATAATAAAAAAAACAGTAAAGAAAGCGCACAAAACTTGTTTTTTGTTTTTTAGTTTACCTTGGTAAAGATAGCTATAAAGAAAGATACTATAATAGTTAGGAAAGAATAAGTAGCAATTGTAAATAATGTAAAATAAGATCAAATATAAAAGTGAAACGAAAAAAAGTAAATGTCTCAAAAAGACGCGAACTTATCTTGACTTAAACTAGTAAATTACCCCCTGATCTTGCCTTAATTGATTAAATCATTTAATTGTTTCATCTAAAACTGTTAAACCGTCTACTGATTTTGCCTTAACGAGTGTTAATGTTGGTGAATGTGAATGTGAGAAATTTTTAAATCAAGGAAACAATTCTGTACATTTACCAAGTGAATCGGTAAATGTGCATATTGACCACTGTTGGTTGGTAAATATTGATAATTTATTTCGAAAACATTTCAATTAGAAACAATACAAAATACAAACAGAACTGATGTATAAAAGTAGAATGTTTATATTAGCAATCTCAGTTATTTTTATATCAGTTTGCTTTTGATAGTTAAATTGGCAGTTTATTTGAATTCGGTGAAATAAAAATGAGTGAAATATAATTGCCACAGTCTTATCTGTCAAAAAGGAAGGGCATTATCTATTAGGAACTAGAGAAGGACGACTAAAACAAAGTTATAGCAGAAATTAATTTACAGTCTGCAGACAAAAATTTCTTTCTCCTAACGATGTCCCAGATATAGAAATATCTTTGCGGGAAACAGTAAGTGAAGTGCGCCGGTTGTGGGCACGCTCCGGTTGTGGGCACCCCTACGTAAATTTGGACTGCAAGTTATCGGGACTAATTTAATTATTGTGAGTCGTGTCTTTTGACAGTACAAAGTTTTTGTATTGATAACGAAGCAAATATATGCATCTGAATAATAGCTGCGAACATAATAAAAAAAAGTTGTATTAAATTTAAAAAAAAGTAATTTTTAGTATTTTTGAAGTGCGATACATTGGTGTGGATTCTTTCAGAAAAGGTAAGTATTAATTTTTTTCTTGCAGTGTTGTCATTACATTTTGTGTTTTTCATCGCATTTAACAAAAATTCATACATCTCATAATTTGCTGGTCTTTTGAAAAAATCATTGCCATTCCCGGTTGTGGGCACCCTGGTTTTTTTATTTAATGTGTGTGTTTGGTTGAGAAACTGTTAAATATCGATGTTTATAGTAACGTAAAGTATTTTATCACTGTTCTTACTCATTTTCCGTGTCTTTACCCAAGTCAACACCCGAAAATCACTCATTGAACAAAAAATGAATTTCAATGCGCTATTGCAAGCAATTAAGTGTTGCTTATTGGGCAAGGAACCTGTCAAAGGGACTGCTAAAGCATATGGATTTCCTCGGAGCAGTCTGCAACGCTATATAAAGAAAGTGACAGGCCAGTTTGATGAAATTTCATCCGTTGAAGATGGCATGTAACGCATAAGAATTTTCTTTTCTTTATACCTTTGTTGAAAATAAGTACTTCTCTTTTCGATAATAAAATATTTAAAAATTTTATAATTTAGTTTTTAATACATGCTGCAATGTTATAACAAAATTTTTTTAATAAGTAAAGTAGCGAGCGTCATTTTAACTGTGTATAAAGAAAAATAATAGTTAATTGTTACACGGCAGAAGTTCGAAAGCCCTAAACTACGCGATGATCTTGCGCAGTGCAGGAATTTCGAACTTTCAGCCCTTATAATTTAATATACTATTACAATACCTACTTCATTTTGTAAAGGTTTTCTCTACGGCTCAAGAAAAGGACCTTGTCGATTATATTTTGAAGTGCGTCAACCATTATTATGGCCTAAGCATCAACGAGCTGAGAGAATTGGCTTACCAATTCGCAAAGAAACTCGCGGTTGAATACCCAAAAAATTGGGATAATAATCAGATGGCAGGTCGGCATTGGTATTCGAGTTTCATGCACCGGCACTCCGAACTTGTTTTACGCTCACCGGAACAGACCTCCATCCACCGTGTAAAAGCCTTTTGTAAGAAGAATGTTGACGTCTTTTTCTGGAATTTTGGCCAATTGCTTGATGAGCATCACTTCGAAGCGACTCATATTTATAATATGGACGAATCAGGATTTTCGACGGTCGCAACAAAAGTAGGCAAGGTGATTGCTCTGATGGGAACGCGACATGTTGGAAAGCTTGAGGCCGCCGTAAGAGGAACGATGATCACGATGGCGTTAACCGTAAATGCTGCTGGCAACAGCATTCCACCGTTTTTTCTCTTTCCTAGAAAAAAATGCAGTCCAGCTTTTTAGACAATGTCTCATCGGGGACTGTTGGTTTGGCAAATGGTTCTGGCTGGATGTGCGCGTCTGAGTTTGAACGATATATGCGACATTTAGTTCTTTGTGTTAAGCCTACGCCAGATTGACCTATTTTGCTGCTTCTTGATAACCATGCGTCACATTTATCCATTGAAGCCATCGATTTTGCTGTTGCCAATGGAGTGCATATTCTCTCCT
The DNA here is from genome assembly GCA_032872475.1 of Leptopilina myrica (nomen nudum). Classification (NCBI taxonomy): domain Eukaryota; kingdom Metazoa; phylum Arthropoda; class Insecta; order Hymenoptera; family Figitidae; genus Leptopilina; species Leptopilina myrica (nomen nudum). Next base: position 52,171,816 of record CM065458.1, read on the forward strand.
TCCCACCGCATTACAGTCACAAATTGCAGCCATTGGACGTATCCGTTTTCGGACCAGTAAAGACTTATTACAAGTCTCAGTGTGCCGCATGGCAAAAAAATAATGCTAATAAGGTAAGATTTGTCATGCCTAAAGAGATTTTTCATGTTCTTCAAAACCTTAACTGAATCCATTTTAATTTTTAACCTCGTTCTTTTAGGTGTTAGAAATTCGTCACATTGCTGGCTTGGTCTGTAAGACTCTTGATCTGTCGTTGACACCTAAAATTATCAAATCCGGCTTTAAAATTACTGGAATCTCTCCTTTCGATCCAGACATCTTTAGTGACTCTGATTTTGTTCAAACTATTGAGCAAAATGAAGTGGAAACTGCGTGTGAGGCTCATATTGATGAAGACGATCAGCGCCGAATCGCCGTTCTTAGGGTCAGATGTTGGACGTCGAACGGCTGTGATGTCTACTACACCAGAACCTTCGACATCAAAAGTGTCTTCGGCATCAATGAGATCAAGAGCATCTTCAACGAGTTGCCTATCAGTTTTGGAAGAAATTGGTCCTCTGCAAGCGGCTACACCAAAGAAACCTTCCAATCGTGGTCGAAAGCCAATGCAAAGCACTGTGCTTACTTCTTCTGAATGCATGGCTACTTAAAAGGAAAAGGCAACTAAGAGAGCGGCTAAACTACAAGACATGCAGGCATCTGCTGGTCCCCCGAAGAAGCGTGGACGAAAGACAAAATCATCCAAACCATCAACTAGGCCCACAAACAAAACTATATCTAAACCTTCGGCTAAGCGTACCAAGGTACAGGAGGCACTGCAATCTGACGATGATGATGTAGACTTCTGTCTCATCTGTTTGAACCTTCTGTCAAAAAAATTGACAGCCGCAAACTCCATGAGTGCAATGAATGTAGCCGTCCGGTGCATTTAAAGTGCGAAAATATGCGTACCAGCTACTACACGTGTAAACATTGTACTTCTGATAGCGATGAGTAATTTGAAAACGTGTCATCTTTTATATTTTTATGTCGATAAGGTTCTTTAAAATTAATAAATTTTAATTTCTTCTTTATTTGTGGTCGTTTTATTTCATATTTTTTAATTTTACGCGGATTTTTCGAGGGTGCCCACAACCGGGTACAAATTTTTTTTTTCAAAAACTTTTCATTTTACTAAATTTTTAATAAAATTTTTCTATTTGAAGAAATCAAATTAATTTCTTCACTAACAGTCACCTAAGACCTCTAGCTTTAAATTCGTACAGATATATTTGTATAATATGCACTTGGTCAAATGTTAGGAAGCAAAAACGAAAGGGTGCCCACAACCGGAACACTTCCCTTATGCTTACAATTCTTGACTGGTGGACAAGGATTTCAAAAACGTTTCTATAAGAGGAAGTGTAACAAAAAAATGCCGCTGTAAAGCTCTCAATCTGTTATGCAATTCGAACTTCCATGGGAGTAATCCTTGTCAAAATAAATAATATTTTTTGAAGGATAATTTAAATAATAAATTAAAATGTTTACAAAATTAAATATCAATATTTACCAACCAACACTGGTCAATGTAAACATTTACCGATTCACTTGGTAAATGTACATAATTTTTTCCTTGATTTAAAAATTTCTCACATTTACCAACGAACACTGGCCAATGTACACATTTACCGATTTACTCGCCCCGACCCGAAAAGTGAAAAGCCTGAAGTCACACTAACTTTGTAATGAATATGTTAATTATTTTTTCTTCAGAAAGTGTACGATTTTGTAATCCTGTTAATAATTTAAATTATTATATTTATTATAAATTATCATATTATTTATTTATACAATAATTGTTAATTATTATATATTAAAAATCATTAACAATAGTCTGCATATAAATAATTATCCAGTATTACAAACACTGTTTTTAATATTCAACAATTTAAGTTCAGGTACTATTCGATTACTTATAAAAATATATAAATTAAAAATTTTCACTTTCTCCGAAAGTGTCTGTTTTTATATATACTCCGCAACGTGTTTCGCTAGTAAGAGAAAAGAAATCTTGCCACCTTACGGGAAAATATTGAACTATAAAATAAGACGCGCAAATTTTTGCAAATGAGAAGGTTTTTGCAAAGAAGATAAAAACGAATTGCGTTATATTAACATAAAAAAATTAATTCAACATAATATAAATTTTCTTCATTAAAAATTAACCTTAAATTTTCCACTTATAAATACTTATAAGTAATCGAATAGTACCTAAACTAAAATTGTTGAATATTAAAAACAGTGTTTGTAATACTGTATAATTATTTATATGCAGACTATTGTTAATGATTTTTAATATATAATAATTAACAATTATTGTATAAATACATAATATGATAATTTTTAATGTAATAGACATAAACTTTCGTTTTGACTCCCTCTAAAATCCTTGGAGCCGTCTGCACCGACTATCAGGGCTTGCACCCGATCAGAATCGGTGGTGGGATTACCCTCTACCGAGGTACCCACTTGGCGCACTTTTTTCTGTCTTTTTTTCTATTTCATTATTTTTTATTTCTTTGTCCCGTGTGTAATAGTGCCATAGTGTACCGCTCTATGAGTACAAGTTGAGCGCGCACACATGAAAAAGTTATGCTATATGAAAATTTTTGACTGATTCACAACTTTTTCGATTTGATTCTTGTAGTTGACAGTTCAAGCTTTAATTTAAGCCTAATTAGAGACTTGTAGCACGTCGGCATCATTTTCTACACGTGATAAAAAAAACCAAAAACAGTGTTTTTTAAAACTTTGAGTCCATTTTTCTCAAAATATCGACGTAATGGGCACTTTTGGAGGTCATATTCGTCTTCAGCGATGAAAATTCTATTAGAAAATCATTGTCCGATCTTTGAATTATTTTTCGTGTCGACCAGTGTTATTAATTATACATATTATTATTATTTATTGATAATATGTTACTATGACGTGAAAGCTTCCCATATTTCTTTACTATATTTACATTACTCGCTTACACTCGTTCGGCCATATTTAAATTTATTTGTTTCTATAGAGAAAATCTAATGTAAATATGAGTTATAATTTTTTAATTATATCAGATTAAAAATTAAAACATTGGTCAATAAAGAGTTAAAAAAAATAATTGAAAGTAAACGAATTACTATAAATCATTTCATTTTTATAGATGGAAAAGAGTGGGACGCGATAGTATGTTATCACGAAAAGGATTCTAATCACGTTGTTGGGATCATAATTCCCACTTTGGAGACAAGATATATATATAAATGCAGTACACTGGAAATTTCATCTTTAAGTAATAATTGTAAGTCACATCAAATAATTAATAATTAAATAGCTTTTTCATCCAGCCAAAAAATCATACACATATATTGAGAGAAAATATCGAGATTAATACAACCAGAAAAAGTTGGTTAATGAAATACAATTACCAGATCAACCTAAAATTCGTCACCTTAGTCTACAAACCTGGTAACTCAATGTAATGCAACTTTTTTGGAGAGCAATAAAACTGTTTATAAACTTTGGATTGGATATTTAGGAAAAAGTATGGATTTTATTAGATGTTGAGGGACTCATTTTGCATATTAATACGAAATTTTGTAATTTTTTGTAATTTTTCTCACGAAAAAATATTATACAGAACCCGCTCCACAGAAATTCCGTAAAAACATCCATACTGAATGACGTAAAACAATTCGCAACTGAATTCCAGCACATATTCTACATTGTATATTTTTGTAGAGTTTTCGATTACTTTTAAACAACTGTTAAACTGTTTCAAACTTCAATTAGATATGGTAAAAGTTTAACATGTATATTGTATATAACAAATATATTACTTATTTTTATGGTTTTTTATTAAAAAGGTTTAATAACTTAAAAAAGACAAGTTGATTTTTGCGGTTAACATTTATTTGTTCAATGTTGACAGTTTTCTGCTTTTTAAAACTGAATCCATAGAATTTAACTAAGAATCAGTGAAATTCGTCTGACAATCAGTGTCTGTATTCTCGCGATTTAAGTTAGTGGAATTTCTCTGATTGGCCAATGAAAAAATTACTGAAAATTTCAGTCACACATATTGTTTTTAACTGATCTTCAATTAAATTTTACTGATTCAAAACGCGGGAATGGAGTAACTAAAGAACAGTCAAATTCCACTGATGCAGTTTTCTAGAATGTCACCTGTAATCATACATAGAAGGAGTAACGAGATTTGCCATTTAAAATTTTTCGTAGTTTAGTTACGAAGTTTTCTGGGCAAAAATTTAAAACAGTTTTTATTGCATAAGAGTTTTATAATTTGAAGTATATATTTTATTGTTTATAAAGAATCAAATTACATGAAAAACTAAATTTCGACCCTAAAAATGGAGTTACGAGGTTTGTAGATTAAGGTAACGAACTGTCTCTGTAACATGTTTTCTGGTTAAAATATCCTAAAGATATCGTAACAATGTTTTAAGAAAGATATCTTAATCATATTCTATGTCTGGCTTAAAGATCGTTCAATTGAGTTATATGGATTTTTCAAGAAGAAAAACATTCTCAATAAATATTAAGGACATTTTTAGAACCTTCTCAGGATACAGTAAGGACATGTTTAGGACATTTCTAGGACTTGTATGTGACATTCTTAGGACACGTTGAGAAATTTTTTAGTACATCTATAAGACATTTTCTAGAGATATTTAGAACAAAACAGTCGTTTATATATGAATAGATCGATAAGATGTTAACGGGATCGAAACCGACCAAAGAAGAGAGTGAGGGAATGCCCGCGCATACGGAAGTGTGATCAGCCTCATAACGGCTAGAATTAATCAAGTATACCGCGAAATTCAAATTCGAAACTCCCTTCCGAGATTGACTCGTATAATAGTAATAATAATTATGAAAATACTGAAGGCTAGAAAATTACAAATTAATATAAAAATAGAACATTACCAATAAAAAAATATATAATGTTTTTGAAGTTTTTTTATGAGATCATTTTTGTTGAAAACGGAGTATTTTTCCAATAAAGTCAGTTTTTAGATTGGATTTGTGGCCTCGTCATTGCGTTAGAAATATAGACCAGTCGTCCATCCAAGAAGACTAGAGACTAACTCGGCTGTTTTCTCACTCACAGAAGTGAGTCAGAATTAGTGGGATTATTAAGGCTTGGTTAGATTGCGCCAAATATCTTGCTTCGATTCTGCACATCTCGATCACTCTTACGTTATATATTTAAATACGTGACACGCGTGTGTGAGTAGAAGTGCAGAATCAAACATGATATTTGGCGCAATCTAACCACGCCTTCATAATTCCCCTATATTTGTCCTACCCCTACTACTACAGTTAGCCCCCCTGTCCTTAGTCTTCTTGCGTCCATCGTTCAGAGAGAATAACTCATGGTCAATGACTTAGGCCGGCAACTGTAAATCAAATAGAAGATTAGATTTATTTAGTCATTAATGCATTTTAGTGTCAAAATGCACGCACTGTCGTATGACAGAAAAATAGTCAATTCAAAAACTGTCGTTATTTAGAATTTTGTCTCGTAATTGAGTATGGACCTCGAAACTAAAAGGCTTGGTCAATATGTCTGCTAATTGTTTCTTAGTCGAAACCCATTCAAGAATCACACGGCCGTATTTAACACATTCTTTTACATAATCTTGGTGAACATCCGTCTAAACTTATTTCCACCGTTATTATTATAATTTTAGTCCTAAATCTTTCGTTTCTTTCAAGTATTGAAAACCTCTTTTGACCATATTCCATTCGTTTTCGGTCGGATTAATTTTATGTCTGCTCATTATGTTTTTACTGCGTAGGCTATATCTGGACGAGTAGCTCCGGACAGATACAAGAGACTACTAATTGTTTCTTTGTACGAAATGTCCATTGGTTTTTCGTAAGTTTCGAAACTGTCAACTTGTTCTCGTTTCCTTCGTTCGCAATTTGCTACCTGTCGTGTCGCCATCGGTGTTTTTTTGAAAATTAATTTTCAAAATTAAATTTCGTTAGAATTCTTTCTATGTAATCCTTTTCAGTCACTGTCATTATTTTTAAATCCATGCACGGAGAAAAATTTTCTGTTAATGATTACAATAGTCGAACAGTACTGCTCGGATATGTGACCACTTTTCGTAATGCCTAAAGTAGCTTCGTTGTAACAATTCTGTAAGTCGAACGTACTCATTAAAAATTTATTTGAAATAAATACGAACTAAATATGAGTTAGCACAAAGTCTATGTGACTGATTACAATAGTCTACGTTAAAAGGAAATCTTGGATTCTATCCACATTTGCAGCAATCTAAGGGAATTAGTGATACAGTCTGTAGTAGTCTTTACAACAGGACTATTGTAAAAGAAGGTGACCGCGACTGCCTTGCCTTCTTATTTTACTATAGTTCTTCGTAAAGACTACTATTGCTATATTTCTGATTACAAATGACTGTTGTAAAGTTAAAAAAGAAAATTTTCAACTAAAATAAAATTTTTTTGTAATTCATGACTTCTAATCATGTATTGCACATTAATTTCACTCTTCCGAGACTACCCACTTCAAGATAAATTATATTATTAAACTAGACAATTTCACTAAACCCTAAGTACATAAATCTAACTTAAATACTAAACGCATAACATAATAACGATCGCTATTTACACATATTTATACATGACTTAAACTTCCTTATATACTAACTGCTATGAAAGTTCACAGCTTGCGAGAAAGACTTATACACTTTAAATGTCAAAAAATCACTTCGTTCTCAGTAATTAATACAATTATTGTTCATTGTTAGTCTTTAATATTGTAAGGTTTATTTTTTATTACATTTCCATAGTGAAAATTTTTTTTTTATAACACACGCACCGAAGGTACAAGATTTCTTGCCTGTATAAATTGTTATATAATTTACACAACTTACGTAAGTTACGTAAATAAAAAAGTAAGTTGCATAAGTAAGTTAACTTACGTAATTTACGTAAAATATAAGTTCCGTAAATAATGTATGATACGTAAAAATAAAAGTTACGCAAAAAACGTAAGTTGCACTTACGTAAATAACTTAAGTTACGTAATGGACGAATTATTGTAAATTGCACTAATTAGGTAACTTACGTACTTTACGCAAGTCATGAATTACAAAAAAAACTATTTTAGTTGAAAATTTTCTTTTTAACTTTACAACAGTCATTTGTAATCAGAAATATAGCAATAGTAGTCTTTACGAAGAACTATAGTAAAATAAGAAGGTAAGGCAGCCGCGGTCACCTTATTTTACTATAGTCCTGTTGTAAAGGCTACTACAGTCTGTATCACTGATTTCCTTAGACGGCTACACATGTGAACAGAATCCAAGATTTCCTTTTAACGTAGACTATTGTAATTATAACAAGTCTCTGCGTGAATGCCTACAGTACCCTTTCTGAACCTGTACATCTAAATTTTTAATGATTCCAAAAAATAAATTTCAACACGATTAATACAGTGTTTGGATTCATTAAAGTAACTATAGTAATCGCTCCTACTAAATTTTTAATAAATTACATAGTTTTCGTAATCATTACAAAAAGTGGTCACATATCCGAGCTGTAATATAGACTATTGTAATCATTACGAAAGAAATTTTCTCCGTGTATGTCTTTCAATATTCACATCCAAGTAGTGTTTTGGTTCGCCTAAGTCAGTCATTTCAAACGAGATCATTAGTTTACCTTTAATATCTAACATTTTATTACGGTCGTTACTTGTTAGCAAAATATCGTCAACGTAAATTAGCAAAATGGCTATCAAATTGCCAGAATGCCACGTGAACAAGCAGGGTTCATAATGGTCATTAATCAGACCTAAAGAATGAGCAACTTTAGAGAATTTTTTGTTCCATTGTTTTGGACTAACTCGTTACCCGTAAATCGCTTAGTGAAGTTGTCAAACTTTGTTCTGTCATAATTTTTGAGAATTTTGCACACCATCGGGAATTTCCATATAAATCTCGTCTTCTAGAATACCGTTCAAGAAGGCAGATTAAACATCTAATAGACTCGCTTCCAAATCATAATGATTAATTGTCGCGAGAACTATTCTTACTAAAGTAAGTCTAGAAACTGGCGCATAGGCTTCTTTCAAGTCATATAAATTTGTGTTTTTAAAACCTTGAATTACTAATCTAGCTTTAAACTTGATTTTACTGGGACATTCGTATTTTTGTTTAAAATCCCATCTGGAATCGATGATGTAAGGCTTTTCACCATTTTTACCAAATTTTCAGTCGTTCTACAATTGTTTAAACTTGGTTTTTGTTCAAAGATTAGAATCTTTGAACTCGTTTTTGTTTTAAGATTCTATTGCTTGTTTAAAATTTAATGGACCGATATTGATTTCAGCATGAAAGCAAAATAGAATTTCATTGTCTGTTTTATTTTCTATTGTTGTGAACTCGTCTTTTACACTCGGAAAAAGTATAACTATTTGAAACATTCGTAATTTTAGAAATTTCGGCAAAACTAACATCAGCTATTTTCCGACTGCGTGTTTCGTAAAGTTCTCGAATAACTTTACTCTTTTTAGCCATTACTGAAATTTCATTTGAATTCTCTCCCTCCGTTTCTAACAGTCTTTTTCGAGGTCTGCCGCGTTTCCTAGATTGAGCTTTCTCCGTTTCTGACAATATGTTTTGACTTTTGACAACATTGTTTTCGTTACTGTCTTGAAAATTAAGGAACCAGTCGTCTATAGACAAAGTCGTTACTAGAAGTGGCCAATTTTGTATCAAGTCTTTCTTGTATTTGTCACCGAAAACTATTTTTTCGCTGAAACACTTTCGTAGTTCAAGTCTCGGTCACTACCGAGAATTTAAGACGCCTGTTTATCCCCGTTTATACAAATGTTCCAACAGTCATTTAACTAATTTAAAGGTTATAAATGTTAAAATGATCTAAATAACATTGAATATAATGTGATTTTGTATAAATGTCTAATTAATAAAAGGAGTTTATATTCTATAATTTTTTATAAATCAGCGACTCCAAAAACTCCTAGATAACAATTTTCGTAAAAATCCGACTATTTTTAAAAATTCGTCCGCTATATTGGATCCGCCATTGTGAATTTTATAAATATGACGTTAAATTCGCAATCAGCGACCCTAAAAATCCCCGAGTAACAAGATTAAAGCAAATTTGTCATTATTTAAAAAATTTCCCCTGTCACTTAAAATCAGCTGTGTTTTTGACTTTATGTCAAAAATCCTGACGTGATGGAGCAAAACGGACTTCAGATTCGTATTCAGCTCATCAAGATACATCAAGAAATGATTGTCTCATTCCCCGGCCTGAGTACTTTTGTTTTTTGTGTGGTTTTGTCACTGTCGTCACTGTTGTGATTACTTTCGTTTGTGTTATCTTGGGTCAGTTTGTCGTTTTTGTCACTGTCGTTTCTGTTGTAATTACTATCGTCTTTGTTGTTATTGATTAATTTATCGTGTTTGTTATTTGAATTGGTTTCTTTAAGATGACTGTCGTTAGTAATTAAAGATTCATTACTGTCTTAATTCTTTAAAGTGTTAGTATCTTCATTATTTTTATTAATGAGACAGTCGTGGGAAATCAAAACAGATTGTTTCGATTCAGTCGAAATAGAATCTTTTTCCTTGTCGAAGCAATGATGACCAATTTTTTTGCTACTAAGACCGCCTTGGTCAATACCTGGTGAATAGAATAGTTTACTGTCTTTAAGGGGACATTCCAGTTCAAAACAGGAAGAAAAGAAGGCTTTTTAGTATATATTATTAATATAACTATGACATTTATTTAAAAAATTTCTTTTGCATGTAATAAATAATTTATTTAAGGTTTTGTAAAAAAATTGTTTATTTTTATTTCAAAATGGCGACAAAATAAGTTGATCTAATATGGTAATAAATTTTTAAAAACAAACGAATTCGCTTTAATTGTATTACATATTAACGATAAATTCGTAATCAGTAATTTCAAAAAGCAAATTGAAAAGTTATTCTATATTTTGGGGCTATATTTACTATTTGTGCGTAGGTGAGCCACATATGACTTTTTCCACTATTGGATACTTGTACTCCATCTGTAAACCAAAGTAGAAACAAATTATTGCAAAAACGGCGAGGACTGCTCCTCAATGTGTCTTCTTCTATCACCTCTGCATATATGAATCAGAAATATTTTATCCTCTCAAAATGAGAGCGCGATACCAAACCGTTAAAAAAACCCATTTTCCGTATGTTTAAACAATTTTTTTAATTTACCAAAAATTTCCGACTTAAAATATTCTTTTCTTTTGAAATGAGAGCGCGATCACGAAAACATTATTTTTTCCCGGATGCCCTTAAAGACAGTAATTTGAATTTTGATGTAGGTATTGTATGACTTTAAGGAAGCAATAAATCGATTATTCATAACATATCGCTAATGGTTTTCTTGATTAATCAGTTTGAAACGTATATCTTTAATATTTAGTAAAAAGAATCTCCTCCATTAATTGTTGCTCCTATATATATTGGTTGATCCAGCCAACCATTTCTTCTATCGTCAATATCAGTGTTATTATCACTTGCATCTGATGGAAATTCTGTTCGTAAGAGCGATTTAGAAGATGAGGACAGGGAAACATTTGATTCGAGAAGACTTATATTTGGCTAAGATACACTTACAATATCTATTGGTAAATTTTGTTCGTTTACTTAATTATCTTCTCTTTCATCTTCTGAAGCATGTTAAATAAGTTCTTCCATTCGAACATCTTCATTGTCAAATATGAATTCATTTAAACTTGATGAAGACGAAGGATTTACAATTATGATTTTATATCAAATGGTGCATAGAATTATTTAGAAAAACTTCTATTATTTTGTTTCTTATTAAGATTAAATATTTTTTTTAAAACCGTTAATAAAATGTCATCTTACCATCTAAATATTTTTAGTAAAATTATAAATAAATTTTCAATAGGTGTTTTCGGCAAATGCTCGGATTATATTCCAGATTACTTCAATGGTGCTTACTTTAATTTTTTAACGTACTTCTTCTTAAGAGTAACACGTTGTAATTGGTTACTTCGGTAAACTCTTAATTTTCATTGGTTCAAATATTGTGAACTTTCAGAATGTATGAAATATCCCTTAGCTTCTAGAAAAATTGCTTCAAAACCCAACCTCCTGTTTGGTAATTTCCTTCCATTCCTTAGAAAAAATGTTACCAGATATAGTCCAGTCGCCCTGTGAAAAAAGTGGTCACTTTTTGCCAAAATTGATACCTGAAGTCTGATTGTGGATTCATATAGTGTGGGGTGGTAGTATGAAGATGAATATGTTTCCCACTCGAGATTTTTTAAGCTGCGCGTTATAAACAATTTTGAAGGTGCCAAAAACAGTTTTTTGATGACCGTTCTTTGCCATCAAATTATAGGGGAAAAAGTTGTAAATGAAAGTTATAGAGCTCTAAAATACCTTTAAAATGATGAGTCATATGTTAAAATTGGTCAATTTGTTTACTTGCAAATGAATTTAAACCACAAAAAATGGCACTTTCTTATTTGTTTAATAACTTGAACAAAAGTTACCAAATTCTTTCGATATTCTCCAAAAATGTACCTCTCAAAACCCTCAAGATGTGTGCCAAATCTGAATACGATTCGATAAATAGTTTATGAGAAATTCCATTTGTTAACTAAAAACATGATTTTTTAAAATGGAATTTCTACATTTTTGGACAGATGAAAATTAATTTTTTTTGTTGGGTTCTCTTCATGAAATGCCAATCTATCAATCACAATTTGCAGCGAATTGAATTTTTACAAGAAAACTGGTTTTTGGGCGGGAGAAATTTTTGGCTTAAAAACAAATGAACACTACATCAACAATTTTTATTTTAACAATTTGGCATAAACGACATTTGAATACTTATTCTTTCCTGCAAATTTTGCAAAAAAATGTTGATCTAGGTCAAAAGGGGGGGAAAATACTTTTTTTTCAAAAAATTCCTGAGTCTTTAAATTATTAATATTTTTTATTTTTTTATTATATTTGTTTAGTTGATTAGTCATACTAATAATAAAAAAATCAATCTAAACATATATGCACTTCTTGTTCGTAAAAATATTATTCAAAAGTATGCAACGTTTGAATGCAACGTTTGAGCAGCCTAGCTGCTCTAGGATGCATAGTGGGGGACATCATCAGTCGCTCGCGCTAAAGTTGAATTCAAACTTTCAAATTCGTAAAAGTTGTCCAGTTTTCTTGTAAAAATACAATTCGCTGCAAATTGTGATTGATAGATTGGCATTTCATGAAAAAAACCCAACAAAAAAAATTAATTTTCATCTGGCCAAAAATGTAGAAATTCCATTTTAAAAAATCATGTTTTTAGTTACCAAATCAAATTTCTCATAAACTATTTATCGAATCGTATTCAGATTTGGCACACATCTTGAGGGTCTTAAGAGGTACATTTTTGGAGAATATCGAAAGAATTTGTTAACTTTTGTTCAAGTTATTAAACAAATAAGAAAGTGCCATTTTTAGTGGTTTAAATTCATTTGCAAGTAAACAAATTGACCAATTTTAACATATGACTCATCATTTTAAAGGTATTTTCGAGCTCTATAACTTTCATTTACAACTTTTTCCCCTATAATTTGATGGCAAAGAACGGTCATCAAAAAACTGTTTTTTGGCACCTTCAAAATTGTTTATAACGCACAGCTTAAAAAATCTCGAGTGGGAAACATATACATCTTCATACTACCACCCCCACACTATATGAATCCACAATCAGACTTCAGGTATCAATTTTTGCAAAAAAAACACAAAGCGACAGTACTAATAAACCAGAGTGTGATCGTAATTCGAAGTGAGAGCACAATCTGGTTTATCAGGTAACATTTTTTCTAAGGAATGGAAGGAAATTACCAAACAGGAGGTTGGGTTTTGAAGCAATTTTTCTAGAAGCTAAGGGATATTTTATACATTCTGAAAGTTCACAATATTTGAACCAATGAAAATTAAGAGCTTACCGAAGTAACCAATTACAACGTGTTACTCTTAAGATGAAGTACGTTAAAAAAATGTTGGTATTTTCTAATTTTGAGCAAATGGCAAAAGTTTTTCCGGCCCCGCGCGAACCCTGCTGCGTCGCACTGCATGCAGCAGGTAATTTGCAGTGGAATTTTTTTTACAATTCATTGTTTAAAAATGTCTACATTCATTAGAATTAACATGTTTCGAATCATCAAACAAAGAGCTTATTTGATTTTCTTTTTTTCCCTATATTTGTTTCTATTCTACCTGGCTCTTTTTATTTTTACAGACGAAACATCTACTTCGTCTGAATGATTAATAATATTAATTTTTCTTTTCTATTTTTGTTTGGCATGATAATTTCATTGCCTTTCCACTGCACTTTTTCGGACAGTTTTAAATAAAGAATTTGTTTCGTCTACCAAACAATCGAATACTCGAATTTGGTCGAGTGCTCGAATTCATTCGAGTGCTCAAATTCATTCGAGTGCTCAAATTCATTCGAGTGCTCAAATTCATTCGAGTGCTCAAATTCATTCGAGTACTTGAAATAATTGAGTGCTCGAATTCATTTAAGTACTCGAAAATTTTCGAGCTTTTTATGAGGCTTGACTCGGCTCGAACTGATTAGGCTCGGTTCGACTCGGCTCGAAAAATGGAAAGCTCGAAAATACTCGATCGAGCTTCGAGTTTCGAGCTTTTTGCACACCTCTAACCTTTGCATTATTTAACATTCTTCTACAAAGAATTTCTTGATCAATAATTTTTTTAGAGTTAATTTTTCTACATAGGAGTTCTTTAACTGAATCACTCAAAAGACCCTCCCAATCATACTTAACAATCAAACGTGGATTAACACAATTTTTTAGTCGGAAAACGACTTAAATGATTGTTTTTAAAAATTTAATTCAAACGATTTCTCATTTGACAATAATTATAATAAATAGTATTCGGCATTTTATTAAGGAATACAGTTGTTGAAAATGCTCCACAATCAACACTGCCTAATAGTTGCTGATGAACTTTTGAAAATACTACTAGTTGTTTAAATGGATATAATCTAACTAAATAGTTCATTTGATCCTTATTTAAATAGCATTTGTTTAGACTGTCAAAAATATGAAGTCTTGTTCCATCATAATAAGTGCAAATTCAGTGACCAGATTTGAAAGAACTGCTAAAAAGTATTTGAATGTGCCTCTTATTTTTTCGATTGGAACTATCAGATCAAGCCCTTGTAAACATAAAGTGGTTTGCATATTATAAAACAAATTTGATTGTCTTTCTAAAAGCTTTTAAAATTCATGCATATGATCATTATTTAAAATTGCATTTTTATTATCTATTGTATCATAATTTTGATCACTTAAATTAACTAATTCTTTTTTATTAGCCATGGTTCTACTTCGTAATGTTGACCAATATTGTAAAAATTACTTTTAAATAAATAACGTCTTTTTTATTAAAAAAAAGATGAAGCATTTAGTACAATTTAATTTTAAATTTCCATTTCTAACTAAAACTATTTCCAATTCTGCTTTTTTCTTTATTTTCAATTCCCTTGTATCCAATTTCAATATCTATTTCCAACTTCCATTTTCATCATTCAACAATCATTTCCAAACTAATACAACTTTAAATTACAAAATGAAAATCACTTTTATGCAATATATATATAGACAATTTCTTATCATTAAAAAATAAAAACTGCAAGAAAATAATATTTTTCTATCTATAAATGGAAAAAAATTCAATTTACTATGTGGAGATAACTTTTTAATTTTTAAACGAAAACAAAAAATTAATTTTTTATAACAGTTGCATTTTAACATCTATTCCTAACAAATAACTTTTTAAAATAATAGTTTTAATAACAAAATCAACAGAAAAAATAAACTTTTTACTATTTAAACGAAATTAAAAATATAGTATTTTATGAAAATTGCATTTTAATAGCTATTCCTTATGAATAGCATTATTTAAATAATAATTTTATAAAATAAATAAACAGAAAAAACTCCTTCATTCAAAATCCCCTTAAATTTCAAAAAAAATTTGAAAAAAACATTTAAATAATAAAAACATTACATACGTAGAAGCTCGATTCATCTTTTACTTAAATAAAAATTCATTATCTTTACATTTTTTGGTCACTTATATAATCACTTACATAAAAAAATATATTACTTTGAATCAAACAAAAATTAATTAATGAATTAATTAATGAAGAATATAATTGACATTCTTATTGGAAACTTCTAGACATGGTTTAGCCATATAAAAGTTAATTATTTTGTTATAAACCTGAGAAATGTTCGTTAGCAAGGGTAGTGCCAGATTCAGTATTTAACTTGACTTTAACAATATTTTCAATCTCTCTTTAAAAATTTTTCTTTGGCTTTTCACAGACTTGGTCACTTTAACGCATTAAATTATTTATTAAATTAAATTTAAATTAAATTATATATACTTTAATTCATTAACATTTAAAATAATTACATATAAATATAAAATTACATTTTTTTAAAGTGTAATAAATAAATGCTGTCAACTAAGGTCAGAAATGATTAAAAATCTTTAGGATGGTTTCAGAATGATAACCATTATTACTGTTACGTTTTCTGTTGAACGTGAATTACATGCAGTAAAGTAAAATGTTTACTCTTTAAGAATAAGTATTATGATATTTTTAATGAAGCTGAAACTGGCGCCTAGTTATCAACAAATATTTAATTCTTAAAAATTTTGTGATATTAATAAAACAAAAGAAAACCAAGTCAAACGCTCAATCAGACCTAACGGAATACAAAGAATTCAAGTACTGTACATTAAAAAATAAACATTATCCACAAATGCAACTAATATATTATAATTCTTTATATAATTATAATATTACATAAAAATAAATAATTCTACTTTAAGAAATATATTAATAATATAATAATATAAATAAATAATTACATTTTTAAATAAATTTCTTTTTCATTTCTATTGTTTTCCTTTATTTAAACAAATTAGTGAATTATTTGATTATTTTTTAAAAGTGCAATAAAGTAGAAAATGCAATGTATAGGGAAGAGTGGGGAAAACCGGACCCTTCTCAATATTTCCGAAACGGCGAAAGTGGAAAAAGTGTTGTTTACAAATTTAATATTTTTATTATTTTTTTTCAATTAGACAATTTTAGTTTGTTCTTGTGCGACAAAGGGAGCAAAAGTTTTTGTTTTTTCTACACTTTAACGAATTTTTTCTTGAGGGAATTCCAAGGAAATCGTATAATGTTTTCAAATATTAGGTCTTCGGTTTTGAAGGTACACACCTCAGGAATATTTATCACCAAAAACTTTAATTTTGCAAAGCGTTTCTTTTTGACAAACATTATTTCTGAAATTGGGCCAGTGGGGCAAAACGGACCGTTTTCGGTGGGGCAATCCAAGAATAGGATATTTCCATTGAATTAAAGTTTTATAAAATTTATTTTTAAATAAAATGTTTCTTTCATTAAAATATTTACTTACAATAAAATAAATAATTGTCTTCCAATGATAATTGGACCCTTTAATATTGTTTCTCGGATAATGACAAACATTTTTATTTTTTTATTTAAAAAAATATTTATTTAATTAAAATTCAATACTGAATTATTATTTTCATTACTACAACCATTGTTTACATGATTCTTTATGTTTTTTATTATTGTAGATTATGTAAATGCAATATTATAAATAAAAAACCAAACGGTCAGGTTTGCCCATGGGAGGTCCGGTTTACCCCAGGGGATGGTTTACCCTAAGTTTAATCAAAGAAAAATATAAATAAAAAAATTTCAACACTTGTAACGCCGTAAGATAAGATAAATGTATTAAACTTTACAGTTTTTGTGAAAAAAATTGTGAAAAAATGTCCATTTACTCGAAATACCTCTTTCTATTCTGTTTAACTATCATTGAAAATATTTCACTCACACATGTCCAAAAAACACATACTTATAAATGTTACACATATATAGTTATATACACTGTAAAAAATCTGGGAAAATTTCACTAAGGTTTCTTGTGGAATATTCCACAAATATATAAGGAAAAGTATTTTTACTACGATTTTGTGGAATTTTCCACAAATTAGTGAAATTTTCTACAACCTTAGGGAAAAGTGATAAAAACGTAGAGAATTTTCCAAAGTGTTGGGGAAAAAATTTTTCACTACAATTTTGTGAAATTTTCCACAAAATTGTGAAAATTTCAACAATCTAATAAGGAAATTTTTATAAAATATTAGGGAATTTTTCACATAATAGTAAGAAAATGTATTTTCATGAAAGCTGTGTGGAATTTTCACAAAATTAATGAAAATTTCCACAAAGTAGATGAAATTTTTGTAAATTTTATGAAATTTTACACAATATAAAAAGGAAAATAAATTTTATTACGATTTTGAGAAATTATTCTATAATAAGATAATTTTGACTAAATTGCATGTACAAAATTTATAACAGTTTTTCTAATTGTATGTTTTAAAGACTAAAAAACCCAACTAATGTTAGTTTTATCTTGGGATGGATATTTTAATATTACTGTAATGTTGCTAACATTACATGTAACATTACTTAAACATTGTCTAATTTAGATTAAAAAAAACAGTTTCATAACTATAGAAAAAATACTTAGAAGAAATGAAATTAATTCAACTTTACAATTATTGTAATAAATAAATTATTTAAATTTTTTGTTCTATTTATAATGGAAATTATTTCTTAAAAATACAATTAGTTCTTTGGTAAACAATTTCTTACTGAAACATGTTTACCAAACAATTATAAACTTTTTTTCTACTTACAAAAAGAATTGCCATAATTAGTTAAGTTTAGTAAAAGATGTATACCATGGGCCATAACATTTTTTTATCTTAGGCAAAAGTATAAAATTTTGTGAAGAATTTTCTCGTTTTGAAAAGTTTGGCACATCTGGTTTGTCTTAGGATGACCAACATCAATGGTTTCTCGTTGCAAGAGGACGTATTTTATGAGTTTCTCAGGACCCTTTTTTATAAATTTAGATGGGTAGAAAGATTGGGAATTTTTTTTCTATTGAAATATAAGGAGGAAATGTACGGAAATTTTAGTCATTTTCTACGAAATTTTCTTGAAAAAGTCTTTTAAAATGGTTTTACACGTCAGTTGCTCTTCAGCTTTCGTGAGAGTAAAACCACGAGTGAAAAAAATTAAGTTATTAAATATAATAGTGATGGTTCTATATATAGTGAAGTGAACAATTTGCAAATATATAATATTCTGGAACGACATTGAAGGATTATAAAAAAGGTAAATAAAATTTTGATTTAATATAATATATATAATGGGTTACATTTTCTCAAGTGGACCATACATTTTTAAAAGTTGATATTTACCAATGTAAATGTACAAAAAGATATCTTTAACAAAAATTGACGAAACCTCATGATTCTTTTTGCAAATTAATTATGAAATTCCAAATTTTATAAATATAATTTTTACTCAATCGAAATTTTTTATTTGTTATTAAAAAGAATTGATTAATATAAAAAAATGAAAAGTTAAACGTTATAATTTTTAACCTAAAAAGAAATCCTATGATAAAATTTTTAAATATTTTTATGTTAATTGTTAAATATAAAATGTTTATTTTTGCAGTATGTTGTTGGACATCAATCCTCCTGAAGGAAATGAAAGGAAAAAGTTCAGTGGCAATACTTTCAATTAATATAATTCTAAATTTTATTTGCATTTGATATAATTTAGAAAATATTTTTGTTCACTTACAATAAGATAATAAACAATATTTTAAAAATATGTTCAAGATTTTTTCAACCTTATTAACCAATCTTCCTAATTCTGGAAAATATATGGAACTTTCAAAAAGAAAATTAACAAGTTTGAAAGAAAAAATTCCCTAATATATTGTAAGAAAAATTCTTTAAAATTTTACAGTAAAAATATCTCACTGTTTTAAGGGGAAAATTCATCAAATTTTTTAAGGGAAAATTCCTTAGACTTAAAAGGGAAAATTCTACAAGATTTTAAAAGGAAATTTCCTTAAGATTTAATGGAACATTCCTCAAGATTTCAAAGGCAAATTTCCTCTAGCTTTTAGGGAAAATTCCACAATTTTAAAGAAAAATTCCCTAAGGTTTCAGGGGAAAATTACACAAAATTTAAGGAAAAATTCCACAAAAATTAAGGGAAAATTCCCCAAGGTTTTAAGGGAAAAATTCCTCAAGATTGAAGGGAAAATTCACCAAGGTTTCAAGGGAAAAATTCCACAAAATTTAAAGGGGAAATTCCCCAAGGTTTTAAGGGGAAAATTCCTCGAGATTTCTTGGGGAAAATTCCCCAAGTTTTCGTAGTGAATATTTACCTTTTTTGGTTAAAATTGCGTCACCAATATTTTGGGGAATTTTCCCCAAAAATTTTTTACAGTGTAGTTATACATGTCATGTCACGCATGCGCAGTAGTGTGTTAGACATGCGCAGTAGTGTTCTATGAATATTAGATATCGGTTAAACATATATTTTTCTCTTTCCTTATAGAAAAATATTAAATACGTATTTTTTTATTTTTCCATAATTGCCAAAATTTTCGAAATATCAATTTTCGAAATTTTGGATTTTTAAAAGCAGACTTATTTTAAATAGCTTATAACTTTGAAAGTATTGAGTTTCGAAAAAAGTTGTCTAAGAAAGAGAGTTTTGGTTTATCTTCAACTTTTAAAAGATTAAAAAAAATATTTCTTAAAATTTTTTAGAAAAAAAAATAATTTTTTTATAAACAAATTAATTTATTTTTAATTTGGGCGCGAATAATTTTTATCTTTTTCTTATTTATGTATACCTGTCAATATACAGAAGATTTTTTAAAAAGATCCAAAATGAGCCGACTCGTAGTTTTCGTTCTATAAATTTTTTTTTGAACGAAAACTATGAATTAGTAAACCTAATAGCTTATAATTTTTAAAATTTTGAGTTTAGAAAAAAGTTGTCAAAGAAAAAAAGTTTTGGTTTTTCTTCAACTTTTAAAAGATTTTTAAAAAAATATTTTTTAAATTTTTTTAGAAAAAAAATGATTTTTTTATAAACAAATTAGATAAAAAAAATTTATAATTTTAAAAATTGGATTCCAAATTTTTGACCCGCGACCCCAAAAATCCCCGAGTAACAAGTTTCAAGCAAATTTAACGTGTTTTTGAAAAATTGTCGGCGATGTTGGATCCGATATTTTGAATTTTAAAAATTGGACTTCAGATTCGTAATCAGCGACCCCAAAAAACCCCGAGTAACAAGTTTCAAGTAAATTTAATGAGTTTGAAAAAAAATTGTCCACCATATTGGATCCGCCATTTTGAATTTTGAAAATTCGACTCCAGATTCGTGATCAGCGACCCCTAAAACCCCCGAGTAACAAATTTCAAGCCGATTTAAGGATTAAGGGGGTTTTAGGGGGTTAAGTGAGGGAAGTATTTGTTTTTAGATGACTTTTTTAGATTCAGCGACCTAAAAACATAGGAATAGACATTCTACTCGACTTTTTCTTATATTTGAAATTGCAACCCCGGTGACTGGGTGGTAGCGGGAAAATGGGAAATCACAAAAATTTTTCATGATCATATTCAGTTTCAACGACCCCAAAAACATAGGGTAGGGGGTTGTGTCCTTTGGGTCACGACTTTTTTTCTTTTGTGTGCCTGTGTAATTGGTAGAATTAAAAAAATGTATTAAAATCATTTGATAAAAAATGTAACTAAAAAAATTAAAGTATTGTATATCTAATATTGTAAACAACAATAAGTAGAGGAACAAATTTTTTAAAATTAGTTCCTCTTTTTTTTTAATTCTACCAATTACACAGACACACAAAAAAAAGTTGTCTGTT
Organism: Leptopilina myrica (nomen nudum); assembly: GCA_032872475.1. NCBI lineage: Eukaryota > Metazoa > Arthropoda > Insecta > Hymenoptera > Figitidae > Leptopilina > Leptopilina myrica (nomen nudum). The sequence continues at coordinate 52,192,790 of CM065458.1, forward strand.
TTTCTAACCAGACATACATATCTTATAGTATTTTTGCCCGCTGAAAACGAATCTAAAGTCAGATTTGCTCCATCACCCTCTGTTTTTTTTAATCGAGAAAACTACCTTTAACTTCAAATTTTAAAGTAAAAAAAATTGAATAACAGGTTTCTCTTTATAACAAAACAATAAATTTATCTATTTCTGCTACAACAACTTAGAAACAATGTCAATATTGCTTAAACACCCTTTGTTTTTTATTAAATCGAAAAAACTACCCCTAAAATGTAACAATTAAATATTATAATATATTAAAAGTAAAAAACCCACATTGGATTTCAAAACAACAAAATAAATTTATGTACTTCTCTTTCAACATTTTAAAAGCAATATCCAAATTACTTTATCATCCACTGTGTTTTTATATTGAAAAAACTACCCCTAATATGTAAAAATTCAAAAAGTATAATTAAAAAAATTATTTTTTGATAAACCTACCCTTAAATTTACAAAATAAAAATTAAAGTTAAAAATATAAAAAACCACATTGTTTTTCAAAATAGAACAATAAATTTATGTACTTCTCTTTCAACAACTCAAAAGCATTAGCAAAATTGTTCCGTCACACTTTGTTTTTTTCAAATTGAAAAACCAACCCATGAATATAAAAAATAAAAGTTTATAGTAAAAAAATGAAAAAATACATTGTTTTTCAAGCAGAACAAGAAATTTATTTATTCCTTTTTTAACAACTTAAAAGCATTAGCAAAATTGCGCCATCACTCTTTGTTTTTTCAAATTGAAATAACTACCCCTACACGGAAAAAATAAATTTAGCAGATTTTACAAAACTGATACGGAGTAGGGGATACAGCTCTTTACGAAACTGAGTTTTGTAAAGTAAACTCTAAAAATATTTAGTATAAACTATGAAATTTCTGTACTTTATCCTAAAATATTCTTTACATTTTAAAAAACTGAGGTTTGTAAACAGCTGTATCCGCTACTCCACAACAATTTTGTAAAATCTGTTAAATTTATTTTTTCCGTGTAATATGTAAAAATCAAAATATATAATAATAAAAAATGGAAAACTACAACAAATTGGTTTAAATTATGATGTTAAATTTAAATTTAACAAAAACAAATTATGATGTTTTAATTCTCAATATAATTTAAACCAATTTGATGTGTTTTTTATTTTGTTTATTATACATTTTGATTTTTACATATTACGGGTAGTTGTTTCAATTTGAAAAAAACAAAGTGTGACGAAGCAATTTTGCTAATGCTTTTGAGTTATTGAAAGAGAAGTACATAAATTTATTGTTCTATTTTGAAAAACAATGTGGCTTTTATATTTTTAACTTTAATTTTTATTTTGTAAATTTAAGGGTAGGTTTATCAAAAAATAATAAACAGAGTAGGATGGAGTAATTTTGACATTGTTTTTAAGTTGTTAAAAGAGAAGTACATAAATTTATTGTTCTATTTTGAAAAACAATGTGGTTTTTAATTTTTTTAATTGTACTTTTTGAATTTTTACATATTAGGGGTAGTTTTTTTAATATAAAAACACAGTGGATGATAAAGTAATTTGGATATTGCTTTTGAAATGTTGAAAGAGAAGTACATAAATTTATTTTGTTGTTTTGAAATCCAATGTGGGTTTTTTACTTTTAATATATTGTAATTTTTAATTTTTACATTTTAGGGGTAGTTTTTTCGATTTAATAAAAAACAAATGGTGTTTAAGCAATGTTGACATTGTTTCTAAGTTGTTGTAGCAGAAGTAGATGAATTTATTGTCTTGTTATAAAGAGAAATCTGTTATTCAATTTTTTTACACGGAGAAAATGTGTTCCTTATATTTTACCGAATTCTTCAGTAAAGTTGGGATATAGTGGCATAACAGTAATTTTTAATTATTTTTAAATTATTTTTTCAGGAATAAAATTCAAAATTTAATGTCATATCTTTATTCCTTATAAACTAGTACTGTAAAAGTTAAAACAAAATTGAAACTGAACGTTTAATGAAAATTAAATAAAATTTTAACGTTTCTTTTGAATACCTCCTTGATGGTCACTAACGTTTCAGGAACAGTTCGGTAAAACTTTCTTGACTTGACTCGAGTATTAGTTTTCAGGAATAGTTCGGTAAAACTTCCTTGACTTGCTTGAATTGTTAGTTTTCAGGATTGAAATACTTTTTTAAATGCCCCGTAGTAAAAAAAATTGGATGTGACCAGAGTAAATTACGTAGCTATAGTAATTTACATAATTACAGTAAGTTACGTATGTTACGTAACCAGAGTAAATAACGTAACTATAGTAATTTACGTCAAGGATACAACTTACGTAAGTTACGTAACTGCAATAACTTACGTAAAGGGTACAACTTACGTAAGTTACGTTACTACAATAACTTACGTAAAGAATCGAACTGACGTCAGTTACGTAACTAGAATAACTTACGTAATTTATCAATTTGACGTAACTGACGTAAATAATCAAGCTAATGCAACTGACGTAATTAATATAACTTACGTAAAAATTAAACGGACGTAACTGATGTAAGTTGGATCCTTTACGTAAGTTATATAAGTAAAATAACCTACACAAATTACGTAAACAATCAAGTTTACGTAACTTAGGTAAGTAATCAATTTTACGTAACTTACGTAAGTCAGGAAAAACAATTTTTTGTGTTTGACACTAAATAATTATGTTCTTTAATCTTTTGTTTCGAGTTGTCACGAAACTAAATACACTTTATTAGTTTAGTTTCGTGTCGACTTGAAACTAAAGTCACTTTGTCTCGAAACTAAACTTTCGAGACGGTCCCTGATTTATAGTATCAAAAACACTAAAATTTATTATTTTAATCTTTTTTGATAAAAATTTAGGAATAAAAAGAATGTTAATAAACTATTGTTTTATTACACAAAACTATTTGAAACTATTTCATAAATTGACCTTAAATATAGTTAGAAATGATTGAGTAACATGGATTTAATATAGATGATTCTTTTATTTCATACAACTATTGTTTATTAATTTGAATCTTTCTCACAAGCGGTGAATTAAAATTCAGATTCATAAATAAGGACAGTTGAAACTTTCTGAAGCAATAATGTAAAGCGTGCGATGTATGTATTAATGTATGCGTTTAGAATGTACTGTAGGCAGGTGTAATGAATAAATATTTGTTCGTGAATAATTGTCGGGGGTTTAGGTAGTGATTAAAGTAGGTAAAATGAGATTTACGGCAGTATTACTGTAGAACTACTGAAGACATTATTTTTTATTTTTTATTCTTCAAGTTTTACCGAACTATTCAGTAATTGAATTAATATCAATTTTACCGAACATTGTACCTTACATTTTATTGAACTTTCAATATAAATAAGTGATATTTGCGTTAAAATACACCAGTATGCAAAATTTTAGCCCTCCACGTTGAATAGTTTAGAAGTTAAGGAGGGATGGTCAATTTTTGTGCATTTTTAGCCAAAAATCTTGTTATTTCATTGACAACTCTATGGCCATCACCTCCAATCACATTCTCTATATTCTCCTGTAATCTACATGTGAAAATACGTATATGTACTAAATTTGAGCTCTCTAGGTCAAATAGTTTAGCTGCTAGGGGGGGACACGATTTGGCTACGGACACAAGTCTTACTAATAGGGTTCCGTCTGTACACCGTAGGTGTACGGAACCCCAAAAATTGATCAAATCTGATTGAAATTTGTTCCTCAAGGGTTTTTGGGTGGATAATTACGAATCTGAAGTCCATTCAAAAAATCTAAATTAGCGGATGTAAAATAGCGTACTCGTTTCTTAAAATTTACACAAATTTGCTTGGCACAAAAAGTTCAGAATTTGGTCCCCGGTCAAATTGGTTTTTGATTTAAGTTTGAGTTAAAGTAATTTGAAACAAAATATAGCCAATAAGTATTAACAAATTTGACCAGAAACTAATTTATGTACTTTTTGTGCGTCGTCTTTGTTAGTCCGCAATATTGAATTTTTGAAATTTGATTTCATATTCGTAATCAGCGACCCAAAAACAAATTTGAGTAATAAATTTCAAGCAGATTTGAACAAATTTACATGAACATTTGGTTCCTCTTTACGATAAGCAAAAAATTTGCTTTAAAGTGAATTTTTTCATTTTATTTAATTCTATTAATGCTAATAAAATATACTCTTTTTATACATCAATCGATTCGTCTTGATGAAATGAGGATTTTTTGTTTGTTTTTGAGTCAAGAGTAATATTTTATTATAAGGCAACATGATTTTTAAGAAGGAAATAAATCTCTAATAAAAGTGCGAATTTTTGGTTTTAATTATGTTCAATTCTATAAATTCAAATACAATATATACTTTATATATACCAATCGATCCGTTTTAATGCAACGCATAAGATTATTGAAAAAAATGCGCATGCTTGGTGAAAGAAACTTTTAATTGATTAAAGCTTAAAACTTTGTTATGAACTACATAAAACGATTCTACAGAAAGCGCTATACGGAAATTCCGTACGGAAATTTTGCAATAATTTCACATTGTATATTTTTGTAGAATTTTCGATAACTTTTAAAAAACTGTTACTAGTTTCGATTGGAGTTGTTACCAGTTTAACAGTTTTCTATCATCTAAGGATTTTTTTTGTGTAAAATTGATTAAAAAATTGAAAATTAAGAATATGATAATAATAATTATTATTATTATTTCCTTATTATTGTATTTTTTAATTTTTAATTTTTTTTTATCAATTTTACACGAAAAAAAATCCTTAGATGATAGAAAACTGTTAAACTGGTAACAACTCCAATTGGCGTTGGTAACAGTTTTTTAAAAGTTATCAAAAATTCTACAAAAATATACAATGTGGAATTATTGCAAAATTTCCGTGTGGAAATTTTTACGGAATTTCCGTAGAGAAATTACAATTCAAGCCTTGATTATGAATCAAGTTGAATTATAACTCATGTTTTGTTGATGGTTTTTTACTGTGTGTAACGTCTCATCTATGTATTTCTCAGTTAAGTTTGTATTATAGCTATATAAGTTACATTATGGCATGTACGCATGTAATATTACGTTGGAAAACTTCAGTTACGCGTAACTTTACAACCTTATGGTCATAAACAAGACTTGTGCCATAATCAAGCCTTTAGTTATAAGTTCTAATAGAGCTTGAACAATAATTAAACCTTGAGAAATAACCATACCTTGAGCCTTTGCTCAACCCTTAGAACGTAACTAAGCATTGATCCACAACAAAGACTTGAGTCCTAATATAGGCAGAAACTATTATCAATCCTTGAACCATGACTAAGCCTTGAGCAAGCTTTGCTATTTTTAATTTAATATTAATTAACTTTTTAGAAAAAGACATTGATAAATAGTTATTGTTTTCTGCAGTCTTCAAGAACCGAAAATAATAACGTAATTATAGTCAAAGAAGTCGACAAAAAAAGTTTTAATCCTAAAATCCGTCAATGCCTTGTATAAATGCGCAGGTCCACAAAAAAATTTATGAAAGGTTCCTTTGACCAAACATAGAGTATTATATGTGTTTTGGGCCGCTTAAAACGAATGAGAAGTCGGTTTTTCTCCATCACGTCAGGAATTTTTCCTAACCTTAAAATACATGTCGGATTTTGCGTGACAGAACAAATTTTAAAATATAAACGGATTTAGCTTAATTTTAGGATAGAGTTTTTGAAGGTTCCAGATTACAAAATTGAAGACAACTTTGCAAAATACAAAATGTCATTCAAAATTTTCAAAAAATTCTTCAATTTTTATAAAAAAATTTATCGAGGGATTTTCGAGGTCACTGATTGAAAAATTAAAGGCAAATTTTCAAAATACAAAATGACGATCAGAAACAAATTCTTGAGTTATCATGAAAGTTGGTATCAAGGGGTTTTTGGGGTTGCTGATAACTTATATAAAGTTAGATTTTTAAAATACAAAATAGTTAATCCAGTATGGCTGTCAGATGAGTCCGTCAGACATATTGTACTAACAAAATACATGTAATACACCATGTTTGGTCAAAGGAACCTTTCATCGATTTTTTGTGTACCTCTGATATTATTTATAAAAAATTTATTAAAATAAATAGTGTAAATTAAAGTGAATCTAGACGAAGTTCCTGTTTTTACAAATTACGTACAAAGTGTCATTGTTTGTAGAAAATTTAATTTTTTACTAATTTAAATTAATTAATTCAAAAAAAAGTTCTGTTCTGGGGTCCCACTACGTAAACTTTATGTTTTTTGGGTCGCTGAATCCGAATCCGAGGTCCGTTTAACCCCATCAAATCAGAATTTTCACATAACCTCAAAAAAACCAATATGGCGGACACGTTTTTGAAAAATTCATTGGATTCGCTTGAAATTAGTGACTCGGGGGTTTTTGGGGTCGCTGATTACGAATTTGAAGTCAGATTTCAAAAATTTAAAATGGCGGATCCAATAAATATGTTCCTTTAAGGAATTAAGAACTTGGGCTATCCGGCTAAGTCCTGGATAATGGCTTTGATGTCATCCTGGCGGAGACACGAAGAAAACGTGATACGATGCAGGGACTCGTAACCCCACTATCGGCGGTTGAGGGTGAGAAAGCAGGCTCTCAGGCGTCGTCATCCAACAACTGCAGCTCTTCATTGGTGGAAAACTTGATTAATGTAGAGTACTATGCGACAAGAAGAAGTAACAATCCATCTCACAATTGTCATAGCAATCGTGATATGTTTTGTTACATTTGCTCTAAGTACGAAAATAGTTCACTGCGGAAGAAAATAGATGATCACATCAAAGTCACATACAAGGGAATTTTCGACTTGAATATTGGTGAACATCCATGGGTTCCCAATATAATTTGCATTTCTTGTCGAATAATGTTGAATCATCGGAAAAAGCCAAAAAAGAAACCAAAATTTCTTGTCCAACAGAATGGAAGGAACCTCTTAGTGAGAAAGATTGCTTTTTTTGTTCTAATAAGGTAAGTTAAAATTTTACTATTAAGAATAAACACACGATAGAGTACAAAACAGTGACATCAGTAAAGGCTCCAATTTTATTCATCAAATATAATAAAGAAACTGATTTCATGGGCATTAATGCAGTTAGAAATGGGAGCGTTCACAAATGATGTCACGCAGTTTTTTGAGATTTTAGACCCCCTAACCCCTGTCACGCTCTGTCACGCAATATTAAACCCATACCCCCCAAAAAAACGTCACGTTTTAAGACCCGCCCTCTATTTTGTTATTTAATTATTTGGTATTAAGGATAATGAAAAAATTTAATTTCTTGTGCGATTTAAACGTACAAATCATTTAAACGTTTTTATTTTTAAGTTTGCAGTCTCTTATTTGTAATTTGTAATATTTTGTTATAATGAGTTATTACACTATTCTACACTGAGAGACCTTTGGTTCAGCAGCAGACTGTCACGCGCCCAAAATTGTATCGCAGCGCACTAAAACCATAGTGGAGCTGCTCTCTCATACGCTGTAGTATATACAGTGTAGTATCGACAAAATTGGACTAAATACAACACATTTTCTAAATCACAATCATTACATTGGTGTATAACTAGTATTCTTTGATATAAAAACTTATTACTTATCAATAGACTATTAAAACATGTGAGAAAACAAAAAATACAATATCCTCGATTTATAATAGACATACTGTTGTAAATTTGTTTCTTAATACATTGGGTTAAATTCTTTTAACTTTTACATAGTACAACTTCATAATAAGTTATAAATATTCTTCTAAAAATTTGTATAGTACTTTTAGTTCAATATTATAGATTGCTTATCTTATCATTAATTTTTTGAATTAGCCATTAATAACTATTTTTGATATGCATTTATCACCATTTTTCGATTTTGTTTTTGAAAATAGACTAATCATCTTCTGTAGTCATAGGATTGACAGTCCAACTTTTTACAGAATTTATAACTGGAATATTTTCTCCAGTTAGAACTTTGAAATCGATATCGCATTCTACATCAGTCTCTTCCAACTATTCAGCACCTTCATCTCCGTCTTCCTAAAGAAATAACATATTTTTATTTATTTTGATGTTTTGTTAATTAAAGTATTTTTTTTGTATTACCTTAATTAGGCATGATTAAAAATATTAATTGTTTATTTTATATTTGTTGTTATAATAATATTTAGATCAGATGATAAGAATTAATTTTTTCAGAGATTTGGTATGAATAAAAGAATATTATTTAAATTTAAACTTACCCTATTTTTTATTATACATAAGAGCTCCTTAGCTCGACGCGCAACAACTTGTTCCGGTCTAACTTTCATTATGTTAGTACTAACTTTTTATGCACTGCTTTTGAATGATTTGAAGCAGATTTATTTGAAGCATGATGTAAGCCACAAATTTTGCAGCATCTTGTAGAAATGCGAGATTGAAGTGATGGACAGTACATGTCATATGGTCGTTGAAGAGGATTTTTAAAATCAAATTGTTTATCTAATGCTAGACGCATTAATAGCGGAGAGAACTTCAATGAAAAATTGTAGTCAGGAGCAGGAACTTTTAATACTGATCTCTGAACAATTGGATACAGCAATAATTCCATTAGAAATCTATTAGATAAAATAGTCCACCAACTGCTTCTCCTTTTTCCCCAACATTGAATATCATCACATTTAACTATTTGAAGGATGTACTATGCTTCTCTGACGTGTATTCTGTACCAGTCCATTTTAGGCATTATTGCAGGATTCAAAGCTTCCGGTTCGACATATTTTGCTACAACAGGATGATCGTCAATAATCATAGATGACCAAATTCCGCATTTCTAAATCTGAATCTACAGTAATATGATTTACGTCGAGATGAGAGCCGAACTGATCGAATGGCAAAACAATCCCTGAAAGTTCTTTACTCAAAGGGGCCTCGCACCTGGTTCATATAATGTCATTCACGAATCCCTTGTAGATCCATCAAATGTCCTGCCTCCTCCTCTTCATATAAAACTAGGTGTCATGAAGCAGTTTGCCAAAGCTCTTGATAATACAGGTAAATGTTTCAACTATTTACAGAAGATTTTCCCTAAACTTTCCGATGCTAAAATTGAAAAGGGGATATATGATGGTCCACGAATTCGGAAACTCTTCAGGGATAATAACATCATCGAAACAATGAATAATAGGGAGAAAGCAGCCTGGAAGAGTTTTCTATCAGTTGCCCAAAACTTCCTTGGAAACAGAAAAAGTCCCCAGTACAGAAAACTAGTTATCAAGATGATCACGGACTATAAAAAACTAGGATGCTTGATGAACTTGAAGCTGCATTTTCTGCACTCGCATTTTGATCAATTCCCGGACAACCTAGGACATATCAGTGAAGAACAGGGGGAGCGTTTTCACCAAGATATTAAAGTTATTGAAACTCGTTACCAGGGACGTTGGGATGCTAATATGCTTGCAGATTTTTGCTGGATGTTAAAAAAACGCTTGGACAAGGTACCAAACGAAAAAGAAATCCTATATATAGATCATTCGAAGAAAAAAGAACTCGATACAGCTCAAAGAAGGAGAACAACTAAAATAATATATATGTTTCTCAATAGCAATACCAATCAGCCCTTTTAGGAGCTACATTAGGGTGACCGTTATTTTACAAAAGTTGGAATTTCTTAGGTCGCCGGGCAGAATATGCTTATGAATGTGAAAAATGTGCTATGCACAAGAAAAGCCTAATCGATCAATATTAATCCGTGCCACCTAAGGGTTAAAGTTTAAATGGGGTTTAACATAGGATTAGTGCACTTTTATACATTTTGTATGAGAACTTTTTTTAATTAATCTTTTGCCTTAGCGACATTCATATTTATGGTTTTTGATGTGCTGGACACGAATCCGATGTCCAAAATAAGGTTTGACAGCTTCCAGCTGTCAAAAAAGCTGTCAATCTTTTTAAAATGACAGTTTTTGTGTCAATTTAGACAGTTTCTGTGTTTAATTTAGTAAATCAGACCAAATTTTGCTCATATAAAAATATTTTAAAAACAACAAGGTCAAACTAAATAGTAATATGTAATATTGACAGTTGATAGTTGTCAATTAAACTGTCAAACTTTTAAAAACGAGAGTTTTTGACTGTTTTTACATTTAATATTAGTAAATAATGTTAAAAATTAATAAGTTTGAGTGTAACAGCCATACAGTATTGCTGTTTCAGCTATACGCAGTGTAAAACAACCATATGTTACAGACAGCAATATGCATGTAAAGAACAGCAATACTGTATTTCAAGATGATTGCTCTGATATATAACAAAAGTTGCTTCGCTCAAAATATTAATTGTTCGAAATATTTTAAATATTACTGGGTACTTAAGACTCCGTCAGAAAATATGCGATTTGCATGGGGTCCTTGGATTAAGCTGTAATTAAGTGAAATTGTAGTATTGGATACTAGAAACTAGTGTGCCAAATTTTTTTTGAAAATTTTGAAATTTGTTGAAGTTACGCCATTTTGAATTTTTTTGTTATAATTTTTTTAAATCTTAATATTTCCGAAAGTTTTTTATGAAATTTAATAAAATTTGGAACGCTTATACTTGAAATCATGTTTCTTCTAACTATCACATAACAAAAAAAAATTTTTTTTGCCCAAAAAAAGTAAATAAAAATTTTTTGAAACTGTTTTGCCCGTGCAGGATCGATTTTTGAGTTTCCTTGTCAATTAATAAAATATTCCTTATAATTTCACCTTTCATTCAAAAAAGAGAAATCGATGGAGACTCGAACAATTACAGTTCATAATTGTCTAGAGCCTACAAATTTTATCCGATTTTGATGTTCTTGGTCTTGAATAAAAGGAAATAAATTTACTAAGAGTTTTCCCGAAACCGTTGTTTCAATCATTAATTGTTTATATATATTTTTGTTACTCAAAGTAAACAATTTACAAGAATTTTGAAAAAAAAATCGTGTTTATTGTTTATTTTACAATTCCTCATGATCGAAATCAATTTAAGGCCATGAGGGAGAGATTGCATGAAAAAAATATTTTCCCGCCTCTCGTCTCAGTTCTAAGTAGTTAGAGATATCTCGTTCTGATTTATTAGGATAATTAGGGGAACTCGTGCTGATTTTGAATATTCTCGAAATTTGCAAGTAATTTTTGAAATAAATATTGAAAAACGCAATTATAAAAGTTGCTTTTTTGGCGAAAGTGGGGGACAATATGGCGGCGAGCACACAGACAAGTGGATCTATGTGTCAAGGAGGTGGCGCCAATTCTCAATAGCGACTGCGACTTGAACTACGAAAATGTCGCAATCTCAAACTACTCCACATTTTAATCGTTAATAAAATAATTTCCTTGCAAAATTATTGTAAAATCGGAGACGAGCGCGCCTCGGAGAGCCTTCCAAATATGAAGCCGAAATATTGTATCCTCTCAAAATGAGAGCGCGATATCAAACCGTTAAAAAACCAGTTATCGGTATATAGCTGGGAATATTGTCGCAATATTGTTACAACTTTTTATGGTATTTGCTTACATGTTATCAAAATGAGGCTAAAAATAGAGGCAGATTCCACAACCAGATTCATCTTCCATGTTTTGAATATATTTAAACAATTTCAATTAAATTCTTATCATATTGGTTTAAAAAAATTATTACACTATTAGTTTGATCCAAAAATTGAATACATTTCGATTTGGATTAATTATACTTGAGTCACACGTGAGCAATTTTACTCCAAGTGATCATAAGAATTTTTGATGATTTTAGCAATATTAAAAATACTTTATGAACGAATATCTTCCTTTATATGCATGGAATAATAATGTATAAAAGTTTGTTTCAAATTACTCTACAGGTAACAATTCTTTACCAAAACGCTTTTTCTTTTTGTGAAATCTTCGTTATTAAATTATCTATCGATATATCGAGCCCTATTTTTAAATTCTTTTATTTAACATTTTTTAAATAACAATAAGTTTAAAAAAATCGTAAAATATGTTTTTGGCATATTTATTAATTAGGAAAATTAATCAAAAAACCTGTTAAAAATTTAAAAATAATCAATTTAACATTGTTTGAACAATTAATCAATGTTATCTAAAAAACAATTCTCAAATTATTAAATTTTTTATATGTAATAGTTGTACTTGTGTTAAAAAATTATTTATTAAAACATTTTTATGCAATTAAATGATGTTATTTTTTTCATAAACTGTACTGAGGGTTAAAAATTTATATTTTTTCTAAATTATGCAATTTTTTATAAATCAATCATCTATTGATAACAAAAAAGGATTAATTCATATTTCGTAGCTAAATATAAATCAATTTTGCTATATTAGTTATTTATTTCTCTGCAGCAAAAATAATTAAAAAGAAATTCAAAATACGGTGGCAGATTCCGCGATCAGACACTACGATATCCAAACTACGATATTCAAAATTTGTTATTATTTTTGAGTAACAGTTAATGTGGACAGAGATGTTTTATGGGTATATAGCTCGGGAATATTGTCGCAATTTTGTTACCACCTTTTACGGTATTTGCTTACATGTTATCAGATTCCATGACCATGATCTTCTGCTATTTATCTTCTTAAAACTCGGGCATTTATAATCTTGTTTAAATTCTTTTAGTATTATTGTAAAATCAAATTATTTTACTACAAATTCGATTCTGAAATTTAATTAATGATGTATCTGTAAATTTAGAAATTGTCTTTTTGCTGAATTGCATATGAGACGTTATTTTCCAAACGTCCCAGCCCAAATTTGAAAGTCTTGGGATTGGCTTGGTATTGTGGGAAATTGTTGTCCTATATGAAAGTAATAAATTTGTAAAATATCAGCCCTTTAAAAAATTGTAGAAAGTAGTGGGGGTTAAACTTTTGATATTTTAAGTAACACTGCCATTTTCAAAACCATATAACTTTCATAAAACTTTATCGATTTTAATGTATCTGTAATAAATTTAAACCATTTTTCATCTACTTTCTAACAATTTTACAAAAACATTTTAAAAAATTTAAACCTCATTTTTAACAAACATAAAGTGCATTTTCTAATTTTGACTTTAATGGGTATTAAATTTTTTTTTTAATTTTTATTGGAAAGCTGACATTTTTTCGGAAAAAATCTTTTAAGTTTGAACAGTAATAACAAGTAATAACAAGGAACAATAATTGTTATCGATTAAAATAATTAATTTTGAAAAAAATATTGATGTTTCGTAAGTTCTTATTAAATATTTAAATGTTCCATTGGTTTTAAATATTTCCGCGTATATTAGTTTCTCAAGTTCTCCCTAGATGGTTCTGGCTTTTTCTGAAACTCGAAAGTGACATTGATCTCTGTAGGTATAAGAGGCAGACTGTATTCATAATTTTTTTCGCAAAATATATTTTGCGAATGTTCTTCTTCAAGGCAAAATAAGTCTCTGAAAAAATAATTTTTTATTCACGGGGTCCAGAGGCAGAGCCCTGGCCAGGTGGTTGAGGGGCGGAGCTCCCCGACTGCAAAAAAACCGACTCAAAAGATTAATTTTAATTGACAATTTAAAGGTAAACAATTCATTACAGTATTAATGTTAAAAATATCATAGGCTCCAAATATTAATTATTTTGACAGTTGATAAAAAAGTGAGGTTATGTTGAGGAAATGTTTTGACAATGATAGCGAAATCATTTTGCTATGTATATATATATAGCAAATGAGTTTATCGCGACGCGTTTTTGCAGGAGTTCCTCGCAAGCGGTGTTACCGTGCGCATCGTGTGTTACATTCGTAATGAAAGTTTACGCTATTTGTGCGAACAATTTAGTTTTTTTAAAGGGTTTAAATGCAAATAATGATATATCGAACCTCACCGCGAGAAAACTTTGCAACAATGATTCCCATATTATAAATCCGCCTCAAACTCGTGACTTTGACACATCTCATAGAATACAGTCAGCGACTCAACAATGAGATGCTAAATCGGCTGATTTTAAAAAAGGACCTTGGTCCTATGTCTGTAGGTCGAATTCTTCACCTGATATTTCCTAAAAAAATCGTCGAAATAAATCAAAGTGGGCGGGGTAAAATTAGAGTTACCGTAAAATCAGGCCAAGTGGCGAACCAACTGCTCGGTCACTTCAGTCGTCAACTCACGGTCTGATAGGCATTATCCCTACAAGTTTCTTTTCTTGTCAGAGAGTTATGAAATATGTCGACACGGATATAACAGTTGAGGAAATTATTTCAGGCGCGGCGTTTTAATTGCAAAGTTTGCGACGAAAAAACCAAAGAATTTATATCGTTCCGTCCAAAACCGTCCTACTGACCTTTCAGGGTACGGTTTTCCCTCAAAGAGTAGCGGTCTACAAAGGTTCAGGCCCTATTCGTCCTTACTTTTTAAATCCTCGTATATGTACGAAATTCTTTAGATTTGGCCACATCGCCAAACACTGTCGATCTAAACCACGATGCAAATGCTGCGGAGAAAACATCACACATGTCACATCCGACCCTTGTCCAAACCCTTCAAATAGTCCAAAATGTGGAAACTGCTCTGGTCCTCATCTAGCGACGTCTAAGGATTGTCCGGAATTTACCTTTCAAAAGGAAATCCGTACTTACGCAACAATACACAGGCTCTCTTTCATTGAAGCAAAAGCTATTCTCCGACCTAGTAACACAGGTGCAACCCCGAACTCTTTCAATTTCTCAAATTGTCCACAGCTCGGAGAAATCCTAGCTTCTTCTTCGACAAACCAAACCTCTTCTCAACTTTTCTCAGACATCACAGACCTCTTATCTCAAAAACAGAGAAATCTCACCATTAAGCCTAACAACCAAAAAATTGGTACATCATAAACACGGAAAAGAACCAAATCCTTCTACGCAACACAATGGAACAATGACAGAGACAGTAGTAACCTTCTTAATGGTTTTGCACTCTCTGCTTCTTACTCCTTGTCCAATCTTTTAATAATTTTCACAACTGATCAAACATCCAACCTTGAATCCTTCTCTTCAACCCTAATCTCCATGATCAAAGTTCGTGTCAAACAGCTCATTAAAAAAATTGGATCCTTTTCTCCACTACACTGCGTTCATCCGTAGAGTCAAATTCCGATCTTTTATACACTGATAATCCTACCTCTGATTATAATAATTTTGTAGAACTTGTTGATGTGTCAATTAAAACAGCATGCCCTCAACGGAAAAACGCTCCCACAAATAAGAATGTTACTTCTCCCAGAAAACCTTTTATTCCTGCACCTTGGTGGGACAATAAATGCGATGAAGCCGTTAATAATAGAAAAATAGCTCTTAAAAATTATAAAAAGTTAGCTAATCATTCAAATTTTCAATTTTAAAAAGCGGCAGCCATAGCTAAACGCACGTTTAGTGAGGCTAGACGACAATCTTTCAAAAATTTCTGCGGTTTCCCTTGACAGACATACTCCTTTAACAAAAATATGGACCATAATAAAGTCTTTTAAAAACCGATTTACTCAACCTGCAACAGCTTCATGCTCAGCAGACAGAGAAACAATAGATAAACTTCACTCCCTTGTGGATGATCTCTATCCCCCTACGGTATTTCACGACAACTTTCCTAATAACTTCGATAATAATCCATTTCTTGAATCACCCTTTTCTTTATCAGAACTCTCAATAGTAATTAAATCTTGCAAAACCAAATCCTCCCTAGGTCTTGATAAAATTGATTTTAATATTATTCAACATTTTCTATTTATATTGTCTTAATCTCGACAGAAATTTGATCAGGTTTAGCTCACCGTGTATTTGTTGGTGCTGTCTTTTTAGACATAAAGGACGCTTTCCCCAGTGTAATTCCAAATATTTTAGTAGAAGATCTTAAATGAATTGGCATTCCGGAATCAATATCTCGTTTTATATACAATTCAATAAAATGTAAAAACATATATGTCAAGATTAATGGCATGGTTATTGGTTCAAGAACTAGCACTGTTGGCCTTCCACAAGGTAGCATTCTTAGTCCAATTAATTTTGCAATATACACTAGAAACCTGAACACTATTATTCCCGCAGATTGTGAAATTTACGAGTTTGCTGATGATTTATCAGTTTCATGTCGTTCCCACTAAAAGTGCTTCGAGGTACTTGTTGGGGAGCAGATCCTCAACTTTTACTCCGTATTTTTGATTCACTAATTAGAAGTCTTATTGATTATGGTTCACAAAGCTCAAACTTTAAAACTCATTAAAAATTTTCGCGATTAGAAAAGATTCGTAACCAAGCTCTGCGACTAGCCGTAGGCTACAGACAGAGCACCCCAATTAACGTAATGTTAGCAAAATGTTGTGAACTACCTTTAAGAAGTAGATTCAACTACCTTGCTAAAACATATCTCAATAGAGTTTATTCAAATTCCACTCATCCTCTTTCGACTAAGCTTGCAGAACTCAGGTATTGATGGAAACGAGGAAGAAGACAGGGCGGCGAAGGACGCATCCACCAATCCTCAATAACTAAACATACCTCTGTCTTATTCTGACTTCTTTTGTCTTGCTCGAAAACAGCTATTTGATAGCTGCAACTCATACTTTCTGGATGTAGGGAGAAATAAAGGTGCTAAATACAAAAAATGTTTTTACCAACCCAGAAGAAAACCATGGTTTGCGAACTTCGTGGTTTGCAGACTCTGGATCACTTCTATTTGTCATGCAAGAAGTAATCACTATAACCTCGGTGCTAGCTTCGCTAGAAAAAATTATATTCAGCCTGGCGATTGCCCACACTGTCCCAATATTGATGAAGATTTCGATCACATTCTTTGGTCTTGTCCCAGACTTGATTCAATTCGTCCAGACTTAATTAGAGCCCTTTCAAGAGCTCTAAAATATCCCCCTCCATTTTGCAGTGTACAATTTCTCACTAATCCTAAT
Organism: Leptopilina myrica (nomen nudum); assembly: GCA_032872475.1. NCBI lineage: Eukaryota > Metazoa > Arthropoda > Insecta > Hymenoptera > Figitidae > Leptopilina > Leptopilina myrica (nomen nudum). The sequence continues at coordinate 52,209,733 of CM065458.1, forward strand.
CCAAGAGTCGTCTCTCATGTTTTTAGATTCTTAAATGTGCTAATATTAAACTATAATTGTTTACTTTCTTTCTTTAATTTCACGCTTTTACATTTAATAATTTATACATATTTATCTACTCGAATTACATTGGTTCACGGGGACGTAGACGGAGTGCTATTATTGGCTCTCTGGCTATGTTGCCGTGCACACCGTGGTCGGTTGGCGTTCGCGCCGCCAAACTTTACTCTGTTCACAGGCTTTAAGCTATATTCACTAGTCACCTGGTCATGGCCGTATATACGCAGCGTAACGCAAGTATAAGTGCCAACGCTGAACATTGAAAAATTGAAATTGAATTGCGTTTTTGCAGAAGGCTGTGTGCTACTATTCTCGATAAAAACGTCGACTCATTCTGTTCTTCTCACTTGGTACATCGCAGTCGTTACATTATTTTTCTTTTTCGTACTCTGGGGTAGTCTTATTTGCACTCCGTACGAATAAGAGCTTGTATGACGCTCTGTTCAAGAAAAGGCAGTTTTCTACTTATCTCCAGATTACCAAAAAACGCCGTTTTTATGACAAAGTTATAAAAAATATTTTTAAGTATAGGTTAAAATTTTAAACTAAAAATGCTTATAATCAATAATAAGCTAATGATAAATAAATGCATAATGCTATAATTGTTTTTAGATTTATAAAAATAAAATTATCAGAAATTTACAATTTTATTATTGAAAAAAATGAAGATCCAACAGTGATATTTATCTCGTTCAACGGCATAGCGCCGGCGTAACGTACAGAACCCGGGCGCAAAGCTTACTTTATTTTTAATTTTCTTCTAAAGTTCTGGTCATCCCACTATTAAACTTATATGATTTTTTCGGAAAAAATGTCAGCTTTCCAATAAAAATAAAAAAAAATTTAATACCTATTACACTGTAAAAAAGCGAGTTAAAATTTAACTGCCCAGGGGATTTTATAAAAGTCGCACCCATTGGGGAGTTAATGCCAGGGGAGTTAAATAAAGAGAATTAAAATTTAACACCCAAATGCTAACTCTCCATGGAAAAATAACTCTCACGGGTGTTGATGAAGGGTGTTAGTAAATTAACTCTCTTTTGGAGTTGATTTTAAACTCGAAAAATTTAACTCCCGAGTCCGTTAACTCCCTTAATTTTTTTACAGTGTAGTGCCAAAATTAAAAAATAAACTTTATTGTTTTTAAAATGGGGTTAATTTTTTTTAAATCTTTTTGTAAAATTGTTAGAAAGTAGATAAAATATGCTTTAAATGCATTGCAGATACATTAAAATCGATAAAGATTTATAAACATTATATAGTTTTTTAAATAGCAGTGTTACTATATTGCAAAAATTTCCTGTTTTAATTTCAAAAATATGCAATTAAAATATAGGCCATTCCATGTCAACCGGATTACTCGCTGACCCAAAATTCAGCGCAACAGAATTATATGTTCTAGGTATCTAATTGTTTGTACAACCAAATACTTTCGAATGCAATGTAGCCATTTTAAAAATTTAAAAATGGCGGCCTTATGTGACGCATATAATACACAAAATTAAATAATAATCGAACAATATTGTCAATAAAAGTCTTATAAACCCCTAAATTACTGCCAAATATTATTTGTTTTATGTATATGTCATCCTAGTTTATAAATCAATCAAGTCTTAGGTCAAAATAAAAAAATTCATAATGGCCGATCCAATATGGCGGACGATTTTTTAAAAATCGTTGAATTCTAATGAAACTTTTCACTCGGGGGTTTTTGGGGTAGCTGATCACTAATCTGAACTCAGATTTTCGAAATTCAAAATGGCGGATTCAATATGGCGACCAAAAAAATTTGGAGACCGTTATATTCGCTTAAATCTTGATATGTAGGGGTTTTTATGTCACCAAATTCGAATTTAGAGTCAGATGTTTAAAATACAATATGACGGTTTGAACATTCTGGATAACAAAAAGGATTGTACTGTCGTCATTAACACTCCGGAGAGGTTGCACGATCGGTTTTTGTACATAGTATAACCCTTAAAAGGGCTGTTTGGTAAAACTGCCTAAATTAAAAAAACTGAATATCAAAATCATCAAATTAATCAGAAAATCTCTGATGACTAGGATTTATATCTTCATTTTTTCCAAAATTCACACAGTTTTACCAAACAGCCCTTTTAAGGGCTATACGATGTACAAAAATCGATCGTGCAACCTCTCCGGAGTGTACATCGGGTAACGTTAATGACGACAGTACAATCCTTTGAGCAAAAAACATTTATTAATTAAAAGTAACTTCAGATTCGAAATCAGCGACACCAAAAATCCCTTATAAGCATTTTTGTTATCCAGAATGTTCAAACCGTCATATTGTATTTTAAACATCTGACTCTAAATTCGAATTTGGTGACCTAAAAACCCCTAAATATCAAGATTTTGAATTTTGAAAATCTGAGTTCAGATTAGTGATCAGCTACCCCAAAAACCCCCGAGTGAAAAGTTTCATTAGAATTCAACGATTTTTAAAAAATCGTCCGCCATATTGGATCGGCCATTATGAATTTTTTTATTTTGACCTAAGACTTGATTGATTTATAAACTAGGATGACATATACATAAAACAAATTATATTTGGCAGTAATTTACGGGTTTATAATACTTTTATTGACAATATTGTTCGATTATTATTTAATTTTGTGTATTACATGCGTCACATAGAGCCGCCATTTTGAAATTTCAAAATGGCCACATTGCATTCGAAAGTACTTGGTTGTACGAACAATTTGATACCTAGAACATATAATTCTGATGCGCTGAATTTTGGGTCTGCGAGTGATGCGGTTAACATGGAATGGCCCATATATAATACATACCTTTTGACATTTTCGGAGAATTCGCTTTTGTTCGTCACTATGGGAATTAAATTATATTGTATTGTGATTTGTTGTTGTTATTATTATATATAGCGAATTCCGAGGAGATTCATGGGACTTGAGTGGGTAATAGAGATCGTTCAAGATCATGAAATCACGAGTCAGAACTTTGTAAATTAAATTAGAAAGTTCACCCTTGTTTTTGAACCAACTGTCTCGTTTGTCACATAGAAAATAGTCTCCAAACTAATGTAATACTATTTGCGATTCTCTTAATTGTTGAGTAAAACTTATTGAATTAATTTTCAATTCAGTAATAACACTTTTTTCGTTTATTGTTTGTCACATTCATTTTAATTAACACTCATTATATTATCTTTTTTATTAAGTTTTTAAATTCTTCGTACGATATCAAAATCATGTAGAATACAATTTTAAATTGCCAACTTCTCTGTCATGTCCTTAATGATCTGGTATTCAATGTTTATTAAAATTAAAATTCTCAATAAAAATTCTAACTAATGATAGACATTACAAAATGAATTACAACAACATTTTTAAAAATTGATTTTAAATTGCATTCTCCATTACAGGGACTTTGGAAATTGGAACGCACGCATCATCAGCAAGAAGAGTAATTTTAATTCTGAGTCCAGCATCATTGAGTAATAATTGGTCGGATTCCAATGTCTCATCTGTTTTGAAGCAGTTGTCGACTCTATCAACGAGAACAATTATTGTCACTTTGAAAAATCTACCAAATTTAACGACAATGGCAAAATCGTCGAGACGCAGTGCTGAGGAAAGAATGATATTTGATCGCTTAAAAATTTTACATTGGGACGATTTTTGTTGTGGTGGTTATAAATTTTGGTATAAATTGAGACTAGCAATGCCACCAATACGGTCACCTGGATATGAATCCGGATGTCAGTCAGTTGCAATGATAGTGCAAGTGAATGGAAAATCGACTCATCAAAAAGCATATTCCCGCGAGAGTCTCGAAGTTCTCGTTTAAGAGGATCAACTATATGATTTTTTTTTTAACTCTGAGGATTAACAAATATCCAAGAGTTCAACAAAATAAAAAGCGCTAGTCAAATAAAAATCTTTGGAATTTTAGGATAAAATATTTGTATTTAATTCTAGAATAAGATATTTTTTTGTGTATATAGTTGAAGAGTCTTGAAATAAAAAAAGATTAGTTTTTGACTAGCAAAAATTACAATAAAAAATTATTTTTAGAGGGAAAGTATTTAAAAAAATATCTTTAATACTCTCCAAAATTCCAAAGACGTTTGGTTTCTGCGAATTTTCTAAGAATCCTGTAAAAAGACTACAAAGTAATGCAAATCGGTAAAAGTCGTTTCATGTTACACAGTCGGTGAAAATGTTTCTCTCTTCCCAAGGAAAAATGTAATAAAAAAAACAAATTAAAAAACATCAAACAAATACGATATTTATTTTCTCATAGCATTGGATTGAGATTGACGATAAAATACATATCTATCTTTCACTTTTTGCCACCAGCTTTTTCCTGTGGAAATGAAGTTAGAAATTCTCGATCTATATGTGACTGTCGGTTTTTAGAATACTAGAAGATATCTTGAATTTTTCATTATTTTCTTCATCTTCTTTTCCATTTTTTTGTACTGCGGACAGACACTGTCAAAACTTCTTGGTCGAGAGAACATGCAAAATAATGTACTTTATAAACACCTAAAAATATCACTTCTCGTTCATAAACCACCTTTCTTATACGCAAAAAAGTCTTGAAAATAATGATTAATTTGCCTAGGAAATCTTAAAAAACAAATCTTTTGTACATATTTTTAATAGCCGAGCACAATCGTGTCATTATTTATTTAATATTTAGTTAAAGATCTTATTTATGTTGCAAATTATGAAGAAAATAGTAATTTGGAAAAAATTACGAATATCAATGTTATAATTTTTATTTATTATTTTGTGTTTGTAACAAAAATATTTTTTTATAATTCGACACTTGACAGAATATTGATATTTTTTAATAAGAATTTTTTTAGTTTGTTACATTTTCAAATAATTGTTCATTATTTCTATCTTTTAAATATAGTTTAATTAAATTAACAGATAAAAGTGTTTAATTAGCAACTTAAATAAGAGAGGTTCCTCACTTAAGATTACGTTAGATTAATTTAAACATTGCTTTACAGATTTTCACAAATTCATGCGATGTTGAGCAATTTAAGTTGTTCCTTGCGCACGCGTTTAGCGACAACCTTTGACGAAATCTATCATAACACAGGCAAACAAAATTTTGTGGCCTAACCAATAGAAGCTGATTTTTATAGGATTTTGTCCATAGAATACGAATTTGACCTTGAAAATATTGGATTGGCTCTAGTTTTTAATCAATTTACGTTTCATTATACAAAATATGCATTTTTGGCATTTTTTGAATGATTGTACAACAATACACAGAAACAGTAAATTTTTCCGCATAACACCAACTGAAAGCTTAAACACTGCTCTTGAATATCCAAAAACAAAAAATGTAATTTATGTACACTTTAACCTATAATGTCCAAAGAAACATACGCTGTTCCATAAACGTATTAAAATTAATATTACTTTTGACCATGTAAGGTAATTCAAGTAAAAATTAGTGTCTCTGGGGTTTTTATAATCGCTAGTTACAAATCTTCTATGAAATATAAAAATTACAAATGGCGGACCAAATTTTTAAAGATAATTTACGCCTTTTATGATAAAAATGTAAAATTTAAAAAAAATTCTGCCATATTGGATTCGCCATTTTGAATATTAAAATCTGAATACAGATCAGTAAGCAGCGACCATAAAAACCCCTAGAGAGACTAATTGTTATTTAAATTACCTTACATGGTCAAAAGTACTGTTGTTTTCAATATGTTTGTGGAACAGTGAATGTCTCTTTTGACATTACAGGTTAAAGTGTACAAAAATTATATTTTTTGTTTTTTGATATTGAAGAGCAGTGTTTAAGCTTTCATTTTGTGCTATGCGGACAGATTTACTGATTCGGTGTATTGTTGTACATTCATTAAAAAAATACTAAAAATGCATATTTTGTATATTGAAACGTAAATTGATTAAAAACTAGAGCCAATCCAATATTTTCAAGGTCAGATTCATATTCTACGGACAAAATCCTGTAAGAATCGGATGTAATATTTTAGGCAACATGCAGTTGATTAAAATTTGTCGGCCTGTGTAATTATTGTTTTTTTGAATCAGAGTATGACAAGATGCGAATTAGAATATTGCGCTATTTCATGAGTGTGAAACCCCTTTCTTAAATATTGTATTGTAATAAATGTAATAGATTTAAAAATAATATTAATAATAATCACAGCGTAGACTCAAAATTATATTTATATAGATAATATATGTGAAAGTATAATGTACATGTATAATAATAAGTTTAGTTAATTATAAGAGATATTAAAGCAGTGAGTTAAGTTTAATGATACGGTAATCTCTTTACTGTCAGTATTACGATACTCTAGTATACTTATCTCGCGACCTCCTGTTCGTTAAATTTTTTAATTAGCAATCATTGCGAGCTAAGTAAGTAGAGTATAGTTTAGCTGTTTTTTCCTTCTTTTCTCTTACTTAAAAAATGTATTAAACAATTTTTTTCTTAATTTTTTTACAATAAAAAAATATATCCGAATACAATTTTTTTTGTATAAATATAAATTTTATACGTATGTGAATTTTTTACGTAAATATGAAAAATTAACCAAAAATGGCAATCCGTGTAATTTAACACGTGTCAAAAATTAATATGCCTGACTGCACATATTTACTGGAAATAAACTATTTCTTATATTTAATTGCGTCTATTATCATTTCATAAATTAGATGTGTACAATATTTTACACCTAATTAACCCTCCCTCCGAGACCTGGGTCCAGTCAGACCCCAATGTTTTTTAACGTTGTTAAAGTATATTTATATACTAACTAGAAACTTATACTTTCCGGTTGTTTAATAACTCATGTGAAAAGATTCCTAGGAAAGTGCTACTTGGAAATTCTGACGGAATTCTTATGGGAATTCCGATGACAATTCCGACGGAATTCCGACTACCGATGTTTTACCTTCAGTCTCTAGTCTTCTTGCTCATTTAATACATCCAACTTTTTAGTTGCATTATCTTAGCGATAGATTAGGTGCCTTTTCGCATAGATACAGTATCCAATAGTTGGATGTGTTAACTAATTTAATGGATCAAACAATATTAAATTGATTATTATAATTTTTAACAGATTTTTTGATTAATTTTCATAATTAATAAATATGACAACAATATATTTTACGATTTTATGATTTTTTTAAAACTTATTGTTATTTAAAAAATGTTTAATAACAAAAATTCAAAAATAGGGCTCAAGATATCGATAAAGAATTTAATAACGAAAATTTCACAAAAAGAAAAAGCGTTTTGGTAAAGAATTGTTACCTGTAGAGTAATTTGAAACAAAACTTGCGCCGCCATAAGCGAATACTGCACAAGTCCCGGACACACTGTGCCTGAACCAAAAAAAAGTTTGACAAAAATGGATCCAAAATCTGGTTGATGGGGATGTTTCTGCATCATATCAGAAGTAAAAATCCGTTGAGAACAAAATCCTAGTTGATCCTTTTTTCGAGATATCAGTATTTTCGTTTTTTGAATTTTGCGAATTTTTACAAAATATTAAATTTAAAACTTTGTAACTACATCTAGGCAAACTATTTACCTAAAAAATATTCTTTATATATAAATACGTGTAATCACCTTTAAAATAAGACCTAAGTAAAGAAAATTGGTTAATATTTGTCAAAGATATGCGATTTTTTGTATATTGAGCTCACCGTAATTTATTGCTTTTGATATAAACAACCTGCCGCGGTTTTATTTTAATAAAATTGCAGATTATTTAATTTTTATTTCACAAAAACAAAAGAGTGTTGCAGCTCAATTCAAATCAAAATAAATTTCTGTTAAATCGTGAATATGAAAAACAGTAATCTTGTATAAAAAATGTCTCATTCCACGATTAAGTGTTCTCATCAGGAGAATAGAAAGAAAGTTTGTGCTCCTTGTGGAAAGAAAATAATCTTTGGAAAAAAGAAGGCAGAAAAAGTTTCAATTAGTAGTAAAACTGAAAAATTGATAAAAAATTTTGTTAGTGATACTTTTGATTTAAACGATGAGAAGTTCCCTATAAGTATTTGTCAAACTTGTTATTTAACTTTGTTGGATGATGAAAAGGGAGTTTTCAAGAGGCCTATACAAAAATTTCCGAATTATGTAGATTTAGTACTAAAGAGGGAAACTCGTGCTGAAAATGGAATTTGTAATTGCTACATTTGTTTGACAGCTAAATTTAAGGGACACAGTAAAGTCATCAAAGGTGTAGGCAAGGTAAGAATGTTATTTCCACCGAGAATGGTCAATTCGCCAATTTAGATCAGAAAAAACATACTTCGAAAGAACCAGAAGCAGTTTTGTTTCGTGACGCATCCTACCGCTGCAAGAATTGCTTTCAGGAAATAGGTAAAGGTATAAGTCATGTTTGTAAACATCCAGAAAAAAATGTTGTGGAAATTGTAGATAATTTATCCGAAAAACAACAAGATCTTGTTTTAGCAGCCATTTTGCAAAATAAATCAAATAATTGCAAGCCGAATGGAAGTGATGCAAATGTTCAATTACATTTATCTACTGGTGGAAGAAAAACGAGAATTGTTATTAACCCTACTTCTAAAAGAGACGTTCAACTTGGAGAAGAGACTTTGGATAATCTACGAGTTCATTTGGGTATGTCGCAAAATGATATGAGGAAGATAACGAATTTTTTTAGATGTAATATTGGTAGGAAATCTGTTGTTCCGTATTATCGAGATCATATGTCAAGAGAATCGAAAACTTTGAAGGAAATTTATAAGGTATCGGAGCATGAATTTGAATGTGAAAATGGGACTTGTAAAGATAAAAATATCAAGAAACGTCCGGTGATTTATGCAGATGCTGAAGAGCTCCTCGATACTGTAATTCAAGAAAGAAATTTGAAAGGAAATGTTCTAATCAAGGTCATGGCAGATGGAGGTCAGGGGTTTCTCAAGATTTGTATGACCGTCTTACCCGAAAATTATTCTCCGAAATCAGACAAAGTTATTAATGAATCTGACGACGAATTGATCTTCGAAGATGAGAAAGAAACCACTCAGAAAAGGAAGCTCTACTCTGAAGGCGGTACAATTAGTAAAAAAACAAGCTTACTAGTGTTAATAAATTATTACTTTTGTGCATCGTTCCTAAAGTAAAAGAAACTTATAACAACATGAAACTGTTATTTGACTTGACGAATATCAACAACATTCCTTTCAAATTTGTTGCAGATTATAAGCTTCTTCTTACAATAAACGGTCAACAAACAGCTACTGCCACGTTTCCCGGTCCGTATTGTCATATGTCATTGCGAGAATTGAGGACAACGTCTCAAACTAAGCAAAGTTCCAGTTCTTCCAACGAACCTTCTTGCGAAAATCCGGTGCTAAAGACATATAAAGACTTGAGAAGTGACTATGATCAATTTTGTCTTCTTGGTAAAAATAAGAAGCGAGCCATGGAATGTCACAGCCTAGTAAATCCTCCGCTATTTAATGAAAACGACGACGTTACCGTTTTACAAAAATGTATCATTCCTGAACTCCATAGCCTCCAAGGTTTTGTGAATCATTTATTCTGGACGGGATTAGTTCCGCTTTTGGGAAGAGATACCGCTCTGATTTGGCCGAAGAAGATTAACGTAATTTCAAAAAACTATCATGGTGACGTCTTCGAAGGAAATGCATGTAGGAAGCTTTTAAAAGAAGCAAATCAACTCGACAATGCAAAAATTTATGGCGAAGTTGGACGTCTGAAAATTGTCCCATTTATTGCTGCATTCAAAGCCATGAACAAATTAGTGGATTCTTCTTTTACTTTGGGAAAAGTAAACCCTTCTCTATGCTCGAATTTGTCAGAATTACGAAAATCCTTTGACAGCCTTGATGTTTCCGAAACATTGAAAATTCATGCAATACTCGGTCATTTGAAAGAAATTCTGGCATTTATAGGAAACAATGAGGGTTTGGGTTATTGGTTCGAACAGGCTAGTGAATTAGTACATTGTGGATTTTGAAAATTTGAGAACGCTACAAAATTAATTCAATCCAAGGTGAAAAATATCCATTCAAATTCATGCAAGCAATAATTGTGGAATTTTTATTTTGTCATTTTTAAGTGAGTTGTATTATGCTGATTATTATAGTTCATGTAAGCTATCTATTTAAATATTATTTCGTTTCAAAGTTTTAAATCTATAGTTTAAAAATTATTCAACTTGTTTTTTACACACTTTATGATATGAATATTATTCTTTACCAGTTGCAATTAAAAAATCAATGTTTTGTACTTTTTCAATCACATCAATTAATTTTTAAGCAAAAAGGTATTAAAATGTAATAAATATATTTAAAAGAAATATCAAGATTTTGGAAATATTATCTGAAATATCAGAAAAGTTCAAAACCAACTCTTAATTGAGCTCAATATACAAAAAATCCCATATCTTTGACAAATATTAACCAATTTTCTTTACTTAGGTCTTATTTTAAAGGTGTTTACACGTATTTATATATAAAGAATATTTTTTAGGTAAATAGTTTGCCTAGATGTAGTTACAAAGTTTTAAATTTAATAATTTGTAAAAATTCGCAAAATTCAAAAAACGAAAATACTGATATCTCGAAAAAAGGATCAGCTAGGATTTTGACCTCAACGGATTTTTACTTCTGATATGATGCAGAAACATCCCCATCAACCAGATTTTGGATCCATTTATACATTCTTATTCTATGCATCTAAAGGAACAAATTCAGAAACTATTTTTAATATTGCTAAAATCATAAAAAATTCTAATGATTACTTAGAGTAGAATTGCTCATTACTAATAATAAAAATTTACAGATAATAACATATTTACAATATAAAACGTATTTAGAGAAAAGGATAGGATTAATAGAATATATATAGGTCAATCTGCAGAAAGGAACAAATTCAGAATTGAAATTTCATTTTAAAAAAGATGAAAAATCACTTTTATTATTGGTCCTATGGAGAATGGGGGATCTTAATAAACCTGTAAAACACGTGGTTACAATCTTTATTAACATTATTATTAAAAATCAATGTTTTTTATTAAAAATTTTTGTTAAAAATTGATTGCAGCTAAAATGATTTAAAAATTGATTGAAATTGCTTGAAACTCGCTACTCGGGGGCTTTCGGGGTTGCCGATTACGAAACCGATATCAGTTTTTTAAAATCCAAAATGGCGGACACTTTTATGAAAATTTATCAGATTTGCTTGAAACTCGTTAATCAAGGGTTTTAAGGGTCGCTGATTACGAATCTAATATCAATTTTTCAAAATTTAAAATGGCGGATTCAATATGGAGGACACTTTTCTGAAAAATTAATTTGGGTTAGTTTTAAAGTAGATATTCGTGTATTTTTAGGGTCACTAATCTTGAGTATTAAGTCAAATGTAAAAAAGCAAAATATTAGTTATTAATTACACAGGCCAACAAAATTTTGTGGCCCAACCAATAGAAGCTGATTTTTGTAGGACTTTATCCGTAGAATACGAATTTGACGTTGAAAATATTGGATTGGCTCTAGTTTTTAATCAATTTACGTTTCAATACACAAAATACGCATTTTTGGCATTTTGTGAAAAAAATGTACAACCCTACACCGGAATAGGAAATCTGTCCGTATAGCACGAAATTAAAGCTTAAACCAGCGGTGGCCAACTTAGGGGAAAAGAGTATATATGAGCACGGCGGCTTCTCCCATTACTACCCGTTCTCTTAGATTTCCATCTTTTTCGAATATTATTGAAACAAACAATCTGAAGTTATGCAAACAATTAAGGTTTGACAGGTTATTTTTATGTTTCTTCTGTTTACATTTCAAAGCAGGTTAGAAAGTCACCATACTGTATTTAACTTTGTTGTTTTAATTTTGAATTAAAAAATGTCTACAAATGTAAAAGCTTAAGGTTCGCCCTTTAGAGTTCAATAGGAGCTAGAATTTTTAGTTTTACTAAATGAGAATAATATTGCTTATTGTCAGTGTAATATTTGCGAACAGGAATTTAATATAATCAGGAAGTTTAATTTAAATCGGCATTACTCACCTTTTTATGAGAAGAAATATGCAAATTATACTGAAAATGAAAAATTAGAGTAAATGAAAAATTATAAAGATCGTTTGAAAACAAAAAATAACATTGCTGCACCTTCTACTTTATCATCTCTTAATAATACTGATAATAATTCACGACAATCGCTCAAAGCTTCTATGCTGTAGCCTTAAAACTTGCTAAATCTAGAGACCTAAATGAATATGTCAGAATTCGATTAGAATTGTTTCTTTTTTACTTTATGCTTGGATGAAAGTACAGACATTACAGACATGAGCCAATTGGTAATTTTTGTTCGCATTGTTCAAAATAATTTTTCTGTAAACAAAAACTAATTTCAATAAGCACTATGACAGGAACAACGAAAGGTATCGATATTTTTAAAACTTTACAATAAGAAATGTCATCATTTATTAGTAATTTTGATAAATGCTCTTGTATTACAACCGACGGTCCTCTAGCAATGACAGGGAAAGATAATATATATAATTTAATATATATAATATATATATATATATATATATATATATATATATATATATATATATATAACTTTTTCAATTTCAGAAAGAGCTAAAGACTAACATATATAATTTATTATTTAATATTTAAATAGTTTTATGTATGTACCCATGTCGAAAAATTCCATACGTTCTTTCATGAAATTTACATAAAAATTCTGCAAGTTTTTTATTTTAATATTTATTTAAATATTTTTATTTTGTTTGGAGTCAAATAACACTGGGTAACAAAAAAATGGTCATGTTGTGTTTATTGCAAAATTTTTGTGTTTATTAAAAGTTTGGGTGTCAGTGAACAAGAAAATAGCAATAAAATTTTTTAAAATTTATTCAAACGCATAAAATAGGGTGTTGATTTGTTAAAAAACAGTGTTTTTTGTACTTTTTGGAGACCTGTAAAAAGAAAATGGGAAGACATAAAAAGCTCTAATATGTCTTTAAAAAAGCTCAAACCTTTGCCTTTAACAACCTAAACTGAAAAGTAATGTAAAAATTGCAGGGGACGTGTATTTACCGAGTACACCCCCTAATGATTCATACGCCCTGGTAAAAATGATTAGGAATCTAAGCATTGGTGCATATCAATTTTACATCATCGGATTGGCTTCAAATTTGTTACTCGGGGGTTTTTGGGGTCGCTGATTACGAATCCGAAGTCAGCTTTCAAAAATTCAAAATGGCGGCTTCAACATAGCGGATAAAATGTTAAAAATCGTTCGGATTCGCTCGAGACTTGGTACTTGAGGTTTTTGTTGAAGCCGCCATTTTAAATTTTTGAAAGCTGACTTCGGATTCGTAATCAGCGACCTCAAAAACCCCCGAGTAACAAATTTGAAGCCAATCCGATAATGAAAAATTGATATGCACCAATGCTTAGATTCCCAGTCATTTTTCCCAGGGCGTATAAATCATTAGGGGGGGTACTTATTATATACACGTCCCCTGGAATTTTTACATTACTTTTTAGTTTTGGTTCTTAAAGATAAAGGTTTGAGTTTTCTTTTAAGCAATATTAGAGCTTTTTATATCTTCCCATTTCTTTAACAGGACTTCAAAAAGTCCAAAAAACACCGTTTTTTAACCATTGAACCCCCTCTTTTAAGGGTTTGAATAAATAAAAATTTTTTTTTGCTATTTTCTTGTTTCATCCAAATCGGAGAGTAACACTTGGGTAGGTTTACTTGCCAGTGTAATAAGCCGAAATAGTAAGCTAATAATTTATTTAATAATGTTTGGAGTCGAATATAAAATTTTGATTTATTTTATCGAAGTGGAGCTTTTTTTTAAAAACTAAGGTACTCGGAACTTATTTTTAAAAAAAGTAGTTTTTAACACTTTTTGATGTAGAATATAAAATGTGGTCTTACTCATAAAATTGTTTCTCATTTTATTAAATTAGCTTCAATTTAATTTTATTAATTTAGCTTTTTTCGGAAAACGAAGGTACTTGGAATTTTTTACAATTTATTTACCATACAGCAAAAAAAAATTCTTATCTTGGAATAAAACGGTGGTGTCCACGTCGAAAATTGCAACAAAGTTTATTACTAGACTCTAATAGTAATAGATAGGGGAGAGTCACTACGGTCGGGACACTTTTTGACTTGTGCCCATAACTTCCGTTCTAGGCCGAATTTCACGTTTTCTGGCATATGGTTGGAAAGATCTGCTAAAGTGGAATGTTTCTTCTGTACATCAGAAAATGTCTGGGCAAAAATTGAAAAAGTTATAAACATTTAAAGAAAAATAATGTCGTTACGGTCGGGCCACCGTATAAAATCAATGTGATATGAAGGAATATTTCTAAAAATGTCTCGTAAATTACAAAAGAATGCTGAAATGCACTTGAAAATGGAAAAAGGAAATATAAAATTCATATAAACAAATTGTGAATTAAGATGTTCACTACATGAACATTTTGCTTTCTCTTTACGATAAGCAAAAAATTTGCTTTAAAGTGAATTTTTTCATTTTATTTTATTCTATTAATACTAATAAAATATATTCTTTTTATACATCAATCGATTCGTCTTGATGAAATGAAGATTTTTAGTTTGTTTTTAAGTCTAGATTAACATCTTATTATAAAGCAACATAATTTTTAAGAAGGAAATAAATTTCTAATAAAAGTGCGAATTTTTGGTTTTAATTATGTTTAATTCTATAAATTCAAATAAAATATATACTTTATATATACCAATCGATCCGTTTTAATGCAACGGATAAGATTATTGAAAAAAATGAGTAAAATCTTATTGTACTGGAATATAATTTTGATGAAAGAACTAAATTTTTAATAAAAAAAATGTAATTTTTTTGCTTTAATTGTCATTACCTCTATAAACTCTCATACAATTTATACTTTATATATACCAATCGATTCGTTTTGATGCAAAGAAGAAGATTTTATTGTATATTAACTGCAATATATAACTAAAAAAAATTTTTTAAATAGATTTTTTTTAAATAGAGTTTTTAATGTCCATCAATCCATTTCGAGATATTTTTATGACTTTACGAAATGAGAAACATTGCTGGAGAAAATTTGATTCTAGCAAAATAAAAGTCAAAATTTTATTACGATAGAAATTCTAATTCACAAAATCTTAAACTTGGCGATGAAGTATTCCTAATACATGCAGGAAAAATTGATAAATTTGCTGATTAATACACACTTCCACACAAAATGTCAGAAATATTAAATAAAGAAAACGGTAAAATACAAGTTAAAAATAAACCAAAAGTAGTTTATACGAACAGACTAAAACTATCTCAAATTAAACAAGAATAATAAAATACTCTTAATAATTCATAGTTTTATGTTTCAGGAAGGACTTAAAAAAATTTAAAATAGCATTATTCAAATTATTATAATAACAAATCAACTCGAATAAAAAATATGTATACAAATAATAAATCTTTTCCAAATATAGCTTAAGATAAAAAAATGCACAAACGTAATATCTGAAAAAAATGAAATATAAAAATAGAGACACATTTTAAAAAACTGTTGTCTCAAATGTAGAATGTTTTAAAAATATTTAAAAAATTCATCTAAAATTAAAAGTATAAAATTTTTGTTTATATATCTATACAAAAAATGTATTAAATATTTAAATCTATATCGAATTTGAATGATAAACCAGTTTTGAATTTTAGAGCCAAAATTTTTTTTTATTTTAAAAAGAGTACACGGAAAAACTTTGTATACTAGTTCCTGTTAAACTCACAATGTATTTTTAGTAAACTGACTACTAAAGTGGGGAAAAAGTGGTCACTAGACGAGATTTATAATTTAATAGAAGTTTTTATAATACTATATGATCTCTTTTTTTGCAATATTTAGTAGTCAAGTTATGAGAAACTCGCCTATGATATACGAAAGAAAGTAAATGTAGAAAAAGTGAATGCCAAAATTTTTATTTTCTATATTCGAAAGAATGATATTTTCTTCGCGCCGCGTTTACAATTTAGTAGTCAAACGATCAAAACTGCACGCATACAAACGAGCACCACTGGTCGTGTAGTCACACATAACCACTCAATCTCATATACATGCGTGCTCAAGTCAAATGGCTGCTGTCATTCCACCTGGTTCTCTTTTAATAATTTAATAATTCATTATACAGAGAAAAATGGATATTAAGAATCTTAATGCATTAGATATTAAAAAAGGATGCTAATGCATATCATCTAGATGTTGTGGTTTAACATCTCAGATGTTAAAAAGTATAATTTGTAAATGTGAGGTTATGTGTCAACAAGTCTTCCGTATTTTCGGTATTTTCCAATATCGATCTGTCGATATACTACTTGAATTTTAACGCTGCAAGATATATTTCACAATTTTATTTAAAAGGATTTTTCTAAATTTCTCTATGTTTATATAATTATTTTTAATAACGGAGAAAATTGTAATTGACGCATTAATGTGAATTTTTTTAATAATAAATTGAAATGTTTCTTTTAATTACATATAAAGAAAACTTATTCTGATTTCATAGTTTTTAACTTAAAATTATAATTTAATCATTTTTTAAATATATTTCACAATATATGCAAGAAATAAACTTTTAAGTTAATAAAAAATATTTATTCTAAATGTTAGCTATAAATTTCTACAAAGAATAAAAATTTAATCAAAAGGATAAATAATTTTACGAAATAATAATGATAATTCTGTCCATTTCAAAAATTGACCTTATTCATTTTAAATATAATTGATTTTGTAATTTTTTTTTAACAAACAAATATTATTTAATACAGCATTTAACAAATTTTCTCCCAAGTGTCAATACAATGTTTTGGATTAGTATATAAGAACAGTGACTTACTTTCTTGATATGAATTGTATATGCGTTCCGTCGATTAAAGTGTGCGTTACTTTATCAGTATGTTAGGCATTAGATTAGGTTGCGTTCAAATAAGTTATCAATCGTAATAGGTAAAATAGATTTCTACCTGACTTATTAGTATGAGATGGCGACAGTCTGCCTCTGTCACTGACATTCGACATTGTTTTTTAGTGAAATCATGAATTTTAAATTTTCATCAACTGACTACTAAATTTTAAAAGTCTGGTTCTGTTCCGTGTTTTAATAGTCAGACTACGAAATATTGATACCGTCGCAGTTTTTCCCCACTTTAGTAGTCAATTTACTAAAAACACATAATGAGTTTATCACGAACTAGTATACAAAGTTTCTCCGTGTATCAGACTCAAGCCTATCAAACAACTTCTAAAAGTATTTCTCTGAATTTAATTTCCCATGTAATTAACTAGTTTGAGCATGTTCGTTTTGTTTCTCTCATGCTCAATCTAAGGGTTACGTTAGAGGGTTGTTACGTCCGTAACCTATTACCCTATAAATTATGTTACTAATGTATGCGTATTCTGATAATATATTGTATTTATCTTATATATATTGTTTAACTCTTATAATCTCTATACTAATTACACAGGCCTGCAAATTTTGGTTTAGTTCTATTACAGAAAAAGTGGTAGGTGATTCTTGCAGCTGTTTTGACGTAGAATACGAATCTGACTTCCAAAATATCCCATCACGTCAGAATTTCTTATAATACTGCTTTAAATGGCCAAAAATGGCTATTTTGGGTCACTTTTCGAAATTTTTTTTTGGTTAACCAAAATTTTTTTTAATTTGCAAAATTGCATCGTAGAGTACTATGTATAAGCTTTCAACCCCATTTTTCAAAATTGCTTTACGATTTTTTAAAAAAAGTTACATAGAAGTAAACTTTTTCGTTTAGGTAAATGTGGGTATAAGAAAAATTCAAAATGTCATTTTGATTGCATTTACTAATAGTTTTATAAATTGACAGTTATTTCTTAAAGTAACCAGTATGGGTAAGATATAGCAGTGGTCATAATTTTCAAAAACAAATCATTTTTAAATTAAATATGTATCTTTCAAACTTTTAAAAAGTTGACGAACAATTTTTATTATCCCCTGTACTCCTATATCACATTTTGTAAAAATGTTTAGATCCTTTCTCCCTATAAAAAAGAGTAAAAAGGGTGAAAAAAGAATACATCGTCAACAAGTGAATTTTATCTTCAAGTTTTTATTTTTGAAACAAAGTATCTTCAAGTACAACTTAATAATTTCCAAAAATATCAAAATTGGAAATAAACTCAAGTTCCAACGACAGTTTAATATTAAAATAGCAGTTCCAAGTTTCAACGAAAAATTTATCGAAGAATTACAAATTTTTAACCATGTAAAACTAGTTTTCTATTTGTTGTTCAATTAAATAAAAAGGATAAAATATTTAATTTTTAGAAAAGATAGAATTGTCCAAACTGCTATAGGCCAATTTAAATAAAAAAAAACTCCTCTTATTCTGCGAAACCATGTAAAACTAGTTTTCTATTTGTTGTTTAATTAAATAAAAAGGAGAAAATATTTAATTTTTAAAAAGAAAGCATTGCAAATAAAAAATATACTTCTTCTTTTCTGTGAAACTACTTTTCTATTTGTTGTTTAATTAAACAAAAAGGAGAAAATATTTTTTTAGGAAAGAAAGCATTGTCCCAACCACTAAAAGAAAAAAATGGTTGCTGTAGACCAACAAAAAAAAACTTCTCCCATTTTATCAAACTATTTTTTTATTTGTTATTTAATAACACAAAATAGAGAAAATAATTTTATTTTTCGAAAATGAAACATTCTCTAAACCCCCATAAAAAATATTTCATTTTTAGAATATAAAACATTGTCCCAACCGCCAAAAGAAAAAAATGGCTGCTTTAGACCATTAAAAATAAAAAATCCTCCTATTTTATAAAACTACTTTTCTATTTGTTATTTAATTACACAAATGGAGGAAATATTTCATTTGCAGAAAATGAAACATTCTCTAAACCCCCCAAAAAAATGTCTGCTCTGGACCATTAAGAATAATAAGCAAAACTCCTCCTACTTTTGAAAGCAATTTGTTGAGTTGAAGGTTAACTTTAACAAAATGGAGAAAAAAATTAATTTTTAGAAAAGAAAGCATTGTCCCATCCACAAAAAGAAAAAATGGCTGCCTTAGGCCAATTAAAATAAAAAACAGACACCTTCTAATCTGTGACACTAATTTTTTATTTGTTGTTTAATTAAACAAAAAGGAAAAAATATTTTATTTTTAGAAAAGAAAGCATAGTCCCAACCACAAAAAGAGAAAAATGGCTGCTTTAGGCCAATTAAAATGACAAAAATCCTCTAATTTTATATGCGTACTTTTCAATTTGTTATTTAATTACACAAAATGGAGACAATATTTCATTTTTGGAAAAGAAAGCATTGTCCTAACCACCAAAAGAAAAACATGGCTGATTTAGACTATTAAAAATAATAAGCAAAACTCCTACTTTTTAAAGCAATTTTTGTAGTTAAAGGTAAACTTTACCAAATGTTGAAAAAAATTTATTTTTAGAAAAGAAAGCATTGTCCCAACCACCAAAAGAGAAATATGACTGCATTACATCAATTAAAATTAATAAAAAATCCTACTATTTTTATACAAACTTTTCAATTTGTTATTTAATAACACAGAAAAAATTTCAATTTTAAAAAAGAAAGCATTCTCCAACCACCGAAATAAAAAAATAGCTGCTATAGGCCAATTAAAATAAAAAAAAATTCTCCTATTTTGTGAAACTACTTTTCTATTTGTTGTTCAATTAAACAAAAAGGAGAAAATATATAATATTTAGAACAGAAAGCAGTTTTCCAACCACCAAAAGATAACTGTAGAATGTGTTTCAATTTGTTTTTTATTTGTTTAAAGCTTTCATTTTGTACTGGGGTTCGGACAATGTTTTATTTTCTAAAAATTAAATATTTTCTCTATTCTGTTGAAGTTAACAATCAAATACAAAAATTGTTTTAAAAAGTAGGAGGAGTTTGTTTATTATTTTTATTGGTCCAGTGCTGTTATTTTTATTTTTTGGGGGTTATATATATATATATATATATATATTTAAATTATTATATTTCTCATTTAACCTAACTATTGAGGTATAATGAACATTTGGTTTCTCAAAACTTGACAGAAATTCTTAAACATAACCAAATTCCTAACATACCGAAATCATTTCTTTCAGTGTATTACATTTTAAAGTAAAAATTTAATATAATGAAAAAAGTTGTATGGGATTATCATTTTATGACTTAAAAAGGTTACAATTTAAAAAAATCAATATTTAAAACAAAGAAATGTAAATCTGTGATGCTTTATGATTACAAATATCTAAAATTCATTTTAAAAAATTATTATTTAAAAAACTTATGAACTATCTCGCAAACCCTAATTGTTGCGTAAAAACGGATATTATTTTTGAATTTAGATTCACATGAACATTTAACATATATATAATAATTACTTGTGAAGAATTTGAGTTCATGAAAAACAAATATAATATTGAAATATAAATAAAAATTATTTTTAACATTAACATAGAAATATTCCTCCTTCAACTTAATGACGGTTAGGCCATAAACACCAGATAGCGACCTTTTTGCAGGTAATTTTTCCCAGTACAAATTAAGTGCTGAAACGCAGCAAATTTTCACTGAAATAGACTGAGTTCTAAGTACAATTTCAGTCCATTCTTCCGGCAGGGATAGCTCTAAACTCTCGACGAATTCATCATAATTTCGTACTTTACCTATCCGCCAGGATAAGTAAAGAGTCTAAATTAATGAGATCAAACTTAACAAATTATTTCTTTCAGGTAAGCAACGACTAGGTGTGTTCAAAACACTAAGAAAACTAATGAAAATCGCTTGCTTTGCGGATAAGTAAAAACGCAGGGTACCATTTTAGTTTTAAGGTATTGTTATATCTAACGGGGTTGTAATTAGACTTTTCCTTTCACTAATAGGTGTCGAGGTGATTCATTATTGCTTCAGTTCTTTTTATCGTTGGACAGTAAGCTTTTGATGCTGGGTAAAAGAGTTTTGGAGTTTGTATTTATCCTAGGAGGGATCAATCGCGATGAACGTCAGTTGAGATAGAGTGCACTATTGGTAAGTTTCGGATCACTCACGTATATCGACGGCACCGTTGGTAAGTTTTCGATACTCGTGATTTAACTGTAGCTGAGGTAGCGTGCACCGTCGGTAACGAGACTCGCGATTTGACGGCAGCCAGAGTAACGTGAATCCTTAATAATTTCACTAGCACTCGCAGTTATCGGCTAAATTTCGCGACTTAATTTAGGGAATGACAGCCGAGATGGCGTGCATCATGGAGAGTTACGAGATTTTTCCCATCATTTTTACACGCGAAATTTTTCTATATTTTACAATCGGTTAAAAATATTCTTTTCTTGTTCTAATTCGAACAATATGAAATACGTATTTTTTTATTTTTCTAAAATTGACAAAGTTTTTGAGTTATGAATTTTCGAAATTTTGAATTTTTAAAAGTTGACCTATTTTCAATAGCTTTTAACTATGAAAGTATTGAGTTTTACTTAATTTTAGCCTGTTGAAGCTAGCTGTCGCGCTCAGCACCCTCCCATAGATTTTTTTGAGTAAATTTGAAATAAAAAAAATCTGAGTGGAAAGAAAACAATCAGTGATGAATTTTTTAAAATTAAACAATCAAAATTGTTATAACATTAGCTAACACATACCAAAATTTCTGAGATTTTAGTAATTTTTAAAGTAAATTCTAAATACAAAAATCTGAGGGATAAGGAAACGATGCCACTTTTACGATTTGTAGTTTATACATAGCTGATAAATCTCCAAAAGCTAAATAAAAAAAATTGTTTTAAAAAAATAGCCATCACCCACAAAACGCCTATAGGAGGGTGCTGAGCGTGACTGATAGCTTTAGCCGGCTAGAAAATTTTTGTTTTTCTTCAACTTTTAAGGAATTTAAAGTTTTTTTTATTATTTTAAATAAAAAAAAAATTTTTATAAACAAATTAATTTTTTTTATTTTGGGCGTAATCAATTTTAATTTTTTTATTTTCTTATTCCTAAAAATCTACAGAAAATTTTTCCAAAAGACCAGAGATTGTCCGACTCTTAGTTTTCGCTCTACAAATTTTTTATTTTCGCCGTGCAAAATCTCAATGTGACATAATTCGCGCTGCGTTGTATTGGGAAATAGTTCCAAAACGCCCCCCTCCGATTTTCATAGAAATTGGAATATTTATGTATTTTGACGTGCGCAAATTTGATTTTTACGATAAAATCTATAAAGAACATCATAAAATTGTAGATTTTTGCGTTTAACTCGTGGAAAACTCAAAATTTCAAAAAATGTTTTATACAAAAGATAGATTTTACAAAAATACACATTTTTTGTATTCACTATTCTTTTCTTAAATTGTCAGTTTTCGAGAAAAATGCAAAAAACCATAGGATCACGGTGTTTTTGTGGTTTTTAAAATGAAAATTAAATTAGTTTTGTGAATTAAGAAAGGGAGTTAAACTGACTTTCTAGTTGGTACTAAAAAGTACCTACCCAGAACCCAACGTTTTAAAAAAACTAAGTGCATCGGGCTATGCTCACCTCTGAGTGTTGCCTTTTCGGGGCTCCTATAGAAAAAGGGTTTTTTATATAAACGTTGGAAGGGGTTTGGTTCTAGCTTGGGAACCGTTATACCTATTTTATACACTAAAACGAAATAAATATTAATATTTATTTACCCATTGATATCTTAATGTTAATTATGTTACTTTTGTATTAAATAATAATAATTAATGGTAATAATTTGTAAATAAATTAATGTTTTTAAAATTATTAAACAATTATCATAGAACATATTATAATATTAAATAATTGATAAACATTTGTATTTAATATTAAGCGCACACGGTGATAAATAAACTGAATATTTTATCATGATTGATTCAAGTTTAAATTAAGATGAGATGTTCAAGCTTCACTCACGAGGATTGACCGAGTCTTGAATCGAGCATGGGATGAACATTTTGAAATAATTAAAAATTGTTAATTAAATTTATTTTATAAAATACTAAACTCTTCTTCCTAATTTTCTGATTGCTTAAAGTGTAAAAAGAAGGAATATAATAAAAATTTTGAATTCTGTGCAATGTACAGACAAAAGTCTGATTTTACTAATAAGGATAGAAATTTTATTCGACATTAATAAAACTTTTTTTTAAACCTAATAAAATTTATTGGATAGCAATAAAAAGTCTAGTTAAATTATACCATTTATAATACGTTTCTTCCCGTAAACCTATGTTAAACTCCATTTAAAGTTTAACCTTTTACAAGTGCAGGTTAATATTCATTAAATGAACTGCCCTTGTGCAAATATCATGTTTTACATTTGAAATCGCATTAGGGGATGGAATGACAGAAATTCCAAATTTTGCAAAGTAACGATCACTTTGGTGTATATGTGTAAAATTTTGACTTATATTCCCCAGGTTCAAATTCTGTCAAAAATATTAGCTTGTTTTGTTTTCTTAATTAACTAATTTAGACTCATAATATGCCTTATCTTACCTCAAGAAGTCTTCGAAAAAATCGAAACAATAAAGTTAAATTATGATATACCTACTATCTTTTTTTTGATGTTTTTTTAAATTATATAATACAAGATGTTTTATTACAACTTAGTTTAAACAAGTTTTTATACTTATATTTTTGCTTATCTTTCTACAACTGATGCTAATTTTTAATTTCCTGAGCATTTCTGTTTCATTTACA
Organism: Leptopilina myrica (nomen nudum); assembly: GCA_032872475.1. Classification (NCBI taxonomy): domain Eukaryota; kingdom Metazoa; phylum Arthropoda; class Insecta; order Hymenoptera; family Figitidae; genus Leptopilina; species Leptopilina myrica (nomen nudum). Next base: position 52,233,600 of record CM065458.1, read on the forward strand.
TTTTTAATACTACTTTGACGCACGTATCCTAATGAGAATCACCCGTGTTCTTTTGACTTTTATATTAAGTGCAACTTTTTTTTATAAATTATACAACTTTATACATAATCATGATGATGATGATCGTTGAAAAGTAGACACGGTAAATTCCCGCACTTTTGCGACTCGGTGGAGAAATCTGACAGGTAAAACGGAATGATGTCCGAGGAGTTCCGGAGGATGCGAATCTATAATTACACATATGCGCCGTCCACTATTTTTTTCTTTTTTAACATAAAAACTCTTGCAGACAGGTATTATCGCCTTAAATCAACAAATGCCGCTCTCTTCTGGCTCCAAGCATGGTACAGTGGGAAGCGAAATGAAAGAAGGAAAAGGGTGAGACGACATATTTAATAGCAGGTCTTGTTTAATAATCCACGTCCCAAGAATCGAACGGAATGTCATTGCTGCAGATTCAATCTTGTGAATCACTTCTGTCAGCTAGAAGAAACACAATTATATCCTATATAATTTTATTAAGCAGTGTGTATGTATACGTTCAGCTAGAAATCTGATAAATCTGAAGCATGAAAAACCGATAATTTTTCAATTATTTATAAGTATACCACTAAAAGAGTTTTTTTAAAAATAACATTCTCAAATCAAGATTATAAACTGCATCCAAACGTTACATCGTAACAATTCGAAACATTGTATGATCTCAATTTTAAGGCCATAGCAATCTGTGTTATTCCAACTATAAATATAATTTTGTTGTTAAATAGTAAAACTGACGACTTTCTTTTGCATAAATTTGTTATTTCACTTCCCTTAGAAAAATAATGAAAAGAAAAATTGCGTTGTCCCTGTCGTATTACCATCCTTGATTTTTATCACAATTTCCTTTTCCAAGACGGAACATTTTCTACAGTTTACAAATTTGTCTTTATTATCTTTGTAACCATATTCGAAAATAGACACACCAAAAAATAAAAATTTTGTGACATAGAGGACAGGCAATTATATTTCTACGTTTTTAAGTTCGCTGAAACCGTATATGACTATAAAAATTACTTTTAATGCACCATTTTCTCGCTATACCGACCCCTTTATACTCCTATACGGGAGTGAGGAGGTTGGCATTTCAGCTTTCAAAAAACGTCGAAAAGGGTGTCTATTACTGTTTTTTGGGTCACTGCCCGAGATGAAATTTTTAACTTACATTCACCCATAGAAACTTACTTTCAAACTGATTCAAACCTTTTGACGATTTTTTTAACCTTATGACATTACTTTAACGTTTATTGACCCTTCGATTGTACATTTCCAACCCTAAAAGAAACCTTATGAACCTCAAAAGAACTTCTTACTTTTATGATTCTCAAACTGGCAACCTTACTAACCATCCTTTAACCCTAACAAACATTACATTCTTCCTCACCAACTTCATTTGAACCTAAGACATTGGTTTTGAAATTCGACTTTCAATATAAATGTAGTTCGAAGGAATCTTCTTTGTTGAAAAAATTTTTTTTCCGTTCCCGGGTACAAGTCATAAAAATGTAGGCATTTATAAAAATAGGACCAAAAATTGCTAGCAATCTTAAAGTAAGTTCTTACAGATGTTTAACTTATTGAATATAAAAAGATATATGAATAAATATACACAAAATATAGTTTTGTTTGCACTCAATTTTTAAAAGTGTAAAATAAAATTTACATAAAAAAAATTATATATTAAAAATATATATAAAAAAACTATTTTGTGTTTATGTAGTGGTTGACAAGCAAGATAAAAACTATATGAAGGTGAAGGTGGACTTTAATAATTATAAATCAAAAGGTTGACTTACAATGTTGTAACGTTTCGAGGTTAGTGACATCTCTTTAGAATATTGCCTCTATATTTCCAAACATCGATGCCACAATATTGATATGCTTTATTGCTTTAAGTCGAAAAGAGCATTTGCAAAAATATTGTCAATATTACTATGCAATGTTAATCTATGTTATCTATTGTTTAGAGTTGGATTTATAAAATTTTAACTAATAATGTTTTTTGTAATATTAAAAATTAATAATAAATTATTATTATTAATTTTTAAAAATAAGTATTTATCTATTTAAAGTGTAAAAACCATAATTGTGAAAATAAAAAATTCGAAAACCTAAAAATGTCATTTTTATTATTTAATCCTGCTGGCAATAAAAGAGGTCATAAATATTAAAACACTCCAGGCGCTACCTTAAGGAATCTAACCCTACGTGTATGTGCTTCATTGACAGGTATAAATCGCACTGTCGCTACCATAGTAGCCTCGTTAGAATAAAATATCTATTTTAAAGTCGGTTTCAGATGAATATTACAAGCTTTTTAAGGGATAAGAAATTGTAGATTCAAATCATGTTGAAAGTAGGCTGAAAAATTTGTCTCGGGTGAAGCCAAAAAACACCAAAAATAAATTAGTCCTATTCTGGAAAAAAACATAGGATTAGACACTTATCTCGACTGTTTTTCTAAACTGAAATGCCAATTCTCTCCCTCCCGTGTGAGAGTATACAGGGAGTTGAAGACGGGTCTGACCAGTAATTTTCTTATACTTGGGGTACTTAAAAACTGTGCCAAACAGTTTTGAAAAAACAATTTTGCAAGATTAGATTTAAAAATTCCGAATTTGAGAAAAATGACTTTTTCGAGAATTTTTATTTCGAAAGCTATTGATTTTACAAGACATAGCATTTATTAAAATTGTTAAAAAATGGTAATTTTTAAAATTATTTAAAAAAGTTAAGAAAAATTATTATTTAATATAAAAGAAGTTATCAATAATCCGAATCAATTTCTCAAATAAATCTTTTAAATTTGTAGTCATTAGAAGTAATTGTAAAACAGTTAGTCTAAAATTTCCATCTTTAACTAGTGATGTAAATTAAGACGAGATTCTCAGATGTCTCATCAATCTCGATAGATTATGAAGTAATCTCATAAAAAAACATCTCGTCTTTATTAATAACACAGGTTTACAAATTAAAAACTTTTTTTTGACAATCGAACAAAACATTTCTTTCTCGAATAGTAGGTGTTTTTTGAGTAAGAAAATCATAGTTTTAATTGTTTTCCCTCGTGCAGTATTTCTGTAGCTTCAAATTTTGCACTTTCGAGGTGCGACACAACTTAAACTTATCTGTAGGAAAATTCGCTTGTCAAAATATAATGAATGAGGTATCATTGGATCCATAGGCCACAGAATAAAATTCAACAAAAATTGAGAGAGTTACAGTCGATTAAAGATGAAATTTCAAGACAATTTTGATGATTTTTAGACATTTGTGTAACTTCTACTATTTTTTTCTACATCAAACAGGAAAGAATGTTTGGGTTTTAATTTTTTTATTGAAAGACTATATCATTACATAAATTTTGAGCTCTTGTGGACCTCGATTGGATTAAAAATGACAATTCCACACTAAATTTAGTGAACGAAACTACATTCTTCATTTTTGGTATCTCTTAAACATTTGCAGCAAAAATTGAAGTAATAGAATTTAGTTAAGCTCTGAAGTTACTAAAATCACTAATCAAGGATTTCGGAAATCGTAGATTTCGAATCCAATGTTAGTTTTCTAAATTTCAAAATGGCGGATCCAATATGGCGGACAATTTTTTTTAAAATCGATTAAATTCGTTTTAAATTCGATACTCAGGGGATTTCGGGATCGCTGATTACGAATTCGATGTCAGATTTCAAAATTAAAAATGATGGATTCATAATAATGAACGAGTTTTTTTTAAAATCCATCAAATTCGCACCTTTTGCATCCGTCATTTTTTATTTTTGAAACCTGACATCGGATTCGTAATCAGCGATCCCGTAAACTCCCGAATAACATTTCAGAAATCTACGATTTCTGAAATCCTTGATTAGTGATTTTAGTAACTTCAGAGCTTAACTAAATTCTATTACTTCAATTTTTGCTGCAAATGTTTAAGAGATACCAAAAATTAAGAATGTAGTTTCGTTCACTAAATTTAGTGTGGAATTGTCATTTTTAATCCAATCGAGGTCCACAAGAGCTCAAAATTTATGTAATGATATAGTCTTTGAATAAAAAAAATTAAAACCCAAACACAAATGTCTAAAAATCATCAAAATTGTCTTTAAATTTCATCTTTAATCGACTGTAACTCTCTCAATTTTTGTTTAATTTTATTCTGTGGCCTATGGATCGAAAGGTAATTTAATTACCTTTCCAATAATACCTCATTCATTATATTTTGTCAAGCATATTTTCCTACAGGTAAATTTAAGTAGCGTCGCACCTCGAAAATGCAAAATTTGAAGCTTCAGAAAAACTGCACGAGGGAAAAAAATAAAAACTATGATTTTCTTACTCAAAAAACACCTACTATTCGAGAAAGAAATGTTTTGGTCAATTGACAATTTCACTGTAAACTAGTGTAATTCTTGTCTTATTTCTCGTTTAAAGTAAACATTAACTGAAAATTACAAAGGTTATTTTATTTTTAAAAAATATTTATTTCAAATTTAAGTAAATGTAAATTCAAAAGTGTTGTAATTTTTTAAAATTGAAAATAAATTATAGTTAACATTGTATTTAATTATTTGCAGTTCAATAAGTTAATATTTCAAAAAAATAGTTTAAAAAATTATTCCTTTAAACACAATTTATTTAAGGGGTGACCCCACCTTTGTTTTGACCCCTTTAAAATTAAATTATTATTAAACGACGTAACATTTTTTTCTTGTATAATTTTTAACCTAAAAACATATAAGATGGTAAAAAAAATTAATTTTAATTTTTGAAGAGGTTAGAATTTTTTTTCTCACTAAATGCATATTATTACAAATTTATGCGAGAAATTATTTAAAATTGTAAAATATAACATAACATATAACATAACCTGGGAATTTATTAATATCACATTGAACTACTATTACAAATTTTGGTGTAAATACAAAATTTTATCAGCATCAAAACCACAAAAAAACGTTGCAGTGTAAAAATGTCAAAACATTGACATAACCTCTTTTTTAGTTCTATTCTTCCATTCGGTATTCCTCGCGTTCCTTGCATTTTACGAGTGATCCTGGCATACCCGTGACTACAAATCCAAGCATGGTGTAGGCTGCGTCATTGACATAGAATCAGGATTCGTAGTTGACTTTGACATAATGACGAAATATTGTCACGCTTGTGCAATTGCTACTGCTGAGTTAGGCGATGACTCAGGAGAATATGATGTTTTGTATGAAGGTCATGTAGATTCTTGTCAAAAAAATCACGAGGGATCGTCTGGAACAATGGAGGGAGACCAAGAAAATTTTTAGTTATTGAAAAGTTTGTGTTATCAAATGTTGACAATACTTATAGAGAATGACCGGAACCCAATAATTACTTTGACTTATTGAAAATTTGCGCTTCGTCTTATCGAAAGTTGACGCAACTTGCATTTGCCTCAATTTAGAATGGTATACATATTAGGAAAACTGTACGAAATAATTCCCTAGTAAGACGGCGGTTTATTGACCGTTGAATCACGAATGTCCTTTTGAATACTCATCCAAATGCACAAACATATTCTCGACATCAAACCTTCTGCTTAGTATAACTCGATAAGAAGTGCCAAATGTCACTATGTTAAAAGTGGTCACTCATCTAAATAACAACAGAATTGAAACGTAGCCTAACAGTAAAAGATATTTCAGAATATCCTATGGACGTCCTAGGCATATCCGGAAATTAGGATATAACTAATATGTCTGTAAGATGCTGAACTTTGATAATCGCTAAGCCAAGACACTTCACAGCCTAAGTTATATCGGTCTTTTGAGATTATTTATTTGTTATAAATTACTGTGATTTACAAATAAATATGGAAAGAAGCAACTCTTTTATTTACTCTTTCAGATTGTATTGTAGTCTATCTAAGGTTGTTCAAGAGGAAAAAGCTCGCAAAGTAACACTTTCTGGAAGAGGTCATGGGCAGATAAAGAAAACAACAGTCCAAGAAGACTATATACAGTAGAGCAAACTACAGGTTTGTGGTAGGGACATCTTACGGGAGCATGGTCGGCGTGGAGTAAGTTGCGCCAGAATTGAATTTGGGTTCTGCGCACAATTACATATATACGGGGCAAAATTTCTGAAGCGGACCCCCCCCCAAAAAAAAAGTTCTGGGATTGACTTGATATTTTGGTAATTTGTTGTCCTCTATAAGAGTGATAAATTTCCAAAATATTGGTACATTTGAAAAAAAATTGTAAAAAGTAGAGGGGGTAAAAGTTTTAGATTTTCGAAAACATTGACATTTTCAAATCACTATAAGTCGGATAAAACTTTATGGATTTTCATTTATGAGGAACGGATTTTAAAGTATTTTTCATGTACTTTCTGATGCATATAAGAAAATTTTCAAAAACAAAATTTTAACAACTTTTTTTTCAAAATTGAGCGTTTCGGTGCAATAATCGGTCTTACGCGTGAACGCAAGCGCTAATACCAGTCGGGTGGCAGTGAGCGCCTCTGGGCCAATCACTGCCACCCGACTGGTATTAGCGCTTGCGTTCACGCGTAAGACTGATTATTGCACCGAAACGCTCAATTAATTTTTATTTTTGACCGATTTGGATATTTTATTTTTTTTAATAATTTCATTGGAAAGCTGAGGTTTTTTCCGATAAAATATGTAATTTTCAGAGTGGGACAGAAAATAGTTTAAGAGAAATTTAATAAAAAAAAGTAAAGTTGCGCGCGCGTCGCGCGCTGTTGGTGCGCCTTTCACGACTGCGGTTTCTGATTGCATCTTATTCAGTAAAAGCTCTCTGCATTGTTCAGGGTTGAGACTGTCATTATACAATAATGCCTGCATTACTGTTACTGAAAAAATTTTGAATAACCTGTTTTGAAAATATTACTTTGAAATTGATTAAAATTATAAATTATTATACTGTTATTTGCCTAAATAGAAAAATTGTCTCGAGAAAAGATTGAATAACAAACAAAAATTTTTAACAATCATTAATTTTTTTTATTCAAAAGAAATAAAAAAAATTTGTATTAATTCTATAAGTCAATAATAATTTTTGTTACAAAATTTTAATTTGTTTTTTAAAAGGGAAAAAATTTGCAACATGGGTTAGAATTCTTAAAATTTTCAGAGAAAACACAAAGTATTTTTTGATAATCGAAATGACATAAAACATTTCTATTTAGTCTTAGGAATGTGTCCACCAAAAAAACTGAAAAATATATTATTTTTTATAAAAGTTATTTCAAAATTATTTTTTTTTGCAAATTTTGAAACAAAATGTTATTTTGATTTAAGTGAAACAAGCGGAAATATAAAGGGGATAACATCGTTTAGAATCGTTTAGAATTAGAAACTTTTTAAAAAGTTTATTTTTTAATAATTATTTAATAAATTTTGTATAAATAATTAATTTTTTTAATGTTCTGCGCATTTTAGAAATTTAAAAAAATATTTACATACACTGAAAACTTTAAAAAATTAAAATCCATTAAAAAAATGTATGAATGACAATTATTTTAAAAGTTATAATGGAAATTATATTAGAGCGGTGTAGTGCATCAACACTGAAGATAGTTTTTGATAATTTTTATGGTTATATAAATGAATAAAAATGTTAATTCGACAGTATTTTGTTCATTTCATAGTTAAAAATAAATCTTTAATTTTGAACTGATTTTGATTTCTTATAGTTTTAAGTGTATGTAAATATTTTTTTAAATTTCTAAAATGCGCAGAACATTAAAAAAATTAATTATTTATACAAAATTTATTAAATAATTATTAAAAAATAAACTTTTTAAAAAGTTTCTAATTCTAAACGATTCTAAACGATGTTATCCCCTTTATATTTCCGCTTGTTTCACTTAAATCAAAATAACATTTTGTTTCAAAATTTGAAAAAAAAAATAATTTTGAAATAACTTTTATAAAAAATAATATATTTTTCAGTTTTTTTGGTGGACACATTCCTAAGACTAAATAGAAATGTTTTATGTCATTTTGATTATCAAAAAATACTTTGTGTTTTCTCTGAAAATTTTAAGAATTCTAACCCATGTTGCAAATTTTTTCCCTTTTAAAAAACAAATTAAAATTTTGTAACAAAAATTATTATTGACTTATAGAATTAATACAAATTTTTTTTATTTCTTTTGAATAAAAAAAATTAATGATTGTTAAAAATTTTTGTTTGTTATTCAATCTTTTCTCGAGACAATTTTTCTATTTAGGCAAATGACAGTATAATAATTTATAATTTTAATCAATTTCAAAGTAAAATTTTCAAAACAGGTTATTCAAAATTTTTTCAGTAACAGTAATGCAGGCATTATTGTAGAATGACAGTCTCAACCCTGAACAATGCAGAGAGCTTTTACTGAATAAGATGCAGTCAGAAACCGCAGTCGTGAAAGGCGCACCAACAGCGCGCGACGCGCGCGCAACTTTACTTTTTTTTATTAAATTTCTCTTAAACTATTTTCTGTCCTACTCTGAAAATTACATATTTTATCGGAAAAAACCTCAGCTTTCCAATGAAATTATTTAAAAAAAAAATAAAATAAAATACCCAAATCGGTCAAAAATAAAAATTAATTTTGAAAAAAAAGTTGTTAAAATTTTGTTTTTGAAAATTTTCTTATATGCATCAGAAAGTACATGAAAAATACATAAAAATCCGTTCCTCATAAATGAATATCCATAAAGTTTTATCCGACTTATAGTGATTTGAAAATGTCAATGTTTTCGAAAATCTAAAACTTTTACCCCCTCTACTTTTTACAATTTTTTTTCAAATGTACCAATATTTTGGGAATTTATCACTCTTATAGAGGACAACAAATTACCAAAATATCAAGTCAATCCCAGAACTTTTTTTTGGAGGGGGGTCCGCTTTAAAAATTTTGCCCCATACATATCTAGCGTATTTGAGCATATGAAACTGCCAAACACGTGTTTTTGTTTTTTTATAAACTACCGTCCGAAATTGTACGAACGCTAACAGCTCGAGCTATTAAAAATCACACCCGCACAGAAACAGTTATAACTCGGTGAAAAATGAAGCTAGATGCTTTTTTTAAATTGCATTGGAAAGCCTATTAAATTTCCAATGAAATGCCACTATTTTAAGTTGTATTGCATAAATGGGAAGCGAGATATCATGTTATGAAGTCTAAAAAATAATTCTATTTTTTTCGGAATTTCTTACTCTGACTTTGACTCCTGGCACAGTTTAGCAAAGTTTATGAAAAAAATTGTTACTTTTGCAGACAATTCCTTGTAACCAAAGCTTTAAATAGAGACCAAGAACAGCAAAAAATATTTACGGGTTTCCGAGGTATTACAAAAAGAGTCGGACCGCGCAAAGCAGAATTTTCAATCACCAATTTCTCTAATTTGCCGTTGAGTCAATTACTTGTCTGTGAAAAAAGCGTCGAAAATTAATTTTACCAAGTACATTCTTACTGGGATCAATTTTTTAATTTAATTTATTATATATCGATATTTAAAAAGTGGATCCCAGTAAGAATGTACTTGGTAAAATTAATTTTCGACGCTTTTTTCACAGACAAGTAATTGACTCAACGGCAAATTAGAGAAATTGGTGATTGAAAATTCTGCTTTGCGCGGTCCGACTCTTTTTGTAATATCTCGGAAACCCGTAAATATTTTTTGCTGTTCTTGGTCTCTATTTAAAGCTTTGGTTACAAGGAATTGTCTGCAAAAGTAACAATTTTTTTCATAAACTTTGCTAAACTGTGCCAGGAGTCAAAGTCAGAGTAAGAAATTCCGAAAAAAATAGAATTATTTTTTAGACTTCATAACATGATATCTCGCTTCCCATTTATGCAATACAACTTAAAATAGTGGCATTTCATTGGAAATTTAATAGGCTTTCCAATGCAATTTAAAAAAAGCATCTAGCTTCATTTTTCACCGAGTTATAACTGTTTCTGTGCGGGTGTGATTTTTAATAGCTCGAGCTGTTAGCGTTCGCACAATTTCGGACGGTAGTGTACTATTTTCTAAAATTGTGCAATTTTTTAACTCTGAATTCAGAGAAACTGATAAATATAATTGATAATCTGTCTCTATTTTTTAAAACATTATTTTACTTCTATCATCAGGGTTTCATCGATATTTCTTAGGATACTATTTTCAAAAAGACATGCAATCAAAGTTTATTTTCATAAACAATACCAGTCAAATTTTTCGAAAATAAGACAGTTTTTTAATTATATAATTATGTTATATAATTTTTATAGTGTTTCCCTGTAATAACTAATAACGCTAATAACTGAAACATTCCAAATTTTCTTTTAATTTCGAAACTGTAACCTAAAATTTCTAACCTAAAAATACCTGTCAAATATTCCACAAAACTTCATGTCCGCAAGCAACACTTGTGTTATTGTGCGCAAAACCCAAAATCATTTCTGGCGCAACTCACTTCACGCCATCCTTGTTCCAGCTTACAGCCCTACTCTTTTCCATACATTTAGAACGATGTTCGCTCTCCTGTATATAGTCTTCTTGTAACAATCGAAAAATTGTCAGAATATTATAAGAAGGCTATTTATAGAAACAAAAATGATATCAATGTAAATATGCTCATTTTTCAATACTTATAAGATAAATAAAGACCATTTAGCTTCCTCAATATATATTATTATATATAGATTTAAAAGTTAAATAATTATAATAGTTTATTAAATATAATTAATAAACCGGGTAAATTACCCTAAATAAATATTAATTATTCTATTTTTTTTATAGAATAATTATTTTAAAGTGTTATGATAAAATGTCGAAAAATACAAAATTTTAATTTTTTGTGAAAAATTAAAATATTTATTAATTCTATAAATTTTGATAAAATATATACTTTATATACATGAATTGATTCGTTTTTATGTCAGGAATCTAATTTTGACAAGAATTAATACAAATTTTAATATAGAAAAAAGTTATTTCAAAAAATCCAAAAATTAAAAAAATGTTGAAAAAAATTTTGTTTTATATATTATTCAAAATCCTTCTGTCTGATTTTTGGTATTCATGACCGTAATACACCTACAAAATCTTATCAAAATCCATGAAGATGTGTAAGAGAAAATTTATCCACAAGAATCGGTGACATACACACACATATACATACACACATACATCCGGACATTTGTTCCTCTCGACGAATTATATATACTACACTTGAAAAATTGTAAAAATAATTGATTCTAAAAAATTCGGAAATCGACATCACTATAAGGCTTCCTTTATGAGGAAGCAAAAACTATTGGAATGTAAATTTCAATTGAATATTTTCAAGGCAATGAGAGATGCAGTTTATGCATCTATCAATCATGCGGTTTCCACAGATAAAGATCCACATCATTCAAAGTGTCCCGAAGGTATCTTTTCTTGGTGTTTTTATCAAGCTGACAAAGCAAGAAATCAAATTTCAGGATCTTATAAAAATAACGTTAAAACACCACTCAATAAATTATGTTTCTCAAAAGTATTACCCGTTTATGAAAGGCTTACGGATGAATCTTTGTTGATACGGTGTTCACGGTGCCTTACGCAAAATGCTAATGAAAGCTTGCACAGCATCATTTGGAGTAGGTGTCCAAAGGAAACTTTTGTTGGCAAGTTACGAATCAATATCGCAGTTTAATTATCTGTTAGTGAATATAATTTAGGGTTCACTAGAAAACTGAAAGAAGTTTTAGAAAAATTAGGATTGTTTCTAGGAAGCGAAACATTATTTTTTGTATAAATATGTCAATGTGTGTATATAGGAAGAAATATTGTTTCTTGTCCCGGATTTTTCCCAACCGAATTCGAGTAAATAATCTAATTTTAATGACGAAAAACACTTTAAAAAACTGCTTTTTTTTGTTTAAACAATTACAACTTTTTATGCTTAAGTTGAAATTAAAATTTTCTTTCAGATTCTAAAAGAGGACACTTAAATATTAAGAAAAACATATGTCCCGATTTTTTCCAAATTCGTAACTCGTAGAACGGAAATCTCAAACTTGTACAAAGAAATACGGAGATTTGGGACTAAATGGGTTAAATTTTTTTTTAGTTTGGAATTACCCCTAAGCTGTCATAGTACGTAGTTTAAGGATGATCCCTTATTTCAAATCCATGCGAGAATTTATTTAAAATTGTAAAATATACACATAAAAAATGGCGTTGAAAAATGTTAAAAACTGTAAGAGAAGATCGATTTTTTAGAATGATATTTTGCGATTTTGCTCTAATTTCCAAAAATCTGAACATCTGGTTCTCCCCCAAGTGTGTATATTTACGTAATTTGATGAACTAATTCTAAAAAATACAGTTTAAATTGACATCTAGTTCATTTTGATGGCGAAAATCATAAAAATAGCAGTTTTCACATTTACTTCGGTAAATATAAAAAAGTAAGTATGATAAAAAAAGATTTACACATAAGTAAGTGAATATATGTATAAAAGTGATATTTTGTCGCTCTCCATAGTTTTGTAAAAAATTAATATGTCGATCCGTTTTGGAGCAAATATTGTGAAGGTTATATTTGTTTAAATAAAAAAACAAAAAAACACTAAACACATTAATTAAAAAGACATAAAGTCTTTATTTTCACGACGTTTCATCAATTTTTCATTGACCTTTCAGGCTGTAGAACAAAATTTGTTACATATGAATAATAATTAATTTTAGCACGAACAGTTCTAACTAAAAGAATTTAAATTATCACAAGAGATATTTTTCTTAAGTAAATTAATTAACCTCTAAAAGAGATGATTAAAACATGTTTATAATAAAAATAAATTTTGTCACTTTAAGTAACAACGTCAATAAGGTGTTGACACGGTCAAGGTGCGATACAAACAGTCGAAAAATAATAAGAGGAGATAAGAATTTTCCACAAACACAGGCTATTTCTTTCTAAACATACATACAATATACTTATATAATCAAGTTAAGAAGGTAGAAAATTCTACAAATTTTTAACGAATTAATGATTGGAAAAATTTTTTTGTAACAGTTTTTTATATATATTATTTAAATTATCAATATTTTCTTTTTTGTTAATACTGTTAGGATCGTGATTAATAAACATCATTTCTGATAATAATCGTTTTTTCCAATCATGTTCAACGTCGACAATTTTTGTATTTTTAAAGTCGAATTTATGTTTATAAATGTGACAATGTTCAACTATAACTTGATTTTGATTTTTTCCATGTTCGCTAATACGTTTTTTGAGTGTTCTTTTTGTTTCCCCCATAATAAACTGCTTTGCAATTTTTGCAACAAATCTTATATATAAAACCAGTCTTTTCCCATTTTTCTGTCGAATCTTTACCCAGTTTTATAATGTTAATAAGTGATTTTTCAACTTTTGGAATTGTGCAAATATCGTAGTTTTTAAGTTTAAATTTATAAGCGGAGTAAAATTTATCATTTTTGAACGGGATAACAATTTTTGGTTTTTTAGCATACATGGAATTTTTAAATTTTTCCAATTCTTTATTACAACTTTGTTTTTTTGTGTGTTTTAAATAATAAATTCTTTTGGAAATACAAGAGTTGATGAAATTTAATGGATAGTTATTATTTATTAAAAGATCTTTGACAAGATTGATATTTTTCTTTTAAAAATTTTTTTGTGAAAGAGAAATCGCTCTATCAATCAAATTAAAAATTATATTACGTTTTTGGTTAAGTGGATGGTTTGACAAAAAATTCAACAGTCTCCCGGTTGATGTTGGTTTTTGATACCAATCTGTGATAAGTCTATTATTCTTTCTTATTATAGTTAAGTCTAAAAAATTTATTTTACCGTTAGTTTCCAATTCATAAGTAAATTGGAGTTTTTTATGATAATTATTAAAATCTTGAATTACCAAATCGACAAAATCTTTTTTTACACAAAGAATAGTGTCATCCACATAACGAAAATAAAAAAGAACATTACAATCATATTTTTCTTTTAAAGAATTTAAGCAATCCTTCTCCATACATATGTCTGTAAAAAAAGATTTTGTCGATTTGGTAATTCAAATTTTTAATAGGGGAGACCGGGGCTAAACCGGACAGATTTGGTCTTTGACCAGAAAACTCATACAAAAACATACTTTTTGCTAAAGTGTAATATACCGTTTTGAAGCTTGTACTTTCACCTACAAATCGCATTTGTTCGATTTAAAAAAAGTACAATAGCTTTAGAGATATATTGCTTCAAAGGTGACTACCTCAAAAACGAAAAACCGAAAATTGGTGGGGCCAAACCGGACACCCCATGGGGCTAAATCGGACACGGCAAATTAATTAAGGAATGAGATACAAATTTTCTTTTTTTTGGTAAAAAAGTCAAATCAATTATTCTTTTATTTATTTGTAGATAGTTCTATACAAAGAATATAGTACACGGAAAAACTTTTTTCAAGAGTCATTACTAAATTTATTCAAGAACTCAGGATATGGGAAAAATTTAGAACTTGTTTTAGAAAAGTTAAATATTCATTAAAGAATTTTCAGGAGTTTTTCTAATGGCTTGGAAATAATTGTTCTTGACGCTGCGACTGAGTTCTTCAGTCACTGCTCCCTAAAAAAGTCTCGAACTATTTAAGAAAGAAGACGAAGCGTAACCAATAGGAATACAGCGCCACTTGGCTTTAAACGCTTTAAAACGATCTAAAACTAAAGTATCGTAACGCGTCCCTGCAGCCGAGTGGCATAAGGCGGAGCGATCTTGAGTCTCGAGGTCTCAAGTTCGACTACTCAGGCGGGCAAATTTTTTTCGTTAATTTTAAATTTTTCTATTCTTAAACCAGTTCAGGACTTTTTCAAAAAAATTAAATAAGTAGTCCAGAAATGTACTACAGTTATCCCCGAACAGCTTAAAATAATGTTTCAATCTATGGTTTTGTAGCATTTCTTGTTTTATTTCCATATCCTGAGTTCTTGAATAAGTTTAGTAATGACTCTTGAAAAAAGTATTTCCGTGTATAATATGTAAAATCGGTAATAATTATAATATAAAATGAATTACAGTTTTCAGGCTTGTCTGTTTGTAGCAACTCGCTTGCGAATTCGAGTTTTAAAATAAATTCTTTACTTATTTATTTATAAAGTGGTTCTAAGCAAAGAATATAATATAAAATAGTTAATTAATATAAAATAAATTAAAGAATTCAAAGATTTGGTTGTTTTTAATCACGATGTCCGATTCAGACCCACACCGTCATCTAATAATTAACCTGCAATATATTTTTTCTTCTTAATGTTTTCCATTAAACTTTTTTTCAACTAAACTCAGTACACCTTGAGCTAAAAGAAAAATGGCCGTATGATATTTGCACTTTAATTTTAACGATAAAAACCCAAAAAAATGAAGAAAATTTTTTTTTACTTTTACCTCAAGAAATAACATTTTCAGATATTAACGGCAACTATTATTACAAGAAAATTGTCACGTCCCTAAAACCTCATGCAGCATATGAGGCGTTATTTCTCAAACGTCCCAGTCCAAAATTACAAGTCTTTGGATTGTGTTGGTATTTTGGGAAATTGTTGCCCTATATGAAAGTAATAAATCTGTAAAATATTAGCTCTTTAAAAAAAAAATTGTAGAAAGTGGTGGGGGTTAAAGTTTTGACATTTTAAGTAACACTGCCATTTTCAAAACCATGTAACTTTTATAAAACTTTATCGATTTTAATTTGTTTATAATGGATTTAAAGCATTTTTCATCTACTTTCTAAAAATTTTACAAACAAATTTTTAAAAAAATTTTTAAACAATTTTTTTTCAAAAATTAAGTTTATTTTTTAATTTTGACCTTGATGGGTATTTTAAAAAAAAAATTTTTATTTTTATTGGAAAGCTGACATTTTTCCGGAAAAAACCATATAAGTTTCATAGTGGGATGACCAGAAGTTTAGAAGATATTTGAAAGCAAAGTAAGCGGTGCGCCCGGGTTACTGTACGTTACGCCGGCGCTGCGCCGTTAAACGACATAAAAATCACTCTTTTATCTTCATCTGCTTCAGTAAAAGCTCTGCATTTAAACAGGGTTGATACTTCCTATGAATCTTTTTCAATAGTAGCTCTCTGCATTTAACAGGGTTGAGACTGTCATTAAAATAATGCCTGCATTACTTTTACCGAAAAAAATTTAAATATATAATTTTGAAAACGAATGTTTAAACTTTTATAAATTATAATTATTATCAATTAAAATGAGTAATTTTGAAAAAGAAAGATTAAAGTTTTAAAGGAACAATAATTATCATCAATTAAAATAATTAATTTTGAAAAAAATATTGATGTTTCGTAAGTTAAAATTATTGTTATTGGCAATTGGAAAATTTAATTTTGAGAAACAGAAATTTAAGTTGAATAGAAATTGAATATTTTAATAAGATTAATTTTTTAAAATTTTATGTTAAATAGTCATGAGATTCAATTTTTTTATTAATTTAGGTCATTTGTTTTAATAATAATAATAATAATAATAATAATAATAGATTTAAAAACAAATGACCTTAATTAATAAAAAAAATTGAATCTCACGACTATTTAACATTAAATTTTAAAAAATTAATCTTATTAAAATATTCAATTTCTATTCAACTTAAATTTCTGTTTCTCAAAATTAAATTTTCCAATTGCCAATAACAATAATTTTAACTTACGAAACATCAATATTTTTTTCAAAATTAATTATTTTAATTGATGATAATTATTGTTCCTTTAAAACTTTAATCTTTCTTTTTCAAAATTACTCATTTTAATTGATAATAATTATAATTTATAAAAGTTTAAACATTCGTTTTCAAAATTATATATTTAAATTTTTTTCGGTAAAAGTAATGCAGGCATTATTTTATTGACAGTCTCAACCCTGTTAAATGCAGAGAGCTACTATTGAAAAAGATTCATAGGAAGTATCAACCCTGTTTAAATGCAGAGCTTTTACTGAAGCAGATGAAGATAAAAGAGTGATTTTTATGTCGTTTAACGGCGCAGCGCCGGCGTAACGTACAGTAACCCGGGCGCACCGCTTACTTTGCTTTCAAATATCTTCTAAACTTCTGGTCATCCCACTATGCAACTTATATGGTTTTTTCCGGAAAAATGTCAGCTTTCCATTAAAAATAAAAATTTTTTTTTTAAAAATACCTATCAAGGTCAAAATTAAAAAATAAACTTAATTTTTGAAAAAAAATTGTTTAAAATTTTTTTTAAAAATTTGTTTGTAAAATTTTTAGAAAGTAGATGAAAAATGCTTTAAATCCATTATAAACAAATTAAAATCGATAAAGTTTTATAAAAGTTACATGGTTTTGAAAATGGCAGTGTTACTTAAAATGTCAAAACTTTAACCCCCACCACTTTCTACAATTTTTTTTTAAAGAGCTAATATTTTACAGATTTATTACTTTCATATAGGGCAACAATTTCCCAAAATACCAACACAATCCAAAGACTTATAATTTTGGACTGGGACGTTTGAGAAATAACGCCTCATATGCATCACGAAATTGCGCGTTCATAGGTTATTTACACGATTTAAAATTCTTCACGGTTTCAGAAATATTTGACTTGTCCGGTTTAGCTCCGTGTCCGGTTTAGCCCCGGTCTCCCTTAATTATCATAAAAAACTCCAATTTACTTATGAATTAGAAACTAACGGTAAAATAAATTTTTTAGACTTAACTATAATAAGAAAGAATAATAGACTTATCACAGATTGGTATCAAAAACCAACATCAACCGGGAGACTGTTGAATTTTTTGTCAAACCATCCACTTAACCAAAAGCGTAATATAATTTTTAATTTGATTGATAGAGCGATTTCTCTTTCACAAAAAAATTTTTAAAAGAAAAATATCAATCTTGTCAAAGATCTTTTAATAAATAATAACTATTTATTAAATTTCATCAACTCTTGTATTTCCAAAAAAATTTATTATTTAAAACACACAAAAAAACAAAGTTGTAATAAAGAATTGGAAAAATTTAAAAATTCCATGTATGCTAAAAAACCAAAAATTGTTATCCCGTTCAAAAATGATAAATTTTACTCCGCTTATAAATTTAAACTTAAAAACTACGATATTTGCACAATTCCAAAAGTTGAAAAATCACTTATTAACATTATAAAACTGGGTAAAGATTCGACAGAAAAATGGGAAAAGACTGGTTTTATATATAAGATTTGTTGCAAAAATTGCAAAGCAGTTTATTATGGGGAAACAAAAAGAACACTCAAAAAACGTATTAGCGAACATGGAAAAAACAAAAATCAAAATCAAGTTATAGTTGAACATTGTCACATTTATCATAGTCTGTCAAAGTTCCCTAATTCGATTTGACCACCTATGGCTAAATTCACATTGATAATGAAATATCACGGTAATACAAACTATGTAGAAGGAAAGCGGCAGTAAAAAATGGAAAATGTCGGTAACTGAATATAAATAAAGTGATCAATAGATGGAGCTGTAACTTTTTTTAATTTAATTCGTTCTAAATAAATTATCATTTGATTAAAGTAATTATTTTTATTTTAATATAAATAAAAATAATTAAAAATTGTTAAATAAGAATAATAAACAATTAAATTCAGAATTAATTACATTAATTAATTAGGTAAATTGTATTAATTTAATTAATATTCAATTAAATAATAATAATTATTTATTTAATTTATTTATTTTGAAAAATTAAATAATAACAAATTTTATAAATAAATAAATTATTTATAAAAAAAATATTAATATGCAATATAAATACTATTAATAAATAATTAATGATTCAATGTAAATAATAAAATAAATAAAACACAATTAAGTAATCACAGTCAAAATTATTTTTTCATTTTTATAGATTTTAATTAAATAATTAATTAATTAAAGTAATTATTAACCTTTTAAAATAAAATATTTATAAAATACAGAAAAAATAAATTTTACAAATAATAGTTGTTACAAACCGGTAAATTAATTTTGAATCGGGCTTTTGAGATGGCCCTTAATTAGTCGATTTGGGGAGGCTCCAAGCTGCCAGAGTTGAACTCTGTTTATTACTGCGGGATCGTTATCCTACTGTTTTAAAAGTTACCGTCTGATTCGTTAAATGCACTATTTTGAAAATGACTTGAATTTCAGGTTTAGTTAGGTAAGTAAAGAAATGGATTTTATGAATACATTATTTATTCTTTTAAACAGCAAAATACCTTTGAATACAAAAAAAATGTGTTACAAATAGAAAGTGTGTGTGTTAGAATATGTGACTGAAACGATACTTATTTACTTACAAACTACCGGCGGAGCTATTCCTCTTTTGAATCACAAACCTCCGTCGGGCGAAAATTCTTTTTGTTTTATGAAATCGCGACGCAAGATTCGCGCAATTTTCAACTAATTGTGAGATTGCACCTGTGGTGAGCGGGCGCGGGCAATATCTATGCAACCGGCCGTTCTTCCTTTGTGTAAACTCACTTGTGAATCTATTCCTAGGAAAACTGGTGCGGGCAATATCTATGCAACCGACAGTTTTATAAGAAATTCGATCACACTCGTGGATCTCTTCTCTATCAATCTGATGTGGGCAATATCTATGCAACCGATAGATAGATAGGGAATTTGATCTCACTTGTGGGCCACTGAAGTTTGAACGGACGCGGGCAATATCTGTGCAACCGGCCGGTTATAAACAACAAGATTTCAGAATTATGATTTATATTAATAATTCTGAAATCTCTCCAAAATCAGTCCGCACTGGACTCCACCGGCTCAGAGAATTTGAAAATTTTAACGTCTGCCCTGAATCATGCAATTCGGGTTCCGGGTCGCGGACGGGCTTTTTGTTCGCGAAATTTCTTTGTCCCAAAACACTTGCCAGGTTAGACCCAGGAGAGGTGTCTTCGAGAAGAAGCGAGAATTCGTACTGCGTTGATTAATATTTCGCGACAGGCCTCTAACCCTTACCTTCAGTGCGAAAAATGGGGAAGACGGAAAATTTGGGTAGTAGGAGTAAGGAGTAGGAGAAAATCGTGGGCCCATTGGTCTATGCATTTTTGCTGACGTTTTCGATCTCACGGTAGGTCCGTGAGAACGGAAATAGTCTGTTAATATGATACTTTTCGAGACATTATTTTCGAAATAACTTAGAATTTAAATAATAATTATATTGTTTAATTAATAAAATTATTATTTATCTTAGTTATTACAGTTCATATAATTTATTTATTGTAATTATATTGTTCCTACTTTTTATAAGTTGCTTGTATATGTATTATACATATTGAGTTATGAATATACACATATACATGCAACTTAATGTCCTCCGGCATTTTGTTGTGACGAAAATGTTTACAACAAAATGTTTAGCTATTGTCAATTTGTTGTATCTGCATCTAGCTTGGTGCATAGGTTTAAGTTCAAATAACACAAGACATTCAACTCTTGTAGCTTTGAGTCAGCTGTAACGCACGTGCGTTTGTTTTGATGCTGTATGCCACAGCTTATGGGCCCTGAGGGGAAAGGAAGGTACCACGCATAACAAGGTAGCGGTAAGAGGCAAGCATAACGCGTTTGTGTTGATGCCCGTAGCATGAAGGCCGTCAAGGTATTAGTGCTGTAGCCGGGGAGTCAGTGAGTGTGCTGGTGTCCATAAACGGCGGCTGCATGGGTGTGTGTGTTGCCGCCGACCATCCTCACACACGCGCAACCTCACAGCGCACCTTCTGTCTATGCACAGTAATGACGAATATATACATACACTCAGACACATACATATATATATGTACACATATATATATATATATATATATATATACATATATACACACATACACATACATGCATACACTGGCTGCAGCATGGCGCCTTCTTATAAATTTCGGATTTGTGATTTTATCAGAACCTCCCTGATTGCAGTCAAAAGTCCCGCTTAACAAACCTAAATTTTTTTTTTTTACATTGTTCAAATTTTTATTAGTGTTCATTATTTTAATAATTATTTTTTTTTTATGGCAATTAAAATTCCGAGCTAAGAGCGTTTGGTAAACGTCGACACTTCCTTATCTGGGTATCAGATATCATGCGGCGATGTCTTGCATGCCGTCGAAATTATTAAACAGGGTTGCCAATTTATAATTTCATATATAACAATAGTATTTAAAATTATATTCTGATAATTAAAAAATAATAATATTCAAAATAATAGAAATAATTATTCAATATGAAAAAATATTGTTTTTTAATTTTAAGAAATCTTTAGCATATTTAAAGACAATAGATTTATGTAAGTAACAATAATTAAAATATCCTTAGGAAAGATTTAAAAATTGTATTCTTTATTAATTATAATTGATGGTGGCAGGTAAGTAAAATGTAGATAATGAAATTGTATATTATATATTTACCAAACGCATATTTTTGTTTGGTAACATTGGATTCAAAAATATATTTACTTTTTTTAATTTTATAAAGAAATTATGCATGAATAATTAAAAAGGCACTTAATATTGATTACGTAAATGTCCTCAAAACCTAAATGACATATTACCGTATTGTCACTTTTTTCTATTAAGAAGGTATATTTATTGTACGAAAACTTAATATTCAAAAATTTTAAGGGCAAGAAGCACTTAATTAATTAGTTAAAATGGGGTGGTAGCGATTCTACGCAAATAAACCCTACAAAATAAAATTCTACACAATTAACTCTACACCAGGAAATTGTACACACTTCATTTAATAGATTTGATTAATTCTACGCAGTTAAATTGTACACCAGAAAACTCTACACATTTGAAAAATATTGTTTAAATTAAGTTTTAAAAGTTTCTAAATAAATAAATTCTAAAAATAAATACTCTACACAATAATAATACTAAATAAAATGTAACTTTTAATAAAATTTATTTAATTTTTTTTTTTTTTAATTAAATAAATTTTATTCAAAGTTACATTTTATTTAGTTCTAATGTGTAGAGTATTTATTTATAGAATTTCTTTATTTAGAATTTTTTTAAACTTAATTTAATCAATATTTTTCCAATGTGTAGAGTTTTCTGGGCTCCAATTTAAGTGTGGAGAATTAAAAATTAAATTGAAAAAATAATTCATATTTTTCTTCGTTTAAAAATACATTGTGTAGAATTTTTTAATGTAGTATTTAACAGTACAAAATTAAATAAATTTTATTAAAAGTTACATTTTATTTAGTATTATTATTGTGTAGAGTATTTATTTTTAGAATTTATTTATTTAGAATCTTTTAAAACTTAATTTAAACAATATTTTTCAAATGTGTAGAGTTTTCTGGTGTACAATTTAACTGCGTAGAATTATAAATTAAAATAAAAAAAATGTTATTAGAATTTTAATGTAATTAAAATAAACTGTGTCAAATTTTCTGATGTAGTATTTAATCGTGTAGAAATAAAAGATTTTAATGATATATTTTGTTCTATTTAATTCTAATGTGTAGGACTTTTTTCTGTAGAATTTATTTGCGTAGAATTAATCAAATCTATTAAATGAAGTGTGTACAATTTCCTGGTGTAGAGTTAATTGTGTAGAATTTTATTTTGTAGGGTTTATTTGCGTAGAATCGCTACCACCCCATTTTAACTAATTAATTAAGTGCTTCTTGCCCTTAAAATTTTTGAATATTAAGTTTTCGTACAATAAATATACCTTCTTAATAGAAAAAAGTGACAATACGGTAATATGTCATTTAGGTTTTGAGGACATTTACGTAATCAATATTAAGTGCCTTTTTAATTATTCATGCATAATTTCTTTATAAAATTAAAAAAAAGTAAATATATTTTTGAATCCAATGTTACCAAACAAAAATATGCGTTTGGTAAATATATAATATACAATTTCATTATCTACATTTTACTTACCTGCCACCATCAATTATAATTAATAAAGAATACAATTTTTAAATCTTTCCTAAGGATATTTTAATTATTGTTACTTACATAAATCTATTGTCTTTAAATATGCTAAAGATTTCTTAAAATTAAAAAACAATATTTTTTCATATTGAATAATTATTTCTATTATTTTGAATATTATTATTTTTTAATTATCAGAATATAATTTTAAATACTATTATTTGTAAAATTTATTTTTTCTGTATTTTATAAATATTTCATTTTAAAAGGTTAATAATTACTTTAATTAATTAATTATTTAATTAAAATCTATAAAAATGAAAAAATAATTTTGACTGTGATTATTTAATTGTAATTTATTTATTTTATTATTTACATTGAATCATTAATTATTTATTAATAGTATTTATATTGCATATTAATATTTTTTTTATATATAATTTATTTATTTATAAAATTTGTTATTATTTAATTTTTCAAAATAAATAAATTAAATAAATAATTATTATTATTTAATTGAATATTAATTAAATTAATACAATTTACCTAATTAATTAATGTAATTAATTCTGAATTTAATTGTTTATTATTCTTATTTAACAATTTTTAATTATTTTTATTTATATTAAAATAAAAATAATTACTTTAATCAAATGATAATTTATTTAGAACGAATTAAATTAAAAAAAGTTACAGCTCCACCTATTGATCACTATATTTATATTCAGTTACCGACATTTTCCATTTTTTACTGCCGCTTTCCTTCTACATAGTTTGTATTACCGTGATATTTCATTATCAATGTGAATTTAGCCATAGGTGGTCAAATCGAATTAGGGACAATCGAAATTAGGGAACTTTGACAGACTATGATCACGATCCTAACAGTATTAACAAAAAAGAAAATATTGATAATTTAAATAATATATATATAATATATATAAAACTGTTACAAAAAAATTTTCCAATCATTAATTCGTTAAAAATTTGTAGAATTTTCTACCTTCTTAACTTGATTATATAAGTATATTGTATGTATGTTTAGAAAGAAATAGCCTGTGTTTGTGGAAAATTCTTATCTCCTCTAATTATTTTTCGACTGTTTGTATCGCACCTTGACCGTGTCAACACCTTATTGACGTTGTCACTTAAAGTGACAAAATTTATTTTTATTATAAACATGTTTTAATCATCTCTTTTAGAGGTTAATTAATTTACTTAAGAAAAATATCTCTTGTGATAATTTAAATTCTTTTAGTTAGAACTGTTCGTGCTAAAATTAATTATTATTCATATGTAACAAATTTTGTTCTACAGCCTGAAAGGTCAATGAAAAATTGATGAAACGTCGTGAAAATAAAGACTTTATGTCTTTTTAATTAATGTGTTTAGTGTTTTTTTGTTTTTTTATTTAAACAAATATAACCTTCACAATATTTGCTCCAAAACGGATCGACATATTAATTTTTTACAAAACTATGGAGAGCGACAAAATATCACTTTTATACATATATTCACTTACTTATGTGTAAATCTTTTTTTATCATACTTACTTTTTTATATTTACCGAAGTAAATGTGAAAACTGCTATTTTTATGATTTTCGCCATCAAAATGAACTAGATGTCAATTTAAACTGTATTTTTTAGAATTAGTTCATCAAATTACGTAAATATACACACTTGGGGGAGAACCAGATGTTCAGATTTTTGGAAATTAGAGCAAAATCGCAAAATATCATTCTAAAAAATCGATCTTCTCTTACAGTTTTTAACATTTTTCAACGCCATTTTTTATGTGTATATTTTACAATTTTAAATAAATTCTCGCATGGATTTGAAATAAGGGATCATCCTTAAACTACGTACTATGACAGCTTAGGGGTAATTCCAAACTAAAAAAAAATTTAACCCATTTAGTCCCAAATCTCCGTATTTCTTTGTACAAGTTTGAGATTTCCGTTCTACGAGTTACGAATTTGGAAAAAATCGGGACATATGTTTTTCTTAATATTTAAGTGTCCTCTTTTAGAATCTGAAAGAAAATTTTAATTTCAACTTAAGCATAAAAAGTTGTAATTGTTTAAACAAAAAAAAGCAGTTTTTTAAAGTGTTTTTCGTCATTAAAATTAGATTATTTACTCGAATTCGGTTGGGAAAAATCCGGGACAAGAAACAATATTTCTTCCTATATACACACATTGACATATTTATACAAAAAATACTTTAGAAATTAAAATTGTTCCAAGCATTCTTGCTCCATACATGACACCTTCATTTTCCATTATACTATTTTCCATTCTGCTTTTAACAAGAGTCATAATTCGGCGAGCTTTTTCTACTTTCCGGTTGATTTCTCAATTCCTCTTGCTAATTGGTACAAGTCTCTTTTTTTGGCTAAAAATAAAGTTTCGCTTCCTAGAAACAATCCTAATTTTTCTAAAACTTCTTTCAGTTTTCTAGTGAACCCTAAATTATATTCACTAACAGATAATTAAACTGCGATATTGATTCGTAACTTGCCAACAAAAGTTTCCTTTGGACACCTACTCCAAATGATGCTGTGCAAGCTTTCATTAGCATTTTGCGTAAGGCACCGTGAACACCGTATCAACAAAGATTCATCCGTAAGCCTTTCATAAACGGGTAATACTTTTGAGAAACATAATTTATTGAGTGGTGTTTTAACATTATTTGAGGAGTTTGACTCCTAAACTGTACTCTCGAAAAGAAAAAACCGAAATTCGTTGGTCCAAAAGTGGGGAAATTCCGTTGAAAAATTACATGTTTTTAGTTAACAAATGGAATTATGCATAAACTATTTATCTGATCGAGTCGAATTTTTTTGGGATTTATTCAGCTTCGCAAGGAGAATATTCCTGTTGAATTATTAACAAATTCGGTAATTATTAACAATGTTATTAAACAATTAAAAAAGTGCTATTTTTAATGGTTTAAATTCAGTTGCAACTAAACTAATAAACCTTTTTCAACGTACGACCAGTCAATTGAAAGCTATTTCCAAGCTCTACAACTTTCAATAACAACTTTTTTCTCTAAAATTTAACCGAAAGCAAGGGTCATCGAAAAACTACGTTTCACGAACTTTGACGATTGTTTACACTATTTTTTGCAACCGGAAATCGAGAGCAAACCATGGGGCTCTTATATAGGGCCCCCAAACTACAAGAAACTATTAAGACTTTTCAGGTTGCACTTTTTGCACTCACCGACTGGCCTATGTGTGCATGTCACCGATTCTTGTGGACAAATTTTCTCTTACACATCTTAATGGATTTTGATAAGATTTTGTAGGTGTATTACGGTCATGAATTCGGTTGGGAAAATCCGGGACAAGAAAATATCGCGTCCAAAATGTTGGGACTATCAAATAGGCATAATGCTGAATTTTTTTTTCTAATTTCAAAATGGCGCCTCTAAAATGGCTGCCAAATTATTTAAATTTAGATAAATAATGTTAAAAAATATTAACATTATTTTTTTAAACTTTTATGCTTTATTTAAATAAAAAAATGTTGTTTCAACAAAAAATATTGTTATCTGATATTATTTAACAATAATTTAAACATTTTTTTTAACAATTTAAAATCTGTGGGCCAAAATGGTAAACAATTTTTTTTTATCAATTCTCATTTCTTTTTGCAGTAAAAATGAATAATAAAAGTTAATAACTTAATTAAAACTTTTTTACAATGTTCAAAAATGTTATAAACAATTTTTATAAACAATTTGCAAAACATTAAATAGAATCCTAGAAAAAAATTATTTTTTAATTATATTACGTTCTTTTGTAATCAAAATGTTGTTAAAGGTTTAAACTTTCATTTAACATTATTTAACAATATTTAAAAATGTTATAAACAATTTTTATAAACAATTGTTATAAAAAAAAATATTCAGAGTGGAAAATCACTTCTTTTCTATCCCACTAGCTTTCTTTTGTCATTAAACAGGAAACTAAAGTATCTAATGCTTATAAAAAATTTGTCAACAATGTATATAAATGTTATAAACAATTCTTATAAATAATTAGTTAAATATGTATTACCATAATAGAAAAAATGCATTTTTCATTATATATTGCACTCTTCTAATCCAAATCTTTGTTAAGGAGATAAACTTTCATTTAATATTATTTAACAATATTTAAAAATGTTATAAACAATTTTTATAAATAATTTGAAATTCGTGGGCCCAAGTGGTATAAATGTTTTTATTTTTATCAATTCTCATTTCTTTTTGCAGTAAAAATGAATAATAAAAGTTAATTACCTTATTCAAAATTTTTTACAAGGTTTAAGAATATTATAAACAGTTTTTATAAACAATTTGCAAAACATGAAATAGAATCCTATAAAAAAATTATTTTTTGATTATTAACAAAATTTTTTAAATAATTTCAAAAAATCCTTTTTTTATCAAAATTGTTTATAAAAATGTAAAAAATGGTAAATAATTTTAGACGAAGATTTTTATTTCAAATATCTATTCTGACGAAAAACCAAGCAAAAAGTGAAAAAACCTTTATTCTTTCATCCCTGAACTGTTTTTTCTATGAAAATTGTTTATAACATTTTTAAATATTGTTAAATAACGTTAAATGAAATTTTAAACCTTTAGCATCATTTTGATTACAAGAGAACGTAATATAATCAAAAAATAATTTTTTTCTAGGATTCTATTTCATGTTTTGCAAATTGTTTATAAAAATTGTTTATAACATTTTTAAACATTGTAGAAAAGTTTTAATTAAGTTATTAACTTTTATTATCCATTTTTACTGCAAAAAGAAATGAGAATTGATAAAAATAAAAATTTGTTTACCATTTTGGCCCACAGATTTTAAATTGTTTCTAAAAAAAGGTTTAAATTATTGTTAAATAATATCTGATAACAATATTTTTTGTTGAAACAACATTTTTTTATTTAAATAAAGCATAAAAGTTTAAAAAAATAATGTTAATATTTTTTAACATTATTTATCCAAATTTCAATAATTTAGCGGCCATTTTGGAGGCGCTATTTTGAAATTAGAAAAAAAAATTTTCGCCATTATGCCTTTTTGATAGTCCCAACATTTTGAACGCGATTTTTTCTTATCCTAGATTTTTCCTAACCGAATTCCTGTAAATAATCTAATTTTCATGACAAAAAACACTTAAAAAACTACTTTTTTTGTTTAAACAACTACAACTTTTTATGATTAGATTGAAATTGAAATTTTCTTTCAGATTCTAAAAGGGGACACTCAAATCTAAAAAAACCTATGTCCCGATTTTTTCCAAATTCGTCACTCGTAGAACGGAAAGCTCAAACTTGTACAAAGAAATACCGACATTGGGGACTAATTGGGTTAATAAAATTTATGTTGAAAGTTTTTGATGTTCCCTGCTAAAAATAAAATAAGAAATAATGTAAAAAAGGCCGGAAATTTTGATGTTTTGTGACTAGTTTGACGTTTTCTAAAGCTTTTGGTTAGTTCTGATTACAGGGTTTTTTTATGCTCCTGTTGAATCCTGATGTTTATAGTTTGTGATTATTTCTTATTGCATTCATATTTTTTTATTTACAGCCCCCACCAAAGTATAGTGGGTAAATGTAAAGTACCGTTATAACTTTCAATTTCTGCGTAGCCGTTTTTTCATAAATATAGAATTTTCGGTCTAATGTTAAGAGCTTCGGGTCTCTAGCCTGATTTTTATTGCTCAAAAGTTTTGCAATTTGAAAATTTCAAGTGAAATGAATATAAATTCAGAATCTAGAAATCACCATGGTGTCAAATATCTAAAATTTATTTAAAAAACATTTTTTAAAGAAAACTGTAACATATCTCGAAAACCGTAATTGATAAATAAAAACTAATATCATTTTTAAACTAAAGTTATAAAGAATATATTATTATATAAATAATACAAACATTTTGTTAGATGAATTCTTAGTCGATAAAAAAGTATAATGTTTAAATAAATATGAACGTAAACAAATAAAACATCCCTCTTCAATTTTATGACGGTCAGTTGACTTTTTTTAGGTAAAAGAGGGTGTCGACTTTGTATAAAAAACCTGACTACTTTTGAAGCTTTCTGATTAAACATGACATAAGCCTGACGTTCTGTGGCTGTAATTGTAATAAAACCAGTCTTAAATCATCAGAAATCAGAAATTATGACTAATTTTTTTAAGTTTTGTGATTTTATTTTTAGTAGGGTTGCAATAATCAAAAAAATAATTATTGTGTTTTAATTGACTTATTTCTATTTAGGCTATGTTTTTATGTAGTAAAAATGCATTTTAATATAATTAAAGAAACTACGTTCTCCCAGGCGGGAGGAGGGTGTAGTCGAAATCTACGCTGTTCTACGTAGGGGGAGGTAGGGGTGAAAAAATAACAATTTTACTTCCTGATTTGGCCTACAGAGGTTCGACAAGACCGACACCCCGAAAAAGAGAACAACTTCATTTAATCGAAGAAGATTATATCTCCGAAAAATAACGCGATGAGTTTGAAATTGAGGATTTGCTAATGTTGAATCAAACCCCTAACAAGAACCCAAATGCTTCCTCAAATTATCCTAGAAACAATTCGCAACGGCAAGGTTCCTTTCAATCTGCTAAAATCCGTGACAGACTAAAATTCGGTCCCCCTAAAGCAACAGAATCTATTACGAAATCTAGTCCCAACAAACCCTCTAAACCTACCTGTTGGAACTGCAAAAAGGAAGGACATTTTCGCAATGAGTGTAAGGAACCCTTAGTTATTCGCTGCTATGGCTGTAATAAAGAAGGCGTTACCAAGCCCAAATGCCTTAACTGTTCGGAAAAAGGTGCACAGGATTGTTAAAAGAGGCCCAAACAATCATGATACCTTCATCAAGGCCTCCGGACCCTACAGCGAGTTCCTTGTCACCTTCAATTTCTAGTAAAGATAAATCCCTCTCTAAGTGGATCGAAATCGAAATGCCCAATCTGGAAACAGACATTTCTGAAATTAATGGAGTCTATAGTCCGAAAGACATAGATATATTCATCTTTTGTGAATCCGGCAACCACTACTCTACGTCACAGTCATTATTAGTAATCATAGGATAAAAGCCCTAGTAGATTGTGGAGCGTCACGAAGTTTCATTGGTCCCACTGGAATGAAAATTATCGATAATCTTAAACTCCCTGTTAGTGAAAAAAGTGGTTATTCCAATTCACCCGCATGACCTTCGGGTTAACTAATGCCCCTGCTACCTTTCAGAGAATGATGGACAAAATAATCAAACCCGAAATGGATCCTTATTGCTTTGTGTATCTCGATGACATTATTATTGCTACCGAAACCTTCGAAGAACATCTTAAATGGTTAGAGATTGTTCTTGAAAAGCTTAAAGAGAATAAGCTAAAAATTAATCCTAACAAATGTGAGTTCGTAGTCCCTCAAGTTCAATACCTGGGCTTTCTCGTGGATGAAAAAGGTTTGTTAGCAAACCCTGAAAAAGTTACCCCTATCCTGACTTACCCTGTTCCTACAAATGTCAAAGAATTGCGAAGATTTCTCGGCATGTCTAGCTGGTATCGTAGATTCATTCGACTGTTTATGCAACACAGACTGTAATAAAAAAAGCTTAGATCGAAAACACTTTTTTATTTACAAACACTTCAAGACAAATACGGGATAATATGTGACATACTGCTAGTGTACCGATATACATTCAAACGTACACCCCTGTTTAGTCGCGCGGGGGGGTTCGGGGGGTCTCCCCCCTGACGGGGTCCAGGGGTGGAGTCCCGGTAAGGGGGTTCAGGGGCGAAGCCACCCGACCACAAAAAAACAACTTAGAATAATAATAATAATTTTTGAAATTTCAAAGAACCGCATTTAATAATACCCTAAGCCATCGGACGCGTCGGAGGGCGAAGCCCCCCTGAAACCTAGTCGTGTGCTTCGACGTATGCATCTAGTTACATTACATCCTACTTTTGTATAGAAATAGTAACATTATAACCCGGTTATTGGGTATATAATGTAACTAGGGTCTATAATGTAACTGTCACGAAATAAAGTGTACTCCCCTCCAGCATTATTCGCACCGGGCTATAATAAGTAACTTACAACCTGTAAAACAGGTGGCGTAAAGTGCGTATTACAGTGCTGTGTTGCATAAAATACTTACCCACACAAGAAGATTTCCGTAAGTTACCTGAAAATAAAACCTGTTACCTGATAATAAAATACTTTACCAGAAATTAGAATAGTTACCCCTGAATTCCTGTTACCTTAGTTACCCTAGTGACCAACCCCACCGTCTTGGAAGCTTCCACGATGGCTCCACGTGAGCTATCCCTAATGGAGGAGGTGACCAGATTGAATGACGTCGTGGCAACCCAACAACAATACATCCTCCAATACCACAACGAGGTCACCCGAATAACACAAATAGCTCTTCAACAACAGGAGGACATGCAAAAACTAAAGGACGTCATCACACAAAAGGGGATTGAAGAGGCCGATCTGGTCAACAAATTCCAGGAAGCTGGAAAAATCTTAAAATATCGGAAAAAAGAAAATCGCGAACTCCTCTTGGGAATAGAAGAGTTGCAAGAACAGCTCAAAAGTTACTACGAACTCATGCCAAAAGATGAGCCTTGGTCCTTAGAAGACGAGTTGCGAATCATTGAGCAACCCAGCTGGCGCTTTTTAAAGCACCACCGAAACGTCCTCTAAAGCCGAACGCCAAAACTTTTTGCACTGCAACAGAGTGGACACTAGATCCAAGGTGGTAGACTGGACAGGCATAACTTCCAACCTTGAGAAGGACGTCGACACCAAAGAGGACGGGATTCAAGTCAGCTTACCCGATGTTCCCAGCCGAGGGTCAAACACGTCCGATCGTCGTCGCCCTTACTGGAAATGAGCATATCCTGTCAAAAAATAAAGGAGATCGACAAAAATGAAGATTTCTTGAACAATAACTCTGCTGCTCCGGAAACTCCTGCCACGCCCGATGTCACCAGTTCCTTTACTCAGCACTCAACCCCGTTGCCCCCACCCCAATCTCAACTTTCCCCACTCTCACAACTTTCTGACCAAGAAGATCGCAGTCCTATTTTAAGGAAAAAATTTTATGTTTCCAGTCGCTTTCAAAGAACTCCATCTCGAGATCCAACCTACTGCCCTAGTAAAGACTGCCCAAACGATCACCATCATATTTTAAGGAAAAATTTCTATTGTACCAACCGCTCCCGACGAACACCGGACAAGGAGCCACGCAAAACAAGTCCCAGAATGACACCCAATGAACCCCCAGACTCCCACGTACCGACCTAGCTCCCCAGGCTACACACCCCACACATCTTCATATTCACCTGAACACAATTCAACTTCACACATAACGCGCAAACGCCCACATACCCGATCCCAATCACCGATTTACGAACTTGCCGTGGTCCCATCGACTACGGCAACCCCCTAAAATACACAAAAATCCCAGCCCCTACTCTGCAACTCCAAAGGAAGATTTTAACACCCCCTGCACCAATAACCCCTTTCAACCACCAAACAACACATGACTGTCCAGCCGAAGACAGTGTGCTGGGCTATAGGCACATTCAAACCTCCTCGACGCAATCCCTCAAGTATGAGTGACCCGTGCACATCAGAGCCTAACAAGATGAAGAAGGGTTGACGTGATGAAGGTGAATTACAGCACTCCGTTTGGCGGTTTCCAGTAGCCGACCGCCGACGGTGCAGACAGGAACTCTCGTGACCTGTTGAGAAAGGCCTAGACGGCGTATCAAAGCGTTCGAGACAAAGCTGGATTCGGAACCAGGATCGATGAGTGCACGAACTTGGATATAATTACCGTGGGAGGCCTCCGCATACACTTGAGCGGTCGCTAGCAGCGTTAGTCATGTGGACGGAGATGGAGATCGTTTGTCTTCTTCTTCTGGTCGAGATTTCTTTTCTTGAGGACCGTGGTGAGTACTTGGATTAGACCGTTTTAAATTAGGTTGATGTAATAGGGTGTGGTGCATCGAATTGCACTGTTGACATCTGGACTTGGATGAGCAATCTTTGACGATGTGATCGCTTCGCATGCAGTTGAAGCATAACTTCCACTGTGTGATTGTCGTCTTCCTTTGATGATGTTTTAATTTCTTAAAATCACGGCAATGACCGATGTAATGTTCGCCTCCGCAGAGCCTACAATTTCCTAAAGCAGACGTAGTTGCCATTCGTCGTGACCGACTTCGTGAGGCTGTTGAAACTTCAGTGTGTTTTCGAGATGCAGATCCAACTTTCGAGAGGGCACTCGCCTCCGTGGCACGGAGAGCCCAAATTTTCTTATCGAAAAAGGTCTCAATTTTAGTGAATGTGGGAATGGTGTCATCTTCTCGCAATTCGTGCTCCCAGTCACGTCGCGTGGTTGGATCCATCGCGCGAGCGGCAAGGAAGGTGAACCAATCGTCCCAATGCTCGACAGGTCGTCCTTTTGTTCTTAGTGATTCCCTTTTTTTGATTAGGGTGTCAAGCAACGTTTGGAGCTTAGTTGCATTCTCTTCTCTCACTTGGTCGATGGAGATTAGACTTGATAAATTCTCCTGCACAAGAAAACGTCTGTTATCATACCGCTTCAACATAAGAGACCAAGCGGTCTCATAATTTGACTCGGTGACAGCAATTCCATCGAGTGCACGCTTAGCCTCACCTTCACTTTAGATTTCAGGTAATAGAGTTTCTGGACACCACTTAACGATTGGTTGCTATGCACGAGAGCTACATACATATCACGAAAAGATTCCCAATCCCCTCGAACACCGGAAAAACTTGGAAGATCTATCCGAGGAAGATTATAGAGTGTCGGATGAGAGGCTGGAGAGCTTTCATTATGCGTTGATGACAGTCCTTCTCGCTGACCTGAGATGACTCGAAGGTGACAAAAAAAAGGAAAGTAATTTGGTCTTGAGAACAGAGAGTCTTGACAACAGAGAGAAGAAACCCTCCTGTAGAAATCACTAGATGACATGAGACAAGAAGGAGAAGAAGTAGCGTGCTTTTATACAAGTTTAGGACAGAGCGGGAGGGAATGAAATAAGATTGTTCAAACGAGCGTCTACCACGTGCGTCTCGTCTCGTCACTGAAACACCCCCAGATCTCCGCTCTATCCGGCTCGAAGGACCATAATATGTTAAAAAGTAAATTAAGTTTAATGCGTGTGGACCAATGTATCACAAGAAAAAAAGAAACAATGCGTAGAATAAAGTGTAATAATAGTTTATTGACTTACATGTGCTTGAACAAGAAGTTGAACAAAAACAAAATGGAAATAATATCAAAATTGAACAACAAGTTTAATGCTCAAGAGCACGAAGATAACTCAGCTCTCGAGCACCGTAAAACGGGCGTTGTGGAAGGGGGCGTCTTAATCGTTAAAGTTGGGAGAACGGATTGGCCTACATATTTACGACATAGAAGAGAAAGAAATTAAATTTTTTCGAAAAAGTTACAAAAATTGACACTGTCGCCGTCCTTAAATTTTACAAATCTCAACCTAGTGAGCTGAAATTCAGTAGGGATTTTTAGTTCTAAGTGCATATTACAGGAATTTATAGCGGACACGAATGGCCTACATATTTACGACATAGAAGGGAAAGAAATTGAATTTTTTCGAAAAAATTGCTAAAATTGACCCTGCCCCCCCCTTAACTTCTACAAATCCCAACCTGATGAGCGGACAAGAAATTTCAAAAATAGTTAATTTTGCTTGAAATTTGTTAGTCGGGAGTTTTTGGGGTCGCTGATTACGAATATAACCTTAGTTTTCCAAAATTAAAAATAGCGGATCCAATATGGCAGACAATCCTTAAAATAAAACGAGTAGATATGCAAATTAGGTAAAGAGAGACATTTGAATGGTATTTAGCTTCGAAAAAGGTAGAAAGCAATACCGTTACCTGAAAAAAGATAGTGCTTTCCTATCTTCATTGAATTGAAGAGAGATAGATATGCGTTAACTTTTCTGAGTTATAAACAGAGGCCGATTTATGTTACTTTATCTAGAGAGAGAGAGGCAGAAAGATTTTTTACTAAATTGTATATATATAGTATATATATATATATATATATATATATATATATATATATAGAAACAAGAGGTCTGCTTGAGTACCTGGCCTATTGTTTGAAGGGTTTCTTTCAATCAGGGCAGTGGGCAGTCTATTGTTATATATATATATATATATCCGTTCTTAATTCTATAATTTGTTCGACGTTGAAGGATCGTTTAAAGCAAAGTGAATTTTTTCATCGAACAATCAGTTAATGAAAGTGAATTTTTCAATAATTAGAGTTTTGAATTTTTTTGTTGATTTAAGATAACATACTTTTCTATTTTTAAGTGATTAAAACAAGTGACACCAACAATGTAAAGATCGAAAATTTCATGAATATTAAGTAAGTAATTTTATTATTAAAATAAAGTTATCCAGATTTCTATTGAAATTTAAAGGGTTTTCAAAAAATTAGTTTTTCTCTGTTTATTGGTTTTTTGTTATAATAATATTAATGTTTATTTTGTGAATTTTTTCTAAACGTACTTTTAATGCGAAAAATTTTTCAGAATATGTTTCGGAATGGTTCTTTCGTCCTCTTTCCAATGGTGAATTCTATTTTTAATATTTTAAAAATTTACCCCAATTTTTGATAATTAATATTTAAATTTCAATTTACAAAAAAGTGTTCGTTTTATATAAAAATAAATCATTGCAAACGGAAGCTGAGGTTTTTTCCTGTGCGCATGCAAATTTTCAGAATGTCCTTTTTTGTTTTTGAGTTATTCAATTTCAAAGAATAAATTGCTGCGCGTTGCGTCGCGGGCACCTTGCCTCACGCTGATTACCACGCAGCTCAGTGCCAACCTTCACATTTTCGGAAAAGTAAAAAAAAAGGACCCCGCACAAAATGCATTGGAATTGGCTTACCGTTAATTTTGTTCAAATTTTCAGAATTAGTAGTTCTAAGTGTCCTAATTAAAGATATAATTTTGTTAAACTCAAAACTTCACTTGTTTGGCTGAAAACAGGGGGTGAAAGTACCCCCTGTCTAAGGCATGAAATGAACATTTCAGTGCTTTTAGCCAAATAAACCATTATTTTTGGTAAGTTTAATGTCAGAAGTCACCAATATACATAAAGAGAGAACTCTTAATGTTAAACAAATAAAAATGTAAAATATCAACCCTCAAAAACTACCCCTTGTACAGTTAAAACCATATAGAAAAGGAAAAAACTATTTTAATCACAGAAAATATTTTTATAAATAAAATATTGACTTTTCATTTACTAATACATATGAAATGTCATATTTACCCTTACAAACAACCTAAACAACAACAACAAAAAGCAATCCCTTTTATATTTTAAATAAATCCAGTAAACCAGATAAATGAACAGTTTAAACAGAGAAAGACTTTTGAAAATCGACTGGAAGTAATTATTTAATCTTCCGTGATTTTCAGTGCAATGTTCAAAATAAAAAAGTACCCTTATGAAAAAAACAACCCCTTAAGATTTAAAGTGAAAAAAGTAAAAAATCCATTTCAACCAAAAAAAACTATTAAAAATAGTAAACAGTTTATTATGTTTGTAGTTGTTAAAGAAACTACCTCCTACATGTAACAAAAATAAAATATTATTTTAAATATTCGACGCTGTTTATAATAAACATCCCTCTAAGTATTAGGCTCATAGAAAGAAAATAACTCATTGAAGATATTGCATGTCTTTAGGCTTGTGAAAACTCTCAAATGTTTTGTTTCAATCTTATTATATTGTTCAAAAACATGCCTGCATTTGCTAGAAAAACATTTTCTACCCAGAGTACGCCACGTGGAGGCTGCAGGTACAAGATTTTGTACTCCTTTTCTTGTTAAAAAAAAAATCTCACCTATTTACATATCTCACCTATTTACATATATACAAGTTGCACTTAGTAGCAAATCTTATTTTAAGGACTTTGCTGCAATGCATCCAAAAAAACTATTCATTGACAGGGTTGTTTCTGTTTCCTGCATCTAACACGCTGTCCAAAAGATCCGTCCAAGGGTATTTCACGTGTTCTTCGTGACAAGCATATCCGAAGTACCATAAAACACTTGCAACGTGAGCACAAGTACCTAAAGTTCTTGCACCCGACTTACAAGTGCAATAGTAACCACGGATAGGTTGCTGCTGTTCACCTCTATTTTCTTCAAGATCAAAAAGTATCCATAGCTGATGTCGCGTAGCATTTCGAAATCTGGAATAAATGCGCATTCTTATTAAACCAGGTTCATTCATCAAAGCATCTAGTTGTAATTCTTCATTACCATCTCTATGGACTTTATCCTGAATATAAGATGGTGCCAAGTTTACTTGGTATACCCCGAACGTCAAGTGACGCAAATACTCCATAGAAAGATGAGGAAAATATGGAAGATCGTTTTCGTTTAAATGCACCCACTGTGCGTTTCTTCGGAAAAGTTCCTCTTCTTCAACCCTTGTTTTTAATCCATTTGCTGTTTCAGCTTTTAATAACATTTCTGTTGCTAATTCAACTGTAGCTACTTCCATTTCTATTAAACCACGATATTTATTTATTATCGCGCCAGCAATGCGATAAAAATCACCAAGATGAGGAACATGTGTCATTGATATGGGTTTACCAAATATTTTAAAAATATATTGCAAGTGCCCGTTTCGCGATTCTAATAACCATCTTATTTTTGTGATTAACCGAGCTTCGTTCGCATCCTCAGTAGAGAATTGTCGTTCATTACGACCCAACAACGGTGGCATTTTGGGTATTAAACCCATCCGTTCAAGAAAAGGAATCGCATCGCGATACCCTCTATCAACAATAATTATATCGCCTTCGTCTAACCATTCTCTGATTTGAGCACCATCTCTTTCACATTCTTGTATTAAAATGTTGGCGTCGTTATTTCGTGCGTCTGAAAAGTATGGTCCGTGAATGTCAAGAATGTGTCCATTCGTTGACACCAAAAGAATGGGCTTAACAAGATGACAACTCTTGTGAAGATTAAACGATTGTCGTAAAGCTTGAAAATTGCTAGATTTCCCAATTTTTGCGTAAGTACCGTCGATGATGACAATTGCTTTACGATTTTCTGGTGTCGGATTGTATAATGTATTTGCAAAATCAGGTACATATCTCTCTATGAATTCTTGTCTCGTTATTGCGTTAAGTCCAATGTTTTGAGGAACAAATGATTCCATTAAAAATATTCTTACTTTACTAACAGCCATACTAACACTTTGTCTGCTGGGATAATTAAAAACAACTGAAAGAAATTCATCTGGTAGACCTTGCCGCATTTTGCATAAAAATACTAAAAGGTCTTTCTTTGAAATATATCTCTGACCTGGTACCAGTTGCGCTGGATCGAATAGAGAATATAAATCTCGAAATTGTTCCTTAGTTATTGGAGAAAATGATTTGAACTGATCGTCCGAAAAATCGCTTTCATCTACGAATTTTTTTTCGAATTTTTTTTCACAGAACCGCTGAGACCATTTAAAAACTTTAATAACTGAGGACCTTTAATACAATAAAATCTATTCATAAAACGAAGATGTTGCATGAGATCTGCAGGGATGAAACCGTGTTCATCTAAATGCTCTGGACAACACCTAACATTTTCTTGAACGTAAATGTCTTTCAGGACAAAAATGTTAACACGACATTCGTCTGAAAGTCGTACTACATTATCTATCCGATTGCAAATAAGGCACGTATGGCTCGATGTTTGCGTTAAGACATTAAGTCTTAAACAAGATGGATTATTTTCATTTTCATTAACTTCAATATTAATAAGTCGCTTGCATGTTATGCATACACGTGTATTAATACCAATTGCAAGCGGTGGAAAGCCTCTTTCTTCTCGCCAACGAATTGCAATTTCGCTCTTATCAACATTTTCTTCTCCTTCAATAGATGACATTTGTCTAGGTTGAAAAACTGCATTACAAACATAGCGACGCATTTTGTTTATATTATTATTTACTTCAAGGTAGGAACACCAGTGCAATTATCGAAATGTACAATAGTATAAAGTAAGTATTGCAAAATACCCGCAATCTGAAACAACGATGCTATGCTAATATCTTTGAAAAATCAATCAAACTCTAAAAATGTGTTTAAATAATGTACTCTACAATATTTTAAACAATGATTAACATATTCTTAATCCAGATATTGTAGGATATACAGTAAGCTGGTAACAAATGTTGCCTTTCAAGCGATGTCATGAGCTGATGAAAGAAATCATATATGTGACGCTCAAAAGCGAAAGGGACCATCTTCAAAATAATATCAGGCGCAGTCTTCCGTGCGCAGAACACAACACAAAGACGGAGCCATATGATATTTGGAAGATTGTATGTACTGCTTATGCTATACTTATTTTATACTATTGTACATATTGATATTCGCACTGGTGTTCCTACCCTTTCACCATTTGGCGTCATTCACACGAAAACACATATATAGTCAATACAGTTTAAAGGCAAGAATTACATACTATAAGATTTTTAAACATAATAAACTGTTTACTATTTTTAATAGTTTTCTTTGGTTGAAATGGATTTTTTACTTTTTTCACTTTACATCTTAAGGGGTTGTTTTTTTCATAAGGGTACTTTTTTATTTTGAACATTGCACTGAAAATCACGGAAGATTAAATAATTACTTCCAGTCGATTTTCAAAAGTCTTTCTCTGTTTAAACTGTTCATTTATCTGGTTTACTGGATTTATTTAAAATATAAAAGGGATTGCTTTTTGTTGTTGTTGTTGGGGTTGTTTGTAAGGGTAAATATGACATTTCATATGTATTAGTAAATGAAAAGTCAATATTTTATTTATAAAAATATTTTCTGTGATTAAAATAGTTTTTTCCTTTTCTATATGGTTTTAACTGTACAAGGGGTAGTTTTTGAGGGTTGATATTTTACATTTTTATTTGTTTAACATTAAGAGTTCTCTCTTTATGTATATTGGTGACTTCTGACATTAAACTTACCAAAAATAATGGTTTATTTGGCTAAAAGCACTGAAATGTTCATTTCATGCCTTAGACAGGGGGTACTTTCACCCCCTGTTTTCAGCCAAACATGTGAAGTTTTGAGTTTAACAAAATTATATCTTTAATTAGGACACTTAGAACTACTAATTCTGAAAATTTGAACAAAATTAACGGTAAGCCAATTCCAATGCATTTTGTGCGGGGTCCTTTTTGGGGTACATTTCTACTTGATAGAACAACAAATTTCCCGAGTTTCAATTTTTTTCAAGAAGTTGAAATTTCAACTTTGGACATTACACGTAAAATGCCTCTTATATATTATAATTATTAAAAAATGTTATTCGTAAGGAATAGATGTTAAAAAACAAAAGCTGTAAAAATTAATTTGCTAATTTCGTTATATATAAACTAAAAAGTTATTTCCATGTAATCAATTTAATTTTTTTTCAATTTGTCTCTCTTATGAAAAGGGTTAGAGGCAAACAGGACAGTTTCAATGATTGTTGTGGTCATGGTGGTGTTGTACTAGATTCAGTGCAATATCCAGAAGATTTAAGAATATTGCTAGAAGGACTTCATACAAAATCAGGTCATTTTTAAAAGAATGTAAGACTGTATAAAAATTCATTTTCTTTTGCATTTTTAAATGCTAACGTAATTAATTTTAATAACAGTAGAAGAGGACCATTTTGTTACAAAATTCAAGGTCAATTTGGTTTACCAAATTAATAGTGCTTTATATCCTGATAAAGGTGAAGACCCGTGTTTTGGTCAATTATTTATTTACGATCCTGAAGAAGCAATTCGTTATAGATTAAAAAGTAACGAACATTTGGACGAAGAACTTTTACTAACTATAGAAAATATTATGAGAACTTCAAATGCATACACAAAATCTTTTATGATGATGTCAGAAGTAATTAAATTAGAAACAGAATTAGCAAAACAATGTAATCAAGATATTCCATAGTTACAACTATTGTTTAAGTTGAAAAAGGTAGTGATAGTGATTTTAGAAGTAGAAACCATACTATTTCTAGGTCTGCCTATTGTAAATATAAAATTGCTATAAGAGATAAGGGATTCAATCAATTTTTTTTATGGAAGAAGATTGTTTCAACAATGGGTAGTTGACAATTATGTAAAAATAGAGAAAGATAGATTGCGATTTTGTGCAAATAATCACGGTCAATTGAGAAGTGAAACATATTAAGGATTAATCGATTATTTACAAAATCATGAGTTAGAAAGTGATGTACATGTTGGAAAAATGCTTATATTGCCTTCCACTTTTATAGGATCACCTCGTAATATGATGCAACAATATCAGGATGCCATGACTATTGTTGCTCGTCATGGAAGACTAAATTTATTTATTACAATAAAGTGCAATCCAAATTGGAAAGAGATACAGGAAAATTTATTACCTCATCAAACTGCTGCTGACAGACCTGATATAGTAACTAGAATATTTGCATTAAAGGTGAAGCATCTTTTGCATGTTATTGTTGACAAAAAGTTATTTAAGGAAGTTAAGTATCATGTTTATGTTATTGAATTTTAAAAGCGAGGATTGCCACATATTCATTTGTTAGTTATATTGAAAGAAAATTCTAAAATATTAACAGTTGAAAGTGTTGATCGTTATATTTCTGCAGAAATTCCTGATGAAAGTAGCACTCCTCTCTTGCATAACATAGTAATGCAAAATAACATTAACGGACCTTGTGGAGATTGGTGTTTAATTGATGGTAAATTTTCAAAAAAATTTCCAATCTGATATTAGTTTTCCTAAATTCAAAATAGTGGATGTAATATAATGGACAACATTTTCAAAATTCAGTCGGATTTTTTGAAAATCCTTACTCAAGAGTTTTACTGACGGTTTTTAATTATAATCCAGAATTTTAATTGTATATTTAAAATTCACTAAATATAAATAATGCATAAAATTACATTTAAAAAAATAATGGATGAAGAACGTAATTATTTATGTAAATTACATTTTAATATTTTTTCTGTAAAATTAGATTCGCCATTTTTAATTTTGGAAAACTAAGGTTATATTCGTAAACAGCGACCCCAAAAACCCCCAAGTAACAAGTTTCAAGCAAAATTAACTATTTTAAAAATTTATTGTAAACTCCGGAAAAGAATATGTTGATTCTACTCGTGAAAATATATTTGTAAATCCAATGTCGTCAACAAATCCTGTTGTTAATAATAATCATCGTACTCAGCGAATTCGTGAACGACCAAAAAGATTCGATGATTATGACATGTAAATCAGTATGGTTTTGAAAACAGTTTGGAGGGCCAAACTTACGAAAGGATGACCGAATGTTATATTGATATTTTATAATGTTAGTGACTTTGTATTTGTCAGGTAAAACGATATAGTATTTTGAGAGTTGGCAAGAGTGGATCGATGTATGTGTGTGGGTGAGTAGAGAGAGAGAGAGAGAGAACTCAGAACTCGGTGTGTCGTATCGAAAGCGTATAATTGGTCGATTTAGTAAAGTTAAAGGATTTGTTCCGAGTATATTTGTACTTTTTTATATTTTCAACTTCTAATTTTATTCATATTAATTTAATCTGTAATGTAATAGAAAACACGTGGGAAACAAAATTCCAAATTATTTCAAAAAAGTGATGAAAAGTTATTTTAAAAACTCTTTCTTGATTAAAAGTAAAAAATAAAAGTTTCTATAAATAATTAAGTTATATGAATTCAGAAGTGGGATTGAGAACTTTGTGTCCCAACATTTTTTTGTGAGGAGCAGAAGTCTCAAAAAAAGGAAAAAAAAGAAAATGGCCGTGCCTTGTGAGTAATGTGAAAAGTAGTGCTGTAATCATAAAAACAATTTAAAGTGTTAGACATTAATTTCCGAAATATGAAATCTTTAATATGAGTGATGAAAAAAAGAAAAGGGCCGCTGAGGCGTTATTAGGAA
The DNA here is from genome assembly GCA_032872475.1 of Leptopilina myrica (nomen nudum). Lineage (NCBI taxonomy): Eukaryota > Metazoa > Arthropoda > Insecta > Hymenoptera > Figitidae > Leptopilina > Leptopilina myrica (nomen nudum). Next base: position 52,276,596 of record CM065458.1, read on the forward strand.
TGCATAATGGTTCACAACGAGATAAACCTAATGCACATTCATATTTATCTGTACAGCAACAGCAGCAGCATCAGTTCCAATTTCCACCACCAAGCTTACCCAGTGCTGCAAACGATACAACTCAGCTGTTGGCAGCGATGACAACTTTGATGAACCAAAATGCGTAACTTATGAAAGTAGTGGCAAATAATCAACATTCGACGCCGACACAATTTTACAGTGTTCTTCTCGACTTGTCTCATAATATTCAAGAATTTGACGGTCTTTCAGGATCAGCAAGTACCAAAATTTGGATCCTCCAACTTGAATCAACCGCTACGTTACATAGATGGACTGAAGCTGTGGCATTTGAGACAGCGCGTAGCCACCTTACCAGGACAGCAAAGAACTGGTACCTCGCTTATATAGACATCATTGTGGATTGGGCCTCTTTCAGAGAAACATTCAACTCAACGTTCCTATGAGAAAAGTCATTGACAGATCGATGGCAGGAGATGCAAGGGAGAAACCAGAAACCAAATGAGGATATTGAATGTCATCGATGTCATGCTCGAGGACATGTTGTGAAGAATTGTCCAGTGGTGAGAGAAATCAAATGCTATCGATGTAATGAGGTAGGTCATATTGTGACGAATTGTACGAAACCAAAGACTATGTCCAATGCAGATGTTAAATTTTTAAAACTGGAAATCGTAAATAACGTAAGTGAATATTGTAAGAAAATTAAAATTGGAAATGTTGACATTTTGCATGCCTTAATAGATCCCGGAAGTTCCGACTGCCTAATTAAGGCATATCTTGTTTTGGAACCTAATTTCAAATTTATTAAAGCTAATAGTTCTCTTGTGGGTTTTGGTAAAGTTGGAAATGAGGTTAAGTCGAGTGGCATTGTAATTGACAGTTTAACGATTGACGAATATTCAGCTTTTGAGGTTAGATTCAGAGTGGTTCCTGATGATGTAATGCCTTACGATGTTTTAATAGGTAGAAACTTCACCGAATTGACGGATATTGCATATTATAAAGTTGATGAGCAATTTAATTTTTGTCCAAGAAATGATTTTATTTTTTAAGAATTTCCGAAAATTGAAAATCAAAAGATTTATGATAGCGTGAAAAATACCGAAGATATTGTTATTCCTCAGAATTCCATAAATTTTATCCGGGTTCAAGTAGGTGAAAGAGAACTTCAAATTCCTGTTCAAAATTTAAGTAACGATACAGTTAAGGTAAAAAAGAATGATATTTTAAATAATCTTATTTTTACTGTAGATGAAAATGTTTCAGAATTAAAACCTAGAGTTGAACCAATTCTTAAAGATGATATTGTTCTAGGTTCTGGAGTTGACGAGGAGGCAAGGTTTTCGCTTTTGCAGTTGCTAAATAATTATCGAGTGTGCTCCGCTAAAACGGATTTCGAACTTAGATGCACTTCTTATGTCACAATGGATATTGTCGAGAAGCCAAATTGCGAGCCAGTGCAATGTAAACCATATAAAGCTAGCGCAGAGCAACGGGAAGTCATGCGTAATATAGTAGGAGGCTGGAAGGCAGCCGGACTTTTCAAGGAAACAACCGCTAAATACACCAGTCCTTGTTTACTCGTTCCCAAATCAGATGATACTTGGCGACTCGTGATCGATTATCGGAGATTAAATAAAAATACGGTTCGAATAAATTTTCCATTGCAAAACGTGGACGATGGACTTGAAAATTTGACCGGTGCTACAATTTTTGCAATCTTAGACTTGGCGCGCGGTTACCTTCAAATTCCATTAACCGAAGAAGCTAAAGAAAAGACGGCGTTCATTACCCCCGACGATACAGGACAATTTGAACGGGCTATTTTCGGGCTAATGAATACCCCTTTTCATTTCGCTAAATTAATGAAAAAGGTTTTTGGTACATACGGTAATAAATTGGCACTTTGTTTCTTTGATGATATGCTAGTATATGCGCGTTCCTGGGACGAATTATTTGAAAAACTCGAGAAAATTTTGCAATTATTGAAGGATGCCGGCCTAACATTAAATTTAGACAAATGTAAATTCGGGTTAAAAAATGTTACATATCTCGGAATGACAATTAATAAAGATGGTCTCGGTCCTGGAGAAACTAAAGTCAAAGCTATCTCGGAATTTCCAACTCCTCGAAATATTCATGAAGCAAGACGCTTCCATGGAATGGCAAGCTATTTCCGTAGATTTATCCCGAATTTTGCGCGAATTGCAGCCCTGATAATTGAACTTTTTAAAAAAGAGGAACGGTTCGTTTGGGGAGATCGCCAAGAAGCTACGTTTCAAGAGATAAGAAAAAATTTATCGTCAGGTCCGGTTTTGATGCATTATAATTCGAATTTCGAGCGTACGGAATTACATACTGATGCGTCTGCAGAAGGTTTAGGCGCGATATTGTTGCAGTCGAATGAAAAAGGCGAAATGCACCCGGTATATGCAATCACTAGACGAACCTCTGAAGTTGAGAGATCGTATCACTCTAGTACACTAGAGCTTCTCGTTATCGTGTGGGCGGTGGAACGTTTGCGTCCGTGGTTGATCGGTATTCCGTTTAAGGTAATTACTGATTGCCAAGCTCTTGTTTACTTAAACTCGTTAAAGACTAAAAATCCGCAAATTATTCGCTGGTTGAGTATGATTGCCGAGTTCGATTTATGAGATTTATCATCGAAAGGGTGATCAAATGCAACATGTGGATGCGTTTTCTAGAGCATCCTTAGACCTTGAAAGTTCCGACATAAATAAGGGGTTAGTTTTTAACGTTTCGATTCACGAAGACGAAATTTTGATGCGCCAAAGCAAAGATGAAATCTTAAGACGCAAAATCCAAATTTAAAAAAAAACCAGAGCAAGACCGTAGTCGCAGGGAAAAAGGGGAGGTATTAAATTATGAATTACAAGACGGATTGTTATATAAAATCGATGGGGAAAATCGCGAAAAACTATTGTATGTCGTACCTCGTTCCATGAGAAAGGCAGTCTTTATTAAAAATCACGACTTGTGTAGCCACTTCGGAGTGGATCGTACTGTTAGTCGTATACGTAGTTATTATTATTTTCCCGGAATTCGCAGATACGTTCGAAGGCATATCGCCTCATGCATTGAGTGTATTTTAAGTAAAAATAAAGTTGGAAAACAGGATGGTGAGCTCCATCCTATACCTGTAGGGAAACGACCTTTCGAAGTGATTAACGTTGACCATTTAGGGCCGTTCGTAACGTCTTCAATGAAAAATAAATATATACTCGTCGCAATCTGTAATTTCACCAAATTCTGCCAACTCTACGCGGTACGTGATGTTAAAACATCGACTACTATTCGTCAATTAGAAAAATTTGTCGAAAAATTCGGTGCCCCGTTGCGCATAATATCAGATAGAGGTACAGCTTTTACAGCAGACAAGTTCGAAATCTTCTGTAAAAATCACGGAATTAAGCATACGCTCAATTCAGCTCGACATGCTCAGGCAAACGGGCAAGTAGAGAGACTAATCCAAACGATCTTGCCCGCCCTGCAGAGTAACCTCGATGATTTTGAAGGAATAACATGGTATAAAAATCTAAGTAAACTTGAACGGGATTTGAATGATTCAGTTTGTAAAACGACTGGTAAGACACCCTACGAAATGTTATTTGGATATAATCCGCGGTTTTAGGAGGGCTTAAGTAGGGAAATGACTGCAAGAGCGGAAACATATCGTCCTCCTGAACAAATTAGACTCGAAGCAATAAATAAAATTAAGGTAGGTTAGAACCTTATGAAAATGAGATACGATAAGTCGAGAAACACAAATGTTAAGTATGATACGGGCGATATAGTTTATGTTAAAAGTTTACCTAAAGCAACAGGAGAATCGACAAAACTTCAAAGTCGTTATAAAGGTCCCTTTGTCGTGACAGAAATTTTACCATCAGATACCTACCGGATTCAACATTTAAACCGAGAAAAGAATTCTACTTTTAATTCGACAGCTCACGTAAGCCAATTAAAAATTTGGCGCAAGCCTGTTGACAGTGATAGCGACTCTGAAGGCGATGACGATTCTGACGTTGCTATGGACACGATTAACGACGAAAAATTCGAGAATGTAAATTCCTATGATGACTCGAGAATTCGAGATGATGTAAACTCCGGAAAAGAATATGTTTATTCTACTCGTGAAAATATATTTGTAAATCCAATGTCGTCAACAAATCCTGTTGTTAATAATAATAATCGTACTCAGCGAATTCGTCAACGACCAAAAAGATTCGATGATTATGACATGTAAATCAGTATGGTTTTGAAAACAGTTTGGAGGGCCAAACTTACGAAAGGATGACCGAATGTTATATTGATATTTTATAATGTTAGTGACTTTGTATTTGTCAGGTAAAACGATATAGTATTTTGAGAGTTGGCAAGAGTGGATCGATGTATGTGTGTGGGTGAGTAGAGAGAGAGAGAGAACTCAGAACTCGGTGTGTCGTATCGAAAGCGTATAATTGGTCGATTTAGTAAAGTTAAAGGATTTGTTCCGAGTATATTTGTACTTTTTTATATTTTCAACTTCTAATTTTATTCATATTAATTTAATCTGTAATGTAATAGAAAACACGTGGGAAATAAAATTTCAAATTATTTCAAAAAAGTGCTGAAAAGTTATTTTAAAAACTCTTTCTTGATTAAAAGTGAAAAATAAAAGTCTCTATAATTAAGTTATATCACCGCCATTTTGAATTTTGAAAAACTAAGGTTATATTCGTATTCAGCGACCCCGAAAACCCCCGAGTAACAAGTTTTAAACAAAATTAACTATTTTAAAAATTTATTGTCTGCCATATTGGATATGCCATTTTAAATTTTGGAAAACTAAGGTTATATTTGTTAACTATTTTTTAAAATTTCCTCCATTTTTTTATAATATTGTTTAAAAAAGTAACTTTAGTCGCCATTTTGTGGCAGCCATTTAAAAATTTAATATCCAAAATAGTCCTATGTTGTACTCCTACTATTTTTGACGCGATATTTCTATCAGTAGAAAGATTGTTAAAGGGTTTAGCTATTAAAAAATTGAAAAAACTAAAAAAAATTCTTAAAAAATCGTGTTTTTTTTTAAATATTGTATAAATTGTTCATTTAACATTTTTCAGTTTTTTTGAGTACTCCATTCGAAAGAGGGATTCAAGATACATAAGAAACGTGTATTTACAAATTATTCTTGGTGCTTTTGCTTCCTCGTGAGGAAGCTTTGTAGTCGTTTAATGTACAAAATTTTTAAAAATCCTTATGACAAATTTTCTTCTATATAAGACTATGTTATATAAGACCCTGAACAATTGTCCGGATGTATGTATGTGTGTGTGGGTGGATCCCGTTTTTTGTGAACACGATAACTCGAAGAGGTTTCAACGAATTCGGCTAAAAATTGCTAGGAATATTTATCATAAAAATATCTCGAAATGGATTGATGGACATTAAAAAATCTATTAAAAAATTTTTTTTTACTTTTTTAAAAAAAAATTTTTTTAATTGAATATTGAAGTTAATATACAATAAAATCTTCTTCTTTGCATCAAGACGAATCGATTAGTATATATAAAGTATAAATTGTATGAGAGTTTATAGATGTAATGACAATTAAAGCAAAAAAATTACGTTTTTTTATCAAAAATTAAGTTCTTTCATCAAAATTATATTCCAGTACAATAAGATTTTACTCATTTTTTTCAATAATCTTATCCGTTGCATTAAAACGGATCGATTGGTATATATAAAGTATATATTTTATTTGAATTTATAGAATTAAACATAATTAAAACCAAAAATTCGCACTTTTATTAGAAATTTATTTCCTTCTTAAAAATTATGTTGCTTTATAATAAAATGTTAATCTAGACTTAAAAACAAACTAAAAATCTTCATTTCATCAAGACAAATCGATTGATGTATAAAAAGAATATATTTTACTAGCATTAATAGAATTAAATAAAATGAAAAAATTCACTTTAAAGCAAATTTTTTGCTTATCGTCAAGAGGAAGCAAAATGTTCATGTAATGAACATCTTAATTCACAACTTGTTTAAGATTGAAATAGGTTCTTAAACAGTATGTACAAATTTTGTATATCCCGTCCTTAATGGGTTAATGAGACCGAATTATAGATTTTCATATATCGATTTGCGAATATTAGTGTCGTGAGTTCAATTCCCGACGTTAGGGAATTTTTTCTCTGTTAGGTATACTTACATTAAATATATAAGGTATATAAAATCAAAAGTAGGTAGGGGAAAAGATTAAAAAATGAAATTAAACAATTATAAAACATAAATAATTTATTTCATTTTTACTAGTTTAAATAATTAATTTAATTGTCTTTTACAGTTGTTTCAACTACGTTTTTTTATTGGCGCCTCCTGTAATGATGATAATTATTTACTCATTCTTTTAATTATTTTCGCTTCCTGGAACTACAAGAAATAGTTAAAAAGTAGTAAAAGCCAGGTTTTCTGTATGTAGACGTTCATTAGAATTAGTAAGGCTTTAATAGGGGTACTTGTTTGGGGCTACATTAATTTTCCACTGACGGCCACCATAACATTTTGCGTAACGAAAATGGTAGGGTCCATAGCAATTTGCCCTATTTGGCCCCTAATGTTAAAAGGGTACACTTCTGCGGTCCCTAACAGTGCCACACTGCAATTTCTACATGTGCAATTAAAAATTCCAAAATTTGGTTCATAGGCGTCTCTTGAAAATTTTATCCCTTTTAATTTAATATCAAGAGCATCAAAATCCAATAAAATTTGTAGGCTCTAAACAAATATGAACAGTAATCTAAAAAAAATGCCAACGAGCGTAGCGCATGTTTAACGTAATAGAAAGATCTACACGGCTGCAGTTTTTAATTAATAACTTTTTTCTAATTGGGGCTAATTTTTTTTAAAAACGGTTTTAGAATCGGAGACGTTTAACGAATATAATACAAATTTAAATTTCTCTTTAGGCCGTAAACAACATAATTGTTTTTGAATTTGAAAATTTAAAAATAAAAAAAAATTTATAACAAGAAACCGATCCTTAATTATTCCAGAATTTATAACGGTAGTTATAGTTGATAGTTACGTAGCTCGGCCCACTAATGTCACATTTTGGAACATCAATGACTAAAATGTATCTATGATGGCAAATTATAATTCCCAATATTAAGACATAGCTTAATGTTGTATCTATGATATCAAATTATATTCGCCAATATTGGGACTTAGATCAGACCAAAAATGCTAATAACACACAAATATTATATATGAATTAGTTAATTAATTAACAAATATTATTATTTCTAATAGAGCTATTAAAAGTCGAAAAATTTTATAATACTTTTATGAACTAAAAGCTGAAAACGAGATGATTTATTTTGTAATTCATTCTTTAAAACTTTTTAGGGTCGCTGATTATAAATCTAAAGTTTTTTTATAATCAAATTGTTGGTTAATAGTTTTTTAATTTAATTTTATTTTATTTTATTTCTTTTCAAGAAACTTATTGTTCGAAACTGTTTGAGGTTGTACAAGACGGATATGAAATTATTTCTTGAAAATTCAAAATACAATTAATTGCTTTCCAACATGAATGTATATTTCATTTGTTATGTTCAATTTTGTGGCGCTAAAAAGGGCCAATTGTGTGTTAGAACATTGTTAAATCTGTTTGAACTAGTAATGAACAACTTAGTGGCCTGAAAAAGACCCACTGCTTTATAAATCTGTTTAAAAATTAAAATAATAATTTTGGTGATTTAAAAAGAGTCAATGTTTAGTTTGGTGTCCTAAAAACGTTCGATTGTGTGTTAGAGGTTTTACAAAGTTCATAGCCTGCAATAATAACACAAGTCAACAAAAAAAGGCTTACTTTTAATTTGAGATATGATAGTGGTTTCCAAAGTATTTTTTGATGCTGAACATGATCCCGGGTAAAAAAATTGTCCATCACGTCAGGATTTTGAGAAAAGTGGGAGTAAAGACCCCAAAATACGTGTTTTTGAGCGTTTTCAATATTTTTTCTCTCCTAAACCTGACGTGCCAAAAACTTCTACATAGACTTAAATTAAAGCTTGAATTGTCCACTACAAAACCCATATCCGTAAGACCAAAAAACATTAAAATTTTTTCAAAAAATTAGGTTGCACTTACCAAAAATGTGAATTTTTGGGTTGCTTTAATGGATTTTTAAAAATTGTTTTGGATTCGTTTGAAAATTGTTACTCGGGGGTTTTTGGAGTTGCTGATTACGAATCAGACATTAGTTTCCAAAAATTCAAAATGGCGGATCTAATATGGCGGATGTCAAAATTTATAATTGATCGGATTCGCTTCAAATTGTTACTCGCGGGTTTTTGGGGTCGCTGATTACGAATCCGACATTAATTTTCAAAAATTAAAAATGTCAGATCCAAGATGGGTCCAACCAGCAAAGGTAAGACTGGTTTCTGTCCGAAAAGGAAAGATAGGTTTAGAGTAATGTCAACTCTAATTAACATTCTTTGGTAGCGTTTTCGTTTCTTGTCGACCTTAGTTGGTTGGACTCAAACTACTCTTACCTTTGCTGGTTGGACTAAAACTAAACTTTCCTTTGTTGGTTGGACTCAAACTATGCTTACCTTGGTTGGTTGGACTAAAACTATTCTTACCTTAATTGGTTGGACTCACATTAGTCTTACCTTTGCTGGTTGAGCCCAAAAAACCCCCGAGTAACAATTTTCAAGCGAATCCGATCAATTATAAATTTTGACATTCGCCATCTTGGATCAGCCATTTTTAATTTTTGAAAACTAATATCGGATTCGTAATCAGCAACTCCAAAAACCCCCTAGTAACAATTTTCAAACGAATCCAAAACAATTTTAAGAATTCCATTAAAGCAACCCAAAAAATACACATTTTTGGTAACTTCAACCTAATTTTTTGAAAATTTTTTTAATTTTTTTTTTATCTTACGGATATGATTCTTGTAGTGGACAAATCAAGCTTCAATTTAAGTCTATGTAAAAGTTTCTGGCACGTCAGGTTTAGGATAAAAAATATTAAAAACGCTCAAAAACACGTATTTTGGGGTTTTTACCCCTACTTTTCTCAAAATCCTGACGTGATGGCCAATTTTTGAACCCGGGATTGTGTTCAGCGTCAAAAATATTCCGGAAACCACTATCATATCTAAAACAAGTTGTGAATTAAGATGTTCATTACATGAACATTTTGCTTCCTCTTTACGATAAGCAAAAATTTGCTTTAAAGTGAATTTTTTCATTTTATTTAATTCTATTAATGCTAATAAAATATATTCTTTTTATACTTCAATCGATTCGTCTTGATGAAATGAAGATTTTTAGTTTGTTTTTAAGTCTAGATTAACATTTTATTATAAAGCAACATAATTTTTAAGCAGGAAATAAATTTCTAATAAAAGTGCGAATTTTTGGTTTTAATTATGTTTAATTCTATAAATTCAAATAAAATATAGACTTTATATATACTAATCGATCCGTTTTAATGCAACGGATAAGATTATTGAAAAAAATGAGTAAAATCTTATTGTACTGGAATATAATTTTGATGAAAGAACTAAATTTTTGATAAAAAGATAATTTTTTTGCTTTAATTGTCATTACATCTATAAACTCTCATACAATTTATACTTTATATATACCAATCGATTCGTCTTGATGCAAAGAAGAAGATTTTATTGTTTATTAACTTCAATATTCAATTAAAAAAAATTTTTTTGAAAAAAGTAAAAAAAAAATTTTTTAATAGATTTTTTAATGTCCATCAATCCATTTCGAGATATTTTTATGATAAATATGCCTAGAAATTTGCAGCCGAATTTGTTGAAACCTCTTCGAGTTATCGTATTCACAAAAAACGGGATCCACACACACATACATACATCCGGACAATTGTTCAGGGTCTTATATAACATAGTCCCATATAGAAGAAAATTTGTCAAAAGGATTTTTAAAAATTTTGTAAATTAAACGACTACAAAGCTTCCTCACGAGGAAGCAAGAAGTAAGCCTTTTTTTGTTGACCTGTGTAATTTTGGTGACGTTGAAAAGGGTTAACTATGTATTGAAGGTTCTATTAAACGGATGAAAGCTGTCAATAATACAGGTCTACAAAATACGACTTTTTCAGATATCGGAGTGGTTTCCCATATATTTTTGTTCGCTAAATACGATCCTGGTCTCCAAAATTGCACTTTAAGACCCAAATGCGTAACACCAAAAAGATGTAAAAGATTTTGAGAAAAGTGGGAGTAACCTCCAAAAATGTACTTTTAAGGGATTTGACTATTTTTTCTCCTTAACGGTGTTGCGCAATCATGAAAATAAATATACAGGGGGGCCCCTCAAGTTTATAGCCATCCCTGACTGAATATGAAACGGGTAAGACAAAGAAAGCATGCTGTGAAAATGGCTACCTCTCTTTTGACTATGATTTAAAAGATTTTTTACTTGAAATGCAGTCATTTTTTTTAAAATCGAAAAAAATACCAATCGTCCTCATATTATGAATTGTTCGTAAAGTCCAAGAGTTTTAAGATTCATTGAGAATAACGGTGATAGGAAGTAAAATGGGAAATACATAATTCGCGGAGGAACAATGACAGACATATGAGTTTACTTGTTGCCACCTACGGGCGAATTATGTACCACATACGTTTATGTTAGTTACCATCAAAATTTTTCTTTCACGTGATGAGTATTATTACCTTGGTGCACGGAGAGAAATCTGCTGCTAATATTACTCGAAAGAGCATATTACTTAATTTGCTTATCGTTTCTCTTATATTTTTAGCATAAATTCATATACTTATTGTAAAAATACTTTCGATACAATAAGCATAAGAGACAGTAGCTAATTTTGCAAGAAATCTTTATTATAAATACAAAGAGAACGTGCTATTAAAGTATTAAGTTCTTCTTATAAGAATCGCTCGAACTCCGACTGATTTTCAGGCGGACTTTATACAACACAATCTACTCTTATGCTTATTGTATCGAACTCTCTATTACATTAAATAGATGATTTTGTATATAAATTATTATAACCTTAAGCTAAAATTCTATTCAGCAGTGACTAATAAAATTTTTAAAGATTCTGCAAGCAATAATAGCACCAGATTTTTCTCCGTGTGGCAATGTGATTCTAAGTTGACCGCCAGAGTGGGACACTACAATTTTTCTGTGTTGACGGAAACTTTCATTTCTTTCCATCACAAGATTTTGAATTTTAAACAAGGCAAGTAAAAATAATGGAGAACACAACGTCGCCAAAAGGTATGTAATAATTATTATTTTCCATTATTTTAAATCCTGTCTTCTTTTTATAAATCATATTTCATTTCTATTTGTTATAATAAAATTCTACCTACAGATATTGTAGGTAAAGTAGAGCACTATTTTTTTAAAGTTTCATAACAATGGAAAGTGTAACTTTCATCATCATATTGCGATACAGACTAGTGCTAATAGCGAAAAATATTTCTGATATTTGTATTTTCTTGAATTTAGTTATTTTGATTGAAAATAGAAAATCAAATTCCTAAAAATAGTTTTAAAAAACTATTTCAATCTTCGGAACGAAAATCTAGGAGACGTATGATGTCAGTATCAGTGTAAGAATTCATTTATTTACAAAAAATTTGAGAGGTTATGTTTCTTATAGAAAATTAAAAAAGCAGCCACTTCACGTTGCCTCATTTCCAGTTTTTGACTATCATGTTGATTGTAACATAAATGAAAGAAAATTATTTAGTAAATGTGTGGAAAAAATTTACAAATTTTATATTGCTTCTCAATAAGAGATTATTTGATGGTCTAATTTTCGACAAAGTGTCAAAATGAATTCACATATTTGAACCAGTTTTCGTTAATTTTATAAATTGACGAATATATGGCTTATCTATTTAGCACTAATCTAATGTTTTATATAAATTTATTTTATTTCTATATTTTTGAATTTTTATATTAAATTCATGATTAATATTATATTAAAAAGCGTTCAAGTACATTATACGAATAATATTTGAATGTGCTGTAAATATAAATACTTAATTTGTTACTAAAAATCTTTATTTGTTTATGCAATTCATATTTTAAATTTTTTAAATAATAGAAATTACAAAATCTGTGAAAATAATTTTTTTATTATTTTAATAAATAACAGCAACATTTTATAATGTACGGAAGAAAGGGCTAAATTTGAGTGAGAATCAGTGACTATTCTCGCGATTTAAAACAGTGAGATTTCACTGAGGATCAGTTATAAATGATTGAAATTTCAGTCATTATTCACTGATTGGTCAATTAAAAAGTAACTGAAATTTTCAACATACGTGACAGATATTTTCAGTAGTTTTTTGATTGGCGAATCAGAGGAAAGCGACTGAAATTTCAGTTATTTTTAACTGATTTTCAGTGAAATTCCACTGATTCAAATCGCGAGAATAGAGTCACTGATTCTCAGTAAAATTTCACAAATTTTCAGTATATATATATGTTTTCTTCTGAACATATTCAATTCAACTTTGTTTTTACTAAACTCAGTACAATTTGAAATACTTCATAGTTTCTGAAATATTTGATTTGTCCGGTTTAGCCCCAGTCTCCTCTACATAATTATTCGAAAAATGGAGATCTTCGCTTCATATCAGTTTAACGTACTACCTGGTAATAAGGCTGCGGTAGAAAAGAATTAAAATTTATTTAAAGAAATTCTCCAAAATTTGAAATGTTTTTTAATCTAGTTTACAACAAAAATTTCCATTTGATTTCTATACTCTTAAAGTAAACAGAATTAAATCTTTTTATATCATAAAAATAAATTTTTTTCTATTCAAAAAAATAATTTGTATTCTATCAGTTTAATATATTTCGTGAATTTTTAATCACAAAAACAATAGTTAAGTATTTTCCTTTCCCATTTTAAAATATGTTTCAGATATTTTTAATTACTTTCAATAATAATTACTTTCAATATTAAAATCAATAAATCTCTGTTTATATGTTGTCTCAAGTGAATTGAAAATAAATAGGAATTTACAAATTTCTAACTTCTTTAATAAAAAAACAGAAAATTTTCCAATGTGGAGAATACGGATTTAATTAAATTAATTTTTTCAATTATATGCTATTGTATTATTCTTACCGGGTAATATTTGAAGGTAAAGAATTTACTTATAAATACTGTAAAAGGTAAAATAATTCAGGGATTGGATATTCTAAGGGGGTGTGAGTATTTCGTTTTCGCCTTGTGCAGCCGCTAAATGTAAGTATTATGTAATGCCCAATAAATAAAAAATTTTCCAAAGTTTATTATATATAAGATGGAGCTTCCCTTCTTGAAATAGTACTAATATTGAAACAACAATAGTAATATGAAATAATAATATACGTATATGATAATAATAATAACAATAGTATTGAATTCTCATAGAGCGATTCCATGATTCAAGTTACATATAAATATAGAACCATAATTTTGAAATAATGTTTGACAAAAATGTAGAAATTGGTTACATTTCTAAGGCAAAGTAGAAATTTGCATCAGTTGCACGCAACATGATAATAATGTATAAAACTTTAAGACTTGGAATTAAATGTTGATTAATAATCACCATAGGGAACTTATTTTTATAAAGAAATTGTTATCTCAAATATTCAGAATAGCAGGATGTAAAAATCAATTTCCATAACTGTAATTTGTTATTTGGGGGATTTCCGAGGCTGCTAATAACAAATCGAAAGTTAGATTTAAGAAATTGAAAATGGGACTACGAATTTTAAAATTCAGTAAATTTTCAAACTTTTTTAACTTTTCTTTAAACTCGCCATTTTGAATATCTTAAATCTAATTTTCGATTCCTCATTCAACTTTATGCTTTAAAGTTGATATATTTAGCATTTATTCAAGACCTTTCAAAGACTTTATCAGTTTTTGACCGAATTAAATTCGATTAAATTTTTTTTATATTTAATGATTTTTTTGCAACCCAGTGTTATTAGAAAACATTCATTGTTTGTTCAGTACAGTTTCTCTGATTATAAGAAACTTTCTTTTAATAAATTAACCAATTTATATGTATTATTATCAACGTTTCGGAAAACATAAATACTGATTGTCATTTCTACTAGCAATCAGTGAAATTCTTTGAATTGTACAATAAATAGAAATGTGTACGTGACAAAACGAACTTTGTATGTAAAAACTGAGACGAGATTAGGAGATTTTTATTTTACTGCAATTATAATGTCATAGCTATAACTAAGTTCTTGATAATTCTAAATTTGCAATCAAATTCGAAATATTTCATAGAATTTTAAATATAAGAAACTATACCAAAAGAATTAATTTGCATTTTAATAATTATAGTAGGTCCTTTTATAACTAATGGATTTTTTCTTCTTGGTTAGGGAAAAGTCAGGGACAAGATAGAAAATTTTTAAACATTTTTCACTTTCTTCCCTAAAGACAGATTATATGTAGATTTAAAAAATTTATTTTTATATTCTTCAATATGCAGTAAGCGAAAGAAGGAAACAATTATGGAGAATCTCCCCCAAAATGATAATGAAAACAAAAACATTCTGCAAGTTCAGAATTCTATGCTCAATCCCTCATGTATTAATGTTAATAAACAGGTCGACAAAGTAGGTAAAAGTGTGGAGAATCTTGAAAATTGTGTCGATACGTTAGCAAATGATGCCATTAAACATTTGGAAAGAGAGACGAGTATCAAAAAAAATTTTGGATCGAATGGTGGAAGTCATGAGATGTTGAAAGATAAGATTTTAGGGGAAATAGAGTTCGCAGTGGAAAATACGTGGATTGCGTTAAAAGAAAATGAAGATTTGATTGAGATTCATGCGGAAGAAAATAAACATGAAATAAACAACGATTTTGAGAAAAACATTGAAGAAGGAAAGAATGAGCTGAAGAGGAGAGAAGAAAGCCAAAATAATCAGAGAATGGAGTGTGACTTTAAAAAGCAAGAAAGAATATCAGATCAAGATAAGACTAAGGATAAGAAAAGGAAGCTAAATGAACCAATGAAAGATGAAATTGAGGAAGATATGAGAATAGAGGTAAAGAGAGATGAATCAAATAAGTTTGGAGTGTTTGATAAAGATAAAGTACAACGAAAAATAGATGAACCTGAAGTAGAAAAAGATGAAAATGGTTGTAAGTTGAAGATGAAAACAGAGGTATTTGAGAGTAATGAATGTAGAATGAAAAAGAAGTTTGAGCAGGAAAAAGGAGAAGGGCAGGCATTTGAAAAGAGAAACTTATTAAAAGGAAGTTCTGAAAAAGGAAATATACATAAGAAGAAGGGAAACAATTTTAAAGATGAAAGTTTTAAAATTGTTAGAGGATCATTTCATCAGGGCGATGTAACAATGTTCATTATCGGCAGTGCCGGGCGTCAGTGCACAGCTAATGCTGCCGTGGCAATAGTAATGTGCAGCATAAAAATTCCCATACGCGGATTACGAGATAGATATAGAGAAAGTGGGATGTTCTAAACACTTGCGTCGAGCATTCAGGAATAGAGTGAAAAACATAGCAAGTAGCAAACGTAGATATGTAGGCTAGTGGAGACAAATTGTAGAAAACAGTGGAGAAAAATGCATTGGTAAGGTTAATCGTCTTCTTCAGCATTATTGGAATCAAGAGAAGGAAATAGATGATGAAATGTGTTTTGAGGTAGCAAATGCTATTCACGTTATTCCAAGACATGTATTTGGTGATCATAGTAGATGTGCTAGCAAATATCCCTTATGTGACGGCGTTCCTCATTTAAATGAGAAAAATCATGTTCCTATGTTGGAAAAATGGCATTATGTTATAGATGTCGAAGAAGCTATTTCTCGTTTGAGTCGTCATTCTTATAGTTTGTTACTGAACTTTGATACAAATTTAGTAGAATCGGCCAATGCAATCGTAGCAGAAAAAATTGGAGGTAAACGCATTAATTATGCCCTCCGAAATGAGTATACTGCACGTGTATTGGAAGCAGCATTACAATTTAATACTAGACAAGTAACAATACAATATTATAAAACTGCAGGTAAACAAATACCCAAGATCACAGAAGCTGTAGAAAAACAAAGTCAAGAAAAACACGAGAAACGAAAAAAAAGACTTGGAAGAAGACAACGAAGAAAGGGTGGTAAAAAGAAAGGTAATGAAGATTATGGTTCAGATTGTCAAGAAGTAGATATGGATGAGAAGACATATAACATACAATTAAAAATTCATAGGGATAAAATGAATGAACGAATAAAAAACCGAATTAAAATTGAAAAAGAGACACGTAAACAAGCAACAAATCCCAAATGGTGGAGACATAGAAAGTTTTATATAACTTGTACCACAATACGTAACACACATGATTATTATTACCAAGTACAAAAACACAATTAAGTGTTTCTGAACAGGAAGTATGTCATTTTATGGTTTGGACGCCAAATGACTATAGGGTTATTCAAATCAAGCGAGATGATACTTTTTGGAGGAATAAAATAGAACCATATTTAATTAAATTTAATGAAACCTGTTTAGAACCAGAAATAGTGGACAATCGTCTGCGCAGAAGAATGCAAGTTAAAGACCCACCACATATTATAGAAGCAAGAGAGAAAAAGGAGTTTTTGAAATTAGAAAAAAAACGAAAGAAAAACGAAAAGGCATTTGCAAAAGCTTCGAAGCAAAGTTCAAGAATTCCAACTAGTGTAAATGAAATAAACTATGAGCAACATAACGTAGAATGCATAAATGAAAAAAAGACATGGATTGTATAAATAATGAAATATGTGTAAAAAATCCTTCCACAGTCGATCCACACGTGGAAGAGGGTATACTGGTCACAACTAGATCTAACAGAATTCGAAAAAGACCTGCGTGGTGGTCAAACTTCATACAAGATTAAAAATTGGTTCTTGCTTTAAAACCAGCGTAAAGTTATACTTACAATAAGACAACAAAAACAAGCTTATTCTTGCGTTGAAATCAGCGCAAATGTTATACTTGCAATAAAATGACAAGAGCAAGCTTATTCTTGCGTTGAAATCAGCGCAAAAGTTATACTTGTAATAAAATGACAAGAAAAAGCTTATTCTTGCGTTGAAATCAGCGCAAAAGTTATACTTGTAATAAAATGACAAGAAAAAGCTTATTCTTGCGTTGAAATCAGCGCAAAAGTTATACTTGTAATAAAATGACAAGAGCAAGCTTATTCTTGCGTTGAAATCAGCGCAAATGTAATATTCTAAAAAATAAGTTGAACGAATGTTGTTAATGGTTATCCCTAGGATAGCCATAAACTAGAATTTATCCAAAATAAAGATAATAAATCAATCTTAATGTCCATAAATAATAGCAAACACAGGTTAAAAAGTATTTTAAAAAATAATAAAAATGTTTCAAAAAGTATTTAAAATATTTTAAGAAGTATTGAAAATGTTTAAAAAATATTTTTAAAAAGTATAGAAATGTTTAAAAAAATTTAAAAAGTATAAAAATGTTAAAAAATTAAAAAAAAGTATAAAAATGTTAAAAAATTAAAAAAAAAAAAGTGGGGTGTAGTGTGGATCGCCTCCTCGTCGGTGCACCCTGGGTAATGCCAAATGATCTACGTAATAAAAAATATTAATAACTATTATCTATATGAAGATAAAAATTAATACGTCATGCATTTGAAAAGTAATTTTTTACATGCGAATAAGTAAATTCTAATTATTATTTTGATTTTGTTACATTCTAAATATTTTTTACTATTATCAAAAATTTCTTTATAAAAGTTTAAAGACTTTATTTTAGAAGATAATAATACTTTTCATACCTCAGGCACAAAATAGGCGCTTTTAGATAGCAGCCGACAGGAACTAAAAGCCATTCATTTGTCCACTTGAATGGAAATGGCGACCTTTTTTTCCCATGGGCAAAAAAAACAGCTAGTCCCATGCGTTATTTGTGCTCATGGGAAAAAAAGGCCGCCATTTTCATACAAATCGAACAAGTGAATGATTTTTACTCCCTGTCGTCTGCTATCTGAAATCGCCACTTTTGTGCCTTTGGAATAAAAAATATCGTAAGTAACACGGGACTTAAAGGCTGCCAATTTATTTACGATGATTTTTGTGCCACTCGTTCCGGTCTCGGGGCGCCTACGACGCCCTCGACCTCCACTCGTGTCACAAAAATCACAGTAAATAAATGGCTGCCTTTACGTACCTTGTCGCTTAATATACTATTTATCAAAGAATTTAATAATAAAATTCCTTTAAACAATTTTATTATTAGGAAAATAATTGAAATATCGCGAAGAATTTCGTTAAAAATTTTGAAAATTTAAATTAAATTCCCTTTGAAGAATATCTTTAAATTATGTTTAATAGAATGTAAAGAAATTTAAAAAAATTTCAATTTTCTAGAAAATTCAATTTTATTAAAAAATGTAAGTATATATCTTCTTTAAATTAACTAATAAAAATTTATATTATTCATCTTCACAATAAAAAACATAATAACATTAGAGTGTGACTCTATAAAATTCAATTATTTATCAACTATGAAATTAAAATACCTTGAAAATTCATGTTTTTTCATTAATTACCTAAGTGCAATTTGTTTATTTTTAAATTTACATTTTTTCTTTTCGCACCGCTTAAAAGAGTAGTTCTTAACCCCTTCGTGCCTCCGGTACATATATGTACCACCTACAAAATATGTTATAACTCTTATGCATTTCAACAAAACAACAAATAATCACTTGGGGGTATCGGGGTTGCTGATTCCAAATCTGAGGTCAGATTTCCAAAATTCAAAATGGCGGATCCAATATCCCGGAATTTTTTTTAAATTGCTTGTATTTGTCTAAAACTCATCACTTGGGGTTTTTTGGGGTTGCTGATTCCGAATCTGAAGTCAGATTTCCAAAATTCAAAATAGCGGACTTTTTTTCCAAAATTGCTATTTGCTTGTGGGTTTACTAATTAAGGGTTTTTGGATACGTTAATTTTGAATTTGAACTTTAAAATAGGGTTCTTTACGAAGGTTCACTAATAAAAACCTAACGCGCCTCTGACGAAACCTCTTAGGTGGTGTGGAAGACCGTGAACAGATAATCAAATATCGTATTCTAAATATAGGAGAGTGCTGTCAGGGTTGGACATAGTTTTGAATTTTCTTCATAACTTCCTCTGCAGTGCAAATTTCACGTTTTCGCGCATATTGTTGGAAAGATCAACTCAAATGCAATGTTTTAGCTGTACATTGCAAAAAAATTCGGCCAAAAGTTTCAAAGTTATAAGCAATTTAAAAGAAAAAATAATGTTGTGAGGGTTGAACATGGGTGTAAGGGTTGAGACACTGTAGAAAATCAATGAAATATTTAGGTAAATGGTTAAAAAAGTCCTTAAAATATTAGAATGACACTTGAAAATGAGGAAAGGAACCATGAAATTAAAATAAAATCCCATATTGTGCATTTTTGCATAACATTAGATATTTTATTTCTTAAGAATGAAAGAAAAAATTTTTAAATTAAAACGATAAAAAAAGATTATCGAAAAAAATTTGTTCCTCTTTTTTCGTTAGAAACAAAGTTTTTGACACCTCCTTAAGTCAAAAAATGAATTTCTGTTGCAAGTAAGCTTCGTAATTGCAATATTTTAGGTGGTTCAACCCTTATGACAGCGGCTGGCTCAACGCTAACTCACGCGTTGTTTTGCGACATACCACACAGAAAGAAACGCGTCATATAAAACCCCTAAATTTCTTTTCACATTTTCGTATAACATCTTAATAAACAATTTCAATAAATTTACTTTGTCTTTGGCATATTTCTTATACATTTACTTCTCTTTTTTTGACACCACAAAAAAGTTTCTGTTGAGCGTATAACCATGACTCGCAAAAAACAAAAGTATACGTTCGTATACTTGACTGAAACTCATGTGAAAAGTTGACTGGCATTAGTAGCAAGAATTTAAGTACAAAAACAGATGGCGCTAGTGTGATAGAACAAAATAAACGCGATGGCTCAACCCTAACACCTGTCCAACCCTAACAGCACTCCCCTACTACCTCAAAAACCCTAAAGTTATCAGTTTCGAACTAATCCAATTAAGTTTTCAAAACAGCATCTGCCATATTGGATCCGCCATTTTGAATTTTGAAAATATGACCACAAATTCGGAATCAGCGACCCCAAAAACACCCAAGTTATAAGTTTCAAACAAATATAAGCAATTAAAAAAGTCCGCCATATTGGATCTGCCATTTTGAATTTTAGAAATATGACCTCAGATTTGTAATCAGCGACCCCAAAAACCCCCAAGGGGTAAGTTTCAGACAAATATAAGCAATTTAAAAAAAATTCTGCCATATTGGATCCGCCATTTTGAATTTTGGAAATCTGACCTCAGATTTGGAATCAGCGATCCAGGTTTTTAAAACTAGATTTATATTATACAAAAATTAATTTTTAATTTTAATTTAATTTTTAATTGTATTCTTAATTTTATCAAACTCCCTGATTTCCAGACAAAACGATTTTTTTCCTGTTCTATGACATTTAATTACGAATTTCTTTAATTGTAAAATTACTCAAAAACATCAATAACTTCGTTTTTAAATAAATATTTAATCATTATTATTTTTCCGTAGGAATTAAAATCCTTTAAAAGATTTAAATTCAATTACATATATTAAAATATTATTATATAACAAGAAGACATCGATCACTCAGAGTTTTTATTTCAATTTAATTCTTCATTTCTTGAATTTTAAACAAAAATTCTTTTTTAAAACAATATTTTTAAATTATTTTTGAAAATTTTCCTTTGAGAATTTTTAAATCTATTTGCTTACAATTCAATTTAACATAAGCTTTCCATTATTCTGACATTCTTCAATTAAATTAATTAGAAATTAAAAACTTTAAATAATTTTAAAAATATACATTAAACTATTTTAGAAAAATTAATTCTAAATTTCCTTAAAAGTCTTGTCAAGAATTTAATTATTTGTATAGATAATAAAATTATTCGCAGGAATTCAATTATTCTTAAAAAATTTGAATAAAATTCTTCGAAATAATTCAATTGTTTTTAAAATTGACAAAATTCTTCGCATGAATTGAATTATTTTTAAAATTGATAAAATTCTCCGCAAGAATTCAATTATTTTCAAAAATGATAAAATTCTTCATAATAATTCAATTACTATCAATATTAATTTTTACTTAATTTTGATTATTCTGGCACTCTTCAATTAAATATATATTAGAAAATAAAAAATTCAATAGAATTAAAGAAAAATTCAATTAATCTTTTTTCAAAAATAATTTCTTCAGAATTGTTAATTAAAAGTTTAAATTTTTTAAAAGATTTTAATTTGAAACATTTTTAAAATTTACGTTACATTGGTTTTAATATTCAATAATAATCTAAAATTTTAACTGAAATTCATTTTTAAATCAATATTTACTAGAAAAATACAATAGAATGCAATTATTTAAATACAAAAATAAATATTTTATTAAATAATTGAATGTTTTTCAAAATTGAATTTTTATTAAAACTGTTACCAACAAATTTTTAAATCATTGAATTGTCTTAAAAAAGTTTAATAACATTTATAAGAAAAAGTTTATTTTTCGGAAATTTGATTAAAATTTTGTTTAAAAAAAATTGAATTGCTCTAAAGAGAAAAGAGTGATTGAAACTTTTTTTATAATAGTTTTTGAAAATAATTGAATTTTTGAGACGAATGTTATTAAAATGTCTTTTTAAATAATTAAATTTCTTTGATGAATTTTAATAAAAATTTTAAGAATAATTTCATTTTTCAAAAAATTTCATTAAAATTGTATTAAAAGTAATTGAAAGTCTAAGATGAGTTTTATTATTTATGAAAATAATAAAATGTTTGCGTAGCATTTAAAATTTTTTTTTTAAATAATGTAATTCTTTTGCAATTTTTTATTAAAGTAGTAGATTTATTAAAAATCATTGAATTGAAGAAATTTTTGAAGATAGGGGAGTGCTGTCAGGGTTGGACATAGTTTTGAATTTTCTTCATAACTTCCTCTGCAGTGCGAATTTCACGTTTTCGCGCATATTGTTGGAAAGATCAACTCAAATGCAATGTTTTTGCTTTACATTGAAAAATAATTAGGCCAAAAGTTTCAAAGTTATAAGCAATTAAAAAAAATAATGTTGTAAGGGTTGAACATGGGTGTAAGGGTTGAGCCACTGTAGAAAATCAATGAAATATTTAGGTAAATGGTTAAAAATGTCCTTTAAATAATAGAATGACACTTGAAAATGAAGAAAGGAACCATGGAATTAAAATAAAATCCCATATTGTGCATTTTTGCATAACATTAGATATTATATTTCTTAAGAATGATATAAAAAAATTTTAAATTAAAACAATAAAAAAAGATTATCAAAAAAATTTTTTCTCTCTTTTTTCGTTAGAAATAAAGTTTTTGACACCTCCTTAAGTCAAAAAATGAATTTCTGTTGCAAGTAAGCTTCGTAATTGCAATATTTTAGGTGGTTCAACCCTTATGACAGCGGCTGGCTCAACGCTAACTCACGCGTTGTTTTGCGACATGCCACACAGAACACAAACGCGTCACACAAAACCCCAAATTTCTTTTCACATTTTCGTATAACATCTTGATAAACAATTCCAATAAATTTACTTTGTCTTTTGCATATTTCTTCTACATTTACTGCTCTTTTTTTAACACCACAAAAAAGTTTCTGTTGAGCGTATAACAATGACTCGCAAAAAACAAAAGTAAACGTTCGTATACTTGACTGAAACTAATGTGAAAAGTTGACTGGCATTAGTAGCAAGAATTTAAGTACAAAAACAGATGGCGCTAGTGTGATAAAACTAAATAAACGCGATGGCTCAACCCTAACACCTGTCCAACCCTAACAGTACTCCCCTAAGAATAATAATAATTATTTATTTATTAATTAATTAATTTTTTTAATTATTATTTATTATATTATTTTTATTTATTTATTTATTATTAACTAATAATAAATTAAATTACACAATACAATAATTTTGAATCTTAATAAATAACTTTTAAGTATACAAATTGAAAATTAAAAAAAAAGAAATTTGCATTTTGATTTTATAGTGCGAAAAGTAAAAATGTGTCTTCTTCACTCCATCCTACTCTATTTGCAAACAAAATATAAAATAAAGAATATTCTAAAAAGTTTTATAAAAATGTTTAAATTTTGAGAATTAAAATTTTTAAATCTATTTAAAAAAAAAATAATTTATTTAAGAATTTTAGTTTGGTGCAAGGTTTAAAGGATTGGTCAACCAAATGCAGTCAACTATATCAAGAAATATGGAAAAAATCTCAATGGCTAATAACTAAGGAAAAGTAAATAATTGGAATGAAACCTATTTCTGAGGACTTTATTGATGTGTCAGTTGCCTATTTGCTATTAAAAAAACTTCAGCTAAATTTTCTGAAAGAATATAAAGACAGGGCTCGGATCGTCTTCAAAAATCCAAAAAAGTCGCTTTAGTCGCATAGATTCACAACAAAAGTCGAGAAAAGTCGCATAAAATTTCCGAAAAAGTCGGAAAAAAGACGAATGAAATTTTAGGAAAAAAACGCCGAAAAGGAAACACGAAATTGTCAAAATTGTAAAAAAATCATATTTCTCGCCAACAGTTACTTTAACATCAAACAATCTGGAATAATATTTTTAAAAATTTAATAAAATGCATGATAAAATTTTAATTAGGTATTTTTAACATTTTTTTAAAAAACCTGTTCAAAATTTCAATTATTTTTATAAATAATAAAATTCTTTTCCGAAATTCAATTATTTAAAAAAAATTAATAAAATGCGTGTCATAATTTCAATTATCTTTATAAATAATAAAATTCTTATCTAAAGCGAAAATAAATATTTTCAAAAATAATGAAATTTTTAGGCAAACATTCAATTACATTTGAAAATTTTTTTTTAATTTCTCGTCAAAATTTTATAAATAATAAAATTCATTATGGGAATTCAATTATTTTCAAAACTAATAAAATTCTCCTCAGAATTTCAATTATTTTCAAATTTTTTTTTTAAATTCTAAAAATTTCACTTATCTTTATAAATATCAAAATTCTTCTTCAAAATTCAATTACTTTTTAACATTATAAAATTTTACTCACTCCTCTTGTTGATTAATTATTACTTTGACAGCCAACGTCGGCGATTACTCTTAAGTAATAAACTTACAACATTAAATAATAATTATTCTATATTTAAATTAATCAACTAAAGATAATAAATAAAAATATTCATAATCCTGAAGTTAAAAATAATCAGAAAAATAAGTCAATTAAGTTCATAGCGTTTAAAGGATGAAAAAAATATTTTTAGGTGGACTCAAACAATTTTGTTAGCAAACAGAAATCATTTGTTAAATAAAAATGCTTTTAATAAAAAAAATTTATTTTACAAGAAAGAAAACATTTTAAGCCAAAATTTGTTTCGAGCAGACAACAAAAAATTGAATGGAATTTTGAAATTATTCTTAACACTTTACTTGAAAAAAATCAAATCACTTTTTGAAATATCTTACAATTTTTGGTTAAAGAAAAACTGAAAAGATTTTTAAAATTTATTTAACACGTCGCTGGGAATATAGAACAACTTATTAAACATTACTTTAGGAAAAAATCTAAGTAAATTTAGCATTTTTCTAAATTACTATTTGGAAATATTTTTAATTGTGCAAATAAAAAACAAAAAACTATTTTTATAGAAATTAAAAAAAGAATATTGCAATAAAAAGTGGTAGTTTTTTGCTTTATTAAATTATTTTTAAATCATTAATAAAAATTATAAAAGTGCGTTGAAAGAAAAAAAATTTGCTCCTCACATTTTAAATACTATTTTCCTCAAGTTAAATTAAACGGTGATCTTACAATAACAACATTTTTAAAAAGGACTTATTTTCGAAGAATTGCAGTAAGTTCAGTAAATTCCAGTAAATTTCCTTACAGTGAAATTTTAACTGAATTTATAAAAAAATGAGTATTGGTTTGAATTTTAAGGGCATTAAATTTATACCAATTCTTTTCAATTCATCACTTATGATTGGATAATTGGTGAAATCTTGATCTAATTACTTATATCTTGAATTGTTAGAAATTTTTCACAACTTAACAAATGAAATTGAAATGACAATTTTAGTAATTAATATTAAAAAATTATTTTGCTTTTAAATGTTTAATCAATGGAATATCTCTTAAATTATAAATATTTAATCATTTTTTACCAAATTTCAATAAATCTTTATTAATTAAAATTGTGAAAAATAAGTTACTGGGAATCTGTGAAACTTTGTTTATTTAGTTTAGTAGTTTAAAATAATTATGGGAAATTTAATTTACAATTAAAAATTTTACATCAATTACTTCAAAGATAAAAACCAGTTTTTTACTTAATTATTTTAATATTTAGTCCAACATCCACCTTTTTCAATGACCCTTCGCAAACGTCTTGGCATTGAGTAAATGCAGTTTGCTACATGGTCTGGTCTCTCTCTTAATGTCTGCCAACAACGATAAACGTGATTTGTCAGTTGCTGCCTAGTTCTATCTTCGCTAGATCGCCAATCTGACACCATATAACTCCAAATATTCTCTATCCCGTTCAAATCCAGAGATTTTGGTGGATGAGGCAGCAGTGTGAATTGTAGGTGCCGTTCATACCATTGCTGAGTTAATCTAGCCCTATGGACAGTGCTTCTGTCTTCAATTACCTTTATCTCTTCTTCATTGGGTAGAATTCTGGTGACGTTTGGCAGAAAATAATTCTTCAGTATATCAACATAATTATGAGCATTCAAACGTGGATTTGTTTGCACGATTTCCCCAACTCCAGCTGTTGTTATGAATCCCCAAAATCCGCAAGATATTCTTCCACTATGGTAATTCTGAACAACGAAATCGGCATTCAGTCGTTCTCATCTGGGCCTCCTCACCAAACGACGCCCATCTTCAGAGGAAGAAAATGTTTTCTCATCCATACAAACTACTGTTCGCCAAAATTCTTCATCTTTATTATAGTATTCAAGCGCATAGCCCATGCGCTCCTCTCTATGCGCTTGAGTAAATGCGGGTTTTTTTGCGGGTCTACCATTCTCGTAGTTTATATCTGATAATCGACGTCTTATTGTTGATGTCGAAACTGTTGGAAGAACGTCGTCACGTATTGCTGTCGATGAAGCAAACGGATTAACATTTAGAATATAATTTCGAATTTCATCATCCTGTTCCACTGTTGAATTTCGTGTACGTCTGTTAAACGCCTGGTGATCTCTTAAGGCGTCTTCTCCTCCTGCCTGATTGACCCTTACCCAATGTCTGGCAGTTTTTACTGAGCAATTTACTTGCTCTGCAATTTCGTGAAGTGTTAATCCAATTTGATTTAAAGTGACGATTTTACTTCGCTGTATCACTGCGAAAAAAAAAGTTTCAGAATTTTTTATTTTATTTTTTTACTAATGTAATTATTTAAAAATCATAAAAATTAATAATTTTCATATTTCGTCTCGTCAGGACAATTAAATCTCTCCCAGAATTGACAATTATTTTTAAAAAATAATTTTTTAATTTAAGAAATAATGGGAAGTTAAAACTGCATTATCGAAATATTAAAACTAAATCATCGCACTTGGATTAGATAGCGATGTTAATTAATTTAAAAAATACAAAATTTTGAAAAAATGTGTTCCATCTCTCTGACATTCTCTAGATTAATTTTTTTTTATTATTAATCAAATCAAAGAGTTAAAATTCTTATTCATGATTCTAGATTTCACAACTTCATTACAATTACAATTACAACATTACAATTATATATAAATTTAATTTTGTGTGTTATACTCATGCAGCCATGTATCAGAATTTTTTTTAGAAAAACACACGAATTAAAAAATACTGAAATTTATATATAAAATGTAATATATTTACCGGATAAATTTTCGAATCGATGACGTTCTGCCATTTTTAGAAATTCTTATTAAACTATATTTGTAGGTCGAAAAATTTATATTCAAAATGTATAATCTGTATAATCATTACTTTTACATCAACTTTAATATTATTATTATGAAATAAATGAAGATTGTAAAAAGTTTTCTAGATGACAGACTTTAAGTTGTCGACTTCGATTAAAAACAATTGCAACTGAAATGTGACACTTACTCTTATTCATTTTTTAATCTAACCTGACGTTGAGACGTTCTCAAAATGAATTTAAAACTTTTAAAAATGTTGTTATTTGAATTAAATGATTATCCCTTTTTATACAATAAACAAGATTTTAACTACAGAAATGTTAAAAGTAGACAATGTTATATAGATGCCTTTAATCTAATTGCCGTGAGAATCATGGAAAAAGATTGTAAATATTTTTATATTACAGGTAAGAATGATTAACCACGGTTTATTTATCAATAAAAATTATTCTTTTTAAATATAATATTAAATATCCATATTATTTAATTTTGAGGCACTGAATTAGAAAAATTGTGGCAAAAAGCAAAATTAAAGTATCTCAAAGTTTTAAAAAAGAAAGGCAATCTTCATAATTCCGACAAGGAGTTAAAAACTTTATTTTCAACTTATCGTAAATATTTAGATACGTCGAAGAAACAAAAGGTAATTTAAAAGCTAAGTAATAAAATGTTATTAAAAATTAATTAATTTTTTAAATTTATTTATTAAAACACTTTGCTCATATCTAAGATAATTCACCTGGATGCGGCAAGGGTCCTGGTGGTAGTGGACTAACTAAAGAATTCCATTAGTATAAGAAAAGGACGAAAATACATCTATACTTTTCTTAAAAATGGATTTTTCTAGTTAGGCCACGCACTATACTAGGATCCTTGCTGGATCTAGGTAAACTATCTTAGAACTTTAACTCCTTATTATTTACATTAAGTTATATTATTAAACTAATAATTTATTTTATTTGTATTGTTTCAGAAAACCAATTGTTTAGATTGCTGAAAAACTTGATGCACAAATAATTGCCCTGTAATCGTCAACAAAAAATATAAAAGCTATTAATTTTTCATATTAAAAACGTGTTTTTTAATTAAAAATATCCTTATTTGTTTAAACTTCCTGAAAGAAACAAAAAAATTTGAATTTAAAATTTTGATTTCGTTCTTGTTGAAATAAAATTGTTTATATTTATCGATATTATTCGTAACGAAGACTGTAAATTAATTTTTAATAAGTCCAGTTTATATTCTCTTTCTTCAAATAACTTAATAACACCAAACCATTAACTTCCTAAAATACTAGTGTATTAATTAAAAATCCTATTTTTAGAAAAATATTTATTTTATCAAAATCTCTGAACTTTAAAAATGGAAAGGGGGGAATTAATAACCTATTGACTTGATTCTTTGGAAATTAGGATTTTGGCATTTCGAATTTCGCATTTAAGGAAATGTTTTTTTTCACAAAAAAAATATTGTGAATATTTCTTGAAATTTAGTGAAAATTTCAAAATATTCTTCTGATTTTTCCTCAAAAATTAGTGAATATTATTCAGTTCATCAGGGGAACTTTCAAAAAATTACTGAATATGAACGACATTTTTGAGAAAAGATATATTTAATAGAATGTTGGAAAATTTTCATCATGTTCGTAGGAAAAAAATGTAACAAAGCTTAGAGGACTCCTACTTCCATTTTTTTGTGCAATATTAACCAAATTATTTTTTATTGTTAATGTAGTAAATATAATTGAATTAATGGAATGTGACATTTTAAATTATTTCTAACTTATTTTTGACTTCAAAATTTACAATACAGTGGAACATCGATTATCCGCACTATTTGAAATGACATAATACTTTAATGTATTCTTCTTAACAAAAATTGTTAACTTATTTCAGGGTAAAACTGAATATTTTATAAAAATATAATTGAATTAATGGAATGTGACATTTTAAATTATTTCTAACTTATTTTTGACTTCAAAATTTACAATACAGTGGAACATCGATTATCCGCACTATTTGAAATGACATAATACTTTAATGTTTTTTTCTTAACAAAAATTGTTAACTTATTTCAGGGTAAAACTGAATGTTTCAATTCCAAAATGATTTATATTATTGCAAAATATTATTGTCCTAAAGGAAAAGTGTAAGATTTTGCTACATTTTTTTATTACAACGCTACTTTATAAAAATATTTGGATTTTACAATTTACAAGTATATCTAAGAAATAAATAGTAATATTAAGGAATATTTTAATCTACTTCCATTTTCTAGGCGACTCCATCTTTCGCGACATCAGTTGGTTCTCAATACCTCATCTTTTATCTTTAGATGTGGCACGATATAATTACACAGGCCAACAAAATTTTGTGGCCTAACCAATAGAAGCTGATTTTTATAGGATTTTGTCCATAGAATACGAATGTGACCTTGAAAATATTGGATTGGCTCCAGTTTTTAATCAATTTACGTTTCATTATACAAAATATGCATTTTTGGCATTTTTTGAATGATTGTACAACAATACACAGAAACAGTAACTTTGTCCGCATAACACCAATTGAAAGCTTAAACACTGCTCTTGAATATCCAAAAACAAAAAATGTAATTTATGTACACTTTAACCTATAATGTCCAAAAAAACATACGCTGTTCCATAAACGTATTAAAATTAATATTACTTTTGACCATGTAAGGTAATTCAAGTAAAAATTAGTGTCTCTGGCGTTTTTATAATCGCTAGTTACAAATCTGCTATGAAATATAAAAATTACAAGTGGCGGACCAAATTTTTAAAGATAATTTACGCCTTTTATGATAAAAATTTAAAATTTAAAAAAAATTCTGCCATATTGGATTCGCCATTTTGAATATTACAATCTAAATACAGATCAGTAAGCAGCGACCATAAAAACCCCTAGAGAGACTAATTGTTATTTAAATTACCTTACATGGTCAAAAGTACTGTTGTTTTCAATATGCTTGTGGAACAGCGAATGTCTCTTTTGACATTACAGGTTAAAGTGTACATAAATTACATTTTTTGTTTTTGGATATTGAAGAGCAGTGTTTAAACTTTCATTTTGTGCTATGCGGACGAAATCAAAATTTTAAATTCAAATTTTTTTGTTTCTTTCAGGAAGTTTAAACAAATAAGGATATTTTTAATTAAAAAACACGTTTTTAATATGAAAAATTAATAGCTTTTATATTTTTTGTTGACGATTACAGGGCAATTATTTGTGCATCAAGTTTTTCAGCAATCTAAACAATTGGTTTTCTGAAACAATACAAATAAAATAAATTATTAGTTTAATAATATAACTTAATGTAAATAATAAGGAGTTAAAGTTCTAAGATAGTTTACCTAGATCCAGCAAGGATCCTAGTATAGTGCGTGGCCTAACTAGAAAAATCCATTTTTAAGAAAAGTATAGATGTATTTTCGTCCTTTTCTTATACTAATGGAATTCTTTAGTTAGTCCACTACCACCAGGACCCTTGCCGCATCCAGGTGAATTATCTTAGATATGAGCAAAGTGTTTTAATAAATAAATTTAAAAAATTAATTAATTTTTAATAACATTTTATTACTTAGCTTTTAAATTACCTTTTGTTTCTTCGACGTATCTAAATATTTACGATAAGTTGAAAATAAAGTTTTTAACTCCTTGTCGGAATTATGAAGATTGCCTTTCTTTTTTAAAACTTTGAGATACTTTAATTTTGCTTTTTGCCACAATTTTTCTAATTCAGTGCCTCAAAATTAAATAATATGGATATTTAATATTATATTTAAAAAGAATAATTTTTATTGATAAATAAACCGTGGTTAATCATTCTTACCTGTAATATAAAAATATTTACAATCTTTTTCCATGATTCTCACGGCAATTAGATTAAAGGCATCTATATAACATTGTCTACTTTTAACATTTCTGTAGTTAAAATCTTGTTTATTGTATAAAAAGGGATAATCATTTAATTCAAATAACAACATTTTTAAAAGTTTTAAATTCATTTTGAGAACGTCTCAACGTCAGGTTAGATTAAAAAATGAATAAGAGTAAGTGTCACATTTCAGTTGCAATTGTTTTTAATCGAAGTCGACAACTTAAAGTCTGTCATCTAGAAAACTTTTTACAATCTTCATTTATTTCATAATAATAATATTAAAGTTGATGTAAAAGTAATGATTATACAGATTATACATTTTGAATATAAATTTTTCGACCTACAAATATAGTTTAATAAGAATTTCTAAAAATGGCAGAACGTCATCGATTCGAAAATTTATCCGGTAAATATATTACATTTTATATATAAATTTCAGTATTTTTTAATTCGTGTGTTTTTCTAAAAAAAATTCTGATACATGGCTGCATGAGTATAACACACAAAATTAAATTTATATATAATTGTAATGTTGGGACTAAGAAGTCAATAAACTGGATGAGGGTGGGAGATGAGAGTGATTCGGGGCATTTTCCACTGATAGTGGAAATGGAAGGGAAAAATGAAAGGGGAGGGAAGAGGAGGGGATATAAGTATGAAGAGAAGAAGGGCAGAATAAAAATGGGAAATTGGAAGAGAGATAGCTTGTTGGAATTTGGGAAAAGGGTACAGGAGAAGGCGGAGATCTTTAAAGAAGGAGGAGGGATTGATGTGAGGGTGGAAAGGTTGAGGAAGACAATGGAGGAAGTAAGAAAGGAGTTGGAGGAAAGAGAGAGGGGAAGTGGGAAGGAAAGAGAGGGTTGGTGGGATGAAGAGTGTGACAGAAGTAGGGCAGGGCTAAGGAATTGGGTAAAAGGCTGGAGAATGGGTAGAATAGAAAGGGGGCAGTATAACAAGGCACATAGAGCGCATGGGAAATTAGTGAGGAAGAAAAGGGAGGAGGGTAATTTAAAGTTTATGCAGAAAGTGGAGGCAGCAATAAACGAGGGTAGGGAATGGGAAGTGGTAAACAGGGAAAGAAAAAGGCGGAAAGGAGTGAGCAGGGAGATTGAGATGGGAGAGTGGACGGAGTATTTTAAGGGTTTAAGTGGGGGGGTTAGGTCGAGAATTAGGGGGGAGGGTAGGAGAATAGAAATAGGAAGTGAGGATAGGCAGATTACTAGGGAGGAGATAGATGCGGCCATAGAAAGGATAAAGAGAAATAAAGCGGCGGGAGGGGATAGGATAGAAGGGGAATGTCTAAAGTTTGAGGGGGAAGCGGTGAGAGAAGAGATGCTGGGGATTGTGAATATGGTTTAGAGGGGGGAGGGTTGGCCGGAGGAATGGAAGACGGGGTTAATAGTACCAATAATAAAAAAGGGGGAAGGGGGAAAAGTTGAAGATTATAGGGGAGTCACGCTCATGCCAGTGGGGTACAAAATATATGCGGAGGTATTAAGAAAAAGACTGGAGGAAGAAGTGGAAAGGGGGGGAATGATACCACATAATCAAACTGGTTTTAGGGTGGGGATGGGTACGATGGATAACATTTTTGTTTTAAATTTTTTAGTTAATAGTAATTTAAAGAGGGAAAAAGGGAAATTAATAGCGGTATTTGTGGACTTTAAAGCGGCGTTCCCATCGGTAAATAGGGGTATATTATGGAAGACGATGAGGAATATGGGAATAAATCAGGGTTTAATCGAGAGGGTAAAGGAATTATATACGGATACAAGAGAAAGGGTAAAAATTGGGAGGGAATTTGGGGAAGAGTTTTGGCTGGGTAGGGGGCTGAGGCAGGGTTGCCCCCTTAGTCCAATATTGTTTAATGTGTTAATGGCTGATTTGGAAGAGAGAATGAGAAAGAAAGGAAAAGGGGGGGTGATTCTGGGTAAGGGTAGGGTATATTCGTTGGCATATGCGGATGATGTGGTTTTATTGGCAGAGGATGAATGTGGAATGAAATTATTATTGGGGGAATTTGAGAGGTATGTAAGGGAAAAAGATTTAAGTGTGAATGTGGACAAAACAAAGGTATTAAGATTTGGAAGAAGAGGGGCGATGGAAGAAATGGTATGGAAGTTAAATGAGAGAAGAGTGGAAGAAGTGAATGAGTTTTGTTATCTGGGATATTGGTTCAATTGGGATGGGGGGCAGGAATTGAATGTTGAGAGACATATGGAAAAAAGGGGAAAGATGATGGGGAAGGTTTGGGGGATTGGGGAGAGGAGATTTAAGAATGATTGGAAGAAGCGTGTGTGGTTGTTCGATGCATTGGTGTGGGCCGTGTTAAGTTATGGGGTGGAAGTATGGGGTTGGAGTGAGATCGGAAAGATTGAAAGTTTGCATGAAAGGTTTTTGAGATGGACTATGGGGGTAGAACGCAATTGTCCGGGGTATATGTTAAGGGAAGAGGTGGGAAGAGAGAAGATTGTGCTGAGGCAGAGAAAGAGAGCAATGGGGTTGGAAGCTAAGCTTGAGCAGGGAAGAGGGAGCGATATAGCGAGGGAGTGCTTGAGATTAGTGAAGCAGAGGGAAGGGAAGGGAAGAGGCGGGCTATCGAAATGGGAAAAGGAAAGGAGAGACGCGATGGAGGAGGGGAAAAGGTGGGGTGGGAATGTCAGTGAGGTAATGAGAGGATGGAAGAAAAAAGATGAGCAGGAGAGGTGGAATAGGATAACGGGGTCTAAATATAATAGTTGGTACAGAATGGTAAGGGGGGTGGGGGTGCCTGGGTACTTGGTGAGAATGAGAAAGTTTGATAGATGGAATAGGGTATGCAGATTTAGAATGGGTGAGGGAGTGAGAGCGTGTAAGTATTGGATGGATGAGCAGGAGAAAATGTGTAGAATATGTGGTTATGAGGTGGAGGATTGGGAGCATGTGTTAGCGAGATGTGTAGGGGAAATGGATGTGGGGGGAGTGCAAGGAGGATTAGGGGATAGAATGATGTGGATATTGAATGAGAGTGGGAAGAGCGAAAGATGGATGTATGAATTGGAGAGAATGAGGAATGGGAATATATGTTAGGAGAATTAAAGGGGCGGGAAAAAAGGGATTATTATAGGGTTATTAAATTCGGATTTACGTTTATTTTATATTTTTATATTTTTGGACAAAGCCAAAAAGGGCTTATGGAACTGGAAACGGAAACCCGGTGCTCTTGGCGGATTGCTTATTTTGTTATTGCAATAATTAGAATAAGTTAGATTAAGCGTTGCGATGTAGTTTTAAGGAATTTTGTATTAATTAGGTTAAGCAGGTGATAATGTATTAGGGAGTCTCGAACCCTGCGTGAGGCAGGGAGAGTAAATAAACATTATATATAATTGTAATGTTGTAATTGTAATTGTAATTGTAATGAAGTTGTGAAATCTAGAATCATGAATAAGAATTTTAACTCTTTGATTTGATTAATAATAAAAAAAATTAATCCAGAGAATGTCAGAGAGATGGAACACATTTTTTCAAAATTTTGTATTTTTTAAATTAATTAACATCGCTATCTAATCCAAGTGCGATGATTTAGTTTTAATATTTCGATAATGCAGTTTTAACTTCCCATTATTTCTTAAATTAAAAAATGTTTTTTTTAAATAATTGTCAATTCTGGGAGAGATTTAATTGTCCTGACGAGACGAAATATGAAAATGATTAATTTTTATGATTTTTAAATAATTACATTAGTAAAAAAATAAAATAAAAAATTCTGAAACTTTTTTTTTCGCAGTGATACAGCGAAGTAAAATCGTCACTTTAAATCAAATTGGATTAACACTTCACGAAATTGCAGAGCAAGTAAATTGCTCAGTAAAAACTGCCAGACATTGGGTAAGGGTCAATCAGGCAGGAGGAGAAGACGCCTTAAGAGATCACCGGGCGTTTAACAGACGTCCACGAAATTCAACAGTGGAACAGGATGATGAAATTCGAAATTATATTCTAAATGTTAATCCGTTTGCTTCATCGACAGCAATACGTGACGAAGTTCTTTCAACAGTTTCGACATCAACATTAAGACGTCGATTATCAGATATAAACTACGAGAATGGTAAACCCGCATTTAACTTATTTTTCACAATTTTAATTAATAAAGATTTATTGAAATTTGGTAAAAAATGATTAAATATTTATAATTTAAGAGATATTCCATTTATTAATCATTTAAAAAATCCATTGTCAGAACTAAAGGAAAAAACGTCAAAAATTCTTAAATCGCTCAATGACAACGACTTTTTAAATTATAAACATCACAACAATCAATTGACACTAACTGACACAGTTTTACCAAAGTTTTATGGTCTTCCTAAAGTCCATAAGAAAGATGTGCCTCTTCGTCCAATTGTTTCTTTAATTAATAGTCCAACACCTTTTCTTGCAAAACTTCTGTACAATCAATTAAAACCACACATTACTGTTCCAAATTTTCATCTTTCTAATAGCTTTGATCTCATTAAAAAATTGTACAATATAATAATTCCAGATGATTTCGTTTTAATGTCACTTGATGTTTGTTCTTTGTTTACTAAAGTACCGCTTAATTTGGTTATTGATGGTTTTGAGCGTAGATGCACATCGCTTACAAATTGTAAAATGCCATTCTCTGAAGTTATTAAATGCACAAAATTTCTTTTTAATAACACGTTCTTCGTTTTTAATAAAAAATTTTATAAACAAATCGATGGCACTCCAATGGGTTCACCCATTTCTCCATTCTTCGCCGATATTGTTATGGATGATTTGGAAAGTGATTGCCTTAATGTTTTGAAAACTAGATATAATTGTGTACCACTTTTTTATTATAGATATGTTGACGATACAATTTTATGTGTTCACAAGGATTGTGTTGATCTAGTTTTGTCCGTTTTCAATTCGTATAACAAAAATTTACAATTTACTTATGAACTTCAAGTTGATAAAAAAATTAATTTTCTCGATGTAACTTTATGTGTTGATAGTAACAAAATTATTTATAACTGGTACCAAAAGTCTACTTCCTCTGGTAGACTTATTAATTACTTTTCAAATCATCCAATTCAACAAAAAATAAACATTGTATACAATTTTATAGATCGGGCGATTCTTCTTTCTCACACTTCGTTTCACAATGACAATTTAGTGAAGGTTAAGCAAATTCTTTTAAATAACGACTACCCTACTTCCTTTTTTGAAAAATATATTAAATCTCGATTAAATAAAACTAAATTTTCTAACATAGATTCGATTGCCAAAAAAAATCGTTCAGAGTTATATAAACAAACCCCTAGAGTTTGTTTACCTTTCAATAATTGTAATTACACTGAATTGTCAAAAATTTTGAAGTCATATAATATTCATTCTATCCCAATTGTTAATAAAAATTTGAAATCAGTTGTAAAATTGGGTAAGGATACGACCGAAAAATGGCAAGAAACGAATGTCGTTTATAAATTTAAGTGTAAAGATTGTCCAGCGAATTATATAGGTCAAACTAAGCGTCCATTGAAAGTCCGTATCAACGAGCATAAGAATAACAAAAATGACACATCAGTGGTACGTGCACATCATTTAAACTTTAATCATGATTTTGACTGGAGTAATGCTACTATACTCGATCGCGAACCAAACTATAAAAAACGATCTATTTCGGAAATGATACACATTTTGAGTAATGATTTTACTTTTAATAAGAAAGAAGACATTTGTTTTCTGAATAAAACTTATTTTCCCCTTATTAGGAGATTAAATTCAAAATAGATGCCATGAGTTTATCGCACGTGTTTACTTTTAAGTTCATTGACTTTATACTTCAGCAGAGATGGATTTTTCTTATATTTAATTTCAGTTTGACTTGATCGTTGTATCGAAATGACAGCATTCGTTGTGTGCTCGTCCGTTACCATTTACGTGTTATTTATTTATTTAATTTTATGTTTATATTTAATTTTTTAATCTTGACTAGTTGCAATGTATTTTAAATTGTAATATTCAGGTACTATAATTTTTATATAATTGTGTTATTTATTATTTAATGTAATTTTTTAATTTTTGTGTTTTATTAAATAAATTAGCCTGAAGAGGATGGTAAACCACACCATCGAAACGTCGCAACTTTAAATATGACATAAGCCTTTTTATGTTTGATACCTTCCTATTGATCGAATTTTATCTTCACCAAATTACACATTCGGAAGGGAATTTTCTTTTCAATTAATTGACTTATTTTTCTGATTATTTTCAACTTCAGGATTATGAATATTTTTATTCTTTATCTTTAGTTGATTAATTTAAATATAGAATAATTATTATTTAATGTTGTAAGTTAATTACTTAAGAGTAATCGCCGACGTTGGCTGTCAAAGTGATAATTAATCAACAAGAGGAGTGAGTAAAATTTTATAATGTTGAAAAGTAATTGAATTTTGAAGAAGAATTTTGATATTTATAAAGATAATTGAAATTTTTAGAATTTAAAAAAAAATTTGAAAATAATTGGAATTCTGAGGAGAATTTTATTAGTTTTGAAAATAATTGAATTTCCATAATGAATTTTATTATTTATAAAATTTTGACGAGAAATTTAAAAAAAAATTTCTAATGTAATTGAATTTTTGCCTAAAAATTTCATTATTTTTGAAAATATTTATTTTCGCTTTAGATAAGAATTTTATTATTTATAAAGATAATTGAAATTATGACACGCATTTTATTAATTTTTTTTTAAATAATTGAATTTCGGAAAAGAATTTTATTATTTATAAAAATAATTGAATAGGTTTCATTCCAATTATTTACTTTTCCTTAGTTATTAGCCATTGAGATTTTTTCCATATTTCTTGATATAGTTGACTGCATTTGGTTCACCAATCCTTTAAACCTTGCACCAATCTAAAAGTAATTACATTCTTAAATAAATTATTTTTTTTAAAGTTAGATTAAAAAATTTTAATTCTCAAAATTTAAACATTTTTATAAAACTTTTTAGAATATTCTTTTTTTTATATTTTGTTTGCAAATAGAGTAGGATGGAGTGAAGAAGACACATTTTTACTTTTCACACTATAAAATCAAAATGCAAATTTCTTTTTTTTTAATTTTCAATTTGTATACTTAAAATTTATTTATTAAGATTCAAAATTATTGTATTGTGTAATTTAATTTATTATTGGTTAATAATAAATAAATAAATAAAAATAATATAATAAATAATAATAAAAAAAAATAATAAATAAATAAATAATTATTATTATTCTTATATTGATTTATTTATATTAAATTACCTTTAACATAAAACATTACTGTCAATGAAAACGTCCCACAAAAATACAACAGTCTCCATGAAAAAGACAAAGAATGACAAAGAATTTTATCTTTTAATATATATTTATAATTAATCAACTAACTAATATTCGAAGCACATGTTTCAAAACAACAACAAACCTTCTTTTATGAGATGTCAGATTCCTGTTCCACATTCCGCTCAAATAATCGCTACGCCAAAGAAATAACGTAGAGAGGAGGCAAAACACTCAAGATTAGTGCCTTCCCTGAGGGAAGGCATTAATGCGCACGAGTGTACCTAAAGTTTTAGAGGCCAATCTTAATTATTTTTCATGTTTTTCGTTGATTTTTGTCGAGTATAAAAAGTTAAGTCAAAAAACATTGAAGGTTACAACCAATTATTGAATTGTTATAAATAAACTAGAGGAAATTTAAAAAAATTTTATTTTTTTATTTTTCGAAAGTAGATAAAATTTTGTTTAGTGACTTAAAATCGCGATTTTTTTATGCAAAATTCGAGCAGATTTATAACACTAATAATTGCTTGGCCACCCTTTGGGTGGCCTGTTGGTAGCGCGAAAGTTAATGCGCGTTTTCTCGAATTTCACTTTTTACGAAATTTACTAACTCGTGGGCAGCATTGACAGAAAACGCCTGGACCGATTTTAATGAATGATGGCTTGTTTTACTCAGTATTAATCCCTCTTCTACTTGAACAAAAAAAATTTGAAAAATTTTTTTTAACAATTTTGAGAACCAGTTAAAGTCATTATTTTTTTTCAAAAAAATTATTTTTCTGTTTTTATCACTCAAAATTATCGAATTTCACTATTTCTTTAGAATTTTTTTAGTTCAAATAGAAACTACATATGTAAACTTTAAAATTTTTCTTTATTTTTATGGTTCAAACAAGAATTGCCGTCTCCATCGTGCCCACCGTTTTTTAAGTCCAGATGTGCACCACTATCAACAATTAATTTTAACTTATCTATTTTTTAATATTTTATGCCAAAAATTTTTTCACAAATGCTTTAAATATGTACAAAAACATCTCAAAAAGCCCGGAGGTCTAAGTTATTTTTTTCCTCCCTAAAAAAATTCTTAAAAAGTGCTATTTTTAAGCCTTCTAAAGTAGGCTTCCCCCATAACGAAAAATGCTATAATATCAAGAAATGCATTTCATTCCTATAATTAAATCTGTTATAAATTCAAAAGCATGTACTTTCAAATCAATAGAATATGCTATCAATTTGATAGCATGATGCTATAGTTTGAATAACACATAATTTTAAAAAGAATACATCACACTTTAGATTTTAATAAATTAAAATTAAATTTTATAGCATGGTGCTATAGTTTGAATAACACATAATTTTAAAAAGAATACATCACACTTTATACTTTACTGAATTAAAATTCAATTTTATAGCATGGTGCTATAGTTTGAATAACACATATTTTTAATAAGAATACATCACACTTTAGATATTAATGAATTCAAATTTAATTTTATAGCATATTTCTATAGTTTCAAATATAAAATATTATTCTTTTGAAAAAATAT
The DNA here is from genome assembly GCA_032872475.1 of Leptopilina myrica (nomen nudum). Classification (NCBI taxonomy): domain Eukaryota; kingdom Metazoa; phylum Arthropoda; class Insecta; order Hymenoptera; family Figitidae; genus Leptopilina; species Leptopilina myrica (nomen nudum). The sequence continues at coordinate 52,316,491 of CM065458.1, forward strand.
TTTGCGAAATTGACATATTTTTGCTCTTTTACATCTTGTTACCTATTTCAAGATACACTTTTTTGTAATTCTACATACAATATATACAATTTGAGATATGACTTATAAGTTTACAACTGAACCTAAAATTAAATTTAAATTAAAAGAGCTAATCTTTTGCAAATAACGTGTAGGCCAAAATAAGGCTTAAAATTGACGTAAATTTTGAGGGTAGAGGAAATTGTTTGTCATTTTAACCGTTGTCATAGCAACCGTTGCTATGTTAAAGTTTGCCATACCAACCGTTGCCATGGCAACATTTACTATGGTAATTGTTGTTTTTTTATTCATTCATTATCATTATCATCATTTTTGTCATTTTAGGCCACAAAACCATAGGGTTTTGCGCCTGCTTCTCTGCCTGTTTTTTTATGTATACAGATAAAACTGCGGTTAATATTTACCTAAATTTTGAGGGTAAGTGGAATTGTTTATAAATTTTTTACGTGTAGATGTAATCTGCCATTAAAATTGACATACAATTTGAAGGGATTAGGGAATTATTTTTCAATTTTTGACACATAGGTCAAAACTGATTACTTGACAATTTTTAAAAGTAAAAAATGGCCTTAAAATTGACCTACATTTTAAGGACAAAGGAATTTTTTGTAATTTTTGACGTGTATGTCAAAATGGCCCTCAATATTGACATAAATTTTGAGGACAAAAAAGATTCAGATCAAGCCTTGTCCTGTAGGGCAAATTTAAGATAAGTTTTGACAGATATAAAGTCATAAGGTCCCTCATCTCAGACTCGGTCACATATATGTATTCGTATTTGACTTTAAATAACGGTCCTAAAAATTATAAGGATGAGATATATAATTCGGTTTCGAATAATTAGACTGATTGAAGAACAAGAGAAATGTAAGCTATACTACTTCAAGTACCTCATTTGGGATACAATATTGCATCGGACACGCTATAATGTTACGGTAGGTCTTTTAGTCTCACGCGGGCCTCGGTACCAACTGGCGACACGCGATCCTTGTGTGACGACCATTACTGTCGCAATATAACTACCAAGTTGCCAAGGGTTACATCTCCAGTACCTCACGAACTACCACTACGGAAAATTTTAGACCTCCCACTTCAATAAATATATTCCAATAGTCTATATTTTTATCGTTTACATTTAAAAAAAAATTCAATACACATAATAATTGTTAATATCAATTTTTCAGAATTAAGTGATTAAAAATATTCACTTGTATAACGGCGACGTTTGAGAGGTCAGGTTCGCTACCATCATCAGGTCACTTTATTAAAATCTAAATAAATTTAAATATTTACGAAATAAACTAAAAGTCATAGAGAATTTTAATCAATAAAAATTAAAAAAATAAATTTTAAACAGTATCTAAGTAATTAAGAGGTGGTATTCTAGCCAGTTGGTACAGGGACATCTCCAAGACGTCCAGTTTTGTCTGCCGTCATACAGGGACAACAATAATGTCTCTGACGATTAATCTGCGATGCAAGAAGACTAGAGAGAGACAGGAGGTTTAACTCGTCTGTTTTCTTACACACATCAGTCAGTATTAGTATGGTTCTGAAGGCACAACTCGATTGCGCCAAATAAGCCGCCAGATAGTATAACCACGTATAAAATTTTGATGGACATTTTAGTTGGCCTTTGTCACGCACAAATAAACATAGAAAATTTTTTAAAAATTTTAATTTCATTATTTTTAGTTTCTGCAAGACAGAAATTCAATAAAAAAGTTTTTTTAAATTGTATTTGTGTATTTCATAGACCAACTAAAATGACCATCAAAATTGTATGCGTGGTTTTACTATCCGGCGGCTCAAATATACTTTTGTGTGATTCTGTGCATTTGACGTAACCCAGGCGGAAATTTACCACTGGCATCGTACCGCGCCTGTACAGACGTAGGTAAGACTGTACTGACATTCGTCCGCGAGACAACCGGATCGGTGCAGGCTTTCTACTGGAACATGACAATGTGTTGTAGTGGCTGCGCGTCCGGCTCGGTACAAATTTGATGCCGCCGAACAACCGGCATTCGTCCGCTCTAGCAACCGCGGCGGGCCAAATATTCTTTCAAAGACGACTCGCTTCAGCGGACCGGCGTTCTACTGGCATTCGCCCGTCTAGCCAGACTAAATTATATTTTCTATTGAAAAATAAAATAAAAAAATATTTAATTAACTATGCATGATGCATGTTAATTAATATTTATTTATAGATCATTTCCAGCATTTTTAACACATTCTACATTTTTTTTACACATTAAAATTCTAAACGCTCGCAAGTGGGATACGAAGCCAAAGCTATTCCTAATCGAAGCACCGAAGTCTAACACGCTAACCACTACGCTATTCGCTCGCATGCGGATCTGAGCATAGTAATGTCGATATGTAATACCGCTACGAAGCAAACAATAAATAATAATTTTACAAATACTTTGGAATATTTTAGCATTTTATGAATATTATGTAAATAAATCTAGTGTTTTAAAACAATATTTTTAAATTTTTATTTTTTTAATTATTCTATTATTATTATTATATTTATTTATTATTTTTATTATTCATTTTTTTATATTTATAAATAATTATCTGTATACTTTATTTATAAATATTTTAAAAATTTGATTATAAAAAAAAATTTAAATCTTTAATTTATTTGTTAATTAATAAATAAAAATATAATTAAAACCTATTTTTCAAATTCATTAATTTTAAAAATTAAATTTTATATTCTATTGTATTGTTGATTCTTTTTTTAATATTTAAACTTTAAACAATTCTCCTACAAAATTTTTTTACAACATAATAGATTAAAAATTTTTATTACTATAATTATTATTTTATTAATTTTTATTGAAACAATAAGACTATAGCTAAATTTTTGCATTGTAAAAAATCTAATTCTGAAAATTCTGAATATTCTGAATAAGGTGTTAATTAAAAAAAATTATTTTAGAAAACATTAAATTGTTTTAGAAAAACAATGACGATAGCCATATTCTTAGCATATTATTATTAATTGAAATCTTAATAATAAGAACATAAATGATATTAGTCCGCTGTCGGTAGAATGTCTGTACCGCTCGGGTTGTCAGACGGACGAATGCCAGTACAACGCCGGTTGTTCGGCGGCATCAAATTTGTATCGAGCTGGACGTACAGCCATTACAACACATAGTCACGTTCCAGTAGAATACCTGCACCGCTCCGGTTGCCAGGCGGACGAATGCCAGTACAACGCCGGTTGTTCGGCGGCATGAAATCTGTACCGAGCCGGACGCATAGCCATTATAACACAGTATAAATTTTGATCCGGCGGTCGGATCCGTCTTTGAACCGCGCCAGCAGACATTAACACCCGAATCGGTACAGACTGCCTGTACCGGCATTAACTCTCCAAATCAATCGGCGCGGATCCTTGACGGTTGGATGATCCGGCATTCGTCCGACTTTTCCGCCTGGGAAGCTTACGTTATATATTCAAATACGTGACATGCATAAGTGATGGTATATTACGGTGATGAGACTCCGTGGCTTGCGATTATCAAAGTTAAGCGACATTCCGTGTAGTTAATGCTTGGATGGGTGACTGTGCTCCGACCCTCGCTATAGCCCAGTGTTTTCTCATTACTTTCGTAATATATCAAGCGGGAGGTTTGACGTCGGGGTATAATCATGTGCACTGTCGATTATTGTCCAGTACACACCATTAGAATTCGGGAGTCAATAAACCAGTTGTACTCAGAAGAGGTTTTCTACAGATTTCCTCTCCTCTGTCAAGAAAACCTATTAGGCGGGTGGTCCAGATAAATGCGACTACTTCGAACCTCAAAAAGACGTTCTGTAGATTGTGTAAAAATAGTTAGAATATAAAAGTGTTTGTTCTGACAGTCGGCCAAACCTAAAGTCATTAAAGAAAAAAAATATCTCTGAGACATCATAAAGATAACTATACGATGTTTATTAGACATTCTACACTACCGCCGGGAATTATTATCGGTACGGCTGCATGCGCACGGCCCAAAAACATACCAATCTTTAAATCACGATTTTTTTGTGAATACAAATGTCAGAAAATGAACAAATATATAATTCGAAAGATTATTAAATTCTACGATTAATTATACATAACTGAAATTTTTTATAATTTATACAAAGATTGCAGCAATCGACAAACTTTACAAAAAAATTTTTAAAATAACATTTTTTTGAAATTATTTCAACTCTTGTAGTTTTTTTTTAAATTGCAGAAAAAATTGAAACATACAATAAAGGTGCGATCTTTGAAATCTTATCTTTAATTTATAACCAAAAGAGTTCAAAAATCTTATTTGGTTCATGAGATATCATTATAAACGTCTGACCACATTCAACCAAAAACCGTCCAAATTCAACTAATTCAATGCATTGGTCAAAAAACATGCTCGAACGTTTATAATAATATTTTACGTACCAAATAAGATTTTTGAACTCTTTTGGTCTAAAATTAAAGATGAGACTTCCATCATTGCACCTATATAAGCTTCAATTTTTTCTGCAATTTTTAAAAAATATGCAGGGCTTCAAAAAATTTTTTTTAAATTTAATTTTTTTTGTATAATTTGTCTATTGCTGCAATTTTTATATAAATTATTAAAATTTCCAGTTTTGTATTATTAATCGCAGAATTTAATAATCTTTTGAATGGTATATTTGTTAATTTTCTAACAATTGTATTTACGAAAAATCTTGATTTAAAGATTAGTATGTTTTTGGGCCGTGCGCATGTAGCCGTACCAATAATTCCCGACGGTAGTGTATTTCCGATTTAAAAGATGTCCAAACGGCTTATAAAAGTCATTCGAAAGGATGTCAACATTACGTCTCAAAGACGTAATCTTTACACTGACTTTCGGATCATTTTAAACAGATATTTCGTTTACAGTACCCCCATAGCACAAAAACTTCCTGGAAACTTCATAAAAGTCCCCAAAACTTATTAAAATTTTTTTTAGTGAAATTATTATTTAAAAAGGTTTAAAAAAATTGAAATTATAAAAATTTTTCATCATTTTAAAATAAAAAAGTTGGTTTAATTAATAAAAATTATCTTCACAACTACAGCACACATGATGGTAATACGACTATTGACAAACGCACCTAACCTTCTGTTTCACACACGAAAGCTGTGTTTTTAATACTGACACTCAATATGGTTGAATCAGCCAGAAAACGGAATAGGCAAAACTGACATAAATATTATGGTAATACGAAGAGACAAATCAAAGAATTAATAATATTCTCAATGTAAAATAGATAAAATAAATGTTTTTGTCAGTCCAAATAGTACTTATGTTTTTCAAAATTGTGTTTATTGTTATTATGATGCGTATGGCTCGGTATGGCTAAATTAAAGGAGCCTTATTTGTAGATTAGTAAGAATTCCCTAATCAAATTTTTTTGTTGATAATGTCAAAGCATTTCTTTCAGTGCAGTATGTGAATTGAAATAGTAACTAATTCTTATTCTAATAATTTTCAGACAGGACGACATAACCTGGTGCTAGATAGTCAAATTCAAAGACTGGTATTTTGTATAAAACTAACTCTGGAACATGAAAAATGTTATTACTCCAGTAGGTGAATTGAAATGATACTGATTTCTTATTCTAATAGGTTTTAGACGGGACACTATAGTATTAGAAGTTTCATAGCTAAACAGTTTGGGACTCAACACAATTTATCCCATTCATCAGCTTAAACAAGACTGTTTTTATAGTCTAAGAGGGAATAAGAGTATAAAAAATTGGAAAGAGAAATTACTTTCTCATGTAATTGTTAAAAGAACGCGGCAGTGTACAAAACACAAGTCAATAATAAAAAGCGAATATTGAACAAATAGTACTCAGTCAGTCCAGTTCTTTCGAAAAATAAACGCCGTGCACATAAAGTAGATACCTACTCGAAAACCACAAGTTATTCTCTCTCTCTCTCACTAATGGTCGTTCACTTATCTTACCGTTTCACTTACTCTTACTACTTACAACTATTATGCAGTGCAGTTAAGTAAATTTAAGTTTTAAATATTGCTTTGAGAATAATTAATTATACATTTCATTCAAGGTCAATTTACTATTTTGTACACGAAAAAAAATAATCAAATTTACCATGAGGAGTGTTAAACTTAAAAAAGGTTTCAAGGTTAATAAGAAAAAATTAATGTTTTTTTTTATTTATTATTAAATTCTAATAACCGTATCAACTTTAAACTAGTTTACAATATTATTTATTCAATATTATGAATATTGTTGACATTCATACTGACATTAATTACATAGTAAAATTCACACAGGGTCCAATTTATTTCATTGGAAAGGGATGTTTCTTAAATAAAAAATTTCCCCCATCGATTGCGTAGCCAAGAGGCTTAATGCTTAATGTAAAAGCGTGCGATTTATAATTATGCGTATATTTCGTTGTATGGTTAGGTAGGTGTTCAATTCCGTATGATTGTAAGATTTTCCGATGCATTAGAAAATGTAACAAAGTCCTAGAATTATTGTAATACTAGTATGGGCAACAGTGTTTTTTAAATTTTAACCAAAAGTCATTTGTTCAGTTTTATAAAGTACGTGAAAGATTAGTTGACTGAACTTGAAAATTCTGTAAAGCATGCGCATTATGCGTTTCTATCCAAGGTAAATGACAGCTGATCGTCTGTTTCCATTTGTGTTAATTTCATATGTGAATATACTATTATTTTATGAAAATAAATTGTGGTAACCCATTAACGCCCAAATGACCAAAATTTTTACTTGGACTTCAATATACGATTTGAAGTATTTATAAACAATAAATTTCAGCAGCAATGAGATGTAGGGATTTTTTAGGGGTCGCTCTTTCAGATTCTGGGGTCAAATAGCGAATAATAATGCATTATATAAGTTTAAAAATAAAGCATGTTAAAAGTTGAAACACGTTACATAAATAAAGGTTTTTTCTTTTTTATTCTCTCCCGTTCTCTCTTATTCTCTCCCGTTCTCTCTTATTCTCTCTTATTATAGTATTGTTTGATAGAAACAAATTTTTCATTTATATTATAATAAATATTTTTTTGTAGAATAATACGGTCAAACAAACAAAAATTACTATAATAAATATTATTAAAATTTTTGCTGTTTCTATTTACACCGAATTTACAGTTTTTAGTTACAAATAGAAACAGTCTCCTATTTTTAATTAAAGTTTGCACAATGAGAAAATCAAAGTTGAAATTTTTTGTAGCATTAATGAGAGATGATTATAAATTTTACTATGATTTTTACTGTTTTTTTGCAAATGCGAGTCAGAAATGTAATATATACAATGCTAATTGACAAACGGAAAATGTTTAGAACCTGTTGGGGGTGATCTAAGGTTAAAGCCGTATTTATTAAAAAAATATTTTATTTAACTAAAATAACTACTGTTTAGATTTACCCCATCTAATCCTAAATTAATTTATTAGAATTTTTTTGAATAACAATTTAAAAAATTTGAAGTATTAAAACTATTTTTATCTTATGACTTCACATCCCGTGCAGAAATTTTGGTATGGCGCGGATCAGGTCCTGATAAGGGTAAATATGGCCCTGATCAGGCAATCCGATCCGTGCCACACCTGGGACGAAACGCCTAACCTGATCAGGGCCAGATAGGATGATCCCTAGTAGGGCCCTGATGTGGTCCTGATCTGACCCTGATTTGGTTTCTTTTAATTTTCATTTCTAAAAGTATTAAATAATTTATGCATTTTAATAACAGAAAAATGTTTACTTTCAAATATTAGTTTAAATATTTATTAATTTTAAAGAAACCTACTACGAAAGTTAAAACTACAAAAATTAAACCTACTATTAATAGAAAAACTATTAAAACCTATTATAAATAATAATAAAAATGAATTATTAATTAATAAATAATACTTAATTAATTTAAAATTAATTTATTTGTTACAATATTACAAATAATAATTATTCTGTATTTATTTTTCTTGAATTTATTTTTAAAAAAAATACTTTTTGAGTTTATTCAACTTTTTTTAACCAATTTTAACAAACCAAGTGTTTGATATATTTAATATTATTACTATTACTATAATTATTAAATTATTATTATTCGTTAAATCTACATTTAGCTTTACATTATTAACATACATTGTACACAAAAACACTTAAAAAACTACGACGGAAAAATATCGCACGCACTGGGAATCGAACCCTAGACCTCGATGACGCAAGTCGAATACACTAACCGCACAGCCACGCAAGCTTGGGAGTTATTCTACTCAAACTACCATTTGAATGTTGGGACTGTATTATTTAATAATAAATTAATATATTTAAAGCTATACACTTAATAATTTTAATAATAATAATAATAATAATAATAATAATAACAAAATATTATGATTTAAAATTATTAATAAAAAAATTTTCTGAAAATATTAATATAATTATATTTTATTAAAATTGGACTATTTTTACCATCAAAATAAAATAAAAAATTTTTTAAATATTAATTAATTTAATTACATAAATTAATGTAAATACGCTTGCAGAAAAATTATAAACAATCTGGTCAGTGGGGCCCATTTGTGGCCCTGATAAGGCCCTGATGTGTATCTTTTTAATAATTATTTCTCACATTAAAAAACTATTTATACATTTTAATAACAAAAATTGTTTGTTTTTATTTAAAAAAAAAACATTATTTTAAATAATATAAAATTATTGCCTACAGATTTTAATACCAAACAAGTAATTGTTTTTAAATATGAGTTTAAAGAATAGTATTTTGTATTATTTAAAATAATATTTAGAAACAAAAACAAACAATTTGCTATTATTACATAAAAATTAAATGTTTTTTCATTATTAAAATGATAAATAATTTTATAATAATTTTAGAAATAAATATTAAAAAACCACATCAGGGCCTTACCAGGACCATATCTGGACCCCACTGATCGGGTCGGTTATATCCTTTTTTCTGCAAGGTTATTTACATTAATTTATGTAATTAAATTAATTAATATTTTTAAAAACTTTATTTTACTTTGATTGATTTATTATTATGTTGTTATTATTATTTTTATTACTATGTGTAGGTATAGATTTAAGTATATTAATTTATTATTACAAACAAATAATTGAAATATTTAAAAATAAATTACATAATTAAAAATAATATATGCCCTGCTTAATGTAGAGCAATATTTTTAAAATAGTGAAACATAATTTTGAAAATCAAGAATGAGATTTTTTCATTAAAAATGGTAGTTGTCGATCTGTGTAAAATAAATTATAAGAATTTATTTAATTTATTTTTAATTTTATTAATATAAATATAATATAATATAATCTATATGTAATATATAAGGGCCACGTCTGGCCCTGATCAGGTTTAGGCGTCAAGTAGGTCAATTTCTGCACGGGATATAATATAAAACAAGTTGTTCATTTCATGACCATTTAGCTTCCTCAATATATATTATTATATATAATTTTAAAAGTTAAATAATTATAATAGTTTATTAAATATAATTAATAAACCGGGTAAACTACCCTGAATAAATATTAATTATTTAATTTTTTATTATAGAATAATTATTGTAAAGTGTTATGATAAAATGTCAAAAAATACAAAATTTTAATTTTTTGTGAAAAATTATAATATTTATTAATTCCATAAATTTTCATGAAATATATACTTTATATACATGAATCGATTCGTTTTCATGCCAGGAATATAATGCTGAGAAAAATTAATAAAAATTTTAATAAATAAAGAAGTTATTTCAAAAAATAAAAAAATTCATTATTTTCGAAAATTAAAAAATTGCTAAAAAATTTTTATTTTTAGATATTTTTGAAAATCCTTCTGTCTGATTCAAGATATTCGTGACCGTAATACACCTACAAAATTTTATCAAAATCCATCAAGATGTGTAAGAGAAAATTTGTCCACAAGAATCGGTGACATACACACACACACACACACACACACACACACACACACACACACATACACACACATACATACACACATACATCCGGACATTTGTTCCTCTCGACGAATTATATATACTACACTTGAAAATTTGTAAAAATAATTGATTTTAAAAAATTCGGAAATCGACATCACTATAAGGCTTCCTTTATGAGGAAGCAAAATGGAACTATAAATTATAATTTTAAAAAATTGTTTTATATACTCCTTATTTATAATTTTGTTTAAACATTTTATGAAAACTTGTTGAATTTCGCAGAACATATTTCACTAAATGTGAAATAATTTTTGTTGAATCATTCCTATACATAGCTATAAATTATTTTCTATACATAGCTATTAAGTAACGTCGAAGATTGAAACTTAATCTATGTAAATGAAGTTTTCTCAATTGTATTTTCCAAAAAAGCCCATTACAATCAAAATTTTATTCACAATTACATTTAATTTTTTTATTTCATTACTATTATGTTGAAAAACTTTATATTTGTTTAAACAATTAATCATTATTTATTTAATTTCTTTTTTCCGATTTTAGAATAATTTTCAGTTTGTAAAATTAGAAAATCAAGATAGATTGTATGTTTTTAGAAATGTTTTGTTAGAAATTTGTAAATGACAACAATTATTTACTTAAACAATTATTGAATTCTTATAATTAAAAAATCTTTCATATTATACTACTGTGTTTACTTAATTATAAAATTTTCTAGGTACTGTGTGAAAAGTTAGTAAATACAATAATCATTATTTTAAAAAAATGTTAAAATCATTAAATATATGAAAAATATTAATTTGTTACATAATTATTAATACTAAGTAATAAAGAAATAAAAAAAAAGTTTTTAAAAGTTTGAAAATACACGTGTAAAAACACACATACATATTTATTTATAAGCAAAAATTTAGTATATATTTTAGTATGTATGATATGCCCTACAGGTTAGTACTTTGTCAGACAAATATTTTTGAATTTTATAAAAATTTGTCCGAGGTGGAGGGGGTTAAAGTTTTTAACTTTTGCGTGACACGCTTAACTTTGATAATTTATTATACTTAAACGGAAAAATTTAAAAAAAGTAGGACATGGTTTTTCTAGGTTTTTTCATAAGCTTTCGAATGGCGTAGTTTATTTTCAAAAAAACAATTTTTGACACGAATTTTGAAAAAATAAAAATGTTTTTTCACTTTTCTCATCTTTAGATACTTATTTCGATTGGAAATAAGCATTTTGAAAAAAAATGTTGATAAAAAAATCAAAGTTAAAAATAAATTTTAATTTTTGGGGGGAAGAGATACGTTTTTTTGTTTTTAAACGAAAGCTGAGGTTTTTTACTAAAAGGACATATACATGAAAAATAGAGACTAGAATGTTTAAACATTGAAAAAAAGAGTTTTCTACTCACCGGAACAACGCTCTAAACCCGGTTTTTAGCTCCGTTTAGGAGAAAATTCTTTTTTTAATGTTACACATTTTAGTCCCACTTTTTCATGTATATGTTCTTTTAGTAAAAAAAACCTCAGCTTTCGTTTTAAAAAACCCGTATCTCTCCCCCCCAAAAATTGAAATTTATTTTTAATTTTGATTTTTTTGGGTCAACATTTTTTTCAAAATGCTTATTTCCAAACAAAAGACCATGAAAAAACCTTTCCAAAATGTATGAACTTTCTTTTTTTATTCCGTTACTACTCATGTCATAAATCAGTTTAAATTACTATAATATAATCACCAGATAAATAGAAAGTCATAAAATAATTTATGTTATTATTTATTTATTTATGTTATAATTGTTATAATTGTTACTTAAAAAATAGTTACCTTTGATTCCTCTCCATCAAAATACTTTGTTTTTTATTAAATATATTGTACTTTAAATTCATTTAATAAATATAACCCTTATTGTGAAAAAATTTTCAATTATTATAAACAATAATAGTTAAGAAATCTTTAATAAAATATTAAGCAATTCGTATATATTATATTGAGGAAGCTAAATGGTAATGGAATGAACAACTTGTTTTGTTTTTATTTCAATAAGTTTATTATATCTTTTTTCATGAAAATAAGTCAATCGACAAATAAAAAAATTTTTGCAGCCAGCACATGAACTTTTTTTAAGTATACAAAAATGTTCAAAAAAATTATAGTTTTAGAGCTTTCGAAAAATGTTGAAATTTTTAAAATTTAAATATTCAAAACTAATCTTTTCTTACAATTTATAATTTTTTTTAACGAAATTTTTTAGGCTTATTTTATAGTTTTAAACAACTCGCATAAATTTGAAATAATATGCAACCAGTAAAAAGATAAAAATCCTAACCTCTTCAAAAATTTATTTTTCAAATTTTTGACCATCCCATATGTTATTGAGTTAAAAATGATGTAGAAAATAAATGTAACCTGCTTCGATATTTTAAATTTAAAGGGGTCAAAGTGGGGGGTAGCGCCTACTCTTAAGTTTCTCCCACAAAGCACAGTATTTTTCTACAAGTTTGCTGCAAGTTGTGCATGGAAAGGTCGCAAATTTTCATCCAAGTTTGCAGCAAACTTGCAAACAAATAAAAATGTCACCCTCTTAGCAAGTTTGCAATGAAAACATGAGGAAAATGTGCAGCAAACTTTCTAAAATACCTACCCAAATAGCACAAAAACTTCCAGGAAACTTACAGGATGTTTCCCTTAAGACTTAGGACTTAAGACCTTCTTATACCAAAGACGTAAGACTTAAGACATAAGACTTAGGACTTAAGACCTTCTTATACCGAAGTCTCACTATAAGACTTAAGACTTAATACATTAAGTCTTACTTAGGACTTAAGACCTTCTTATACCAAAGTCTCGCTTTAAGACTTAAAACTTAAGACTTAAAAACTAGGGACGGACACCGAAGTCTCGCTATAAGGGTTTTGGCCCTTGGCCACGAAACCCTAAAAAGGGACCCGAACCACCACAGGCCTCAAAAGTGTGCTGCTGGGATAGCGCTTTATGCGCTCAATTAAATCGTCATTTGACTTCACAGGGCTAATTTATATATTACATATTTCATTATATCTTTGAAGATTTTTGGAAACTTCCTGGTAACTTCCAGGAAGTTTCCATGGGAAGCTTCTAACCTGCGGAAATTATTGTATTTTCTGGAAACTTACAGGAAGTTACGAAGGGTTACTTCCGAAGGTTCCCACGGGAAACTTCCTAGAAGTTTTTGTGCTATGTGGGTAAAAATTTTAAAAAACGTTTTTTTCAATTTGCATATATTTTCACGAACGATGCCTTCCCTGTAGGGAAGGTGACTAAAATATAGTGCGTATCTCTAGATGTCATAGTAAACTACTGCGCATACATTTAAGTTTTTGCTATTTGGCGCGACTTTGCTGCAAACTTGCTAAGAGGGTGACATTTTTATATTTATGCAAGTTTGCTGCAAACTTGCATGAAAAACTTGCAGCAAACTTGCAGGAAATGTCAAAAATCGATCATATTTAACAATTTTTTTTGCAAAGTAATTTCATTTTAGTAAATTAGAATTATTCAAATAATAAGTATTTCAAATACACTGTAATATTAATTAAATATTTTTTTAATTAGAAATTAAGAAATATAATAAAATTTACCTTAAAAATTAAACTTTCTCCTCGATTCTCCTTTTATAATGATTTTTAATGTCTTGTAATTTCGTTGGAGAAAACCCGATTTATGACCAATTTTTGTAGAGTGTAGATTAAAGCAATATGTCAAAATAATTGTTTATTTTCAAGATTACCGATTACATATCTTGAGCTGGTTTGCTACTTTCGATAAAAGTCAAATTTAAAATGAAACGATTTTTTTAAAGTCAGTTTAAAACAAAGCAACTTCAAGTTATAATACTTGTTATAAATCGGTTTTTCTCTAACAAAGTTACAAGACATTAAAAATCTTGATAAGATGAAAAATGTTTAATTTTTAAGGTAAATTTTATTATATTTATGAGTATTTTAATTATTAATATTAAAGTGTATTTAGAATACTTATTATTTGAATAATTCTGATTTTCTCAAATTAAATTACTTTGCCAAAAAAATTATTAAATGGGTAGTTCTCCAAAAGAAGTAAGAAAATGAATAAAATTTTGGCACAACATTTTTTGTTACGTTGAGGTTTTAAAAAGTAGCTTAAGTTCAAGATAAAAGTATTATCAATGTTTTCCAGAAGTGTCCAGTCAAAAACTTGCAAATTGTAAATTTTACAGCTTAAGCACATATGTATTCTGTCAGAAAATGCCAGGAAACTGAGAATTTGGTCATTTTTCGTCTGAAAAATTTAAAAACAACGATTATAACAGAATTTAGCATACTGATCAACAGGAAATAAGGTTTTACCACTCCTCTAGGAACAAATGTATTAAAACATAAAATATTTTTTAAATGCATGCCAGGAAGCTGAGAATTTATCTGACCACTACAATTACCATTAAAAATAATTTTATTTTTTTCAAAATTAATGTAAAAAACAACCTTGAACATCATATATTTCCTCTTTTGTAGAACTACCCAAATATAATCGATTTTTGACATTTCATGCAGAAACTTAACGTATTTTACATTTTATTGACAATTTGATATTTTTATCTATTACAAAACACAAATTCAGCCTTTAAAAGTGAATATCAATCGTTTTTTATAATTCTTAAAAAGTTTTCACCTTTTATAAATATTTTGTAATGTCTGTCAGTGTAACCTTTTTTCATGAACCCTCAATTTAAAACATCTTTTTTGTAGAGAATGTAAATATTGTTTAAAAATTATAATGCATTTCGTTGTCTCAAACCAAATAAGAATATTTCCCCAAAGTATTGAAATTTTTTGTTAAGGTCAAAAATACATTACATTACAACTTGCTTAGTAAAGCAAGATAAAAAATTTGGTTTATGTTGCAATTTGAGGGTACATAAACAAATATAGTCCTTTAGGATGTATACACAATCAAAATCGCAATTTGTTGTATAAAGCTCGTGCGACTCGAAGTAGCAGGAAAATTTTCGAAGTTAAGATACCAGGAGATAATCGCGTTTGCAATCGTGTGACAATTCTCGATGAAGAAGTTGCTGAATGAAAGGAAACCGCAACTGGTTCACACGAGTGCTGACACGCACATAGACCGCTTGAACCATTTACTTTAAAGTAAAGCGATTTCCTTTTACACATTCAGCTCCCACAGGGTCATGTGTATTCCTTATTAGTTTAAATATACATATATTTTTTCTCTATAACTTCGCGCTGCAAATTGAAAGAAATCTCACAATTTTCTTTTAACCACATCATTTTTAAAATGAATCAAAATATCACCAACTTGAACTGCCAGTGAGAAAGAAAATCAACCTTTTAAAATACCAAAACTGACAAATACTTTTCTTTCTGGGAACTGCCACCATTTCACCTAATTACTTTCAGCTTCATTTTGTTTTCAAAAATTTAAATTACTTCTGAGTGTAATGCATTCACCCCAGTTATAACTTTTTTCACTCCGTTCTTTTTTCATCAGAAAGGCGCACGCTTTCCAATGACCGACCACATTCTGACGGGAACACGTGTATTCGTGCGAACTGAGCAACCTTCTCCATATAAATGAGGATGATAATGTTGCTAACCGACAAGTTAAAGTTGAAATTGTATAAGGCGTTCTTACTTACCCTAACTCCAGCATTTTGCACCGATGCGGTGAAGGTTGTTTACATTTTTTTCAAAGCCCCCTTAGGGCCAGTTTCACCAATAACGATTAAAAGTTAATCCATGATTAAATTCTCAATCAACCAATCACAAGCCGTTAAAATCGCTTAAATCATTGATTACACTACGGGTCAAAATTGAGAGACGACCCATTTTCAGATGATTGAAAAACATTTTAAAACAAAAATTGTATGGAACCTAAAATTTTTTTATTTTTATTTTTTCAAAGATGTTAAAATTTTAAAGAGAACAAGATGTTTCAGAAGTCATTTGGCCAATATTTAATTTAGATATTTTTAAATAATCGTCATTTTCAATGTTTTACAAAAATTTGAATAACTTCTAAAATAATGTACGCTTTTTAATGATCATAGGCTTATTTTAAAGGTCATTTGTTACACTATAAGACTTACTTATAGGCATTAACGTGTAATTTAAAAAAAAATTCAGGCCGTCAAACTTGAACCAAAAAAATTCAAAAAGTTTGGAACAATTTTTCTGTACTAAAAACTATTCTAAAAAATATTTAAAACATCATATGGTGTAGATTTTTCAAGAAAATTTAATAAAAAAAATACGTTTGAATTTTAAAAATTATATTTCTGTTAATAAGAATGTTCCAAATTTTTTGAATTTTTTTGGTCCAAGTTGGACGGCCTGCATTTTCTAGGAAAAAAATTACACGTTAATGTGTATAAGTAATTCTTATAGTGTAACAAATTACCTGTAAAATAAGCCTAAGATCATTAAAAAGCGTTCATTATTTTAGAAGTTATTCAAATTTTTATAAATCATTGAAAATGACGATTTTTTAAAAATATCTAAATAAATTATTGGCCAAACGACTTCTGAAATATCTTGTTCTTTCCAAATTTTATCATCTATCAACAAATGAACAGAGAAAAATTTTAGTTTCAATAAATCTTATGTTTTAAAACGTTTTTCATTCGACTGAAAATGGGTGGTCTCTCAATTTTGACCGGTAGTGTAACTTTTAATTAAGTTTGGTGAAATTAATCCTTAATGTTGCTAATGTAATATACAGTCAGGTCTTACAAAGTGTCCTAACATAAGATTTTTTGTGACCATCGGTCTAAGTGACATTACCACTAAACCACGCCTCCTCGGTGAATAGGTTGTAATTTTAAGATCTCACATTTGGATGATCTTCACTCAGTGGTCACTTTTGATTCCCCGCTATTCCCTATTTAATAACATTAAATTTTTGTCATATCTGCTTCAAACTTTGCTGTAATTAATATTCACCATAGTTTTTAGTGATATTGTAATCAAAGAAAAAGTTTTTCTTTTAAACGATAGTTATGACTTAATTTGAAAGGACCCAAAAGTGAACTTTTGTCGATTCTCCACACAGGAAACATTAAGTTTGACATGATATATGCTAGAATTTTAGATATGTACGGGTCACTACGGGGTATTTTGGTAAAATGTGTGCCAAAAACAAACAACTTTTGATTGATCTAACCAATTTAAATAAACTGAAGAGAAAATGAAAGCTTATTTTCTGCAGAATACAGAAAAAAGCAGAAAGTTAAAAAAATTATTGTGTTAAGCAGCATATGTGATAACTCAGTCGCGTTTTTTAAGATTCTGAAGTAAACAGTGCAAAATCAAAATAGCGGATTCAACATGACAGACAAAATGGCAAAAATTTTAAAAATCTAGTATATTTATTTAAAACGTGCGTTACTCAGGGGTTTTTGGGGTCGCTGATTATGATTCTGACTTCAGTTTACAAAAATTCAAAATGGCGGATCCAATATAGCGGATAAAATTTTTAAAATCTGTCAAGTTCATTAAAACTGATTTTAGTGCTATATGGGAATATTAATATTAATAGGGGAGAGTGGGGCAAATCGGACCGGTGAGTAAACCAGACCCCCTTCAATATTTCCGAAATGGCAAAATTGTCAAAAGTACTATTTAAAAATTTTGAAACAACCTTGTGTAATGTACCTTATTTTTTCAATTTGACATTTTTTACTTTTGTTTGTGCAACGCTGGGAGCAAAAGTTTTTTTAAAATTTTTTCCTGCACTTTTACTAATTTTTTCTTAAGGAAATTCTGAGTAAATCGTGTAATATTTCCAAATATTAGGTCTTGGGTTTTGAAGGTACACACCTCAGGAATATTTTCCACCAAAAACTTTGATGAATTTGCAAAGCGTTTCTTTTTGACAAACATTTATTCTCAAAATGGGCCTGTGGGGCAAACCGGACCGTTTTCGGTGGGGCAAACCTTACAAGAAAACGAATCGATTGATATATACAAAGTGCACATTTCATCAAAATTTATGACATTAATCAATATTTTTCTTTTTCACAAAAAATTCAAATTTTGCGTTTTTTGAAATATTACCTTAACATATTAAAATTAAATTAACCAATTGGTTTATGATATTTTAAGGAAGCGAAATGGTCATGAAATGAACAACTTGTTTTTTATTGTAGATTATGTAAATGCAATATTATAAATAAAAAACCAAACGGTCCGGTTCGCCCCATGGGGGGTCCAGTTTACCCCAAGGGGTTGGGCAAACCGGACCGTTTGCAAATTTTTTTAAAGTTAACACAGCAACTAAACAATAAAAGATAAAGTATAGGTGTCTATGGGAAAAAGTTGCGCAATTAAATGATCTTTCAAACAAGCCATCGAAAAATGAAATCGGTTGATTCGTTTAGTCACAAGAGTCAAAAAACCGTTAGGGGTTCCGGTTTTCCCCACTCTCCCCTAATAATAATTAATAATTTTAATAAAATTCTTTGTAAATTTCAATTATTTTTAAAATTTTCAGTAAAAAGGCTAATTTTGCTCAATTTTGCAATTCTTTTTTAAATAACTTTGGGAAACGATGAAAATAAATATTGGCACTGAAAATATATAATCTCTAACCCTTTCTCTTTCCCATTACTGCATTAAAAAAATTGAAATATGTAACAGAAAATTATTTTTAAGCCATTTTGTTGTAAGCGACTTTACCTTTAAATGAGAGTAAATTCGCTCACCATTATAATTCTGGCAATATATATTATAATCTGCAAAATAAAACTAAATATTCTTTGGAATCAATAAAGAAAAAATTAAGGAAAATGTTCAAAGTTATTGGAATAAATATTTAATATTGTTATATCAATAAGTAATTATATTCAATCATTCAATTAAACGTACTCATAACCATAAAAAATAAGGTTAAGTTTTAATTGTTTAATTTTCAGTTATAAGAGTGCTATTATATAAAAAATTGAATTATAAATTAAAATAATTAACATGCTTAAAATATCCAAGCTCAAACATCTGTATTGTAGAGTTATTCCCTAAACGAATTTACACTACAAATTTGAATTTTTTTTAAATTGATTTTTTACAGAATCTATTTATTGCTTTCACTTTTGTGCTTAAGGAAAATCATGTCGGCGATACAGGAAATGTAATGTTCAGAAGGATTCAACTTAAAAAATTTTCAAGTAAAGCTTTATTACCCACGGAGCAGAATCATGAAAACGTGCCGAAAACATCAAAATATTCTTCGATTGATATAAAATTTGATAATCACATGTTTTTGAGGTCGCTGATTCAAAATGGCGGATCAGTTTTTTAAAAAGTTAATGTATTTTCATAAAAGTTAGTTATAATGAGTTTTTGAGGTCGCTGATTACGAATCTGAAGCCAATTTTGAAGCATTTTTGGAAATAAATTAATTTTTTATCTAAGGGTGAGAATTTCTGAAGTGGCCCGTATTTTTCATTAGGTCAATGAATTCTTTTCATTCTTATATTTTTCGACAGCCTATGATGGTATAATAAAAACTGGTCAATAGTTTTCCGAAATTCGAATATTTGTGGACGTCCACATAAAAAGGGCCCATTTTGTCAGTTCTAGTTTTCGGGAAAATCGCATTTTAATAATTTTTGAGCAAAATGTTAATTTTTTAAATATTTTTTATTATGAATCTACATGTTTTAACAAATCGAATCATGCGATTTTCATTAATTTATTTGTTGCTAAAGTTGGAAACTCTAGCCATTTCTTACAGTTTTTTGCAATATTATGGTTTGCTTTTGGAAGAAAATACATTATAAAACACTTACATCTTATTAATTTATAATTTATTTAATAAGTTATGAAATTTTTTAAAAATAATTGTTTATAATTATGAATGAATCACAAATTCCCCAAACATAAAAAAATCAGTTTTCCAAATATCAACAATAAGTATTAATAAGTGATACATGTTCATAAGTGTTTTCGAGGTCGCTGATTACGAATATCATATCCAATTTGAAGTTTGACAGTTGACAGATGTCAAAGAAACTGTCAACTTCTCCAAAAAGTGATCTTTTTTTAATAAAAATGACATTAATAAGGTTTCCAAGGTCACTGATTACGAATATCATATCAAATTTGAATTTTGACAGTTGACAGCTGTCAAAGGAACTGTAAACTTCTCTAAAAAGTGATCATTTTTAATAAAAATGACATTAATAAGGTTTCCAAGGTCGCTGATTACGAATCATTTTATTCATATTCTCCATTTCTGAAACAGAAGCGAGGATTATTATTTTTATAATTTATGATAAATGTTCTTTTTACGATGTCCGCAAAAAGTACATTTTTTGAAACTTTGTCCTTCGTTATTTTCATAGGATGTAGAAGTAGAAGGGAAATTTGTATTTTCAAAGGTATTTTTCTTTTCATTCGCGACTGTCATATTTTCAAAAGATTTAGTTATCGATGTTTCGAGTGAATTATTGTAATTGTCTATGTTATGTGAAGTTGATAGAGTTATTAATGCTGATATTGCTTTTGCTGTCAGAGCGTCACTTTATATAGCGGTTTTTTTTTATTTTACCTACAGTGCAAATTACTATCCAATGTATTTTAACTTCTGATACGTTTGTTTTAAAATTGCAAATTTGGGAATACCCATGTCTTTTTTATAACAGTAATCATTTAGTTTTTGAATAAGTTTTATTTTAAATAACACTGTTGCATTTTTCAAAAATGAGTTTTCTCCATAAGTTAATTTATCAACTAAACGATATGCTGCGTTTTCTTTTGACAAGTTTAAATTATCACTTGTACTACAAATAATATAATTTTTGTATCTTATTTCTGTAACATATTGAGGTTGATGTATAGTGTCTGTTGGTGTTTGATAATTTGAGTTTATTATGAGATTATCTCTATCGTTCTCATAACTGTGGATATAATTGAATTGTTTCTTCGTTGTTTGTTTTACCTTCTCTTTTTTGTAATAGATTATTTCCTTCTGTGGGTGCTGAAGCCTCTTCTCCTTTCTGGGCGTTTATTGTTGTCAAATTTGTGGTTCTTGTTGTTGATGATGATGTCTTTGGATCTGTTCCTAAATGTAATAGTACATTAGTAACTGAGTCCCATATAGAGCCTAAAAGGTGAAGGGACCATCCGAAAACGCTATATAATGCATAACCATGTATAAAGGTGTCAGCAATAAACTTAATTACTTTCATTGTTATTATTATGCCTATAAATCCTGCGCTAACAGTTCCAAAACTGGTAAATGTTACCCAAATTTTCCCCATGTAGATTCTGCTATTTTATTTATTGTTTCTTCGTCTAGTACATTCGAAAATTTAAGGCCATTGTCATGCATAGTTTGCCCCATTATAGCTCTTGCGAGTGTGTTCAAAATTATTGGTTTTTCTGCTGGTAACATAATGTGGTTTCTTAATTTTTCTAGGTCTTTTTGTGAATATAATCCGCTTGTAGCTAGGTATGGTGGAACATTATATTTTCAAGTTTCTCTTTTGGCCGGTTTCAATATTGCTGGCTGTACTACTGTCACTAATTTAGGCAACATTTGGAACCAAGAATTTCCTATCATAAACATTGATGGTAAAAAAGTGTAACATTCTACTGGTGTCCCTACTTTCGTTAAAATATGAGTTGTAATGATCTTAGTTTTTAATTGCCAAAGGATTTGCTCGCCGGATGGAGTCCGGGTTAAAATACAATTTATCTTTTATCAAATAAATTAATAAAATGGCGAAAAGCGTCATTACAAAATTTAAGCAAGCTAGTTAGTGCATTTAGTGATATCGATAGGAAGGGTAAAGTCAGTAACCAAGCAAAGTATTAAACCTTCGTAAGAAAAATATATTCAAATAAAAAAGCAATAGTACAAAAAATAGTTATTTACGAAGATGAATTTAAAATGAACCAAAGAAAATTAACAATACATAAATAAAATAAATGACTCGATATAATGCAAAATAATATAAAAGAAATCAATTCAAACCTAATCTAGCTAATAACAATTCAAAAAATATCTAACTAACTAAATAGAATTTAAAAGAAAAAGAGAATAATAAAAATAAGTAAGAGAATAAAGAAACATAAGAGTAAAAGATTTGAAAGGTAAGAACAGAAAGATGTAACGTGCGAGAAAGAGAGAAAAGAGATAAGCAAGCGTTAGAGAGAGAAAGCATGAGAGTGAGAGAGTAAGCGCAAGAGAGCTAATGAGAGACTGCGCCGCTGTCCTGGCGATTATACAGCTCGACATACTCCCCTGTGGCCACGCTGTAAAAATTTGAGAAACGTTATTTTCCCCAAAAGCGATAATAAAATTCTACCCGAGACCGACGCTCATTTTACGCGAGGGTAGGCTCTAGAAACTACCCCTCGATACCGGTACGGACGATAACTAGGGGTCGTGCACGCTAGGTCGATTTAGCAAAATCGAAAAACTAGATACCGCGATTCTAACGGTATTCATGCCCGACACGATAACGAGTTGCATAAAGAGAGAGAGAGGGAAAGTTTAAGGGTAGAAATACAAGCTTCATCTTCCCCCAAGTTGTACCTTGAGTCGAAGAATCTACCTGGTGCATCAACTCCGTGAAGGTCGAGATGTACCTCTTCTTCACGGGGTTGGTTCACATTCTTCTGTAGGAAATTCATTGCCTTGGTCTTACACGGCTGTACCCCTGCTTAGACCAGAGCAATGACAGGTGAGAAGAGAGAGAGAGAAAGAGAGAAACGGCGAGGCGAAGGGTGTTACTACTGCCCAGTTGTACCTGAGTCTTGAGTACAACTCCTTCTAGGATGTACAAGCAAGCAGCCCCAGCTGTACCTGAGTTACCGCCGGCTTGCACCAGGTGAGAAAGGAAGATCTCATTCCTTGGGAGAGTCGTACCTCAACCTCGGCGTTAGATCGTAAAGGTAAGAAGGAGAAAGAGAAGAGAGAGTTGCTGTCGATCTGCCTCGGAGCAAGCCCCGAGTCTGGTCGACGGCGAACTGAGGAAATTGTACAAGCAACCAAGTATTATAGATCGCTGGGCCCGCGAAAGGTGTAGCGTGAGGTGAGAGAGACCCACGTGATGCGCGGCAATGAGTGCGCCATCGGTACTCTCTACCTGTCCGCCGAGCAGTGAGCTCAGTAATATATATAGATATACTACGTACACAAAAATGAATGAATTTTACTCTTACAGAAACTCCGAATTAAAACGTCAAAAATAATACGATATCATTACATCCCCCCTACTAGAAAAGCGAATTTTAATGAGCGTCTCGAGAGAATGCAAAAAGAGTAATAATTTTAAGAATTTCTAATAAATAAAATCAAAATTTTCGCAATTCAGTACCACTTACATTAGTTTTTGAACACGCCGTACGTCTCCCGTTGTTCTCTCCATCCTCAAAAGAAATTTTTCTCCTCCAACTGGCAGACGGTAACGAGCAGTACCAATTGGTACCTGGATCCACGGACCGAACGGCAATTTAATAATGTTGAAAGGAAGGTGAGCCAGTTCCTTTACCAAAGGAATTGGATTTTTCGCGGAGTTTACTTTCACGTTATCATTATTATTAATGTCAATTTCATTAATCGTGTCCTCTAAATTTTTAAAAAGTTCCTCGAATGAATTAGGACAATCGTCCTTTTTAATACTGGTGTGCGCGACAATTTTAATAGGGGTGCACACGATTTCCTCAGAAATGATTTGAGGCACTTTTACCGCGCTAACTAATTTAGTATTACTTTCCGACGATATCGCGGCACTAGATTTATGCGATTTATCGCGAGTTGAAGCAGATGGATTCGCCTGCTTACCTAGTTTCGAGCTTTCCATCTGCTTCTTTATCTTATTTTTCGCAAGAATTGTCATTGCCGACAATTGTGACTTCGTCACTTTCAAACGCGGCCGTTTCACCACTTTTTTAGTGTCTTGTTTCACGGGTGGGATGACGCGAGTAAGTTTTACCACAGGTAAGTGTGATTTTAGTATTTTTGATTTCACCCTATCTAATTTTTCTTTCAGCATTCTCCTCTCCTCTTCTTTGCAGATGCCGATTAAAGTGGATTCGAAATCTTCTGTGCAAACTTTTGGCGGGCTCTTGGCGTCCTTTTTCGCGAGCTGTTGAAACGGCGGTTTTGCGGCCGCGGTACAAACCTTAGTTAAGGACGTATTTCGTCCTAAAAAAGGTTGCAACGGTACATTTAATTCATTTTTAATGGTGGAATTAGCCATATTTTCCGCGAAAAGTTTTTGATAAAGTTGATCAAACTCTGGGACACAAATGTTCAACCGATTCAAATCTAACGCCTGATCACGAATCACTTTACGTTCGAGTTGCGCGGTTTGTTTTGCTGATAGCATAGCGGGTGACTTTGAGGAACTAAAGAGGTGTTTCTCGGAAACAAGATTTTATATTCTTCACAAGAGGTCTTTGACTTCACTATTTTGGAGGGAATAAATATTATTGGTCATTGACAAAATTTTTCAGGTCTTTCAAATGGACATGACGAAAAATTTTCCCCTGGTCATTTATAACATCAAAAATAACCGGAGAAATTTTTTTTTTAATTGTAAAAGGTCCACTAAATTTTTCCAATAATTTAGCATTTTTCTTTTCCATTTTTTTTGATAAATGAAAATTTCTTTTTAGCACTTTATCTCCAACATTGGGTTTCCACTCACGTTTTCGAAGGTTGTAGTATTTTTTCTGCGTGTTAAAATTTTTAGCAAGATTAATTCTAACTAAATCCAGCGCATTTTGCAATTTTTTAATTCTTGTTTCAGAAGCAGTATTCGAATTTAAATTCAAACGCGTGTCTTGAAAACCAGGCGGGAGAAATTCACGGCCGGTGGTAAGGTAGGCAGGTGTGAAGCCGGTCGACGAGTGCTTAGCGGTGTTGTACGCGAACTGAAGTTCCGGTAGATGGCGGTCCCAGTCCGGTTTCTTGCTGTCCAAGTATTGTCGAATCATAGTTTTAACTACTTTGTTGACTCGTTCTACTGGATTGCACTGCGGGGAATAGGGCGGTGTAAGACGATGTTGAATACCGAAATCTTCTAAGAATGATTTAAATTCTTTACTGATAAATTGTCTACCATTGTCTGAGACAATTTTCTGCGGGCAACCGAAACGATAAAAAATTTCTTTCAATGTTGAAATGACTAACATTGACGTTGCTTTACGTAGTGGTTTTAATTCAATCCATTTTGAAAAACGATCTTGAATTACACACAAACTTGAATTTCCTGAAGTTGTTCTCGGTAGCGGTCCAATGAAATCGATAGAAATCATTTCCCAGGGCTTTTCCACTAATGTAGCATGCATAAGATTTGCTGCCGCTTGTTGTGAGCTTTTGTTAAATTGACAATTTTTACAATTTCTCACATATTCGGCGCCTTCACGTAGCATTCCAGGCCAAAAGAAAAATTCTCCGAGCCTAGCTAGTGTTTTAGCAACACCAAGATGTCCAGCTGTTGTTTCATCGTGAACTTTATGTAAAATCTTCTTTCTATCTTCCTTAGGTATACATAGCTTCCACTGATCTTCATATGGTGTGTCCTTAAAGTCCAGAGAATGAAGTACGTGATGAAAAAGTTTTCCATTTTCGATCCTGAAGTCCGGGCATCTTTCTGGGTTGTTTGTTGTTTCTTCAAAATGGCGTTGATACCATTGACAAGATACTGGTTTGTCAATAGTAGAAACTTGTAAAGGCAATCGAGACAAGTAATCTGGGAGACGATTTTCGATTCCTTTTTTATACTGCACTTCAAAGTCCCATTGGGCCAATTCCATTATCCATCTAGCGAGTCTTCCTGAGGGTGTAACAATACTATTCAGCCATTTAAGAGCTTGATGATCCGAGACAACTATAAAATGGTAACCTTCTAGATAGTGTCTCATTTTCCAAATGCCCCATTTTACAGCTAGGCATTCTAATTCGGTTGCTGAGTAGTTCTTCTCTGCGGGATTTAAAGTACGGCTGGCATAGGCGATAACAACTTCAGTAGTTCCAATATTCTGCGTTAAAACTGCGCCAAGACCTTCTAAACTGGCATCAGTTTGGAGATAAAATAGTTGAGACCAGTCAGGACAAGCTAAAACTGGTGCTTCGGTAAGTTTCTTCTTAATATTATCAAATGCTAATTGTTGTTTTTCATTCCAGATCCATGGTGTATCCTTCTTCAATAGATGAATCAGCGGGGCTATAAGCACAGAGATATCTTTTACGAAGCGACGATACCAAGAAACCATGCCTAAAAATTTTCTCAATTCTTTCAGGTTTGTGGGAGAGGGTAATTTCAAAATGGCGTCTACTTTGTCTGGGTCAGGGTGAAGTCCATCCTTGTCCACGAGATGTCCAAGATAGGTAAGTTGAGTACGGGCGAAAAAACATTTTTCCCAATTAGGAACTAATTTAGCTTCCCTTAATCTTGAGAAAACTTCTTTCAACAGTTTCAGATGTTCTTCGAATGTTTCCGAGGTAACAACGATGTCATCGAGGTACGAAAATACATTAGGTGCTAATTCAGCAGGGATTACTAGGTCGATTAATCGTTGAAATGTTGCTGGTGCTGAATGTAGTCCAAAGGGCATGACTACAAATTCGAAGAGTCCTAAACCTGGTACTGTGAAAGCTGTCAAGGGTGCACTATTTTTAGTTAACTCAACTTGCCAATAACCATTTTTTAAATCGAGAGTGGATAAATATTTAGCACCTTTTAGCTGATCAAGGATACTATTTATCCGGGGCAAAGGGTAAGCGTCTTTTTTAGTCACTTTATTTAGTCTACGAAAGTCAATGCAAAAACGTAATTTACCGTTTTTCTTTTTAATTAACACAACCGGGGAACTCCACGCACTACGCGATTTTCTAATCACTTTTTGTTTTATCATTTCTAGGGCTTCTTGTCTCATTAGTTCTTGAGTTGCTGGATTACGAGGTTGGTAACGTTGTTTAATTGGTCTATCATCTTCGAGGCGAATTTCATGCTTCAAAATGGGAGTTTGACCTTTACTGTCTTTAAATAAAAGTCTTTCTTGATTAATTAAAGCATTTAATTCATTTTCCTGCGATTTATTTAACGAAGTTAAACCTGAAGGGCCGATTTCACACACGTCAACTTTAAACGTATTTTTAAATAACCGAATGTCTTGATTATTTATTAAAAGGGAAAAGTTGAATTTTTGTAACAAATCGACACCTATAAGCATAGGTTGAGATAAACCAGGCAACACTAAAAATTTATGTTTCACTTTCGTAGAACCCGCGGCGATTTTCATGTCAAAACTTGTTTTTACTTTATATTCAGTTCCATTTGCCAAAGCAATGACGATTTCTTCGAGATTAGCGACTCCACCAAGCGCGACTAAACGATTAGCAGTGTGGATGTCGATGCAAGAACAAGCTGCTCCCGTGTCCACCAGGGCTGAGATCGTAAGGTCGTCACATTTACAAGATATAAAAATTCGGGAGTCAGAGGGTGCTGAGGTCGAACTTACTCCTATTGTTCGACCTTTTTCCCGTTTCCCGGCTTATCACACTTACAATCTCTTGTAAGAACATTTTCTTTACCACAAAATGAACAAAATTTTTTTGGTCTGCTTCTACAATTTGCACGGCGGTGTCCAGGCTTACTACAGCGCCAACAGTCGGTTTTAGAATTATAAGGCCTTGAAACTTCAGCAATAGGTTGACTATTTCTCAAACTTTGTTCTTCTAATTTAACTGCTAAAAGAGTTTCCTGAATTTCTTCCACTCGCTGGATTAAAGTGCAAACAGAATCCAGCTCATTGCGACGAATATGTAATCGGAACATTGGCTTCATATTCCAATACAATGTATCTAGTTCCCGAGCAATACCATAACCTCCATGTCTTCTCATAAGAGTTCTTAACGCTGTGCAGAACTCTCTAATTGACTCCGTTTTACCTTGCACCTTGCTGACAATTTGAGTTTCTAGGTGCCTAAATTCACTAGGTGAAAGGTAAAATCTACGTAACGCTGATGTCAACTCATCTAGTGTAAAAATTGTTCTGATTTCATTACGATACCAGAGCAAAGCATCACCACGTAACAATTCAGGAAATCCTCGCAGAAGTTGTTCGTCAGAAAATCCATACGCCTGTTGTAACTCGTCCACTCGTTCCAAAAATGCATAAACATCATGGCCTTCGAAACTACAACCCCACTTTCTCATTCTTTCAAGCACGTGAGTGTCACTTCTGTCATCGAAAGGTGTCGATGTCCTTACTGGAGCGGAATGTAATAAATGACGGTTAATTAGAGCTTCAGTTGCCCTAATTTGTTCCGGTGTGAGCGCAGGTGCTTGCTGAGCTCCGATATCCACCAGATTCTCGTGTAAATTTGGATCCTCCAAAGCTGTTCTATCAAGGTTGATGTCATCCTCTTCTACGTAGTCCTCCGGGTCTTTAGTTTGATTTAGTAGCTCCGGTTTAGTACGAATAAAAGCTATGAACCGCTGCCGAAGTTCAGAGAGTGTACCAGTAGCGTCAATTTGGTAATTTTCTAGTTGAGCTACCAGTTCATTCTTGGTCAGCTTGTAGATCCATTGTACTCCCATGATAACTTTTGGATAACCGAAGATAACCTTACTCAATGAAGTGTGGAAAAGAACTGTGCTGAATAGTGATCCACAATTGATTATATACTAGTTGGTCACCCCCACTCTTCTCCAAAGGTGGTGGTGGGAGAAGAAAACCAAGATGGCTGCTGGTCACGTGGTGAGAAAAGAAAAAGAAAATTATTTTCTTTTCCTAAAGCAGCACTCTCGAGCAAAGCTGCCTAAAATACCGCACTGAGAACAGAATATCACCTGTTTTTCACGGCACTCCTGACGACGATGTCCATGTTGTCCACAACGCCAGCAATCCGTTTTTGGGTTGTACGGGTGGTTTCTGTCTTTCGCGACAGTCACCGGGCTTCCACGGATAATTGGGCGAAGATTGAAAAAACAGCTCTCCTTGTATTCTAGCTGCTTTTCATAATCCAAACCGATTAAAAAGTCTTTATATTTTACTAGAGAGTCAGCTATTAACATCTCCGGGAACACGCGACGCACTTGAGCACACGAAATTTTAAATTTCTGACGTTCAGATTCAACCCGCTGTAACACTTCATACAGTGTTAAACCGGGAAACCAATGCTCGAATTTTGCCAGCAAACGAAAAACTCGTTCGTCACTACTCGAGGTATACATGATGTCTTCGTCTTCTTTCTTGCTTTACAAAAAAAATGATTGATGTGGTATCGATGAGTGGTACTGATCGACTAGACCGATAAGCTATCAACGCGACCATATATAAGGGATCATTCACCCCCACCCCTGCGACTATCACGCCCTCACGACGGTGAAAAATTGAATTACTATCCCCTCTACCGACATCACAAATGACAATTTTTTTAACTAAAAATTGCGACTAAAAAAAAAAATTCTCATTTTTTTTCTTAAACTCAATTTTATGCACTATGCATTTACTCTAGTTGATAAAAAAAAAATTTTTAGTCCCTGTTCGGGCGCCATGTAATGATCTTAGTTTTTAATTGCCAAAGGATTTGCTCGCCGGATGGAGTCCGGGTTAAAATACAATTTATCTTTTATCAAATAAATTAATAAAATGGCGAAAAGCGTCATTACAAAATTTAAGCAAGCTAGTTAGTGCATTTAGTGATATCGATAGGAAGGGTAAAGTCAGTAACCAAGCAAAGTATTAAACCTTCGTAAGAAAAATATATTCAAATAAAAAAGCAATAGTACAAAAAATAGTTATTTACGAAGATGAATTTAAAATGAACCAAAGAAAATTAACAATACATAAATAAAATAAATGACTCGATATAATGCAAAATAATATAAAAGAAATCAATTCAAACCTAATCTAGCTAATAACAATTCAAAAAATATCTAACTAACTAAATAGAATTTAAAAGAAAAAGAGAATAATAAAAATAAGTAAGAGAATAAAGAAACATAAGAGTAAAAGATTTGAAAGGTAAGAACAGAAAGATGTAACGTGCGAGAAAGAGAGAAAAGAGATAAGCAAGCGTTAGAGAGAGAAAGCATGAGAGTGAGAGAGTAAGCGCAAGAGAGCTAATGAGAGACTGCGCCGCTGTCCTGGCGATTATACAGCTCGACATACTCCCCTGTGGCCACGCTGTAAAAATTTGAGAAACGTTATTTTCCCCAAAAGCGATAATAAAATTCTACCCGAGACCGACGCTCATTTTACGCGAGGGTAGGCTCTAGAAACTACCCCTCGATACCGGTACGGACGATAACTAGGGGTCGTGCACGCTAGGTCGATTTAGCAAAATCGAAAAACTAGATACCGCGATTCTAACGGTATTCATGCCCGACACGATAACGAGTTGCATAAAGAGAGAGAGAGGGAAAGTTTAAGGGTAGAAATACAAGCTTCATCTTCCCCCAAGTTGTACCTTGAGTCGAAGAATCTACCTGGTGCATCAACTCCGTGAAGGTCGAGATGTACCTCTTCTTCACGGGGTTGGTTCACATTCTTCTGTAGGAAATTCATTGCCTTGGTCTTACACGGCTGTACCCCTGCTTAGACCAGAGCAATGACAGGTGAGAAGAGAGAGAGAGAAAGAGAGAAACGGCGAGGCGAAGGGTGTTACTACTGCCCAGTTGTACCTGAG
Organism: Leptopilina myrica (nomen nudum); assembly: GCA_032872475.1. Classification (NCBI taxonomy): domain Eukaryota; kingdom Metazoa; phylum Arthropoda; class Insecta; order Hymenoptera; family Figitidae; genus Leptopilina; species Leptopilina myrica (nomen nudum). The sequence continues at coordinate 52,347,232 of CM065458.1, forward strand.
TCTTGAGTACAACTCCTTCTAGGATGTACAAGCAAGCAGCCCCAGCTGTACCTGAGTTACCGCCGGCTTGCACCAGGTGAGAAAGGAAGATCTCATTCCTTGGGAGAGTCGTACCTCAACCTCGGCGTTAGATCGTAAAGGTAAGAAGGAGAAAGAGAAGAGAGAGTTGCTGTCGATCTGCCTCGGAGCAAGCCCCGAGTCTGGTCGACGGCGAACTGAGGAAATTGTACAAGCAACCAAGTATTATAGATCGCTGGGCCCGCGAAAGGTGTAGCGTGAGGTGAGAGAGACCCACGTGATGCGCGGCAATGAGTGCGCCATCGGTACTCTCTACCTGTCCGCCGAGCAGTGAGCTCAGTAATATATATAGATATACTACGTACACAAAAATGAATGAATTTTACTCTTACAGAAACTCCGAATTAAAACGTCAAAAATAATACGATATCATTACAGAGTTATAGGTGTTAAAAAATATGTTTTATTATCCTTTGTAAACGGTAGTTGCATATAACATTCTTTGGTTTCTCTTAAATTGATTTCCACTGGTATACATTTTATCATGTGAATAACTTCACCTGCTAAAACTGACGTATAACCTTCCTTTTTTAATTAGGTGATACGCAAATAAATTGGGTGCTTAAGTAGCTAGGACTAAAGAATTTCTAAGGACTTCTTGTTCCAGTAAGCATCTTTTTGTTAATACGTCGTAATATAATTCATACATTTCTTTTCGTAGATGGCGCTCGATGTAAATAAATTTAGTATTAGGGTAAAACTCCGTCAGAAAATATGCGATTTGCATGGGGTCTTTGGATTAGGCTGTAATTTGGTGAAATTGTAGTATTGGATACTAGGAAATAGTGTGATAAAAATTATTTTAAAAATTTGAAATTTGTTGAAGTTACGCCATTTTGAATTTTTTTAAATATTTTTTTTAAATCTTAATATTTCCGAATTTTTTCTGTCTATCATAGAACAAAAAAAAATTTTTTTGCCCAAAAAAAGTCAAAAAAAAATTTTTGAAACTGTTTTGCCCGAGCGGGACCGTTTTTTGAGTTTTCTTGTCAATTAATAAAATATTCCTTATAATTCCACCTTTCATTTAAAAAAAAATTGATGGAGACTCCAATAGTTTTCGAGATATTGTAATTTTTGTGGAAGCGCGACCACGTTTTAGTGCCAGCGCTGTGTTAGTGCCCGGGACGCCTCGCACAGTAGGATTCTTACACTTTACTGTTCGAAATTGTCTAGAGCCTACAAATTTTATCCGATTTTGATGTTCTTGGTCTTACATCAAAGGAAATAAATTGTCTAAGAGTTTCCCCGAAACCCGTTATTTTAATTTTTAATTCGACGCCTCCCGTTCATATAATGCTTATTTAAAAACGAATGCAAGATGATTCTTATTCACTTTTTGGTGCAAGACAATGCTTATTCGATTTTCCGTGCAATACAATGCTTATTCACAATTCTATGCGAAAATGTACATTCTGAAATTAGCTTATTCTATGAATTTTATAAAATTTTCAATTTAGTATAATTTATAATTGCAATTGCTTAAAAAATATTTTTTAATATGTGTGATAGGATCCGTGTTTAAAGTTTCTTATAACAATAGACACGTACTGAAATTCTCAGATATTTAATTGCAATTTAATATTAATAGGAAGATTTAGGGTTACATTTATTGTTCTGTCAGTGGCAATTGTTTTGCACACAATTTTGAATAAGCATTTTATTGCACGGAAAATCGAATAAGCATTGTCTTGCACCAAAATGTGAATAAGAATCATCTTGCATTCGTTTTTCAATAAGCATTATATGAACGGGAGGCGTCGAATTGTTTATATATATTTTTGTTACTCAAAGTTAACAATTTACAAAAATTTAAAAAAAATCGTGTTTATTTTTTATTCTTCCATTTCTCATGATCAAAATCAATTTAAATTAGTCTAGTACGACCTCTTAATAATTACTAATGCATAATTCAGTTTATTTAAATAATTTCGTTAATTAACAAATAGATAACTCTGGCCCTTCTTAAAAAAAATTAAATTTTTTCCAAGCAAACTTATATTCATTTAAGTAATTTATCTCTATTTTGTTAAAAAATAATTTTAAAGTTAATAATTATTATTGTTATTAGGGTCAGTTGGGGTATATCGGAACAGATTTGCTATGTTTCACCAAAAACATAAGTTTTTTTTTAAATCGGAATACTTTCGGATTTTTTGTATTTTGGATTGTTATTTATCATCTCTTGTTTCATTACACTAAACGGTTTTATGGTCACAAATCCTAATAAAATCTGAAATGTTACAGTACACTTTGTCCTATGTAACGAACTACCGTCTATTTACTATAAAGTACCTATATGTTTAAGAATGTTGTATTTGTTAAATACTATGTACCGATGCGATTATACATGAATACTTTTTTTAATGCATTTTTTATAATGCTGAAAATAGTGTTGTAGTTTGATAAAAATAATTTTTTCATTTATATTATCAGAAATATTATTGAAATTTCTGCTGTTCCGATTTACCCGAATTTCCAGTTTTAAGGGGTAAATAGAAACAGTATCATATTTTTAAGAAAAATTTCCAAAATGAAAAAATCAAAGTTGTTTTTTGTTCTAGTATTAATAAGAGATAATTATAAATTTTATATGAATTTTTTTCAAATGCGAATCAAAAATGTTAAAGGGTGTCTTCTTTGATTTTCAATTTTTTATGCAATAGGAAATATATACAAATTTATTAACTTTAAAATTATTTTTTAACAAAATAGAGATAAATTACTTAAATGAATATAAGTTTGCTTGGAAAAAATTTAATTTTTTTTAGAAGGGCCAGAGTTATCTATTTGTTAATTAACGAAATTATTTAAATAAACTGAATTATGCATTAGTAATTATTAAGAGGTCATACTAGACTAATTTAAATTGATTTCGATCATGAGAAATGGAAAAATAAAAAATAAACACGATTTTTTTTAAATTTTTGTAAATTGTTAACTTTGAGTAACAAAAAAATATATGAACAATTAAAAAAACGGGTTTCGGGGAAACTCTTAGAAAATTTATCTCCTTTCATGTAAGACCAAGAACATCAAAATCGCATAAAATTTGTCGATTTCTTCTTTTAAATGAAAGGTGAAATTATAAGGAATATTTAATTAATTAACAAGAAAACTCAAAAATCGGTCCCGCTCGGGCAAAACAGTTTCAAAAAATGTTTTTTGACTTTTTTTGGACAAAAAAAATGTTTTTTTGTTCTATGATAGTCAGAAGAAACATGATTTCAAGTATAAGCCTTCCAAATTTTATTAAATTTCATCGAAAACTTTCAGAAATATTAAGATTAAAAAAAAATATAACAAAAAAATTCAAAATGGCGTAACTTCAACAAATTTCAAAATTTTCAAATAATTTTTGGCACACTATTTTCTAGTATCCAATACTACAATTTCACCAAATTACAGCCTAATCCAAAGACCCCATGCAAAACGCATATTTTCTGACGGAGTCTTACCCACTAACATAAGAGAACATATCCATATTTTGCACCAACGGTTTTTTATTTTTTAAGGGTGGTCCACCTGGTCTCCTTTCCAGTATGATTAATTTCGGATGTTCTGTTCTTACATAAACATAACCACATACGTTTTATTTGCTATTCCTTCAAAAATTGTTTCATATTTTTTTAGATTGCAAACATCTTCTGGTATAGCTTTCCAGAATGTATTGCCATTTTCTCTGTCTATACATTTTGATTCTGATAAACTACACATTGTACCTGATTGTAGGTGGATTTTGTCTGTTTAAAAGTTTACTGTTGCAAAATATATTATTATGCTACGGTAATTAGTGAAATTTATTTTTAAATCCGCAAATTTTGTATTACTGTATATACACGAGGTATCATAAGATACCTCGTGTATATATGCTCCTTGTCCGTTACTGACAGCTGACGTATGTGAAAACATACCACAACGTTCAACATGACGAGTTATTTTGACTTTACATTGTTTTACTTTATTTTTTGTAGTGCCGCTTAGTTGTATTAATTGTACGTAACTTTGTTCAGTTTTTACTGGTTTCTTTTGAATGTCACAATCTCCTACCTGTTTTAGTGATAGAGTTGTTATGTTGGGTTCTGTAGAGCCACAGTCAAATCCTATGAATGCGTGGTTTGCATTTATTACGATAAGAATTAAAAAAAACGTGTAGAATTTACTCTTTTCCATTTTCCATTAACTGAAAATAGATTATACTACTTTAGTATAAAATTCCATTTATAACTCTTGTTTTATACGCGAGAGATTAAGTCTGTTCGTATGTACTATTTTTTGTTTGTTTTTAACTTGTATTTTAACGTTCCCTTTGTTTAAAATTTCTAATATTCTGTGTGGGCCTGTATATTGATTAGCAAATTTATGAATTTTTCCTCGTGTAGTAAAAATACCTCATCTCCAAGTTTATGATTTTGTGGATTACAATTTCTGTCGTAATACATTTTTGACTTCTCTTTTGCTAAAATTAAATTTTCTCTAGCTATGTTTCTCATTTTATGCAGTCTTGTTATTAAGTCTGTTAAATATTGATCATAAGTTTCTAATTTTTCGTGTTCAAGTGGTGGATCACTTGATGGTAACCGTGCTAATTTTCCAAAAATTTACTCGTACGGAGTGCACTTGGTGCCTTCATGAATGCTTGTATTATAAGAAAACATGGCTAGTTCTAACCAGTCATCCCATTCTTCATTTTTGTTGATAAACTGCTTTAAATATTCTCCTAAAACGTGATGAGTTTTGAATATTATTTTCATGTTTTCCCAATAATAATTTTGACGTTTTCGACCATAGGTTTTCACAGGTCTCCTTAGAGGTTAATAGGTTTTTCTGAAGTGTACCGCCACACACTGAGTGAGGAGTTGTTGCAAATGACTTCCAGATTCCAAATTTTCAAACCGATAAATCGCACCTGATCCTCTTTTCGAATTATCTCTCATACAGATAATCGGAAACTTTGAATAACACAGGCCGACAAATTTTAATCAACTGCATGTTGCCTAAAATATTACTGCCGATTCTTACAGGATTTTGTCCGTAGAATACGAATCTGACCTTGAAAATATTGGATGGGCTCTAGTTTTTAATCAATTTACGTTTCAATATACAAAATATGCATTTTTAGCATTTTTTGAATGAATGTACAACAATACACCGAATCAGTAAATCTGTCCGCATAGCACAAAATGAAAGTTTAAACACTGCTCTTCAATATCCAAAAACAAAAAATGTAATTTATGTACACTTTAACCTGTAATGTCAAAAGAGACATTCGCTGTTCCACAAGCATATTGAAAACAACAGTACTTTTGACCATGTAAGGTAATTTAAATAACAATTAGTCTCTCTAGGGGTTTTTATGGTCGCTGCTTACTGATCTGTATTTAGATTTTAATATTCAAAATGGCGAATCCAATATGGCAGAATTTTTTTTAAATTTTAAATTTTTATCATAAAAGGCGTAAATTATCTTTAAAAATTTGGTCCGCCACTTGTAATTTTTATATTTCATAGCAGATTTGTAACTAGCGATTATAAAAAAGCCAGAAACACTAATTTTTACTTGAATTACCTTACATGGTCAAAAGTAATATTAATTTTAATACGTTTATGGAACAGCGTATGTTTTTTTGGACATTATAGGTTAAAGTGTACATAAATTACATTTTTTGTTTTTGGATATTCAAGAGCAGTGTTTAAGCTTTCAATTGGTGTTATGCGGACATATTTACTGTTTCTGTGTATTGTTGTACAATCATTCAAAAAATGCCAAAAATGCATATTTTGTATAATGAAACGTAAATTGATTAAAAACTGGAGCCAATCCAATATTTTCAAGGTCAAATTCGTATTCTATGGACAAAATCCTATAAAAATCAGCTTCTATTGGTTAGGCCACAAAATTTTGTTGGCCTGTGTAATTGATTATCTTAATGTGAAAGCTTTGATTCAGAAGACTGCTGAGTTTTTGTTATTAAATGTTTTTGACAAAGATTTAATAGATAATTATGGTACCTAATTACTCTTCTACATGAAGCTTTTTGATTTATTCAATTCGGACACGTCTGTCACATGTTAAAGTGCTATATAGTATACATATATACGTATTTCAGACCAATTGTTTCACTGTTTCGCGTAATTGAACTGTTTTCGGTAAGCCTTGTTGTAGTTGTCGAAGCTACTTTATATTATAATTCCTTCAAAAAGTATAATTTCAAAAATGAACAACAAAACCAAAAATGTCCATCACGAAAATAGGTTAAAGGTTTGCGGCCCTTGTGGTAAAAAAATTATCTTTGGTAATGCGAGGCCAGGTAAGTTTATTATAAGCGAAAAAATTGAAAGCTTGATTAAGAAGTTCATCAATGTCGATTATGACATAAAAGACCAACACTTTCCTTTGGGTATTTGTAGTACCTGCTATGTGACTTTGCTTGATGCAGATAAAAATATTTTCAAGAGGCCCATCCAAAAAATGCCAGAGTATAAACGTCTAATTTTGCCTAAATCGACTCGCACAACTGCTGATGTATGTAACTGTTACATATGCCTAACAGGTAGACACAAGGGCCATGAAAAAGTCTTTAAAGGATCCGGCCAAAAGAGAAACTAAAATAACACTATTGATACATCTACAGGTCGTTTTGGCGCAGGAAACATTGTAAACCTTCCTAAAAAAGTTAAAAGAGAGAAAAAGAATATAAATGCTGTCAAGCTATGTACAAAATGTGCTCAAGTAATTGGGAAGGGAATAAATCATAAATGTTTAAATCCTCAAAAAAATGTTTCTGAATTGGTCGAAAATTTTTCTAATACCGTTCAAGAACAAATTACTTCTGCTTTGATTAAAGAAAGATTCAGTAACGAGGCAAACGCAAATCAAAGTTTAAAGGATAAGACTATTGAATTCAGTACAAAAGGGTCAAAAATGACAGTAGTAGTTAACCCGTCGAAGGAGAAAACCATTAATTTCACTGAAGAGAACCTGGACAATTTTCGAGTGAACCTTGGAATGTCAAAAAAAGGAATGAACAAAGTTACTAATTTCTTAAGATCAACAGTTGGAAAAAACTCTGTGCCTCCTCATTATCGACAGCACATGACACAAAAATCCAATCTTTTACAAAATATTTGTAAAGTAGAATAGCACTTATTTGTGCATATGAGAAGCAAATATTCCGAGGGTGGCACTCTTGGCAAAAGAGCTAAGTTAACGAGCGTTAAACGTGTTATCCTGTTGTGCATTGTTCCCAAAATTAAAGAGACTTATGATAACGTAAAGCTCCTGTTTGATTTAACTAAGATAAACGATATTTCCTTCAAATTTGTCAGTGTTTTCAAATTGCTGCTTATTATTAACGGACAGCAGACAGCATCAGCCATGTATCCTTGTCCATACTGCTTTGTTTCTCTCAATGATCTTAGAAAAAGTGACGTACAAAAACAAAACGATGACTGCGTTCCAAGCTGTAGTTTTAATGTTGAGAGTCTTGAGAAAAACAATGCTTTGAGATTGAAAACATATGGAGACTTGAAAGAAGATTTTAAAAAATTCGAACTCTGCGGAAAGAATAAAAAATATGCTACACAATGTCATAGTACTGTCAATCCCCCCTTATTTATTGAAAATGATAGCACAGCGGTAATAGAAAAATGCATTATTCCAGAATTGCATATTCTCATGGGATTTGTCAACCATTTATTTTGGAAGGGTTTAGTATCTCTTTTAGGAAGAGATAATGCGTTGATATGGCCCCAAAAATTGAATTTGATTTCGAAAAATTATCATGGTGATTGTTTTGAGGGCAATGCCTGTAGAAGACTCCTAAAAGAGGCCGACAAACTCATGGATTGCAAAATTTACAAAGATGTTGGATCTTTCAGTATTGTACCTTTCGTAAACGCTTTCAAAGCTATGAATCAAGTAGTTGATCTTTGTTTCACGTGTGGTAAAGTAGGAAGAGGATTGAAAGCTGACTTGGAAAAGTTGAGAAATTCTCTTGATACTCTGAATATAATCGAAGACATTTCTTAAACTTTAAAAATACATGTCCTGAGATCACACGTTGAACAATGCATTCAATTGATAGAACATGGAAAGGAACTGGGAGATTGGTCAGAACAATGTGGAGAATCTCTTCACCGTGAATTTTTGATTATTTGGGAAAGGTATAAAGTCAATTCTATCGAAAGTAAATCGTATGGATCTAACCTTCTTATGGCTGTTGTAGAGTTTTCATCGCTTCATATTTAAACTTAATATTATTTGAATTAGCAATTAAGCATTGCAACTCAATCATTGAACACAAAAATTTAAAAAAATTAAAAAAAAACTTTAAAATTTTTTTTTAAAAAACAAAAAAAAATTAAAAAAAAAAAAAAAAAAAAATGGAGCCAAATAACCACTACGTCCACGTCGTTGGCTCTGGGTAACGCTGAATGTGGTACATATACCCAATAATTGTAAATATGTTAAAAATCATATATATGCACTTGGATATATGCGTATATTGCACTTTAACATGTGACAGACGTGTCCAAATTAAAAAAATCAAAAAGTTTCTGGAAGAAGAGACAATTAGGAACCATAATTATCTATAAAATATTTCTCAAATAAAATTTAATAACAAAAAATCAGCAGTCTTCTGAATCAAAGCTTTCATATTAAGATAATCAAGTTTTCAAAGTTTCTGATTATATGTATGAGAGATAATTCGAAAAGAGGATCAGGTGCGATTTATCGGTTTGAAAATTTGGAATCTGGAAGTCATTTGGAACAACTCCCCACTCAGTGTGTAGCGGTACATTTCAGAAAAACCTACCAATCTCTGAGGAGACCTGTGTTTTAGTTACACCTTTATGTTCTCCAACTGAGCTTGAATGGGCTTCTTCTATTAACTTTATATATTCTTCTTTCGTAGGATATTTTGTATATCCATTACATATAACAACCTTCACAAATGAATTTCCAAAATTTGATTTTATTATTGATAGGATTTAGTCCCAAGTTACATTCTTTATTTGGGCTGTTTTTGCAATACTAATACTTTTCAGTTTCAATTCTTCACATACATTTTTTATTGAAACTATTGCAGATTTAATTCTTTTTATTGTGTCAGCTAAATTTTCTTTCATTTCTTTTTCTATTGGGAGAGCGATATGGTAATATATACCTCTCTTCATTTTCTCTGCTATACCTAATTGAAGTTTACCAAAATTTTGTAATTTTTTACGTTTTGCTAAAGATCTGGAGCCATTATCTCGAGGATCTCCGCTCCATCAACTGAAAGAAAATAAGTTAGGTTATCTTTACGCATTGGTAATTGGTCTCTGCAGTCGATAATATACTTTTCTTGTTTCATATTTAAATTTTCACAATTTTCATTTTCCATCAGATTATCTTCTTCATCAGATGATTCTTCGGAATTAGAATTTTCGTAGCCTTGATTAATTTCTTCATTTTTCTTCATTTTTATTTCTTGATTATTGTACTCAAGATCTGACACAATTTCATCAGTATAAACTTCATTATAAAATTTTTCTTTTCTTTTATTATTTTTATTAGATACCTTTTTTGGTCTTCACCTTCTCTTTTTAAAATGAGGTATTCAAACGTGTGCTTTGTCTCCAAATTTATGTAGGATTCATAGTCCTTAAATAATTTTTTAATAGATCGAAGACTTCTTAGTATCTCCGAATTTTCATAGAATTCATTGTCCTTAAACCTTTTTTTAATATCATGGAGATTTCTTATTATCTCCGAATTCATATAATATTTATTTCCATTTGCTACACAATATTTTTCAATTATCTCTTGTACACATTTTATTATTTTTCTTTGAATTTCCTGAGTTTCATCAATTTTTTCTTCTATTATTTCTTGTACTTTTTCTTCAATAATATCTTGGACTGGGTTTCTGGATAAGGCATCAGCATTAACATTTGTTTTGCCTGCTTTGTAGACCATATTAAAATCATAACAACCAAACTAGTGGTTTGTTATCCGTAACTAAGGTGAATTTTCTTCCATAAAGGTATAGTCGAAAATGTTGCACACTATATATAATTTCCAATGTTTCTTTTTGATAAGTATCATATTTTCTTTCACATTCGTTTAGTGTCCGTGATGTATAAGCCTTAATTAATTTCTTCATTTTTCTTCATTTTTATTTCTTGATTATTGTACTCAAAATCTGACACAATTTCATCATTTCATTTTCTTTGCCAATTATTCCTTGTGATAAAATTCCTCCTATTGCAAAACCTGAAGCGTCTGTTGTTAATATAAATGGTTGAGAAAAGTCTGGTCTTCTTAAAAGTGGTTCCTCACATAGTTTATTTTTTAATATATCAAAAGCTGTTTGTTGTTTTTCAGTCCAAAGAAAAGGTATATCTTTTCTTAAAAGTTGATTTAAAGGATTTGCAATCTTTGAAAATCCGTCTATAAATTTGCGACAATAACCTGCAATTCCTAAGAATTGTTTTATATTTTTAACATTTTTTGGGATTGGGAATTTCTTTACAGCTTATATTTTCTTTGGATCGGGTCGTACACCATTTTTATCAATTATATGACCTAAATATCCTACTTCTAACCTCAAAAATTCACATTTATCCGGTTGCAGTTTAAATTTGGCAAAACGTAATCGTTCCATAAGTTTCGAGAATTTTTCTTCATGTTCTTCTAGGGTATCTGCATAAATAACAATTTCGTCTAAATAAACAAATAATTCTGATCCTTGTAAACCTAATAATTCCTGATCAATAAGTTTTTGAAATGTGATTGGTGAATTTTTTAATCCAAAATGCATTCTGTCAAATTCGTAGTGTCCAAATGGCGTTGAAAATGCTGTTTTATAAGAATCTCTAGCATCCATTTTGATTTGATGAAAACCTGACGCCAAGTCAAAGACTGAAAAATATTGAGCATTTCCGAGCTGATCTAGTAGGTCCGTAAAATTTGGGAGGGGGTAAAATTGACCTACCCTACGTTCATTGAGTTTTCTGAAGTCCAAAACTAATAGCTATTTTTTATTTTTGTAATGATAAAGATATTTTCTGATTTAATATTTTTTGAAAATACATCAATAATTTATTTAATTAATGAGTCTTCATTTTTAATATCAGATTTGTTTTCTTGCTTTATTTCATCAAAATCTTCTAAATTTACTTCAAAACTTAGGATATCTATTGATTCATTTAGTGTATTGATTGCTTTTAAATAAGCTAAACCTTCTATGTTTGTAACTACTGCATCACCTATTTAAACACTATCTTTTATTTCTAATCTTGGAATGTAACCTTCTTTTATATTTTTATTCAAAATTTTTACATGAAGATTGTAAATTGATCTTGCTGGAATTGTAAAATAGTTTTTTGAATCAAATTTAATTTTTTGTTTATTGATTTCTAAATGTCTTTCTTCATAATTAATTTTTACTTTATTTTTGATAAAAAATTCTGTTCCTAATATTCCGTCATGTTCAATTGGAACATCGTTTGATAACAGGTTGAAAGTTGATGGAATTCCGAAAACATTAATTTCTACTTGTCCTAAAGTATAAACTGCGTGATCGTTTATTCCTGTTAATTCAAGACATTTATTTTCCTTAATTTTTATATCTGGATTTAGTGCACGAATTTTTAATAAATTTGGTCCTGCTCCTGTCTTAATCATAATTGTTATTGGAATTTTTACACTGGGGTCAAAAAGTTTCAGTACATTTGTACTGCTTACTTTTAAATGCTCGCTTCACTTCAAATTCAAATATTTCTGTAAAAATAGATGTTAGAGCTATCAAACTAGGATCATTTTATTGTTCAATAAATTTAGAGTCAAATAGTCAAAGATATAACCAATTTAATAAAATTAAATATTAAAAATATAATTCTTTAAAGTTAGAGATTTTTCGTAAAAAATTCGATTCTGAAATCTAGAATTCAAGTGTTCGGCAATTGAAGAAATTTTTTTTTTGTTTTGATAGTTGCACAATATAAAGTACAAATTCAATTCTTTAATTCTAGACCAAAATAATTCACATATATTAAATATTTTCTTCAAATTCTATAAAAATAACTTCCCTTGCTCTCGAAATTTTTCAAAGAATATTAATTGCAAATTCATCGTTTTCGTTCACTTGTTTTTTCAATTAACAACACTTTTGAAAAATATGCACCTGTTTTATTGAAAAATAAAAAATAGACACCTAGAATGAAAATAAAGTTTATTTATTTATTTATTATTATTATTATTACAAACGGGCAATGTTTGGGTAATGCCCAATCGTACAGAGTACTTAAGAATAGTCTAAAAATACAAAGTTAAGTGGCCGCATTGACATTATTATTATTATTCGTGTCATATATTAGTTTTCGCAAATCTCCAAGAAAAGAGGAAAGTTGTATACCATATAAGTTTATATCGTTACAGTAGGCGTTACCTACACGACTTAATTTACGTACAACCGAGTTATTTAAATAGTTTGTTTTACTGATCTGTAATTTAAATAGTGGTGTATTTCTTAGGGCGTGGGATGGTATATAAAAATTAAAAGATCCTAAGAGATCAGGACAATCGATAAGCCCATTAATTATTTTAAACAGAAAAAGTAAATCCGAGAACATGAATCTTTGTGATAATAACGGGATATTAAAATGTGCTCGGAGATCAGTATAATCGGTGCTGTAAAAGTCATAAGGCACGCGTACTATCTTGCAAGTAAACGCAAAAATCTGTTCTGTATCCTTTCAATAGTCACCATGAGGTACTCCTGGCAAGGCCACCATATGGTAGAAGCAAACTCGATAATGGGTCTTACCAAAACGTAAAATAAGGTCTTTAGGGCAGTAATATTTTTCAGTTGCGAGGCGTTTCTTATTACGAATCCTAAAATTCTGTTGGTCTTGTTAATTGTGAAAAGAATGTGATCTGTAAAAGAAAAAGAACAGTCAAGATATAACCTAAGGTCGCGTATTGAATAAACTCTAGAGAGTTCGTCATCCCCAATACAATACGTGTAAACAGGACTGTTTCTGGATATAGTATAAAATATCAGGCTACACTTATTGACATTAAATAATAATTTGTTTTTCAAGGACCATTCATACAGTTGATTGAGATCCGATTGTAAATCCAGATGATCCTGATCACACGTGATGTTATACCTAAGTATTTTTGAGAAAATACTTAGGTTTGTTGTTACCGATCTACCCTTCATGAAATCATGCAGCTCCTCGATAACCAAACACCGAATCTGATTGTAGACTGGGTCATAGATTAAACTCTCAAACACCTTGGATATTGCATTTAACAAAACAATTTGGCGATAATTAGTGACGTCATTTACATTTCCGTCTTTGTACACTGGTATAACTAAACCTCTTTTCCGAATGAATGGAAAAGTGCCACACGAGAGGGACCAATTAAATAAAATGTACAAAAGCTCAACAAGAGAAGGGGGTATCCCATCCGGGCCAGCACCTTTTCTGATATCAAGAGATTTTAGTTTTGTTAAAATTATAAGAAGAGGGATAAATTTCATGTAAATAACTTAAATTTCCTAACATGAAGAGGTTCTATATTTTTCAAAAGTGTGGTTATTTTCTGTTTGTGAATTTGTTTGTTGCTTATTGTTATCATCCCACATCTTTTTTCTACAATTAGTGGAAATGTGTCCTAATTTTTTACAACAGTTACAGATTTTGTTGCATGTTTCTAAACTGATTTTGTGATGTATTTCTAAATTGATTATGAAACTGATTTTGTTGATGGTTTTTGTTAAAGTTTTGACTTTGAAATTTATTAAACCTTGGATTTTGATTTGAAAAATTTTGCCGTGGTCCTGGATAAAATGAGTTTTCTCGTCTTAGTCCTATCAATTTATTAAGATGAAAACAGTTTACTGCAAAGTGTCCTTTTTTACTACAAACTAAACACGTTATTATATTATCTTGAGCTATGTTGATTTTTGTTGTTTTAGCAAATTCTTTGACATTTTTAAGGTAAGAATTATTTTCGGTATTTTGCTCAGTTTTTCTTAGTTCACGGTGTGATAACAATTTTTTTTTCTATTTCTACTGCTTTATTAATTATCTCTTGAAAAGTGTCAGCTGTTCCTATTCTTAATTCAATGTCTGGTCTAAGTCCTCGTGAGAAACAATCAACAGTTGTTTTATCTGAATTTGTTTTAAATGCTTCATCTGCTGCATTTTCATTGCTAAGTCTATGCGCGTCTGAAATTCTTTCTGCTGCTTCTGCTATTCTGGAACCGTAAGAAATTACATTTTCGTGTTCACACATATATATTGCTCCTAATTCTCCTTGTAACTGGTATACAGATTTTGCTGGCGCGTACATTTATTTTAACCTTTCTGTTAATTGCTCTACTGTAATAAAATTACTAGAAATTATTATTTCTAGAGTAATCAAAAGAATTCTTTGCAGAGTGATCGTTTATTTCAACGTCGTCAATTAAAGAGTTATTTAACCCTGAATTTACTTCAGAATGATTTGATAAATTTTGATCTACTAGAGTATTTTCTAATATAGAATCTTTGCTGTCGTTATCGTCAGTTTTAGAAGAATTTTCGTCAGTGTCAAAAATATCTAGGTGTACTTGTGTGTGGTTTTTCTTTATAATTAGGAATTCCTGAATTCAATATCAATTCTGGATTATTTTTTATTTGTGAGCGAGTTAAATGTGAGGAATCTGTAGTATTTTTATTAGTAGAAGACATTAAAAAGTAGCATAATATACAAATTTATTATATTCGTAATAGTTGTAAAATTGTCAATCTTGTATCTTGAATATAAAATACTCTTTTCTCTTCAGTAGTAAAAATATTTTTATCTTGCTTTAGTATATAAATTTTTTTTATTGTAATAATAATAACGAATCGTAATTATATGAAGAAAATATTTTTAGCACAAATTAATTGTCAAAATGATTCATATACAATACAAAAATTTCCATAAGTCAAGAGGACTGAACCCCTATTCATTAATAAAATATAGAATTTAATTCGATGAATGCACCTTGTAACTTTAAAAATTATAAGTTAAGAGGACTTAAACCTCTATTTATAAATATTCACACAGAATTTTTTAATAAACGCACCATGCAAGTTAAAAAATTTATAAGTTAAGAGAACTCGAACCTCTATTCATCAATACCTATTTATGAATGCACCTTGCGACTTAAATCTTGTATGTTATCATTTATTATAAAATGTACTATATTCAGTAAAAATATTTTTTTTATTTGTTAAATGTCACTGATTATTATTTTTTATTATTATATATTGATAATATTCGTTATTATTTATTTTACAAAAATTTTTCCTCTTTTTTAACAATTAGTATACTCATTAATTTACATATTTTTATTTCATTATTTCATTAACATAGAATATAAGTTTATTAAAATTTCGAATTTTATTGAAAATTTTGACTAAATTATGGCTGATCGACTTTATAATTTTCCTGGGCTAATGCACTAAAATTTTAAAAGGACTTCTGTTACGTCAAAACGAGAAATCTTTTAAAAAAATATACCTAACGTTCCTTGTTTTAAATTAGTTTCAATAAAGAATCTAATTTGGGGTGAGGATAAGTCAATGAGCCTACTAAAAGTTGTGAGAGAGTAATTTATTTAAAAACCAACAAGAAAGAAAAGTATTGACAAAAATACAATGAGTATAGTTCTAATTATAAACCTTACTTTTAAGAATAACGATTACTGATGTTGAATGATGTGGTGCTATTATCGAGTAATCCGATCTTGAATGGTGTTGAGGGCTGGTCGCAAAAGGAGCCTCAAACAGTTGTCCTTAATGTTCGTGTATTAGTCCTCTAGTTTACACTAATGAGATAGTGTATTGTATTTTGGTAATATTTGCTTTCTTCCAGATGGACGTCGGCTCCTTAGCAAATTTCGATGCTTCGAAATTTGGAATGTGTTGTTTCAATATAAGATAGATACTTAAATTTATTTTCAAATTGATATTTTTAAAAATAGTAAACATTGCTGAGGGGAAATAATTCTTTTAACCGTAGTACGTTTCAAAGCAATACTTTGCAAATAATTTTAAAGTTCACTTTTAGAGGAAACACTTTCAAAATAATACTTGGTGATAAACTGTTGATCACTTTTTAGATTATACTTGGAGTTCACTTGACGACAGCTACTACAATCGTCTCGACCTTAATAGATGTCTTTGCGCAAGACATCGTTTCGACCTTTCATAGAGTTGAGATCGCAACTTTGTCTTTGATCCTCAGGCGTGGTGCGTGTACATATTAATAATCTGCGTCTTCGATCTTGAATTTCTCGTAATCGTTATTCTTTCGACATTCTTTTGAAATACTATTCTTTTCTGAATTTGTAAAAATGAACGTATAATATAATTACAATATTCGTTAGGAAATATACTGAATATAATGCAAATTCGAAACATACATAAAAATAACAATTATAATATTTGTTAGAAAATATATCGAATATAATGCAAATTTAAAACATACATAAAAATAATAATTAAAAGTACTGCATATCATATCATGATGAAATACATTATTTTAATAGAAGATATATGCGAGCAATTCCATGGTAAGTGATCATAGGAATTTCCTTCTATTAAGGGATTTTAATGAAAATATAGTTAATTGTTTCCTTGAATGTAACTAAAAAAGTAGTAAAGGTTTTTTGGAAAAATATTCATAAACATAGTAGATATGCAACTTTGTAAATTTTTAACATTTTTTTTAAACCGCATAACTTTTTTCCAGTAAAAGATATTAAGGTTCACTTTTTTTAAATTGTTAAGAAAAAAGAACACTTTACGTTGAAAAATTTTTGAGAAAATTTTTATTCTATACTTAGTTGATATTTAAAAAAAATTTATTTTCAATTTTTGAAAAAACTCCATTTTGTTTGGTTAATTTTTTTTGTGGTAATAGTATATACTCACCTCTAAGTCCTCTGTGAATTTCAAAATGGTATCTGCATAACTTTCGAAAAAAAAATAAAAATAAATTATCGTAGAGCTTGAAATTTGCACTATAAGTAGAAGTAACTAAATAGGTTAAATTTTTTGACAGGAAAGTCAACAAATAAAGTTTATTTATCCATGATTGTAAATGGTTCTGAACAATTAACAGCACTTGAAAACATTTTTGTTACAATTTTTTCTCTTGTTAGCGGAATGAATGAATGTAATTTATGAGTTCCTGGAATAGTAATCGATTTGGCAAATCTTGATTTTAAACTTCTTTCTTCGTGTTTATATTCTTTATTTGTACAAAATTCCACGTTAATTTTTTCCAATGTTTTGGCGAATTCAAATAAATCTTTGGAATTCACAATTTGATTTTCTGTTGGGCGTTTTAAGCTTGCTTGTGCAGCCGCTCTTTTTAATGATCCTCCTACTCCGTCACATGGGCCTTTGCCGTGCGATGTAGCTAAAAAGTGCCATTCAGCTTTACAACCAAAATCTGTTTCGTGATGGGTCAAATTTATAAAGTTTTTTCTGTTCTTGTATTGTCCAGCACATCCATCAGAAAAATATATAATTTTTTCTACGTGTTGGTTAACATTTTCTTTTAAGAAAGAAAGAAATTTTTTTCAAATAAGTGTACTGCAATTGTATTGTGTTCCAGAATTTCAGAAATAATCACGAAGCTTATGTGATCTACGTTCCCCTCAGAGTTTTTGAAATAAGAAACAAAAGGATGAATAGTAGCTTGTGCATTAGTCCAGTGGTAACTCTGAACAGAATCTTGTATAACGAAAGAGTAGTTTTCTGCGAAATCGCACATTGTCAGATATTCTCCAAAATTTAAATTTGCTTTCATTTCATTTAAAAATTTACTCTGCTCTTTTGCGATTAGACTATGGCTTTTGTACAAATAAAGAATATAAACACGAAGAAAGAAGTTTAAAATCAAGATTTGCCAAATCGATTACTATTCCAGGAACTCATAAATTACATTCATTCATTCCGCTAACAAGAGAAAAAATTGTAACAAAAATGTTTTCAAGTGCTGTTAATTGTTCAGAACCATTTACAATCATGGATAAATAAACTTTATTTGTTGACTTTCCTGTCAAAAAATTTAACCTATTTAGTTACTTCTACTTATAGTGCAAATTTCAAGCTCTACGATAATTTATTTTTATTTTTTCTCCGAAAGTTATGCAGATCTCATTTTGCAATTCACAGAGGACTTAGAGGTGAGTATATATTATTACCACAAAAAAAATTAACCAAAAAAATGAAGTTTTTTCAAAAATCGAAAATAAAATTTCTTTTTAATATCAAGTAAGTATAGAATAAAAATTTTCTCTAAAATTTTTCAACGTAAAGTGTTCTTTTTTCTTAACAATTTAAAAAAAGTGAATCTTAATATCTTTTACTGGAAAAAAGTTATGCGGTTTAAAAAAAAAATGTTAAAAAATTACAAAGTTGCATATCTACTATGTTTGTGAATATTTTTCCAAAAAACCTTTACTACTTTTTTAGTTACATTCAAGGGAACAATTAACTATATTTTAATTAAAATCCCTTAATAGAAGGAAATTCCTTTGATCACTTACCATGGAATTGCTCATGCATTATCGATTGAATATATTATATGAAAATAAACATATACGTGAAAACATATAGTTAAATTAAGTATATTAAAAAGAAGTTACGGACGTAACAGCTTTAACATTATTTTTCAAATATTGAAAATGGAGGTTTTTGATGATAAAATTAATACTACAGAAACTCAAGAATACCTGTGAAACGATGCTTGCATTATGCTACTGGAGAAATACTTAGATAGTAAAAAGTTTTGTTATTTTAATTCTACGTTTAACTATTATGGATGTTTTGAGCATTTTTAAGGAGGTTCCCTCCATTCACTGATCTAGTCAAAGCAATAACCATTTTCGTCTGATTTGACTTGCTCGGTACTTTGAAACGTATGGCAACACTGCAACTCACGGTGTGTACGTTGTCATCAGCTGTTGTTTTGTATTGTCGCGTAATGTATATAAAAAATGGGAAAAATTGTCAGTTTTACAGGAGAAAAGAATAATAAGTTTTTCTTTAATGGTAAAATTTTAAATAAAGCGCGCATGACCTCAAAATTTTGACATGCGCACGGTGGAAAATGTGGTGACGCGAAATGCCGTGTTGCCAGACACTGCAAGTTGTCCTTTCTGTATCGCAAAAAGTAAAAAAAATTTTTATAAATTAACTATTTTTAACTCTCACAGGAACCTATTGACCTTTTTCAAATACAATATCGGTTCATTATATATCTGACTTTAACTATACAAACTTTGATCAACATCTCTTTGTTTAATATTTTATAGTACGAAAATATATGTGTCAAAGTAATGAATTCCCATAAGAATCAATGTTAAACAGTGAAAAAATTAATTGATCAGAACTTTTTTCTCCTAAACCTACGAGTCTCAAAAATTTAACTACATAACTTTAGAAGCTTTAACTAGTAGTATGTTAAGTTTTATCAAAAACTGTCTGTTTATTCGACAATGGATGGAACCTCCTTAAAGCATTGTAAACTGGAAAAAATGGAAAACATGCAGGAATTTAATTTAATCGGGAAAAATTATGAATTTAGCTGACAATATAGGTCTTATTTTAGATTTAAGCAATTATGATACAATTAGTTTGAATTTGACTTTACTATAACTCCAAAAACTTGTAAAATTTTTGGATTAACTTATATTACTATAATTAAATCTCTACAAATAATTGACAAACATTGTTTTCTGAATTTTAATTAATAAAAAATAAATTATTTAATGATAAAAAGTCAATCACTGTTTTAAAATAATAATATTTTTATAATGAAATAGTTAATAGTAGCTAATTATTATTTCTATAGTCAAATTAAATTCCCTACTATTTCCTATTTTTCGAGACTGGTAGACATACTATTGAATGTATCTGTAGAAACTAAAACCCGTCGAAGACGGGTACAAAGCTAGTTTTTTTATAAAATTAAATAATTATTCAAAAATAAACTCTTTAAAAAGTCTTTAATTCTAAACGAAAGTATAATTATTTTATCCCCTTTAGTATATGCCCGCTTAATTGATTTAAATCGGTTTATTCATTTAGGAGAAATAAATTTTTGTTTAAAAATTTGCAAAAAATTCAATTTGCCGTAACTTTTATATAAAAATATTATTATTCCTGTTTTTTGGTAAACACATTCCTAAAGTTAAATAGAAATGTTTTTCAGCATTTCGATTTAAAAAATATAGTTTTTATATTTAAGGGAAAATTTCATTAATTCTGACCAAAGTAATTCGAATTTGCCAAAAATATAGCTAAATATTCCATACTAGGAATTGATATTTTCTGAAACTTTTTAAAAAATGAGCATATTGGGCCAAAATTTTCTTTATTTTCTTCATTCGATTGTTGAACTACCCAACTATTACTTGTTAGAATACTAGTACTTTGAAAAGAGTTATTTGGCAACCATGTAAAAGAAATATTAATTTTAAATTATATCCAGCATATAAGAACGTCGCAACGCGGCGACGCTATGCCTAAGGATATTTGACACCCTGATAACGCCGAATACCTCATCATGAGAATGCCTTTAACTAAGAAATGCTTATAGAAATAATTAGAAGGACAAAAGAAATTATTATTTCTCTTCTCCTTCTACTAAATAATAAATACAGGTAAACAGTTATTAATAATTGCATCGGCGCAATCAATGCTGCCTACATCGAACCTTGCGGCAATATTACCTAAACAATTTCAAATATTAAATGTAAAATTGTTATCCAAATTTTAATTCTATAAAACATAAAGAAGGCGCATCTGCAGCCAAAATATGTAATGGATCAAATCTGTTAAATTCAAAATTTTATGTTAGTGATTGAAAGAATTACATTGAGAGGTTGTGCGTGTGCGGGAGTGGTCGGCGGCAACACACACAGCTGCGCAACCGCTGGTTATGGGCACCAACACACTCACTGGCTCCATGCTACGGACACTAACAAGCGCGCTATGCTTGCCTCTAATTGCTACCTTGTGCGTAGAACTTTCCTTTCCCCTCGGGGCCCATAAGCTGTGGAATACAGTATCAAAACAAACGCACGTGCGTTACAGCTGACTCAATGTCACAAGGCTTGCATGCCTTGTGCTATTTAAACCTATGCTGTTTAATCTTACGCATCAAGCTAGATGCGCAAACAACAAATTGACAATAGTTAAACATTTTGTTGTAATCATTTTAGTTACAACAAAATGCCGGAGGACATTAGGTTGTGTGTATATGTGCATACGCATTACTCAATATGTAACTACATATACAAACAAACTATAAAAAGTAGGAACAATATAATTACAATAAATAAATTATATGAACTGTAATAACTAAGATAAATAATAATTTTATTAATTAAACAATATAATTATTATTTAAATTCTAAGTTATTTCAAAAATAATGTCTCGAAAAGTATCATATTAACAGACTATTTCCGTTCTCACGGACCTACCGTGAGATCCAAAAACGTCAGCAAAAATGCAGAGACCAATGGGCCCACGATTTTCTCCTACTCCTTACTCCTACTACCCAAATTTTCCGTCTTCCCCACTTTTTGCACTAAAGGTAAGGGTTGGAGGCTTGTAGCGAAATATCAATCATCGCAGTACGAATTCTCGCTTCTTCTCGAAGACACCTCTCCTGGGTCTAACCTGGCAAGTGTTTTGGGACAGAGAAATTTCGCGAACAAAAAGGCCCGTCCGCGACCCGGAACCCGAATTGCATGATTCAGGGCAGACGTTAAAATTTTCAAATTCTCTGAGCCGGTGGAGTCCAGTGCGGACTGATTTTGGAGAGATTTCAGAATTATTAATATAAATCGTAATTCTGAAATCTTGTTGTTTATAACCGGCCGGTTGCATAGATATTGCCCGCGTCCGTTCAAACTTCAGTGGCCCACAAGTGAGATCAAATTCCCTATCTATCTATCGGTTGCATAGATATTGCCCACATCAGATTGATAGAGAAGAGATCCACGAGTGTGATCGAATTTCTTATAAAACTGTCGGTTGCATAGATATTGCCCGCATCAGTTTTCCTAGGAATAGATTCACAAGTGAGTTTACACAAAGGAGGAACGGCCGGTTGCATAGATATTGCCCGCGACCGTTCAACCACAAGTGCAATCTCGCGAATAAAGAAAGCAAATCCTTTGCTCGTAATTCTACGTCAATAATTTTCTAATAATTAAAAGAATATTAAAGACTGTGAGACAACGTAAATCTTGCCCGACGGTGGTTCAATTTTGTGATACCAAAAGGAGCAACCCCCGCCGGTAGCTGTAAGTAATTTGTATCGTTTCAATTATATGTAATCTACATTAACACTAAACTACACTTTTCCACACTTTCTATTTCTGTATGGGTATTCAATTGGGGAAATAAACATAAAATTTAATTAAACTATATCCAAATTTTCTTACTTACCTGTCTGAATTACATCCTTGTTTTCTGAAATTAAATAATAAACAAAGCAATACGGTAACTTTTAAAACAGTAGGATAACGATCCCGCAGTAATAAACAGAGTCCAACTCTGGCAGCTTGGAGCCTCCCCAAATCGACTAATTAAGGGCCATCTCAAAAGCCCGAATCAAAATTAATTCACCGGTTTGTAACATTACTATTTATTGTTGTGAAAAATACTATAGTAATTAATGCAGTATTTACTTTCAAAAATTGCAGTAAGAATTTTAATTTTTACATCGTCATTGTAATTTTTATTAAATTTTGAATTACTTTTTACATTTAGTATGTTGTAAATATTACTTGTAGAAATTTTAAAGTTTTACTTTTTAAATTTTTTCTCGAAAAAGTAGTAATCTGTACCGCTACCACGCACACTTGATTGTGTGATCACGTCACTACCATCATGCGCAGCGATTGTTATATATTAAGGTTATATATTATTATAATAATCATTTATACTAATACTTCCAAAGTACTATATTTCAAAATATGCAATTTTAGTTTTACATTAAATTATTTATAACATTTATTGAAATATTTTTTTTTATTTTGTACAAAATAAGAATAAGAAATGCAAGAATAATACTTAATCTAATTATTTAATAATTAAAATAAATAATTTTAAATTAAATATACTGCCCTTATTATTATTATTATTATTATTATTATTATTATTATTATTATTATTACAGTAATATTATTGTAATTTTTTAGTAAAAAATTACAGTAATCTTACAGTAAATTTTTCAAAGCAAAATTAATTTAACATTCCAGTACTATAACTCGAGCATGTAAAGTAAATAAAAATAACTTAAAAGTGTATATTTAGTGAATAAACAAGAATTTTATTTATATTTTATCATTAGAAACAAAATTCCCAAGCAGAACGTAAGCTTATAGTAACATCACTGTAATATTACACTGGAGATTCGTAATCTCCACTACAATATTACAGTGATCTTACTGGGATATCAAAATGTCCGCCTGGCGGTAGTATTACGTTTTCTATTAAGGTAATATTGCAGAGTAATAGTAAGATAAAATTAGAATAATTTTATAATTTAGAAAATAACATTTCACCAAGCTGGATTTGAATCCTGAACCTTGTGTACAGTAAGCAAGAGTTTTACCAGTGGGCCAATCTTACTTGAACTTACTGAACACAAGGTTCAGGGATCGAGTCCAGACTTGGTGAAGTGTTTTATTACTAAAATATAAAGTTGTTCTAATTTTATCTGTATATTATATTAACATTACCTTAAGATCAGTGTTATATTACCTTAACATGGTGAGGTAATATTACCTTAATATTCCCATTAATTTACCGTAATAGTACAACATAATATTTTGATATCGCAGTAAGATCACTGTAATATTACAGTGTAGATTACGAATCTCCAGTGTAATATTACGTGCTGCTTGGGAACTGTTCTGCAATTTTTCCATAAGCGTGTAATATTAAAGTAATGTTACTGTCACGTTCCAGTAATATTAATGCATAATATAACCCAACAGACAGATATTTAATATAACTATAATATTACTGTAAGGTTACGTTTATATAGGAGAAAGGGATATATGCGTGTAACTAAAATTTTGTTCCATAGCGACTGCTTTTTCAAATAAAAACTAAAAATCTATACAAATTAGTAATAATCGCTCTGATATTTAATAAATTGGAAGCCTCAATTGTAGACCTATATTCAGTAGCTTATAAGTCCGAAAATATTGAGTTTAGGAAAAAGTTGACAAAGAATGAAAGTTTAAAATTTATTTCGACTTTTAAGAAACGTAAACAAAATTTTATTAATAAAAAAAATTAGGTTTTCCTTTCAAAATAAACGTTTATTTTTTGATTTCGGTTCCGATTGCTCATCCGGAACTGGTGTCCCTTTTCACACTTATCACGGAAATCCCAACTTCTCTTTTTTCCAATTCTCATTCTCGCAATTCCCATTTTCTCATAAAATAAAATTCTGTTCTCGCACTTGCGACAACTTTAAAATTAACTACAAGTAGGTAAAAATAAAATATCAATATTTAAAATAATTCAATCTTAATTTATGAACAAATATAAATGTTGAATAACAAATATTTCAAAACAAACATAAATAATATTTAAAAATAAAAGAAAAAAGTATTTATTATTTACATACACATTAGGGTGTCCGTTATTTACCAAGTTGTTTATATTTCTTGCGACGCCCCCTAAATTATTAGTTTACCATCTAAAACAAAATGTCAGACCAAAATAAACCCTTAATATTTACAATAAACCTTGCCCCAAAGGCGATACATTTCCTAATTAAAATACATAGGATTTTGCTACTTTTTACAAATTAATTTTTTTTTGTTAAATATTTCATTTTACATCAATGAAAAATATATATTTTTATAATTATACGTAAAAAATTTTCATTAATTTTTTTTATTGTAATGTTGTCCTTATTAGTTGTATTAGACGTTTATTACATTTATTTTCATGTTTTATTATGTTCTTGTGATACTTAAAAATAACTTATTTAAGTGTAGGAGATAAAATGTTTATGTATATCTTGTTACAGATTTAGATAACCTAACATTATTTTCTTTCCAAAAATTTATATTTTATAATAGAAGGCAACCAAATAATGGTTGTACAGTAATATAAATGAAATCTATTTATGTCGAAGATGTAATACTAAAAATGTCAAAATTGTGCACACAAAAAATTAAAAAAAAATTCAAATTCAAATGTTAAAGTTTCCAGAGATTTGCCCATATGTCATTGCAAAAATAATTCGCTATTTATATCGTCGAAATGCCTGCATAATTTAATATGGATCCTTTCATAATAATTTTGCAGTAAAAGTAGAAACATCTTAAAATTTACAGTGTTGAACTTTAACTTTAAATAACTTTTAAAGGAGATAATTTATCAAAAAATCATATTTTCTCTTTCTGAGAAAACTTACTTTAAATTTGTCACTATTGTAAAATTTAGTTCCTCTTAAATTATGTTATTTAAACCTGTAATTTAGCCAACCATCAGATCGCTGGTCAACACTACTATTGTATACATAAGAGGGTGATACTCGGTATATCGTTTCATGTCCACTGTCATCGCGAGTTCCTGAATTTCAATCTTTAGGATCACTGCCGAGGGATTGCTTCGTATTCCAACAAGTAATGTGTTTACTTGTAATCATTACGGGTCATACGAAATGGCAAAAGTCTATCGACGAGGACATCAGCTGTCAAAATACTGGCTGCAGCCATCTTGCGAACCAGACGTCGTCGCGCAGTGCCCCTCGCAGAGACTAAATGAACTTTTATGAACTCTTTTTAGACAGTTGATAAATGACCTGAATTACTTACTGTCGCGCATCGATTACCTACCGAAAATCTTTGTATTGAGTGCGCGTGAGACTCACAAGAAAGCAGAGATGCTCGTCTGCTTTGGCGTCCCCGTCAGCCATTTAATTCATTCTCATTTTGGCGTCTTATTGTGACAGGTCGCAGTAAACCGTTTTTTATAATAAATTAAATTAAATTAAAATCAATTGTGCCTACTCCCAAAAAGAAGAGAGGAGGAACAATGCGGGGACTTCAGTGCACCTCCGATGAGTCCCAAAAGCAATAATTTGTTGTCTCAAGACGAATAATCGATCAAAAATAAACTTGTCAATTTTCTTTGTTTCACGACATTTCTGTAATTTTGAACAGGTCCTGTCTGGATATGTAATTTCTTATTATTAAATCAAATTAAAAATTAACTGGTGTTTTCTCTTACCCCGCGCTCTCCTTGAAAAGATTGAGCTAGTGTAAATGTAATTAAATTATAGGTTTGAATATATTTCAATAAAATATCTCTGGCGTTCGGGCATAATTTCAAACAACAAAATTAACGTGTGTTTTGATTTAGTTTGTTGATTCGGAAGTAATAATAATTTCTCAAATATTAAGACACCCGTTATAAATGGCGCCCAAGGTGGGGCGCGCGAGGAAATCATCATGATATTCGTGAAACAAAGTAAAATTTCTCAATCGTGAAAAATGTTAAATATTAAAACTAAGAATTGATATTTTGAAACTAAATAAATTATTAAATGCAATAGGTTTTTCAACTATGGTTTAGAGTATCCAGAATTCGCTTTTTCCTACAATAACCACGACTAGTTCGATTCATTCTTTTGAGACAGTAGGGTCAACCGTAGCAAATTTGGTTTCTTATTCACGAGTCTCTAAAACTCCAGGCCCATTAGGATTAATCACTTAAGTGGCTCCACCTTTAGAATTACTTCATTTTTATAAACCGGGAGTAATGACAGCGACTATTGAAAAAACAAAATTTGATTTTTCTTTGCCAAAATTTTATAAAAATTTGACAGCAAAACAGACGCCGCTACTAGCGACGTCTCCGTAACACAATCGGGTTTACAGTTTTTGACACCTTTACACACTGACGTATTTAAACAACCGATTAACAACATTTCACATGTAGAGCGGGCTCAATCTAGTTCAAGTCTAATTGCTCAGCTTTGAACCTCGCTCGTGAACGTATTGTGGCCCCATCTAGAAAGCCCCTAGATTCAATCGTTCGGAAATGGGGTATAAAATTTTCGGGAGATAGTAAGGTTAGCGTTAGGGAATTTCTTGAGGGTGTCGATGACGTCATGGAGATCTCCTCTGTCACTAGTAAAGAAGTCCTTCGCGCCGCGGTACTTTTGCTTGACGGAATCGCGCTTCAATGGTATAGGCAAAATAAATTCAAGTGTTCCTCTTGGGACCAATTTAAAGCTGCCTGTCGCGCTCGGTACTGTGACGTAAATTATCAATGGCGACTCAAAGATTAGGTGACAAATAGAATCCAAGGCCCGCGTGAATCCAACGCGAATTATTTCACCTGCATGTTAGGAAATTTGACCGTGCTGTTACGAGTTCAGAAATGTTAGATAGAGTTTACATAAACATGTTGCCGAAATTAAAGCAATGTATTAAACGTCGCACATTTAATAAATTAGAAGAGTTGTCTCTCATTGCGTCTGACGTTAAACGTATGTACAATTCACTCACGGTTGAGAGAAAACCCCACAAACCGGAAGATTCATTCTTCCCAGAATTTCCCTTTCCGGGTAATATTAAAAAGACGATAGCTTTGAATAATACTAAAGAAAACCCAGATTCATCAATTGATAAATTGGTAAACATGTTAAGCGCAATGTCAGAACAATTAGATAAAATCAGGACAGGAAACATAAACCTTCTTTCAAATAGTAATTCTAAGAGACAAAATAACTCGGGTTAACCGAATCAACCCAATAAAAATTCCAAGTCTAAACAAGCAACAAACAATAAAGATAAAAATAAGCGTACGGAATTTCGGGAAGCGGTTCAACAACCGCCGTGTTTTAACTGTCAAGCAGATAACTATTCGTGGAATGATTGTAAATTAACTTGGAAAAAATTCTGCCACATTTGCGGTAAACCGGAATTCACCAAATACGACTGTAATTCAGATTACTGTAAGGGAAACTAGTTATAGAGAGCAGAGGTTGGGTCGATGCTTCTCCATGTTCGTTACTTAGGACCCTGACTAACAATAAATCGGACATCAATTTTACTCTTAACGTAGAATCAACATTACCATCGTCCCATTCAAGTAATTTAGTAAACGTAAATAAAATAAATTCTTTAATAAATAAATCTAAAATGAAAATAAATGATGGAAATAGTAATTTTGGTAAGCCTCTGGTTGAGCCACCAGTAAATAAATTTAAATGTAGTTAAACCGATTCAGAAGTAACTTGTAAAATCTCAACTGACACAGTAAGTGTTCAGGAGAAAATTAAAAATAACTTAACTCTAGATTCGGACCCTATAATGGGCCCCGAATCTTAAATTAACATTAGTAAACTGTGTGGAATCGGTTCTCAATCGAAACCATACATTAAACTGTTAATTGGTGGTACTGAAGTACAAGCACTGGTTGACACTGGCTCGACTAGAACATACTTGAATTTTATTGGTAGATCAATTATTGAAACAAATGGTAATAAAATAAATGAACTTGAATCGGGTCACGTAATGCTAGGCTATGGTACGATTGAAACTATCATTGGTGAAGCATTCTTGCCTGTCACTATCGCCGGAGTAACTCGCGATTTAACAATTAAAGTTATCCCAGATTTAACTGATCAATGCGTGTTAGAGATAAATTTCTCAACCAAATTTGGCGTAGTAATTGACACAAGTGTTCAACGGCTTTAGTTAGCGGAAGAACCGATTATTAGAATCCCGTTTTGTAAATCTAGCAAATCACTTAACCTTGAAGAATGTTCAGGCCTTATGACTCTTTCTCCTAGAGAACAAGAGGAATTAGACTCGTTAATTAAAAGATTAGTACACCCTCTGCCTGATAAACTACCAGCCGTTAAGTTGGTTGAACACGTCATTAACACTGAGGATCATTTGCCGATCCGTCAGAAAAATCATCGAATGTCACCCAAAGTTTGCGAATTCCAAATCAAGAACTCCGGAAATCTTCAACGGCAGGGATTAATTGAACCCTCTCATGGGGACTGGTGTAATCCGGTCTGCATGGTTAAACAGCCAGACGGCACTTATCAGCAGTGTCGGGATGTTCGTAAATTAAATGACGTCACTGTAAAAGACGCGCATCCCAAACCGTTCATGGCCGAGATTCTTGATAAACTACATTCTGCCCATTACATCAGATCCCCCTTAGCGCAGAAAGGAAAGCAAAAACTGCCTTTGTTGTACCGGGAAAGAGGATGATGCAATACAGTAGAATCCCATTCGGGTTTTGTGGAGCACCAGTCACCTTCCAACGGTTAATGGATAAGGTGATAACTGATGATTTGAAGCCCAATGTATTCGCATACTTGGATGACATAATAATAGTCCATACCAATTTTAAAGAACATTTAGGGTGTTTTCGGCAAATGCTCGGATTATACTCCAGATTACTTCAGTGGTGCTCACTTTAATTTTTAAATATGGCTTCTATTACTGTTTAAGTAACACGTTGTAATTGGTTACTTCGGTAAGCTCTTAATTTTCATTGGTTCAAATATTATAAATTGTCACAATCTGTGAAATATCCCTTAGGTTCTAGAAAAATTGTTTTAAATCCCAACCATTTAGTTGGACTAACGAGCAAGAAAGTGCATTTTCTATTCTAAAGAAAGCCTTAACTTCTGCGTCGGTTTTGAGTTATCTCGATTTTAACCTTACATTTAACGTTCAAATAAAGAACGAGTAATCGATTATGCCAGTCGAGTACTCTCAAATGATGAACGAAATTATTCCGTGACGGAGAGAGAGTGTTTGGCTGTCATATGGGCAATAAGAAAGTTTCGATGCTACTTGGAAGGTTATCACTTTAAAGTGATAACTGACCACAGTTGCCTTAAATTGTTAAACAACCTTCGTAACCCAACTGGCCGCTTGGCCCGTTGGTCTCTTGAATTATTAGAATACGACTATGAAATTTTACATAGAAAACGGTCAAATGCACCTTGTCCCGGATGCATTGTCCCGCATGTTCGAAGACGAGACTGAGGACAAAATCGCATTACTTTTATTAACCACCCATGACTGGTACGATAGACGTAAACAAAACGTAATTGACACTCCGCGTAAGTACCACAATTGGAAAGTGACTGACAACCGACTATATTACTATCGTAGTAACCCTCTTTTGCAAGATCTCATGGAAGATCTTTCAGTCTGGAAATTAG
This sequence comes from Leptopilina myrica (nomen nudum), assembly GCA_032872475.1. NCBI lineage: Eukaryota > Metazoa > Arthropoda > Insecta > Hymenoptera > Figitidae > Leptopilina > Leptopilina myrica (nomen nudum). The sequence continues at coordinate 52,377,597 of CM065458.1, forward strand.
TAGTCCCCGAAGGAGACCGCTTAACCATCATGCGAGAAGCCCATGAGAATACTCAGGCTGGTCACTTAGGTGTCCAAAAGACCTACGATCGCGCATCAATCCGTTACTATTGGCCTGGCATGCTAAAAGATATAGAAAACTTTGTACGTAAATGCATTGTCTGCCAATTAAATAAAACCGAACAAGCTAAACCGCGTGGCTTAATGACACAACGAGTTGTTCACGAACCATGGCGTGTGGTGGCTACGGATGTCATGGGTCCTTTCGCCAGGAGTGCAGGAGGCTTCGAATACCTAATAATACTCCAGGACCTCTTTACCAAATGGATTGAGGTGTCCCCAATGAGAACAGCCAACGCCAATACAGTAATTAACACATTCCGTGTACTTGTGATAAACCGTTGGGGCACTCCTCAAGTGCTTCATAGTGACAGTGGTACGGAATATAACAAAAACACGATAAAAGAATTAACAAAGACGTATCATATTCACCACTCTTTTAACCCTTTATACCCATCGTAACATCTATGAATTGACGTCAGTAGAAGGTCGTCTCGCGGGTAGATATTACGCTTCACACTTGCATTCCTATCATGCCGAGGACTTGAGAAGCGAATCTGAGGATTCGGAAGGAAAACGCATTGCCAATCGTGAACTGAGTAACATGGTTTTATATTAACCACGTACAAATGTCCCGCGAAAGTCTCGCCGAAAAATCTAGAATTAAATATTTTACATTTCCGAGCTTTGATCGCATTGTTATATTTGACTTAGAACAAATACCTGGCCACATCCGAACTCCCCTATAAATAATTGTTGAAATTATAATTCATTGCTTTCCAAATGATTGTTAATGTTGACGGAATTACATAATATTCTGCAAAATGTTTGAATTATTAAAACTTTAGAGCATTCGATTGGTACAAAGGAAAACCACACTTCCTTTAAAACATTTAATTTGTATTAAAACCAGATAAGTTATAAGAAATATATAGACACGTTAGTTGGCCGGAGGAAGAAGAAGCAACCTCCGGAAGGAGGTGGGCGCAGGCAATTATCCAACACCGCGGCAAGTTTGGGACTACTGTAGCTATTCCACAGGCAACTTAGCGTCAACGCTAAGTGCCGGCCAAAAACGTGCTACACCGGAAGCGTGGTTTCTATATTTGTTGGTTATCTCCGAGAGAAGTGTGGTTTCCCCGATTTGCCTTCATTATTGAATAAATAAATAGAAAAGTTAATATTCTAAATTGTGTCATAGTAATTTGTAGTAAATAGTGAGTGTTGAGTTATCAGTTTCTTCTCTCTCGGCAATAGAATTCACTTTTTAAGATACGTCCATGCTACGAGTTACAATCGAGAGTTCGGAATTCGAGCTAGACCAGAAGCACTCTCGATAAGAAAAAAAGAAACTGCGGAGGTCCGGGTAGAATCCTACCTGGCGCCTGGGGAAGATCCCCGTATAAATAAACGCCCGTCGCGGGTATTTTCACGAGTCCGAAGCGTGGGGCTTGTGAATCAGCAATTAAAAAGCGCAGCCATTTTTGTAACGTTGTGTTAAGAAGAGATTTTTCTCGTTTTAACAAGTAAAAGGAAACTCCGTTACAACTGTTAGAAATTAATTGGTCCGATACTAAATCTGAGTCCGCCCATCCGGACCCAGTGGTTGATCCGATCATAGACGCGAACCCTGCATTCGAACCCTGCGTTCACCGTCGTAAAATACGTAATCGGTCTTATTCTTACTAATTCACCTTTTCTCGGAATAAGCTCGTTCTGACAAAAATTTCTGACCCTAATATTATTATCAGTTAAATAAATTTATTAAATTATTTGACAGAGAAGATATTGCTTAGTCCACGTCTCTCAAAACAGAGACCGACAACAAATTACCCGAACCATTCGGCAAATTAGAATTTTTTGTACTAGCCCTTGTAGGGAGGGGAAATACCCTACTTTAGAATTAAAATTATTAATAATTATATTAAACATGTTATTATTTTTTTCTTTCTAAACCTCAATCTATCCATAAAAACAATTAACTCCTATTAAGATTAAATCGAGAAAATATGTTCATCATTCACCCTTGGCAGGAGGGAGTTGTAACGCGGCATTTTATTTGCCGCGTACAAATTAATATCCCTTGTAAATAATAGACTTTCAATTCTTTTGATTTACGTCAAACTAAAAATCAACAATTATTTTCTCTTTCTGAGAAAACTTACTTTAAATTTGTCACTATTGTAAAATTTAGTTCCTCTTACATTATGGTATTTAAACCTGTAATTTAGCGAACCGTCAGATCGCTGGTCAACATTATTATTGTAAACATAACAGGGTGATACTCGGTTTAACATTTCATGTCCACTGTCATCGCGACTTCCGGAATTTCAATCTTCGGGATCACTGCCGAGAGATTGCTTTATATTCCAACAAGTAATGTATTTACTTGTAATCATTACGAGTCATACGAAATGGCAAAAAGGCGAAAGTCCATCGACGAGGACATCAGCTGTCAAAACACTGGCTGCAGCCATCTTGCGAATCAGACATCGTCGAGATTAAATGAACTTTTATTAACTCTTTTTCGATAGTTGATAAATGACCTGAATTACTTACTGTCGCGCATCGATTACCTACCGAAAATCTTTGTATTGAGTGCGCGTGAGACTCACCAGGAAGCAGATATGGGCGTCTGCTTTGGCGTCCCCGTCAGCCATTTAATTCATTCTCATTTTGGCGTCTTATTGTGACAGGTCGCAGTAGACCGTTTTTTGTAAAAAATTAAATTAAATTAAAATCAATTGTGCCTACAACAAAATTAACGAGTGTTCTGATTTAGTTTGTTGATTCGGAAGTCAATAAAAATAAATCCTTGAAATAAAATAACCTCATTCAGAGTAATAAAATTAATAATATATATATATATATATATATATATATATATTAAAAAATTTTAATATATATATTATCAATTGAGATGCTATTTAATAAATTTATATAAGTGGAAATAAACAAGTAAAATGTCTTCCGAGCGAGGACAACGACGCTAGTTCCTATTAATAATGTTCTTAGTAAATGGTTAGAAAATGGCTCATTCGGGAATATTTTATTCAATCCAATAGCAAATAAAGAAGGAGTTAATAAAACGCACTTGGGTAATAACTTCAAAAACCATTCTTATAAGCGGCGAAGGCCTGTCTGCAAGTGCATTAAACTATACTACGATGAGGTCAATATGTGTGATGTGCCGGCTCCAAATCGTCTTAAGTCAAAATAAGTGAAACCGGCCACTTGAAAAATTTCTGTCTTTAATTTTTAAGTTATCTATGATTTTTGGTAGATATATGAGTACACTTTTTCCCCCTAAATTAAAAAAAATCATTTTTGAAGTAATCCGGTGTTAAAGTATTGGGTCATTTTATTTTCATTTTATTATTACTTTGAAACAAATAAAGATAATTAAGTGCATTTTTTTAAAATTAAAGCTTTAAGTCTATACTTTAAGGATTAAATAAAGCGGTTGCTAAAAACTAAAAATTTATAATTGTTATTAACAATTCTTTTAAACTTTTTAACTATGTTGCCATTAATAGTTTCAGACATTGTTGTTTAATGATGGCTTCCGCTAGGCAATTTCTTAAAAATGCTAGAGATTATTTTAATATCACACGGATATAAAATAAAACTTTCAATTTTGGGTTATTTAGATTGTTGTATTTCTGAATATCACAAAAGATTTCAAACGTGCTATGATAGATATCTAATTTCAAAATAACATTTCATGTTGCATAGAGTAAGAGCGATTCTGAAATTTGGACCTTTGCAACAATATACCACTATGAGACCAGAAGCGAAACACCAATTCTTCAAAAGAATTGCTCAGTGTATGCGAACATACAAAAATTTACTAATAACACTAGCTAACAAACACCAGCGGCATCAAGCATACATATTAAATAGGACTCTAAAGAGAGAGAGAGAGAGAGAAAGATTACTTCAGGACCAACAAAATGTGCCCCTCTGAATCTACTTTCTTATAGAGAGTTGTTTCCAGATGTAAGACGTCTACAGACAACAAGATAAGTGCAAATAAATGGTATTAAGTATGTTGCTCTAAAGTGCTTTTTAGCTGCTGGATATAGTGAACAGAATATGCCACAATTCGTAGCCCTGCACGCCATAACTTGGGGAATCAACAGACCAATTTTCGTTTGTCGAAGAGTGACAACTGTTAAACATAATGTGAGGATAATGGTATACGAAATTGAAATTAAAGAAGATTTCGTAGCCTTATCAATTGAAGATTTGCTCAGTGTTGACGTATTCCACAGACATCGATGGAATCAAACTCAGTACATTATACTGAAAAAAGCTTTAGGGAATTTACACTGACCTGTAAGTAATAAAAAAGTAACGAATAAAGATAGGTAGTTTTAATATGTTTCATAATTACTAAATATTAATTTATGTATTTCACATTTGCAGATTTCAGTCAATTGAAGAATTCAGAAACTAAAGTATGGTTGAGGTGTAGATTTTCTAAGTACAAGAGCGCCTGCTGGACCGGTGCATCAATATGTTTTTGTAATTCATAAAATTTTTCTAGGGAAGTAAAGTAACAAGTTCATACAAAAAAAATCCATCCATTTTACATTTTAACAAAAAAACTAATGGTTTTAGTGAAACATAGATATTCCGTTTACAGTTACCCCAAATGACACCAATTAACAATTCTGAGTGAGTTAGTTTTTTAACCCATTAACGCTCAAACGACGAAATGTTTTACTTGGACTTCAATACACGATTTGAAGTATTTATACATGGAAAAAAGAATAGCACAAGAAATGCGCCAAACAGCAGGACAAGTCGTGTGTATCTAATTCAGCGCGTCTGGCGCGCCTTTTTGGAACAATAGATATACTTTTTCGGCGCTGACGCTGTGTTTATAAAATCTACACGGAAACATGTGAGGTGCACATGCTATAGAGGAGAACGGAGAGAGGCAGCCAATTGCTTTTTATTTCTGCATAATATTTTCAAATCGTGCGCTATTGATAATTAGACTGCTTATGGTAGTTTACTTTAGTTGCTAACAGATGGGCATTATTGCTGCAGCAGTTTAGCAATTACAGTATCATTTATGAAAACAGACTTTTTGGATGTAACTTTTCTAAGAGTTATTTTAGTGATTTTAGTTAATAGAGTTACACGAATAAAATTCTTGTAAAGTGATTTTTAATGCAGAATTTAGTGCTGAAGATGATGGTGTTAATGAAATTGCGATATTTTTAATATTACGGGTTTTGTGGATGTTTTCTTAAAAAGGAATTGTGGGGTTAGGCAGCCAACACTAAATTTTTCGTCTTTTTGTGTTGATTTTATTGGTCCTACTAAATGTTTTCTCTTTTTTCCTGCTTCAATACATTTTAAACTTAAAATTAAATTTTATAAACCATTTTTTAAGAATAACAAATTTATATTTCCTTAAAATCTTAAATTGAATTTAATTAATTTTATTATTATAATATTATTCAAATATAAATTTTTTAAGTTTACTAACAATATAAAAGTAAGTTAAGGACCTTGTTATGCTTTACTAATTGTAACTGTAAGTTAGGTTTTTTTAACTATTAAAATAGTTGGCTGCCTCACCACACGTTTTTTTAAATATGCCAAAATGTGGTCCTTTGGGAAAAGAGTTGTAGAAATTTTCAAGTGCAACCTACGTCAAAATGTTCTATGGCGATTTTGTAGCCAATAAGACAAGCTTTCTAACGCGATATTAAAATTAAAGAAACTTATTTAAATAACTGCTTCGCTAACCAAAATGTAAAACCTTGGCTGCCTCGCCCGTTCTCCTCTACCTTTCAAAAAATGTATCCAACAATTAACTTCACTTTATATAAAAACTTTAGGAAATGTGAATTTTATAGTGAAGTGAATTAAAAATTAAAACTTTTAGACGGGGATAACAAATGCACCGAAAGGTTGAAAAACTGTCGCAAACATTTTTCCTTGTACAAGCTGCAAAGAACAGCGCCTGCGCCGAACTAAGTATGTCTGCTGTTCAAAAAGGCACACCAGAAGCGCTAAATTAAAGCACACGACTTGTTCTACTGTTTGGCGCATCTCTTGTGCTATTCTTTTTTCCGTCATAGACAATAAATTTCAGCTGCAAAGAGATGTAGTGGGTTTTAGGGGTCGCTTGTTCAGATTCTGGGATCCAAATAGCGATTCGATTAACACAAAATCCAATATGGCGGTTATTTTGAAAAAGAAACCCAAAAAATAAGTACATTTTTTAAAATACTTTTTTCAGATTTAAAAAATTTTGTAAAACCTTTCTTAAGTATGCTATTGGTGGGAAAAATAGTTGTACTTTCAAAATATAAAATAGAGAAATTCCGATTTCAAGATGTTGGGATCAAAATTTTGAAAAAGTAAATACATTATAGTAAAAAAAATCAAAATTTACACCAACATTCAAAAAGTTTGAAAATTCTATACAAATATGATACAATAAGACGGACATTTTTTTAAATTTGGATTCGCTTGAAAATTATCACTCCAAATATAAAAAAATGTCCCCCATATTGGATCCGCCATTTTGAATTTTAAAAAACTGATATCGGATTCGTCATCAGCTACCCTGAAGCCCCCAGAGTGATAATTTTCAAGGGAATCCAAATTTAAAAAAATGTCCGTCTTATTGTATCACTCTGGGGGCTTCAGGGTAGCTGATGACGAATCCGATATCAGTTTTTTAAAATTCAAAATGGCGGATCCAATATGGTGGACATTTTTTTATATTTGGAGTGATAATTTTCAAGCGAATCCAAATTTAAAAAAATGTCCGTCTTATTGTATCATATTTGTATAGAATTTTCAAACTTTTTGAATGTTGGTGTAAATTTTGATTTTTTTTACTATAATGTATTTACTTTTTTAAAATTTTGATCCCAACATCTTGAAATCGGAATTTCTCTATTTTATATTTTGAAAGTACAACTATTTTTCCCACCAATAGCATACTTAAGAAAGGTTTTACAAAATTTTTTAAATCTGAAAAAAGTATTTTAAAAAATGTACTTATTTTTTGGGTTTCTTTTTCAAAATAACCGCCATATTGGATTTTGTGTTAATCGAATCGCTATTTGGATCCCAGAATCTGAACAAGCGACCCCTAAAACCCACTACATCTCTTTGCAGCTGAAATTTATTGTCTATGACGGAAAAAAGAATAGCACAAGAGATGCGCCAAACAGTAGAACAAGTCGTGTGCTTTAATTTAGCGCTTCTGGTGTGCCTTTTTGAACAGCAGACATACTTAGTTCGGCGCAGGCGCTGTTCTTTGCAGCTTGTACAAGGAAAAATGTTTGCGACAGTTTTTCAACCTTTCGGTGCATTTGTTATCCCCGTCTAAAAGTTTTAATTTTTAATTCACTTCACTATAAAATTCACATTTCCTAAAGTTTTTATATAAAGTGAAGTTAATTGTTGGATACATTTTTTGAAAGGTAGAGGAGAACGGGCGAGGCAGCCAAGGTTTTACATTTTGGTTAGCGAAGCAGTTATTTAAATAAGTTTCTTTAATTTTAATATCGCGTTAGAAAGCTTGTCTTATTGGCTACAAAATCGCCATAGAACATTTTGACGTAGGTTGCACTTGAAAATTTCTACAACTCTTTTCCCAAAGGACCACATTTTGGCATATTTAAAAAAACGTGTGGTGAGGCAGCCAACTATTTTAATAGTTAAAAAAACCTAACTTACAGTTACAATTAGTAAAGCATAACAAGGTCCTTAACTTACTTTTATATTGTTAGTAAACTTAAAAAATTTATATTTGAATAATATTATAATAATAAAATTAATTAAATTCAATTTAAGATTTTAAGGAAATATAAATTTGTTATTCTTAAAAAATGGTTTATAAAATTTAATTTTAAGTTTAAAATGTATTGAAGCAGGAAAAAAGAGAAAACATTTAGTAGGACCAATAAAATCAACACAAAAAGACGAAAAATTTAGTGTTGGCTGCCTAACCCCACAATTCCTTTTTAAGAAAACATCCACAAAACCCGTAATATTAAAAATATCGCAATTTCATTAACACCATCATCTTCAGCACTAAATTCTGCATTAAAAATCACTTTACAAGAATTTTATTCGTGTAACTCTATTAACTAAAATCACTAAAATAACTCTTAGAAAAGTTACATCCAAAAAGTCTGTTTTCATAAATGATACTGTAATTGCTAAACTGCTGCAGCAATAATGCCCATCTGTTAGCAACTAAAGTAAACTACCATAAGCAGTCTAATTATCAATAGCGCACGATTTGAAAATATTATGCAGAAATAAAAAGCAATTGGCTGCCTCTCTCCGTTCTCCTCTATAGCATGTGCACCTCACATGTTTCCGTGTAGATTTTATAAACACAGCGTCAGCGCCGAAAAAGTATATCTATTGTTCCAAAAAGGCGCGCCAGACGCGCTGAATTAGATACACACGACTTGTCCTGCTGTTTGGCGCATTTCTTGTGCTATTCTTTTTTCCATGTATAAATACTTCAAATCGTGTATTGAAGTCCAAGTAAAACATTTCGTCGTTTGAGCGTTAATGGGTTAAAAAACTAACTCACTCAGAATTGTTAATTGGTGTCATTTGGGGTAACTGTAAACGGAATATCTATGTTTCACTAAAACCATTAGTTTTTTTGTTAAAATGTAAAATGGATGGATTTTTTTTGTATGAACTTGTTACTTTACTTCCCTAGAAAAATTTTATGAATTACAAAAACATATTGATGCACCGGTCCAGCAGGCGCTCTTGTACTTAGAAAATCTACACCTCAACCATACTTTAGTTTCTGAATTCTTCAATTGACTGAAATCTGCAAATGTGAAATACATAAATTAATATTTAGTAATTATGAAACATATTAAAACTACCTATCTTTATTCGTTACTTTTTTATTACTTACAGGTCAGTGTAAATTCCCTAAAGCTTTTTTCAGTATAATGTACTGAGTTTGATTCCATCGATGTCTGTGGAATACGTCAACACTGAGCAAATCTTCAATTGATAAGGCTACGAAATCTTCTTTAATTTCAATTTCGTATACCATTATCCTCACATTATGTTTAACAGTTGTCACTCTTCGACAAACGAAAATTGGTCTGTTGATTCCCCAAGTTATGGCGTGCAGGGCTACGAATTGTGGCATATTCTGTTCACTATATCCAGCAGCTAAAAAGCACTTTAGAGCAACATACTTAATACCATTTATTTGCACTTATCTTGTTGTCTGTAGACGTCTTACATCTGGAAACAACTCTCTATAAGAAAGTAGATTCAGAGGGGCACATTTTGTTGGTCCTGAAGTAATCTTTCTCTCTCTCTCTCTCTCTTTAGAGTCCTATTTAATATGTATGCTTGATGCCGCTGGTGTTTGTTAGCTAGTGTTATTAGTAAATTTTTGTATGTTCGCATACACTGAGCAATTCTTTTGAAGAATTGGTGTTTCGCTTCTGGTCTCATAGTGGTATATTGTTGCAAAGGTCCAAATTTCAGAATCGCTCTTACTCTATGCAACATGAAATGTTATTTTGAAATTAGATATCTATCATAGCACGTTTGAAATCTTTTGTGATATTCAGAAATACAACAATCTAAATAACCCAAAATTGAAAGTTTTATTTTATATCCGTGTGATATTAAAATAATCTCTAGCATTTTTAAGAAATTGCCTAGCGGAAGCCATCATTAAACAACAATGTCTGAAACTATTAATGGCAACATAGTTAAAAAGTTTAAAAGAATTGTTAATAACAATTATAAATTTTTAGTTTTTAGCAACCGCTTTATTTAATCCTTAAAGTATAGACTTAAAGCTTTAATTTTAAAAAAATGCACTTAATTATCTTTATTTGTTTCAAAGTAATAATAAAATGAAAATAAAATGACCCAATACTTTAACACCGGATTACTTCAAAAATGATTTTTTTTAATTTAGGGGGAAAAAGTGTACTCATATATCTACCAAAAATCATAGATAACTTAAAAATTAAAGACAGAAATTTTTCAAGTGGCCGGTTTCACTTATTTTGACTTAAGACGATTTGGAGCCGGCACATCACACATATTGACCTCATCGTAGTATAGTTTAATGCACTTGCAGACAGGCCTTCGCCGCTTATAAGAATGGTTTTTGAAGTTATTACCCAAGTGCGTTTTATTAACTCCTTCTTTATTTGCTATTGGATTGAATAAAATATTCCCGAATGAGCCATTTTCTAACCATTTACTAAGAACATTATTAATAGGAACTAGCGTCGTTGTCCTCGCTCGGAAGACATTTTACTTGTTTATTTCCACTTATATAAATTTATTAAATAGCATCTCAATTGATAATATATATATTAAAATTTTTTAATATATATATATATATTATTAATTTTATTACTCTGAATGAGGTTATTTTATTTCAAGGATTTATTTTTATTGACTTCCGAATCAACAAACTAAATCAGAACACTCGTTAATTTTGTTGTAGGCACAATTGATTTTAATTTAATTTAATTTTTTACAAAAAACGGTCTACTGCGACCTGTCACAATAAGACGCCAAAATGAGAATGAATTAAATGGCTGACGGGGACGCCAAAGCAGACGCCCATATCTGCTTCCTGGTGAGTCTCACGCGCACTCAATACAAAGATTTTCGGTAGGTAATCGATGCGCGACAGTAAGTAATTCAGGTCATTTATCAACTATCGAAAAAGAGTTAATAAAAGTTCATTTAATCTCGACGATGTCTGATTCGCAAGATGGCTGCAGCCAGTGTTTTGACAGCTGATGTCCTCGTCGATGGACTTTCGCTTTTTTGCCATTTCGTATGACTCGTAATGATTACAAGTAAATACATTACTTGTTGGAATATAAAGCAATCTCTCGGCAGTGATCCCGAAGATTGAAATTCCGGAAGTCGCGATGACAGTGGACATGAAATGTTAAACCGAGTATCACCCTGTTATGTTTACAATAATAATGTTGACCAGCGATCTGACGGTTCGCTAAATTACAGGTTTAAATACCATAATGTAAGAGGAACTAAATTTTACAATAGTGACAAATTTAAAGTAAGTTTTCTCAGAAAGAGAAAATAATTGTTGATTTTTAGTTTGACGTAAATCAAAAGAATTGAAAGTCTATTATTTACAAGGGATATTAATTTGTACGCGGCAAATAAAATGCCGCGTTACAACTCCCTCCTGCCAAGGGTGAATGATGAACATATTTTCTCGATTTAATCTTAATAGGAGTTAATTGTTTTTATGGATAGATTGAGGTTTAGAAAGAAAAAAATAATAACATGTTTAATATAATTATTAATAATTTTAATTCTAAAGTAGGGTATTTCCCCTCCCTACAAGGGCTAGTACAAAAAATTCTAATTTGCCGAATGGTTCGGGTAATTTGTTGTCGGTCTCTGTTTTGAGAGACGTGGACTAAGCAATATCTTCTCTGTCAAATAATTTAATAAATTTATTTAACTGATAATAATATTAGGGTCAGAAATTTTTGTCAGAACGAGCTTATTCCGAGAAAAGGTGAATTAGTAAGAATAAGACCGATTACGTATTTTACGACGGTGAACGCAGGGTTCGAATGCAGGGTTCGCGTCTATGATCGGATCAACCACTGGGTCCGGATGGGCGGACTCAGATTTAGTATCGGACCAATTAATTTCTAACAGTTGTAACGGAGTTTCCTTTTACTTGTTAAAACGAGAAAAATCTCTTCTTAACACAACGTTACAAAAATGGCTGCGCTTTTTAATTGCTGATTCACAAGCCCCACGCTTCGGACTCGTGAAAATACCCGCGACGGGCGTTTATTTATACGGGGATCTTCCCCAGGCGCCAGGTAGGATTCTACCCGGACCTCCGCAGTTTCTTTTTTTCTTATCGAGAGTGCTTCTGGTCTAGCTCGAATTCCGAACTCTCGATTGTAACTCGTAGCATGGACGTATCTTAAAAAGTGAATTCTATTGCCGAGAGAGAAGAAACTGATAACTCAACACTCACTATTTACTACAAATTACTATGACACAATTTAGAATATTAACTTTTCTATTTATTTATTCAATAATGAAGGCAAATCGGGGAAACCACACTTCTCTCGGAGATAACCAACAAATATAGAAACCACGCTTCCGGTGTAGCACGTTTTTGGCCGGCACTTAGCGTTGACGCTAAGTTGCCTGTGGAATAGCTACAGTAGTCCCAAACTTGCCGCGGTGTTGGATAATTGCCTGCGCCCACCTCCTTCCGGAGGTTGCTTCTTCTTCCTCCGGCCAACTAACGTGTCTATATATTTCTTATAACTTATCTGGTTTTAATACAAATTAAATGTTTTAAAGGAAGTGTGGTTTTCCTTTGTACCAATCGAATGCTCTAAAGTTTTAATAATTCAAACATTTTGCAGAATATTATGTAATTCCGTCAACATTAACAATCATTTGGAAAGCAATGAATTATAATTTCAACAATTATTTATAGGGGAGTTCGGATGTGGCCAGGTATTTGTTCTAAGTCAAATATAACAATGCGATCAAAGCTCGGAAATGTAAAATATTTAATTCTAGATTTTTCGGCGAGACTTTCGCGGGACATTTGTACGTGGTTAATATAAAACCATGTTACTCAGTTCACGATTGGCAATGCGTTTTCCTTCCGAATCCTCAGATTCGCTTCTCAAGTCCTCGGCATGATAGGAATGCAAGTGTGAAGCGTAATATCTACCCGCGAGACGACCTTCTACTGACGTCAATTCATAGATGTTACGATGGGTATAAAGGGTTAAAAGAGTGGTGAATATGATACGTCTTTGTTAATTCTTTTATCGTGTTTTTGTTATATTCCGTACCACTGTCACTATGAAGCACTTGAGGAGTGCCCCAACGGTTTATCACAAGTACACGGAATGTGTTAATTACTGTATTGGCGTTGGCTGTTCTCATTGGGGACACCTCAATCCATTTGGTAAAGAGGTCATGGAGTATTATTAGGTATTCGAAGCCTCCTGCACTCCTGGCGAAAGGACCCATGACATCCGTAGCCACCACACGCCATGGTTCGTGAACAACTCGTTGTGTCATTAAGCCACGCGGTTTAGCTTGTTCGGTTTTATTTAATTGGCAGACAATGCATTTACGTACAAAGTTTTCTATATCTTTTAGAATGCCAGGCCAATAGTAACGGATTGATGCGCGATCGTAGGTCTTTTGGACACCTAAGTGACCAGCCTGAGTATTCTCATGGGCTTCTCGCATGATGGTTAAGCGGTCTCCTTCAGGGACTAGTAATTTCCAGACTGAAAGATCTTCCATGAGATCTTGCAAAAGAGGGTTACTACGATAGTAATATAGTCGGTTGTCAGTCACTTTCCAATTGTGGTACTTACGCGGAGTGTCAATTACGTTTTGTTTACGTCTATCGTACCAGTCATGGGTGGTTAATAAAAGTAATGCGATTTTGTCCTCAGTCTCGTCTTCGAACATGCGGGACAATGCATCCGGGACAAGGTTCATTTGACCGTTTTCTATGTAAAATTTCATAGTCGTATTCTAATAATTCAAGAGACCAACGGGCCAAGCGGCCAGTTGGGAGTTTCGGGGTTGCTGAAGTCGAATACGATGTCAGTTTTTTAAAATTCAAAATGGCGGATCCAATATGGCGAACATTTAAAAAAAATTCGAGTCGCTTGAAACTTGTCACTCGGGGGTTTTCAGGGTCGCTGATGACGATTCCGATATCAGTTTTTCTAAATTCAAAATGGCGGATCGAATATGGCGGACATTTTTTTAAAAAAATTGGGTTCGCTTGAAACTTGTCACTATAGGTTCTCAGGATCACTGATGACAATTCCGATGTCAGTTTTTAAAAATGCAAAATGACAAATCTAATATGGCATATCGTGGAAATAAACCGGCATTTGTAAATTTGATATACTTTTATGATAGAAACGACACGAGATACCAATGCAATATTTTCTTATTTTTTACCTTTAATATAGTATTCTTTCTACAATACAATTATTAATTAAACAATTAACCTTCTGATGTTTTTGCAATCGTTAACATACGCATACACCCCCGAGTATACATTTTGTATCGAATTTTCAAACTTTTTGAATGTTGGTATAAATTTTGATTTTTTTACTATAATGCATTTACTTTTTCAAAATTTTTATTTCGACATCTTGAAATCAGAATTAATCTATTTTATATTTTGAAAGTACAACTATTTTTCCCACCAACAGCATACTTAAGAAAGGTTTTTAAAAATTTTTTATATTTGGAAAAAAGTATTTTAAAAACAGAATTTGAGTGATTCTCCTCGTATCGCACGATTTGGTTTATGAAATTAAAAAAATATTTATCGTTAGGATTATTATTGTGACGATGTTAATTTTCACTCAATTAATTTCTGCCAAAAATTCTAAATCGTCGCGCCATCCGTCGGAATGCGTTGAATGCGTCAGATTTTGCCTGACGTAAGCAGAATTATTAACTGTTTAAAATTATACGTCACATTATCAATATATTTTCTGTAAGATAAAGGCTTCAAAATGAAAAATTCATAGGGGGCCGGAAAAATAGTTTATAATTTTTGTTGTAAACGAATATAGTAATTAACAAATTCAATGTTTGGACAGGTTCTGTCTAAAAAATTTTTTTGCTATAATCAATATTTACTACACTTTTATATTCTAAATAATCACGTTAAAAATTGTAATTTACAAATAAAAATTATAGGAAAATTTTTCTAAAGATATTAAAAATTTTTTAAATTTAGCAATGAAGAAGTCACTGTTTGTCGATGTTTTTGTATTCCACAAAAACATTTTTTGTATTTTATTGTTTATAATTCTTATTAAAAAACTGTAGTTATTAAAACTGGTATTAGCGCTTGCGTTCACGCGTAAGACCGAATATTGCACCAAAACGCTTAATTTAACAATACCGTTATCTTAATATGAATTAGTTAAAAATAATATTTAACAAAAAAGTTATTTACTAATTCAAATAGTAATATTTTCCAAATAAAATAAACGGTTAATGGTAACTCCTTCTTAGTTTTTCACAGTCAAATTAAATTCCTGGTTGGTAGTCGCGCTTTTTAAATGTATTAGTAGAAACTGAAACCCGTCGAAGACGGGTACGACAGCTAGTCTTTTTATATAATATTAACTAAAATATTCTTGATGCAATAAATAATCATCAATTAAACAAATTATTTTATAAAATAGACATTTTGTGATGCACCATAAAGTAAATAAATTTCAATTTTTTTATTGCAAGTTGAATGTGTAGTTTAAAAGATATGTCAGATAGATTTATCTTGTGGTTTCATAACCCATAGAATAAAACTTTAGGCCAACGCACAACAGCTTTGGGGCTTTTCTGAAATAGACACACATTGTCCTTTTCGAACTCTTGGTTTGCGTTTGCGAAGCGGTTGTTCTTAAAGGTGGTATCAAACCTCCGCTTTCCCTATTTGGAGTTCAAGTATGATGTATAGCTAGAGCTTGAAGGGAAAATAGACGACACAATGCAATTCATATCGGAGAAAAAAGAGAAATAAATTTTGAAATTTATTTTGAATGTTTTACAGATTTAGTAGATTTTAAACATTTTATATCTACGTATATGTAAATTAAATGAATATTGTATAAGGCAATTGTTGTGGCATTAACACTGTTCACTTCCAAAAAACTTCAAAATAAGCTAAAATTTACGTTTTTGAGGTTAAGAACATCTGTTTATATCTATTTTATACATGGAGATAATAGTTAACATAGTTAACAATCGTTCTTAACCTAGAGAACATACATATTGGCATATTTTAAAGTTCCTATGAAGTGAAAAGTTTAAACTACAATTATTTAATAAAATTCGTTTCAAAATCCCATATATAAAATTTGTATAACTAAATTTTATTGACCGTTATATTTATTAAGTCTTTATCAACTTTAAAGTCAAAATAAAATTTTAATAATACAATTTGTTTAAAAAATTAAAAAACATTCATTTGAGAGAAAACATGCGCAATTGGGTGTTGCATTAGTGTTTTCTAATCAAGCATCCTACCCAACTCTGCTGTAAAAAACAGATATTAGTTTCTATTTTCCGAATCATGTTTATTTTCAAACGATAGTAATAATTAATTTGCTATTCATTGTATATATTGTAAATAGATTTAAAAGTAAATTAATATATTTACATATCTTACAAAATTGTGACTTTCGTACATGTAATATTGGTAAATTTTCATCAATAATGTCGTCTATTATTATTCTAGTGATATTTTGGTAACATTTTTACCCATCTCAATATTACCCTTCATAACTTTTACCTTGTACCCCAACAAATTTTACCCATTACCTTTGTAACTTTTTACTATCCACTTTTTCTGTTTTTCTGTTTATTTAAAGTTTAAAGTAAATATGTTCCATTTTTAATATTTTTTGTTATAAATGTACAATAGAAACCAAAATTGTCATTACTGTACGCCCCGGGTAGTGATCCATTACGCCCCTGCCCGAGGCGTAATGGATCATCTTGCGTTTCTCCAAAAATATTGATCTAGAAAAAAGTATGAGTGATAATAGGGAGAACTTTTTTTTAATTGAAAGCTTACAAAACTTTTAGGGACAATATATTTAATTTGGCAAGTATGGAATCTTTTTCTGCACTTATTATAGAGTAATTTCCTATTAAATAGATTATTAAACTGTTCACAATAACTTGAAAACATTGAAAGATTATTTGCTTATGCCTTATTCTATGTTTAAGACTCTAATCTGTCACATGTATACTCACACATATACGCTCAATACATGCACATGTATTCTCAGACATATACACCCAATACTTACACATATACGCTCAATACATACACATGTATACTCACACATATACGCTCAATACATGCACATGTATTCTCAGCCATATACACACAGCACATATACATGTGCATTCTATGATACACATGTATCATAGAAATATTGTCCTTTATAGTACCAAAAAAATAATTATTTATACCAAATACGAATTACTTAAGTAAAAATTGCAATAATTAAATAGAATATTTATTAATTATCAATTAAATATCCTAAAAAATGTAATTGATTGAAATAAAAATAATTATTGACTCAATTAAATGGTTTAATTGTCTATTATCCAATAAATATTTGTTTGAAACAAGTGAATATTTATTATATACGACAACTTTATTTTATCGTATTAAAGAAATAGTTATTTGTACCGAATAAGAAGTTATATAAGTTAAATAACTTATAAGTCAAATCTAAATAATTAGATCGTATAAATATTGCTTAAAATCAATTATGAAAATTAATTTGTTTAATAATACATTGGTTTTAATAGAGATAAACATTTATTTGCATGAATAAAATAATTTTTTAGAAGAATTAAATATTTGTTTGCATCAAATATTCAACTATTTATCTCTTTAAATCTGAATTAGTAAATTTCTACTAATGAAATAGTGCGACTTTGTTTACCAATTTGAATTAGTGACCTTTTTTACTAATTTTTAGTAGTTTTTTTACTAATTGCTGGTAGAAATTACCTAAAATTAATTGAATCAAATAATTTGTAATTATATCGGTAACATTTATTTAAATATGAATGAAATAAATAAATTAATAGTTTCAAGTAACTCATTTAATTGCGCCAAATTTTTTTTATTGAAATCAAATATCCAATATTTCAAATAACTTATTAGTTTTATATCAATAAATTAATTATTAAATCCAAATATTTTTTAATTGTTTTTATTAAATAATTAGTGGCAGATGAGTTGATTAGGAGATGATTTCCTTATAATTATAGGAGGGCACTCAATTGAGACCCTTTTAGAGCTTACGGAAAGTGCACTCAAGATTGTCAAGAATTTGTGCAGTCAGACTGGACATTCTGTGAATCCAGAGAAAACGAATATAGTAGTGTTCACTAGGAAATACAAGATACCGATTTTAAAAAAGCCGGTATTTTATGGACAAGAAATTTCTTTTTCCGAATGGTTCTGGGCGTGTAAAAGGGCGATAGGGTCATCGTGGGGACTAAGAGCCAATATGGTCAATTGGCTCTATCAGATGATTCTAAAACCCAGGTTTCTTCACGCGGTGGTGGTTTGGTGGCCTAGGACTCAATGGATCACGGTCAAAGAGAAACTAGACCAACTCAAAGTAATAGTTTTAGGGGTATTACAGGGGCCATGAGGACCAGGCCTACAGCGGCGTTGGGATTCATACCCTTACTATGAGCAGGCTTAACGCGCAGGGAAAGTGGAAGTCAAGTGGTAAACACACCAAGCTTCTACGTCCAGTCCTATCAATTCCAGAATTAAGTATAGTGCAAGATAGGATGGTCAAGAGGCAAAAGGATTAGTATTTGTGTGGATAGTCAGGCGGCCCTAAGGGCTCTAAAGAATCCCACAATAGAATCGAAGCTTGTCTGGGAATGCCGTAGCGTACTAGACGAGTTAGGTTCAATAAATAAACTTTCGTTGATCTGGGTACCGGGCCACTCAGGAATCAAGGGCAATGAAAGGCGGTTGTTTTGGCAAAAATTGGTTCTGAAACTGTATTTTAGATCCTGAACCAGCAGTGGAATTAATGCCGTGTCTGGTTAAAGAAGCCATTGAAAGATGGGGTCAAAGGGAACATGAAAAGTATTGGGCGGGCATTGGGGTGGGAAGACAAGCGAAAGGTCTGTTGGGTTTAGTGCCCAACAAGAGGCGAGCGAGTGATCTCCTAAAACTCGATAAGATCAGTGTTAAAACCATTGTTCGCCTTTTTACAGAACATGGGCTTTTGAATTATCATCAGCATAAAATAGAAAATAAAGTCTCACCTATGTGTAGATTGTGTGAGACGAGTGACGAGACGTCGTCTCACCTAAATGCCCGACATTAGCTAGGATCTACACAAAATTAAAAAATAATCCAACAATATTGTCAATAAAAGTCTTATAATCCCATAATTTGCTGCCAAATATAATTTGTTTTATGTATATGTCACCCTACTTTATAAATCAATCAAGTCTTAGGTTAAAATTAAAAAATTCATAATGGCCGATCCAATATGGCAGACGATTTTTAAAAAATCGTTGAATTCTAATGAAACTTTCTACTCGGGAATTTTTGGGGTCGCTGATCACTAATCGGAACTCAGATTTTCGAAATTCAAAATGGCGGATTCAATATGGCGACCAAAAAAAATGTAGCGACCATTATATTCTCTTGAATCTTGTTATTTAGGGGTTTTTTGGTCAACAAATTCGAATTTGGAGTCAGATTTTTAAATTACAATATGACGGTTTAAACATTCTGGATAACAAAAATGCTTATAAGGGATTTTTTGTGTCGCTGATTGCGAATCTAACGTTACTTTTAATTAATTGATGTTTTTTGCGTAAAGGATTGTACTGTCCTTCTAAAATAAACCAAAATTATTATTATTGAATTTTAAAACTCTCTAATTTCAAGTAAATAAATCATTCAAATTGTACTATTCAAACCTGACAACTCGTCAGATCGACAATTGTAGAACGGAGTTGTTCGGAGCAATTTCTGCCGAATCGTTTGTTGTTTTTCTTTTTATGTTCGTCGAGAGGTTCCTCGGATTGTTATTCCACTAGCAGCCGGTTAATGGGCTCAATAATCAAGGGAAGTGTTTCCTGGTGCATATATTCGGACGTGATTCCCGAATATTCAAGAGCACCAGGAAGACGAAAAACTACTTTGTTTTGGTCCTGTCAAATTAATGACGGTGGCCATATTGGATTAAAGGCCGATTCAAATTCAGCGACGGCGGTGAATAAGATCGCGCTCTACTTTACCGTCTGCGACCCAATTACCCTGGGAGAGTAATTAAAAGACTAAAAGACTATGAAATAGTGAAATTATTGTGCGCTTGGGACTCACCAGGAGAAAACGAAGCGCGCGCGTAGCGACGCGTTCGTTGTAACCAAGTCAGCCATTTTTTGATCATTCTCGTTTTGGTATTGTGAACAGGCGCATCACGCCAAAATATTAAAAATATTCATTGCCATTGTTTCTCAAGCGCCATGTCAGGACGTGGAAGCTTGCGGGGTCGTAGGAGAATCGACGGTGAGTCCCGTTAAATTAAAAAAACTGTGATTTCTCGCCGGATTGGCAATAATTATTCGAAAGAATTATAATTCTGAAGATGATGCTTGTCACCGCATTGTAATGCGGCATATTGCTAATTTAAATTCGGCCTTCTTCCGAATCATTAAATTGTAATTGTTAGTAATTAAAATGATTAATTAATAAAAATCTATTAATTGTTAACTTTAAATCAGTGAAGTGAAAATTAATGTGTTATCTCCATACCCCTCCCCTCTCCGCGGTTTGTGGGGAAAACTCTTTCCTCACAATTTCTGAGCAAGCTAGGTTAAATTTTCGTTAGTGAAAAATTTATTAAATAAAATCTTTTGGATATTTTTATGATAAATATTCTGGCGCTTAAATATTGAAAATTAAAATTCCCCTAAATTCAAAGTGTAGATAACCTCAAAATTAGTCAAAAATAGTCAAAAAAATTAAATAAAAAAGAAAGGAGAGGTTAAAAATGGCGCCCGAACGTTAAGGCCCGAGAAAAACACATTAAATTTCTCTAATAAACAAGCATCTTTTTCAGTAAAAATAATGAACTAAATTTTGATATATAAATTTTACTTTGATGTGAGGATTTGTGCTTTTAAGCAGTAGCAGTTGTAATCAAAAATACTTTTGAAACGTAGTGATCTTGTGAGTCAAGGTTACTCTTATCTCACAACACGAATCTTCACAACAATGTGCGTAGTGATCATTAATCGAGAATCAAATGTCGAAAATAATTTTCGAAAAATAAAATAAAATTGTTAATAATAACAAAATTGATTTTATTTTGAATAAAAATTAGTTTTATTCGTAAAAAAAATAAAATTTTTGAAGGATTTGGCTGAGTCATCGCCGCCTTTGTTTGGATTAAAATAATAGAATTGTGTAGTCAGTTCTTGATTACAAACTTAAATAAATTGTTATTTTTCATATAAAAATAAATCAGGAGAGGATATTCTCCCTGATAAAAATAATAATAATAATTTTGAGAATTATTTTTTTTTCTTGGTACTAAAAGAGAAAAATAATAAATAAAATAATGGAAATAATTAAGAATTAATTCAAATTCAATTGATTAAAAATTTATTATTTTTTTTCCTGTCATTTTTTTTCCTCCTTGGACAGTGAACCATGATTATTTTTATTTTTTTTGTACAATTAGTATTTTTTTTTCTCACTTTACTTGACAATTTGATTTATTTTTTTTTTTACAAAACTTTTTCTTTGATTAAGGACTGATGGTGCGATTCTTTTATTTTGTTGTATGCCCATACTCTGACAGCTCGCCATCCACCTACTTAAATCCGGTTCCTATCACAATTTCCGAATAAAAATATTTTTTTTTTAAAAAAGGCGGAATACGATAGCAGAATGCCCGGAATTTTTGACAACTGGTCTAAAGACCAATTAAAAAGTTATTTAAATTCAGTTCACGCGAATTCTCACGGGAATTTAGAAATTTTGAAAAATCGTGCTTCGCGCTTCATGCAGTTCCCTATGGGCGATAGATCAGTTCCATGGTTGCCTTCCGACGAACTGCAAATCGAACCAAACGATTCGGATTTAGAATCAATTAATACTTCTCACGTCGAAACGTTAGATAGAATGAGTCACATTTTAAAAACACCGGTTTCACATGCGGCTAGTATACCTTTCACGACGACGGATATTGTACACAAAATACAAATACCCCCACCCTCACTACGAGTTGTACAACTTATTCGTATGTAACGATAGGGACTACAATCGCAAATTCGGTATCGCACGCTGCGACGGGTTATCAGAATCCGTCAGCTGATTATTCGGGTCGAATTACTCCGTCCAGCGAAAAATTTGAAATTCATAAACCGGGTAAAATGGCATCGGTCATTCATAAATCAAACAGTAAATTTTCCATGACTCCTTATTATGAAAATTTGAATATCGGGTCACCTGAGCCCCTAATAGATTTGGAGTGCCTGTTGACACCAAAACGATCAAATATTATAAAACCAGCTCTCGATCAAACAATCAATAAATTCGATTTCTTACCGGAAACAAATTATACGATACCAGTTGAAAATTCTTTTAGGCCAATACAATCAAAACGACAGCTGAGAGTAGTTCCCGAGGCTAATACGACTCAAAACGATTATAAGGTCGGCCAAACACTGGCTGAGGGTCGGCCCAGGGCTAGCTCAGTGCTTAGTCATTCTTCCCTGGAAATTAACGATGAATTAGACCCGTTTGAGAATAGGAATGGTTGTCTTCATCAAAATAGTAATAAAATTCGGAAAAATTATCCGAATAATGAAATGTTTTCGGAAAAACATATGTTGAATCAACCTTCGGTAAATTACAGAAAACCCTTAGATACAATAGTTCGTAAATGGGGTATAAAATTTATCGGTGACAAAACCTCAAGCGTTGAGGACTTCCTATCTCGAGTAGAAGATGCTATGGAAATTTCATCACTTCCCGGTGAAGATGTTCTTCGCGCCGCACCTTTACTCCTAGACGGAATAGCGCTGCAATGGTTTTGATTAAACAAAAATAATTGGTCTTCGTGGGATCAATTTAAAGACGCGCGTAGAACTAATTTCGGGGACAAAAATTACCAATGGAGACTTGAAGAACAAGTCTCAAATCGTGTACAGGGTCCGGATGAGTCCACTACAACTTATATTATTTGTATGCAAGGACTCTATTCTAAATTCACTCGGCCTGTTTCCTTGATTGAAGTATTAGATAGAATATATTTCAACCTTCGCCCCGAAATAAAGCGTTCAATAAGTAGGCGTGAATTTAAAACCATGATTGAATTGTCCACAATAGCTTCCGAAGTGGAGCGAATGTTAGATTCGCTTAAAGTCGAAAGAAAACCGGTACCACCCGAGAATTCATTTTTCCCTGAGTTTGCTTATTCGGGAAAATTTGAATCAAAGTCAACCACGTTCTCAGATAGTAAAGATTCGGTAGTTCTAGTAGAAAAAATGATTAAGGTTTTAGATGCTTTAGTCGAGAAATTAAATTCAAAGCCCGCGAATATCAAGGAAGTAAAAAACCCGAATAATTCGAAAAATTTGGGAGTTAAAAAAGAAAATGTCGATAAGCCATTGTCTAATAAACCGAAGTCAAATAATTCGACGAATAAAAATGATTCACAGACGAAAAGAAAGTTTCGTGAGCCTAAGTCTCAACCTCCTTGCTTCAATTGTCGTAAGGATGACCATGAATGGAAAAAATGCCCAAAAGCATGGACGAAATTCTGCCACATATGCGGAGAAAAAGATGTCACGAAATTTGACTGTGAATCTGATTATTGTAAGGGAAACTAAAAATGGAGATCAACCTTAGGGTCGAGGATCCTCCTAATTTAGTTGCACAGACCCTTAACGATAAAGTAAAAGTAAAACCGGATGAAACTAGTTTAACCGCGAATAGTAAGGCTCGTAAAAGTAAAATAGTAAAATCTTCTTTGAATATTGAAACTTTAGCTCATAATGATTTTGATAGTAAATTGTTAAACCCGGCTAGTGAAGTAAATAAAATAAATAATAAATTGAAAAAAGTCTGTGATCAACCTATTAATTGTAAACTTGATTCGGTGGATACTAAACCCTATGAACTAAATAATCCGCACTTAACTTGTCAATTCGGACAGGAGGGAAATAAATTGAATAAATTAGGCGGTGATAGTACTCATTCAAGACCTTACATAAATATTAGAATAGGGGATTCAGAAATTAACGCACTAGTTCATACGGGTTCGGCTAGAACTTATTTAGGTTCAATAGGTGAATCGATAATAAATTCGAATAATTATAAAATAAATAATGATAAACAAAGTAGCGTTTTATTGGCGAACGGTACTATTGAGCCTATTATTGGTGAAAGTATATTACCAATGAGCTTCGCGGGAATAACTAATAAAATAAATGTGCGAATAGTTCCCAAATTAACCGAATACTGTATATTAGGTATGGATTTTTTGCGAACATTCGGCATAATAATCGATATTAATGATCAGAAATTGTGGGTATCCGATAAGCCAGTTGTTAGGGTAGATTTTGGTCAAACCGAACCGAATAATGATGAATCGTGTGCCGGATTAGTTGAATTAACCAACAAAAAAAGAAAACATCTCGAGACACTTTTAAAAAGAATCATCCCCTCGGTTCCAGACAAATTGCCCCCAGCTAAATTGGTAGAACATGTAATAAATACAGGTGATAATGCCCCAATTCGTCAGAAAAATTATCGCATGTCGCCAAAAGTATGCGAGGAGTTTATTAAGTTAGTTAAAGAACTCCTTAACATAGGAGTTTTAGAAGCATCAAATAGTGATTGGTGTAATGCGGTTGTAATGGTTCGTTAGCCGGATGGTACCTACCGTCTCTGCATTGATTTTAGAAAGGTAAATAATGTGACAGTTAAAGACTCATACGCGTTACCCTTTATGGCGGAGATTTTGGATAAACTTAGCTCTGCTAAGTTTATTTCCAAATTAGATTTAAAATTAGGTTATCATCAAATACCGCTAAGCGAAGAAAGTAAGGCAAAAACTGCCTTCTTCGTGCCTGGTTTGGGGCTTATGCAATACAAAAGAATGCCTTTTGGTCTTTGCGGAGCACCAGCCACCTTTCAAAGGCTTATAGATAAAATAATAACTCCTGAGATGAAACCCTTCGTATTCGCATACTTAGATGATTTAATAATCGCGACCGAAACGTATGAGGAGCATTTGGTATGGTTAGAACGAGTGATTAATAAATTAACAGAATCAGGTTTAACTCTTAACCCAGACAAATGTAACTTTTGTGTATCTGAGGCTAAATACTTAGGAAAAGGATCGATGCATGACATTCCGGACGCGCTGTCCCGAATGTATGAAGATTCGGATGAAAATAAAGTTGCGGCTATCGAAGCTATTGACGATGACTGGTATAATAGGCGTCGCGAATCAGTAATAAATGAACCACATAAACATCACGGTTGGAAAGTAGAAAATGATAGGTTATATCGGTATCGAAATAATCCCTTACTTGAGGATCTCATGGATGACCTCAACGCATGGAAGTTAGTAGTCCCTAAAGAGGACCAACTTTTAATTATGCGGGAGGCACATGAAAATCCTCAATCAAGTCATTTGGGTGGTCAAAAGACCTATGACCGACTTTCAATAAGATATTTTTGGCCCGGGATGTTTAAAGATGTAGAAAAATTCGTGCGTACTTGCATTACCTGTCAAATGAACAAAACAGAACAATCAAAGCCTCGCGGAATAATGAGGCAAAGAATCATACAAGAACCTCGGAGTGTAGTAGCTACGGATATAATGGGTCCGTTTCCAAGGAGTTCTAGGGGATTCGAATATTTGATTGTCTTTCAAGACCTATTCACGAAGTGGATTGAAGTGGCACCATTGCGTACTGCAAATGCCACAACAGTCATAAATTCATTTCGTGAAATGGTAATAAATCGAGGGGGTACACCGCATGTATTACATTCGGATAGTGGTACCGAATATCAGAATAATGCGATAAAAAGCTTATGCACCGCCTATCAAATTCATCATTCATTCAATCCCTTATACCATCCACAGGCGAACCCTGTTGAGAGAACCAATAGGGTTCTCAAGACAATGATTCGGTCATTTATCGACGAGAATCACCGAAATTGGGATATTTTTGTGGGCGATTTTCGTTTCGCTTACAACACGGCATTACACAGTACCAATCGTGTAACTCCTGCGTTTCTCAATTTTGGTAGAGAGCCAATGCCCTTAAGGTCTAGGCGTCGTCTTGTGGAGGGGGAAAACGAGTTGCCAGTCGCTGATATTGCTGAATGGACAACTCGTATAACTCGATTAAACGATTTAAGAGAGAAAATTTGTCAAAACCAGGATCGAGCATTCGTCAAACAGGCGAAATACTATAATCGTGGGCGAAGAGATTTACACTTCGAAATCGGTGATTTGGTTAAGAAACCCCTACATGTGTTGTCTCGTAAGCAGGATAAGTTTGCTAGTAAATTGGCTCCATCTTTTCACGGCCCGTTCATGGTAGTAAAAGTAGTTTCGCCAAATGTGTATGAATTGTCTTCGACGGACGGTCGGTTAGCAGGAAGATATCATGCCTCCCATCTTCAACCATATCACGCCCTCGAAGAGGAATTAGAATTAACAGATTCGGAAATTGAACAACAGTTAGATCGTGAATTGTTAGAAGTGGTTTGGTCTGATACTGATTCGGAAGTAGAAAATCATGATCCGGAAGTTAATCCAGAATCCGAAAGAAATCCGGATATAAGTAATAAACCCCCTCGACGCAGGAAACTAAGAAATTGTTCTTATTCGTATTGATCGCGATAAGTCTGTCGGGATATCAGAATATTCCAAAATTAGTTTCAGAGAGAATTTTATAAAACTTGAATTAATAAATAATTCTAGAAAATTCTACAAAAATAATAATAATAATTGAAAATAAGTAACAATAAAATATTAATTAGTTTTGACTTTGAAAAATAAAATTTGGGTCCAAATAATAAAAATTGTTCAAATCAGTCGGCAAATTTTGAATATAATTAGTCTAGACAATTTCGTAAAAATAAAGCAAACTTTGCTCTAGATAGATTGAATAATTGGATCAAATTTTGCTCTAAATAAATTGAATAATTGGATCAAATTTTGCTCTAGATAAATTGAATAATTGGATCAAATTTTGCTCTAGATAAGTTGAATAATAGGATCAAATTTTGCTCTAAAAAAAATTGAATAATTGGATCAAACTTTGCTCTAGATAGATTGAATAATTGGATCAAATTTTGCTCTAAATAAATTGAATAAGTAGATCAAGTTTTGCTCTAAATAAATTGAATAATTGGATCAAATTTTGCTCTGAATAAATTGGATAATTGGATCAAATTTTGCTCTAGATAAATCTAATAATTGGATCAAATTTTGCTCTAGATAAATTGAATAATTGGATCAAATTCTTGCCCTAGATAAATCTGATAATTAGATCAAATTTTTGCTCTAGATAAATCTAATAATTGGATCGAATTTTGCTCTGGATAAACTTGAATAATTACATCAAATTTTGCTCTAGATAAATTGAGTAATTAGATAAAATTTTGCTCTGGATAAACCAAATAAGGATCAAATTCAAATCCACAAAATAATGAAGCAATTTCGTGTTATCTCTCTGAATCTCTTAATACATTGAAATAAGGAAGTAGAAGTGGAGCATGATAAGCTTAAATACATAAATAAATACCAGCGTGTTCTTATTCGTATTAAATTAAACAAGTTTGGCGATCTGTCAGATAGTTACATTGGAGCAACTAACACATCTATCTCTGGATAGCTGAACTTATAATAATGATTGATAAAGGTAGGAATAGAGAATAGAACAGATTATTTTTTCTGTTACACAATAGCGAGTGTAATCCGGCGCACCTTATCTCAGGAAGAGGAGTCAGTCGAGGAATTGGTGGTCGCCCGAAGCTTGTGGACGAGAGGAAGATTCCCTTCAGAAGCGTCTTCCTTCACTGAGGGGAACATCGACTACCTTATTCGGCGTATTGCCGAATCCCCGGTGGAACCATTGACGCCAGAGGAGGAAAGCCTTCTTCCTAGGTTACAAGACTTGGGTCAATCCCACCAGCCTATTCAGGAGGAGCAGAAAGCTCCTCAAGAAGACCAACCCCCCGTCTCTATCCCTCGAGCCCGGGAGTGGTTCTTGGATGATGATAATAATTGATTAAATTAAATTCAAGTGTAAACAGTGATTAAGGTTAATGTAATAAGATGAGCTGATCTGGCGAGGGGTGACTTCAGAATTGGGGCTCACCTGCTCGACCCCTTGGGCCGAGTCTTGGCAGGGGAGAGTTGTGACGCGGCATTTTGCCACGCACAATGTTAATCTATTTTTTTTGATGTTGATATTAATCATACGATAAAATTATTATCAAAACGAGAATCTTTCCTTGTCTTTCTAAAATAAACCAAAATTATTATTATTGAATTTTAAAACTCTCTAATTTCAAGTAAATAAATCATTCAAATTGTACTATTCAAACCTGCCAACTCGTCAGATCGACAATTGTAGAACGGAGTTGTTCGGAGCAATTTCTGTCGAATCGTTTGTTGTTTTTCTTTTCATGTTTGTCGAGAGGTTCCTCGGATTGTTATTTCACTAGCAGCCGGTTAATGGGCTCAATCATCAAGGGAAGTGTTTCCTGGTGCATATATTCGGACGTGATTCCCGAATATTCAAGAGCACCAGGAAGACGAAAAACTACTTTGTTTTGGTCCTGTCAAATTAATGACGGTGGCCATATTGGATTAAAGGCCGATTCAAATTCAGCAACGGCGGTGAATATGATCGCGCTCTACTTTACCGTCTGCGACCCAATTACCCTGGGAGAGTAATTAAAAGACTAAAAGACTATGAAATAGTGAAATTATTGTGCGCTTGGGACTCACCAGGAGAAAACGAAGCGCGCGCGTAGCGACGCGTTCATTGTAACCAAGTCAGCCATTTTTTGATCATTCTCGTTTTGGTATTGTGAACAGGCGCATCACGCCAAAATATTAAAAATATTCATTGCCATTGTTTCTCAAGTGCCATGTCAGGACGTGGAAGCTTGCGGGGTCGTAGGAGAATCGACGGTGAGTCCCGTTAAATTAAAAAAACTGTAATTTCTCGCCGGATTGGCAATAATTATTCGAAAGAATTATAATTCTGAAGATGATGCTTGTCACCGCATTGTAATGCGGCATATTGCTAATTTAAATTCGGCCTTCTGCCGAATCATTAAATTGTAATTGTTAGTAATTAAAATGATTAATTAATAAAAATCTATTAATTGTTAACTTTAAATCAGTGAAGTGAAAATTAATGTGTTATCTCCTTACCCCTCCCCTCTCCGCGGTTTGTGGGGAAAACTCTTTCCTCACAATTTCTGAGCAAGCTAGGTTAAATTTTCGTTAGTGAAAAATTTATTAAATAAAAGTAATTGACTCAACGGCGAATTAGAGAAATCGATGATTGAAAATTCTGCTTTGCACGTTCCGACTCTTTTTGTAATATCTCGGAAACCCGTAAATATTTTTTGCTGTTCTTGGTCTCTATTTAAAGCTTTGGTTACAAGGAATTGTTTGTAAAAGTAACAGTATTTTTCATAAACTTTGCTAAACTTTGCCAGGAGTCAAAGTCAGAGTAAGAAATTCCGAAAAAAATAGAATTATTTTTTTGTCTTTATAACATGATATCTCGCTTCCTATTTATGCAATACAACTTAAAATAGTGGCATTTCATTGGAAATTTAATAGGCTTTCCAATTAAATTTTAAAAAAGCATCTAGCTTCATTTTTCACCGAGTTATAACTGTTTCTGTGCGGGTGTGATTTTTAATAGCAAGAGCTGTTAGCGTTCGCACAATTTCGGACGGTAGTGTATGCATTTATTGATCGAGAAGACGACTTATAACGTGTAATAAGTGAAATTTCACATATTCAGATTTAGAGAGTTCTGGTTCTTTGAAAATTCGGGTTCCCGAAATTTTCCAGAACTTGAATACATCAGGGGTTTATTTAATATTATTAATTTATTTATAGACTTGAAAATTTGATCCAAAGGATTAAAGAATTGTACAGCTTGATATATTGTCGAAACGAAACGCCCTTAAAAAACGAATTGAAGAACACAAAAATAATATTTAAAATGCACTTATTTTTCTATAATTAGAAAATTACATTCATGACCATTCCTTTGTTTCTACGTCACAATGTTTATATCGGAATCCTTTGTCTTCGTTTATTAATTCTAATTGTATTTAATCAAGTATTTGGTTAGTATCGTTATTCTAATCTGAACGACAAGACATAGTCTTTATACTTTTGACATGTTACTATGTAACTTATATACCTTTGGGAAAAAAACATTGGAAAATGCAGATTGGGAAAAGTGTCCTCCTACCTTAAAATGTCATTTTCATGTTCTGCCCAAAAATCTAGAATACTAGTTCATACATAAAACTTTTGAAGTCAATTAATTTTCTTAATCACTCCTTTTTCTTAAATTAACAATTCTTAGCCGCTAGAAATTCTGTGAAAAAATTTGGCAGGAGAATTAGAAGCAAAATGCAAGTGGTGTCTCCTGTCCGCACTTAAAAAATGAGAACTTTAACTATTAATAAAAATTGTTGTTTCCCACATTTTAAGTACAAGAAAAATCATTATGCACAACTGATACACTGAGAGAAGTCCAGGGCTTAATAGTTCCCGCTAGACGTCACTATAAGCTACTCTGCTTGTCGCGTTTGAGATGTCTCGAATCTAGGGCTCAGACACCCCGAATCGGTCAAACATTGTTCCCGCATGTGAGAGACAATTCATGGCCGAAACTAAAAGTTGTAAGTAATCCCGCTTCGGGACGTTCCACGTTTTTTATCGGGGCTTGAGACGTCCCGATCGAAGGTTCTCATAAGAACATTCAAAATGATCACTCAAGCCTTGCACGGGACGTATTAGTTCCCGGACTTCTCTCAGTGTAGTCTATATTTTAATATTTTAATTGTACTAACAGAATAATTTTAATACAGTGCTAGGAAAGGAATCAAAACTTCCTGTCCGTAAGTTTCATATTTTTAAGTATTTATCGCAAA
The DNA here is from genome assembly GCA_032872475.1 of Leptopilina myrica (nomen nudum). Taxonomy (NCBI): domain Eukaryota; kingdom Metazoa; phylum Arthropoda; class Insecta; order Hymenoptera; family Figitidae; genus Leptopilina; species Leptopilina myrica (nomen nudum). The sequence goes on from CM065458.1 coordinate 52,408,470, forward strand.
TTTTTAATATCATACCTGATATTTAAATAGCCTAGTGCAGATAATACAGGCCAACAAAATTTGAATCAATTTACTTTCCAAGAATCAAACAATACTTTTCCGAAGGATTTCGACGTGCTGAATCCGAATCAGACCTCTAAATGGACCCATCACGTCAGGTTTTCGATATATTTTAACCTAAAAGTACAAAAAACGTGTTTTTAGTTAAATTTAATGTCATGTAACATCAAGAAATAATTTTTTTCTCTAAAAGGTCAATATTGACCCTGAAAGTGCCACTCTTCCCCTTTAATATCCATTTTGAAAATTTAAAAAATCTTCTATTGTCTCTGAGTAATCGTTTATTGAATTTTCTCAGTTTGTCAAATTCTTCGAAAACTGAGTAGAAACAAAGAATCTTTGATAATAAAACAGAATTTTACTACAAATATTTCGACGCCTCCCGTTCATATAAAGCTTATTCAAAAACGAATGCAAGATGATTCTTATTCACTTTTGGGTGCAAGACAATGCTTATTCGATTTTCCGTGCAATAAAATGCTTATTTAAAATTCTATGCGAAAATGTACATTCTGAAATTAGCTTATTCCATGAATTTTACAAAATTTTCAATTCGGTATAGTTTATAATTGCAATTGCTTGAAAAATATTTTTTAATACGTGTGATAGGATCCGTGTTTAAAGTTTCTTATAACAATAGACACGTACTGAAATACAATATGGCAGACGATTTATTTAAAATTGATTGTATTTCCCTAAAATATGCCATTTTTGAACCTGTCAATCTGATATCGAATTCGAATTCAGTTATATTGAAAAGCCTCAAAACTATTTAAAATTTAGATGTTTGTAGTTAAATTATGCTTTATTATCGAAGTTTTGTCTATTTCTACTTGGTTTTCGAAGAATTCGCCAAACTTAGAAAATTTAATGAACGATTACTCAAAGAAAAATGAAGATTTTTAAAAATTACAAAATGGATATTAAAGGGGAAGAGTAGCACTTTTAGTAGCAAGATTGACCTTTAAGAGAAAAAAATTATCTCTTGATGTTACAAGACATCAAATATAACTAAAAACAGGTTTTTTGCACTTTTAGGTTAAAATATCTCGAAAACCTGACGTGATGGGTCCATTTTGAGGTCGGATTCGGATTCAGCACGTCGAAATCCTTTGGAAAAGTATTGTCTGATTCTTGGAAAGTAAATCTTGTCGGCCTGTGTTATAAAAAACATAATAGTAAACATAGATCATAGAACAAAAAGAAGTATATCATAGCTTATTATACTTATTGCTTCATCAAATGGGAATATGGAATTTAAATGGGTATAAGTATAAAATATGCATGCTTTATAAATGTTTATTATACCAGAAATAAAGAATTTTTTTGAAATTTTATAGATTTTAAATGTTGTGAGTGTTATATAGGTAAATTTGATCAGACATCGTTTGCAAAAAAAAATTACAGCATACAAATTTTTGTTAACAATATAAATAAAACTACTTGAAAATATTTCGTTTGCTTTTATAGATATACATGAATTTTACTTCATTAAACATTAATGTTAAAAAAATAAAACTAGATTCCAATTTTAGTAATATTTGCAAACAAGTCAAATTATAATTTAACTATAAAACTTGTCCTTTTTAAGTAATTTTCGTTAAGCATTTTTTTCACAACTGACGGTATTAAATTTGTGATTATACTTAATGCAACTATTAATATTAAAATTCTTACTTATTACATAACCATATCTTCTTCTAAAAAAATATCAAGGTTTATAAAAAAAAGTAAACATATGTCACTAACATTAATGAATAGTTAACATTAAACTACTAATATTATGTGACGTATAATTTCAACTACCTTTAATTGAAGTTAAAGTTTCTGCTAAACGTCAAACAAAATCTGACGCTTTCAACAATTAATCTTTTAGAAATTTAAATAAATAAATTTCGCCGTCAGGCGCCAATTAATTTTATAGCTAATTAATAAACTAACTCGGCTCAACAACAACACAAGAACTCGACACCTCGGGGATTCTCTATCACCCAGAGGGAATTCTGCTCGAACGATTGGCAAGCAGAAAATGACAACGGCGAGACACGACCGACACAAGACTGGCAAACGACTTACCCACGATGACTCGGCTTTCTCACAATCAAAATTGCTCTCCTCGACTTGACTTTCCTTGGCAGCGATGCGGCGGTAATCCACAAGGATCGTGACAAGGGGAAAACAACAATAAGTCTTCACTTGCACAACAAATCACTACTTTTATTTTTCACAATAAATCCTGAGCTTCACGCTCCACGGCTACACTCAAGGAAAATTCCCACTCCACACTTCTCGCAAAAACAAACGAAAATTTCGCTCACGGCGAAGGACTGCGTAGCGGCGCGGCAATACAAAATTTTCATTATGGCGGTTTAAGCATTAGCCACCTGTAGCGTCTCTTGAATTTTCCTCGTGGCTCGTCTTCTTCCTCGTCTCGTTCTTCAAAAGTGGTACTGGCCCCGCCATCTACCGCTTTCCCTTGTTAGGCTAGCTGCGCGACCTATTTTCCCTCAAAAGTCAGCTGGCGGTACTAGCTTTTCCTTAATTACCATGAAAATTTGGGGCCTGTCGGCTCAGGGCATTTCTGACAGATGGCGCGACGATGTCGAATTTTCAGTACTCATGGCACACGTGAAAATTCACATCGTCACAATCCCCTCCCTATGACCGGTACTATTTTATATAGGACCGTCATCCTCATGATAATCTCGGCTGTTGCTCTCTCTGGCTCTCTCCTTATCGGGCTCTACTCCTTACTCTGGCTCTACGCCTTACTCTGGGTCTACTCCTCACTCTGGCTCTCTCCTTATCTGACTCTGTTACTTTCTCTCGTTCTTCTCCACCTTCTCTGGCTCTACTCCTCTTCCTCCTCTCATCTAACAATTGCCGAACAGCCAAGTCAATCGTTGACGCAGGGAGTCCCGCCAGTGCTTTTGTTAGTTGGAGGATCTTCTCCAACAGGTCCTCCTCTTCCCCTGTCGCCTCGGTGCTTGGTGGGGCTCCACTGGCTGCCTGGCCTGTGTTTCGACTGGACTCGGCAATTTCGACTTTTGCGGTTGGTACCGGGCAATTTCGGACAGTGGTGTGCCGGCGTCCACAATTGCTACAAAATTTATGGAGCACTGGTTTGGGGCACACTACTGATCTGTGCCCGCGTTTCCAACAGTTGGAACAACTGTATGGGGGAGGGTCCAACTCCTCCGATCGTGGGATCTCCCTGAGTCCCCCGAAGGTGACTCCCGTTGTCTTGGGCTTTCTCGGGTTGTCTCCAGTGGATCCAGTACGTTCGCCCTTCCTTACCGGGTGCTCTCTCGGCCTCGTGCCGGTTTCTACTACTCGTCGCACTGGTGGACCTGGGTGCGGTGAGTGCGACCTCTGAGCTTGTGCCGCCGGTTCCTGGCTCTCAATGTCCTCCTTTCTCATGACCTGCTGCTTGCGTCTCTCGATCTCCTTACGTTGCTTGGCGCGGAGTTTTTCTAGCGCCACTGATGTTAGTGGCTCTAGCGTTCGTACAAAGCAGTCGACTTCGTACTCGGCCAGGCGGCTCTCGTACTCTTCCGTGCTCTCTTCCTTTCTCTGGCCTGCGGGCCAGCGGTACGGCACTACCACCTCGGCTCCATCTGGCCTGACTACTTCTTCTCCTTCGTTTCCCTTGGCGTCTGCAGGGCACTTAGGTCGGCCCAGTCACTCAGGGCGGTCACTGGCTCAAACGTCCCCCCTACGGCTCCTTTTCCTTCCTCCACGACTCGTACCTCCGGCTCTTCGTCGACTGGAGGGCCTTGGGCCCCCATAGGCTCTTTTTCCAACCTTTCGGTTATGGGGAACGAAAATAATGATGGGCGCTCCATCTCCACATCCCCCAGGTCGAATTCTGGGAACGGTTGGTGGCTCGATTGTGGACTTCTCGCTCTTCACATGTTTCTGACCACTCTTCTTCTCTTTCACTGCTGCTAACGGAAAACGCAGTTTTTCCTTTGGTGGGGGTGGGGCATATCGCTCGTCTAAATCCTTGGCTCTCTCGTAATCCCTCAGGATCTTCTCCATCTGGCTCAACGATTCAAAATGGAGTCTTTCCAATTGACGACGATAGGCTGGTGTCAGGCCTTTATAGGCCAGTTTGACTTGTTGTTTCTGGCTTAGTGGTCGTTTCATGTGGCCGAAAATCAATCGGAAACTAGTCAAGTATGGGGAAATTTTCTCTTCTTTCCCTTGTGTCCTGGCTCTTAGCTCGTCAATGACGTCATCGTCGTCCACTGTCACCAGGTACTCGTTTTTGAACGCCCTCTGGAATGACCTCCAAGAATTTATTTCCCGACGTAGCGACCTAAACCAACTGCTCGCGGATTTTTGGAGGATGATTGGTAGGGTCTAAGAATTCTGAACAGGCCTTGCAGTCTTCTAGACGTTCCAAAAATTATTCGGCGTTGTCTTCGTCCCCACAGAATTTTAAGTCCCAGTCCTTGAGTGTTTTAATCACCTTGGACCTCCGGCCGGACTCAATTTCTTCGCCCCCCCCACTCTTCGTGTCTTGGCTGTGGTCGCTCTCAGTTTCTGACTCACTCGTCGAATCATCTAAAATCGATCTTCGGTTCTCCTTCCGATCTTTCTTTGGTTTAGGTTCCTTTGTGATACTTTTTCGACTTTTCACACTAATCGCGTCGTCGCTCCTACTGCTACAAGTGCACCGACAACTCGTTCGACTCTCTTCGCCCTCACTATATTCGATATTTCTACCCACTTTAATTTCGCTACTCTTTGCTACTTCTTTCGCGCTCTCTCTTCTCTTAAACTCACTGACCGGCTCTCCATTCGCTGGCACTCTATTCTGAGTGACATTCACTTCACTCGTGCTACTCGAACTTGATGGGTTTCGGGGGGCTGGGGTAGGTCTCACCCGCTCACCCGCATTTGGTGTGTGTGGGTTTTCGACAATTTTCCCCGGTCCGTGGGGCGAAATGATCCGCGATTCCTGGTGGTGGGTAATCTGGAACCCATTTCCCACGGGCGTCCGGCTCTGGCTCTGTTGCCAATCCCATCCCCCCCTCTATAAAGGCTCTCTAATCTTTCGGTACAACCCGCTAACCGCTCTATTTCGGGAGTCAGGCTCAACGGTGCCACGGCGTCGCGCATGTTTTGCGCATTTGGCGTCATTGTTGCTGACTGTATGGTGTGGGGGGCCGTCATGATAGTGCTCGTTGTTACCATCATGTGGGCACTGGTGGTGGTGGGGGAAGTGGTGGTCATGCTGGCTGTCGACATGACTGGGGTTGGGGGTGGGAATCGCGGGGTTGAAACAACGTTGGTCGGACTCCGTCTGCTGTACGTCATTTCGTTTTGTTGCCGTTTTCCCTCCTTCTCCGGCACTAATTCGGCAATATCTCGATCACGGGCCCTACTTTCCCCACTACTCGACTCCTCATTGTCCGCAGATGAAATACGACCACCCCTTCTTCGCGTGACATTAGGAAACGGGCTCTTAGTTTCCTCTGAGAACGCTTCCAATAGGAACGTTTTATCGAAGTTCCCAAGGTCGTAACGCTCACAAAACGGCACATCTGTTTCGTCGGTCAGGGCTAATCTCATTTCGGCTCGCAATAATCTCTCTTTTAGTACTTGTGGTGACCCACTGATACACAGTTGGTACCGTAGTAGGCTCGGGACTATCTGTTCAATTTGCATGGCATCAATGACTTCCCATGCTTGGCTAACGTTGGGGATCTTGATTAAATCGCGCATGCGTCTCTTGTAGTCTTTCATTTCAACTATTGCCTTTGCCATTTAAAAAAAACTCAAAGTTTAAATTTTGACAAATTCCGAGGGGGTCGTACAATTTGTACATACGGCCCTGTACTGTTCTAAATGCAAGGACGTACTCACTCGATGGGGCCCCCCTTTTAAAATTTTTCTTTTCTGGCTGGCTTGTGGCTAGACTTCCCCACTATCTCTTCTTCTCGTTCTCTGTCTCTCGCTCCCTGTAGCCGCTATTCCTATTACTGAGCCACTTTTCCTGGCACGCGCAGCTTTCTCCTGGCTGCTAAAATTCAAATGTCCCGGAGCGTCGTTTCTCTCGACTGAACCGGCGCGCTGTTTACAGTCACGTGACAATTTTTAATTTTATTTCCGGTCTAACATGTGCTTGAACAAAAACAAAAAAAAAATTTTTTATCTCCGGCACAATTTTACTGGGAAATTTTTATTTACAACTTTCACGGCTGGCTTTCGGCAATTGATGAGAAATTTTAAAATGAAAAAATAAAATAAATTTTATGTCTGGCGTTAGCAAGCATAAAAGTCAAAATTATGGCTGTCTCTGTCAATAGAATTCTGAATTTTTCGACTATTAAAAAAAATTAGATTTTTGTCTGGCTCGGCTCTCGAAAATTCAGAATTCCTACAAACTTTATATAACAACAAAAACAATAAATAGTTTACAGTCGTGTCTCGGCTCGAGCTTGGCTCCACGTTGGGCGCCAAATTTGGTGACGTATAATTTCAACTACCTTTAATTGAAGTTAAAGTTTCTGCTAAACGTCAAACAAAATCTGACGCTTTCAACAATTAATCTTTTAGAAATTTAAATAAATAAATTTCGCCGTCAGGCGCCAATTAATTTTATAGCTAATTAATAAACTAACTCGGCTCAACAACAACACAAGAACTCGACACCTCGGGGATTCTCTATCACCCAGAGGGAATTCTGCTCGAACGATTGGCAAGCAGAAAATGCCAACGGCGAGACACGACCGACACAAGACTGGCAAACGACTTACCCACGATGACTCGGCTTTCTCACAATCAAAATTGCTCTCCTCGACTTGACTTTCCTTGGCAGCGATGCGGCGGTAATCCACAAGGATCGTGACAAGGGGAAAACAACAATAAGTCTTCACTTGCACAACAAATCACTACTTTTATTTTTCACAATAAATCCTGAGCTTCACGCTCCACGGCTACACTCAAGGAAAATTCCCACTCCACACTTCTCGCAAAAACAAACGAAAATTTCGCTCACGGCGAAGGACTGCGTAGCGGCGCGGCAATACAAAATTTTCATTATGGCGGTTTAAGCATTAGCCACCTGTAGCGTCTCTTGAATTTTCCTCGTGGCTCGTCTTCTTTCTCGTCTCGTTCTTCAAAAGTGGTACTGGCCCCGCCATCTACCGCTTTCCCTTGTTAGGCTAGCTGCGCGACCTATTTTCCCTCAAAAGTCAGCTGGCGGTACTAGCTTTTCCTTAATTACCATGAAAATTTGGGGCCTGTCGGCTCAGGGCATTTCTGACAGATGGCGCGACGATGTCGAATTTTCAGTACTCATGGCACACGTGAAAATTCACATCGTCACAATTAAAAAAAAATTTCAATGACTTAAGCACAGAAAGACAAATATATTCAAATATTGTTAGATATTATGACATAGTAGTTTAGTCGCTAAATTTCCAATTTTATTTTCATTTATTATTTCCTTTTTGTTAGAATACGAGTATTATTTTTCTCTTTATTTTCTTTAAATTTCCAGCGGGAAATATTTTGACTAGGGTTTAATGTAAGGAATAGAAATTCCCCTTTATGATCACTTCATATGGCGCGTCTCCTAGCAGACGAAAAAAAGGAGAAAAATGTGTAGAAGAGGAGTATTAGGAGAACCGTCCAATGAGTAGGACTAGAGAAATTTGTGATAAATTGACTGGTGAAAATAAATGTGATCTAGAGTGTACTGAGATGTAAAGTTGATAATAAAAGTTGTGAAATCGAATTATTTAATGGCTAATTATTTAGAAATTGACTTCGAAAATTTGACTGGAAAGTTCTAACTTGGATTAAAAGAAATAAATATTTCATATCATTAATAAGAATCGTGTCTTAAAGAATTAAGTATCTCCCTCCTTAATTTTATGTTTCTCAACGGAAATTCCTTTGAGATAATTATTGAAAAGTTTATTGTTATTATTTATATTTTTGGATATTAATTTTTGTCAATTTTATATAAGAAAATTGACTGGCGTCTAACATTCGTGTTGGCTGTTGAATTAATTTATGACTAATAAGGGAAGGTGATTAATTAAATTTTATATAATATTTAGTTTATCATAAATAAATCGTCATAATATTTTAAAAAAATTTTTTAAAAGACTCAACTGATACAAAGAAATAATTTTCGAAAGGTTTACTCATAATCATTTGACATACTGAAAAATGAACTTTAGATTTTCAAAGATTTCAATGTTTTTGAGTTTTATGCTATAATGTTTTTATTGTTCAATATTATTCATAATTAAAACTGAAATTAATTTCTGGATCAATTTTTTGGAAGGTCCTACCACAGTATAATTTTTAAATACAAATTTAATAATTGAAATAAAATATAGAGAAAAATGTATAAAATTAGACAGGTGTACGAACTTGGATACGCGACATTATGTAAGGATACATCTCAGGTGACTAGGTCAGTAGGAATTATACATTGAAAGAAATACTTACATAGACAATTAAATTCTCATTCACTTTTACGTAATTTAAATGAAATATACATTTCTTATTATTCTTGTTCTCTAAAAATTATAGGCGACAAATTAAAAAAGTGTATGTTAATGAAATTAATAACCAAAATATACACAGTGTCTAAAAAGCAAAGTTATAACGCATAGAACAATAAAATCTATCTAAGCATTTTAATAACCTTCGAAATTAGAATACATAACTTTTCTTTAAACATTAATTTAAGGCAAATGAATATTTTCAAATTAGCACAAACAATTATATTAGAATTTCAAAAATCAAAAATTCTATTAAAAATTTTAAAATAAAGAAAGTCTAAACATTATAACATTATTGAATACATAAATTGACAAGAAAACAATTTCTCATAAAAAATTAAAAAAAAATTAAACCACTTAACAAGCTTCGAAAAATCGTTGAGTCTAAATACAGGAGACATAAACAAAACACCTTCACTAAAATAAAAATTTTAATTAAAACAAAACTTGCATGGTTAAAATACTTATTCAACGTTATGGAAGAAATAAGAGAAGAAAAGAAAGCCCTAACATTATTTCAAACAACAACTGTATATATAATCTTTATTAATACTAAAAAATTAACCAAATTGTAACAAATTTTTTTTTGAAAAGATAAAAGCAGAAATAAAATTATTTCTTTTAGAAAGCTAAAAAAAGATAAATCAATCGAAATATGATGCAAAAGCAAGTTCTTAAAAACATTTTACACATTGCTTTCACATTAAGAAAACAATTTAATTCTTCCTCTTTTTATTAAAAAAAAGAAGAATATTAAATTATTATAAATATTAAATTTATTATTGAAAAACATTTAAGAAGAAGCACAAAGTTAGTATTTTTTATAAATCTTAGTACATTTCATAAACAAAATCAAGATAAACTATGGCTAAATATAAACATTTTTTTAAAGTCCTAAATAAACCAAATTTTTCTCGCTACTCCATTTTATAATAATTCAATAAACATCAAATTTGAGGACTATTTTTTTTCCTTTGGCAGAAGTATTATAAACAAAAATTGTAGAGGAGTGCTGTCAGGGTTGGACATAGTTTTGAATTTTCTTCATAACTTCCTCTGTAGTGCGAATTTCACGTTTTCGCGCATATTGTTGGAAAGATCAACTCAAATGCAATGTTTTTGCTGTACATTGCAAAAAAATGAGGCCAAAAGTTTCAAAGTTATAAACAATTTAAAAAAAATAATGTTGTAAGGGTTGAACATGGGTGTAAGGGTTGAGCCACTGTAGAAAATCAATGAAATATTTAGGTAAATGGTTAAAAATGTCCTTCAAATAATAGAATGACACTTGAAAATGAAGAAAGGAACCATGGAATTAAAATAAAATCCCATATTGTGCATTTTTGCATAACATTTGATATTTTATTTCATAAGAATGATATAAAAATTTTTTAAATTAAAACAATAAAAAAAGATTATCGAAAAAAAATTTTCTCTCTTTTTTCGTTAGAAATAAAGTTTTTGACATCTCCTTAAGTTAAAAAATGAATTTCTGTTGCAAGTAAGCCTCGTAATTGCAAAATTTTGGGCGCCTCAACCCTTACGACACCGCCTGGCTCAACGCTAACTCACGCATCGTTTTGCGACATGCCACACAGAACACAAACGCGTCACACAAAACCCCAAATTTCTTTTCACATTTTCGTATAACAACTTAATAAACAATTTCAATAAATTTACTTTGTCTTTTGCATATTTCTTCTACATTTACTGCTCTTTTTTTAACACCACAAAAATGTTTCTGTTGAGCGTATAACAATGACTCGCAAAAAACAAAAGTAAACGTTCGTATACTTGACTGAAACTAATGTGAAAAGTTGACTGGCATTAGTAGCAAGAATTTAAGTACAAAAACAGATGGCGCTAGTGTGATAAAACTAAATAAACGCGATGGCTCAACCCTAACACCTGTCCAACCCTAACAGCACTCCCCTATACAAAGTATTTTTGAGTTGAACGCAACTCATTTTAAAATCAAATATAAATATTGTGAAGTTACGTTATTAAGTTTGTCAAAAGAATAATTTTTCATATGTATTCTTTGTTTAAATTTAATAAAAAATGTGTACTTACACTGCTAATTATAAAATAATATGTACGTTTATCAAATTAAGATAGAAATAAAATCCAAGGTAACAAAAATTATCCAAATCTTAAACATTGTCATTCAAGTAAAATAGGTTATTTATCCAAAAATAAAAAATAACTAGTTTGGTAAAATACAATGAATTTATGTAAAATTAAATTTAAAAATTTTTTTTTACCACGCTAAATCTTTGGATTAAATTCTAAATCTTAAAAGTTTTACATTCAATACAAACAAAGAATGTACTAATCAACGTCATTACTTTCTGACATTGTAAACCAAAGGAAATAAAAGCAAACATTTCTTTAAAAATTTTCATAAAATAAAGTAAGAAGAAACGAATCATTAAAAAAAAGTTTGCCTTTATTTAACCCTTTTGTGACCCCTAAGAAACCAGTGGATGGATTTTGATGAAACTTACCCCTTGGGGGTTTTTAGGGTCGCTGATTCCGAATCTGAGGTCAGATTTTCAAAATTCAAAATGGCGGATCCAATATGGCGGACTTGTTTTTTAATTGCTTATATTTGTTTGAAACTCACTACCTGGGGGTTTTTGGGGTTGCTGATTCCGAATCTGAGGTCAGATTTCCAAAATTCAAAATGGCGGATCCAATATGGCGGACTTTTTTTTAACTGCTTATATTTGTTTGAAACTCACCACTTGGGAATTTTTGGGGTCGCTGATTCCGAATCTGAAGTCAGATTTCCAAAATTCAAAATAAAGTATCTAATATGGCGGATTCTGTTTTGAAAACTTAATTAGATTAGTTTAAAACTGATATCTTTGGGGTTTTTGAGGTAGTATATTTAAAATACGATATTTGATTATCTATTCACGGTCTTCCACACCATCTAAGAGGTTCCGTCAGAGGCGAGTTAGGTTTTTATTAGTGAACCTTCGTCGAGAACCCTATTTTAAAGTTTAAATTCAAAATTAGCGTATCCAAAAACCCTTGAGTAGTAAACCTATAAGCAAATAGCAATTTAAAAAAAAAGTCCTGTATTTTGAAATTTGAAAATGTAACTTGTCTGATTTTGAAAAAAGTCAGCCATATTGGATCCGCAATTTTGAATTTTAGAAATCTGAACTCAGATTTGTAATCAGCGAACCCAAAAAACCTCAAGTGGTGAGTTTCAAACAAATATAAGGAATTAAAAAAAAATCCGCCATATTGGATCCGCCATTTTGAAGTTTGGAAATCTGACCTCAGATTCGGAATCAGTAACCCTAAAAACCCCCTAGTAATGAGTTTCGAGAAAATATATATACAATGGGATTAAAAGAATTATTTCAAATGTTAATAGAAAACAACGAAAATACTTCAAATTGTAAAAAAGACTGTCAAAGGACGACAGCGCATAAAAAGAGGGTATAAGGTAGAAAATCAAGGCTTTTAATTTTTTTAAATGCCATATATAAATTATATACATTTTGTTATCATTTTTTTTCTCCGTTAAAACTCTTGTCGCAACTCTGCAAAACAATATTAGAAAAACAATGTTCGCCAGTAAATTAACATTGTTTCTATAACATTTTGCAACATTAAAATTATACAAAATACACAAATTATTAACCTAAGCGATTAGTTTGGTTATTGAGAAAATCACTCAAAAATTTAAGAGCATAATTTCTATAAATGAAAACATGCTTCTTCTTAAATTCTTGTTATAGACATAATTTCAAATCCATAGGCAATATTTTAACAAATAATTCATTAAAAATACGACAAATTTAGGATTGTTCAGATCATAGAAGTTTAAAATAATGACATTAATTTAATTAACAGAATTTTGTAATCGACGTAACACTTTATTTTAACGCACAACATTTTAGGATTATTTTTGTCGACGAATATTTATAGACAAATAAAAAAATAAAGTTTTCTTATGCTTAACCGATACCCAATTTGTTGAAGCTAAGTTTTGTTTCTAGTATTTTTGGTGTTTTGCTTCGTAATATTTCACATTCTTTAAAATAATGCACATTTAACTTGTGCATTCTACTTGGATTTATCCCTTTATCGTGTACCAGATAAATTTCTTTTTTCTCAATAATTGATTTTTAAAAAATAATCAATATTATTTCTCTATCATATATTTCTGAATTCAGGTTCACTAAACTGTTCTTCTGTGTGAATGGCAATGTCTTGTTGTGCGAAAATTTTTCTGAGTAAGAATGTTTATTGTCATTGTCTTCTTTTTTTTCTTATCTTAATTCAAAATTATATCAAAATTGATTTTAATATTCAAAAATCGGGGTCACCGATTTTGAACTTTTAATCAACTCTGATATTTGCAGAAAAGACAATTACAAAAAAATGCTTTTATAATCACGAGATAGAGGTTTGAAATTTAACACTCTGTCTTCCCTTTTGAATGAATCACTTTTATTTATTTTTTAATAATCACTATTTTATAGTAATATTTTCTTTAAAAAATTCTTTTTTTTAATTTAACTTCTTTTTAACTTTAATTTCTTTTCAATGATATGGTAAATCACTTTTCTCACTTTATTTCTTTAAAATTACTTATTTTTCATATATATAATTTTTAAAAAATCATATAAATTATCAATTCACTTTAATTCGATTAACCCTTTAACGCCCAGATGGACAAAATTTTGGCATGAAGTTTGAGAACTTATTTCGGTACTTAAAAATCAAAAGAAAAATTAACAAATTATTATTTCTTATGTTTTCATATGCGCTCTATGGAATGGCGTTAAAAAAACCATAAAAAATTTATAAACAAAAAAGTTATTAATGTTTTTCTTAAAAAGTCAGATTTTTTCCAATTTTTGTTTAATTTTCAATTTTTTGTACTATGAAATGGCATAAAAATAATTTCAAATATTACAAATAACGTGACATAGATATTTTCAAACTCATTAAATCTGCTTAAAACTTGTTACTCGGGGGTTTTTGGGGTCGCGGGTCAAAAATTTAGAGTCCAATTTTCAAAATTCTAATTGTTGGTCATAGTATGACAGACGAATTTTCAGTTAGAATTCGATAATCATATTATTTATTTATTAATTTTTTTTAATTATTAAAATTTTTATTCAATTTTTCTATTTATTTATTATTAATTATGATAATAATATTAATCTTTATCTTTATCTTATTTATGTATACCTGTCAATATACAGAACATTTTTTTAAAAGATCCGAGATGGGCCGACTCGTAGTTTTCGTTCTATAAATTTTTTTTAGTACGAAAACTATGAATTAGTAAACCTAATAGCTTATAATTTTTTAAATTTTGAGTTTAGAAAAAAGTTGCTAAAAAAAGTTTTGGTTTTTCTTCAACTTTTAAAAGATTAAAAAAAAAAATTTAAAAATTTTTTTTAGAAAAAAAATTATTTTTTATAAACAAATTAGATAAAAAATTTATAATTTGAAAAATTGGACTAAAAATTTTTGACCCGCGACCCCAAAAACCCCCGAGTAACAATTTTCAAGCAAATTTAACGAGTTTTTGAAAAATTGTCGGCCATGATGGATCCCATATTTTGAATTTTAAAAATTGGACTCCAAATTTGTGACCCGCGACCCCAAAAACCACCGAGTAACAAGTTTTAAGCAAATTTAATGAGTTAAAAAAAAATTGTCGGACATGTTGGATCCGCCATTTTGAATTTTAAAAATTGGACTTCAGATCCGTAATCAGCGACCCCAAAACCCCCGAGAATCAAATTTCAAGCAAATTTAATGAGTTTGAAAAAAAATTGTCGGCCTTATTTGTTCCGCCATTATGAATTTTGAAAATTGGACTTCAGATTCGTGATCAGCGACCCCAAAAACTCCCGAGTAACAAGTTTCAAGCAAATTAAATAAGTTTGAAAAAAAATTGTCCGTCATATTGGATCCGCCATTTTGAATTTTGAAAATTTGACTTTAGATTCGTGATCAGCAACCCCTAAAACCACGAGTAACAATTTTTAAGCCGATTCAAACTCTTTTAATAATTTCATACTTTCGAATCAAAATTTTAAAAAATTGGAACTTCAAACTCTATTTTTGAGCCGCCATTTTAATTTTTAATTTTCTCTATAGTCCTATCTTCTAGGTTATATATCTATGTCACGTTATTTGTTATTATTTGAAATCATTTTTACGCCATTTCATAGTAGAAAAAATTGAAAATTAAACAAAAATTGGAAAAAAATTGAACTTTTTTAATAAAAAACGTTAATAACTTTTTTGTTTATAAATTTTTGATGGTTTTTTAACGCCATTCGATAGAGTGCATATGAAAACATAAGAAATAATAATTCGTGAATTTTTCTTTTGATTTTTAAGTACCGAAATAAGTCCTCAAACTTCATGCCAAAATTTTGTTCATCTGGGCGTTAAAGGGTAATCAACCCTTATTTTGGGAACAAAATATATAACCTCCGCCTTTTCAGGGAAAAAAAACTAAAAAATATAAAATCATCCGCTTTACAGGAAAAAACAAATTAACACTGCCGATTTTCGGGAGGAACACTTAATTCTACACAGCTTTACTATGGGAGGAATAAATTCGGACTCCTTAGTTGAAACGATCAAAAGTATGGATCACACCTTTAAATTAATATAAAACGATAGAGTGGGGATGCCGGTGCACACGGCTCGACAAACTTCGTTGTTGCCAGGCAAGCTTTTTACAAGCTTGCAAATTCCTTAACATGGCGTGATATAGTTCGATGCTCTGTATCCTTTATTGCCAATGTTTAAGTGTATACTTTTTCTTGGTATTTTACCAATACAATTAAGAGTCTTTTCTGTGAAAAGTAACTTATAACAAAGTAGACAAATTCGTTTTGAAATAAGAGTGATGTCCATATTCTTTCAATCAATTTTAGAATTATAATTTAAAAAATAATATTGAATATTATTGAGAATAAAAACAATTGAAGAACGATTATCGTTATTTTTTTAAGTTTGGATATAATTTAATTATGAAAAAATAGTTTTAAGACAAATTAATTGATGAGTTAATTATGTAAAAATTTCTCTTATGTCCTGATAATATGTCTATTAAGTACTTACTTCTATTTACGAAAGTCCCAAATTTTTAATGAAATTATACAATATAACAAATTTTTAATTAATAAAAAAATCAAAAATAGTTACGAAGTCATACGTAACATTTACTGGTATGATTTATGTCACTTTGCTTTACAATATCATGAGCGCTTGCGTTTCGTGCTGCACAGATTGCACTGCTATCATTGTCGCTAATCATTACTCCCACCTCTAAATTGCATTCTTTTAAAATTGAATTATTTGCAATAATCTCTACAGCTGCCTGAGGTTCCATTGCCTTCGCGCTTCCCTCAAAATTCAATTGACAATCATGATCGTCTTTCGCATGTCCATTTTCACACATCCTACATTTTCGATTGAATGTTGCGTAAGAAAGAACTTTTTTAGAAAAAAACCCTATAAGTGTCCCAGTGCCCGAAATGCTGTCGTACGTTCTACCTGTATCCCTAGTAAACCAACCCATATCAAAAGATGAGGCAATGCGTACTTTGTTCTCTGCTAAAATTTTAAAATTCTCTACTATTAATTCTCTACTATTAAATTCGGAATATTCGGAATGTCCGGAAACATAAACTCGATTTTTAAATTTGAAGGCCAGAAATAAAATTGTAATGATATGGCATTATTTTTAACGTCAGAATTTCAATGTTTCTGAAAGAGAAAAATTCATTCATTTTTGTACGCGTTATATATCTATATATATTACTGAGCTCACTGCTCGGCGGACAGGTAGAGAGTACCGATAGCGCACCCATTGCCGCGCAACACGTGGGTTCTCTCACCTCACGCTATACCTCTCGTGGGCCCAGCTATCTATAATACTTGGTTGTCCGTACAATTTCCTCAGTTCGCCGTCGACCAGACTCGGGGCTTGCTCCAAAGCAGATCGACAGCAACGCCGAGTTTAAAGTACGACTCTCCCAAGATATGAGATCTTCTTTTCTTAACTGGTGCAGGCCGGCGGTGCCTCAGGTACAGCTGGGGCTGCTTGCTTGTACATCCTAGAAGGAGTTGTACTCAAGACTCAGGTACAACTGGGCAGTAGTAACACTGGACCTCTCAGTTTCTCTCTCTCTCTTTTCACCTGTCATTGCTATTGGTCTAAGCAGGGGTACAGCCGTGTAAGACCAAGGCAATGAATTTTCCTACATGAGAATGTGAACCAACCCTGTGAAGAAGAGGTACAACTCGACCTTCACAGAGTTGATGCGTCAGGTAGATTCTTCGACCCAAGGTACAACTTGGGGGAAGATGAAGCTTGTATTTCTACCCTTCTCTCTTTCTCACTCTCACTCTCTCTCTCACAAACCTAGTTATCGTCCGTACCGACATTTAGGAGTAGTTTCTAGAGCCTACCCTCGCGTATAATGAGCGTCGGTGTCGGGTAGGAATTTGTCATTTTGGGGAATTAACTTATTTTCTTTCTATTCTATTTTAGTTAGTTTAGTTATTCTTTGAGTTGTTATTATTTAGATTAGGTTTTTAATAATTTCTTTTTATATTATTTTTGCATTATATCGAGTCGTTTATTTTTATTATGTATTGTTAATTTTCTTTGGTTCATTTTAAATTTATCTTCGTAAATAATTATTTTTGTAATATTTCTTTATTCGTTTTAAATATATATTTTCTTACGAAGGTTTAAAACTCGGCTTTGTTACTGACTTTACCCTGCCTATCGATATCACTAGAGAAAATGCAAAGTGCATAAAATTGAGTAAAAAAATGAAAATTTTTTTAGTCGCACTTTTAAGTAAAAAAATGATCTTTTGTGATGTCGGTAGAGGGGATAGTAAGTCAATTTTTTACCGTCGTAAGGGCGTGATAGTCGCAGGGGTAGTCACATAATGAATTCTTCGAGTAGTGACGAACGAGTTTTTCGTTTATTGTCGAAATATGAGCATTGGTTTCCCGGTTTAACACTTTATGAAGTGTTACAGCGCGTTGACTCTGAACGGCAGAAATTAAAAATTTCGTGTTTTAAAGTGCGTCGCGTGTTCCCAGAGATGATCATGGCTGAATCTCTAGTTAAATACAAGGACTTTCTAGTCGCCCTTGATTATGAAAAACAGCTTGAATATAAGGAGAGCTGTTTCTTCAACCTTTTTCCAATTTTCCGCGGAAGCCTAGTGATTGTCGCGAAAGACAGGAACCACCCGTACAACCCAAAAATGGATTGCTGGCATTGCGGACATCGTCATCAAGAGCGCCGTGAAAAACAGGTGTTATTCTGTTCTCAGTGCGGCATTTTAGGCAGTTTTTCTCGTGATTGCTGCTTTAAGATAAGAAAAGAATTTTCGTTTTTCTTTTCTCACCCCGAGACCAGCAGCCATCTTGGTTTTCTTCTCCCACCACCACCTTTGGAGAAGAGTAGTGATGACGAACTAGTATATAATCAACTATGGATCACTATTCAGCCCAGTCCTTTTCTGAACTACATTGAGTAAGGTTATTTTCGGTTTTCCAAAAGTTATCATGGGAGTTCAATAGTTCTACAAGCTGTCCAAAAACGACGTGGTGGCTCAGCTAGAAAATTATCAAATTGACGCCACTGGTACGTTTTCTGAACTTCAAAAGCGGTTTGTAGCTTTTATTCGTACTAAACCAGAGCTACTAAACCAAACTACAAAACCGGAGGACTACGTAGAAGAGGAGGACATTAATCTAGACAAAACAGCTCTAGAGGATCCAAATTTACTCGAGAACCTGGTGGATATCGGAGCTCAGCAAGTATCTGCGTTCTCACTGGAACAAATTAGGGTAACTCAAGCCCTAATTAACCGTCATTTGCTACAATCCGCTCCTGTAGGGTCATCTACACCTTACAATGAAAGAAGTGACACTTATGTGCTGGAAAGGATGATAAAGTGGGGTTGTAGTTTTGAAGGCAATGATGTATACGCAATTTTGGAACGAGTGGACGAGTTACAACAGGCGTATGGATTTTCCGACAAACAGCTTCTTCGAGGATTTGCAGAATTGTTAAGAGGAGATGCTTTGCTCTGGTATCGCAATGAAATTCGGACGATTTTCACCTTAGAAGAATTAACCTCAGCATTAAGAAGATTTTACCTTTCACCTAGTGAATTCAGATACCTAGAAACTCAAATTGTCTGCAAAGTGCAAGGTAAAACGGAATCAATTAGAGAGTTCTGTACAGCATTGAAAACTCTTATGCAACTCGTGCAAATGGTACTAAAGTGTGAAATTTTTTATTTCATTTAATTAAAATTCTAGGAATTGTCACTCTTCTTGCATTCTTCCAAAACGCTCATTAAAATTCGCTTTTCTAGTAGGGGAATGTAATGATATGGCATTATTTTTATCGTCAGAATTTCAAAGCTTCTGAAAGAGTAAAATTCATTCATTTTTGTACGCGTTATATATCTATATATATTACTTTAAGATCTAACGCCGAGGTTGAGGTACGACTCTCCCAAAATATGTACAGCTGGGGCTGCTTGCTTGTACTTCCTAGAAGGAGTTGTACTCATGACTCAGATACAACTGGGCAGTAGTAACACCGTTCGCCTCCCCGTTTCTCTCTCTCTCTTTTCACCTGTCATTGCTCTTGGTCTAACCAGGGGTACAGCCGTGTAGGACCAAGGCAATGCATTTCCTTCATGGGAATGTGAGCCAACCTTGTGAAGGTACAACTTGGGGGAAGATGAAGCTTGTATTTCTACCCTTCTCTCTCTCTCTCTCTCTCTCTCTCTCTTATACGCAACTATTTATCGTGTCGGCGTGAATACCGTGAGAATCGCGTTATCGTCCGTACCGATATTTAGGGGTAGTTTCTAGAGCCTACCCTTGCGTATAATGAGCGTCGGTCTGGGGTAGAAATTTGTCATTTTGGGGAATTAACTTATTTTCTTTCTATTCTTTTTTAGTTAGTTTAGTTATTTTTTGAGTTGTTATTAGTTACATTAGGTTTTGAATGATTTCTTTTTATATTAATTTTGCATTATATCGAGTCGTTTATTTTTATTATGTATTGTTAATTTTCTTTGGTTCATTTTAAATTCATCTTCGTAAATAATTATTTTTGTAATATTTCTTTATTTGTTTTAAATATATTTTCTTACGAAGGTTTAAAAACCTCTGCTTTGTTACTGACTTTACCCTTCCTATCGATATCACTAAATTGACTAACTAGCTTGCTTAAATTTTGTAATGACGCTTTATATATATATATATATATATATATTATATATTAGGGGAGTGCTGTCAGGGTTGGACATAGTTTTGAATTTTCTTCATAACTTCCTCTGCAGTGTCAATTTCACGTATTCGCGCATATTGTTGGAAAGATCAACTCAAATGCAATGTTTTTGCTTTACATTGCAAAAAAATTAGGCCAAAAGTTTCAAAGTTATAAGCAATTTAAAAAAAATAATGTTGTAAGGGTTGAACATGGGTGTAAGGGTTGAGCCACTGTAGAAAATCAATGAAATATTTAGGTAAATGGTTAAAAATGTCCTTCAAATAATAGAATGACACTTGAAAATGAAGAAATGAACCATGGAATTAAAATAAAATCCCATATTGTGCATTTTTGCATAACATTAGATATTTCATTTCTTAAGAATGATATAAAAAAATTTTAAATTAAAACAATAAAAAAAGATTATCGAAAAAAATTTCTCTCTCTTTTTTCGTTAGAAATAAAGTTTTTGACATCTCCTTAAGTCAAAAAATGAATTTCTGTTGCAAGTAAGCTTCGTAATTGCAAAATTTTGGGCGGCTCAACCCTTACGACACCGCCTGGCTCAACGCTAACTCACGCATCGTTTTGCGACATGCCACACAAAACACAAACTCGTCACACCAAACCCCAAATTTCTTTTCACATTTTCGTATAACTAGTGATGCATGTCGAGCAGATAGATGTCATTTGTTTTTTCGTCTCCTTTCATAAAGGAAGTGAGATAAAACTATAAAATTCAATTGTTTTAATTGTTATTTTAACGATTTTCTCGACTTTAACGAGAAGTTGTCGATCAAGACTCGCTCGACATGCAACACTACGTATAACATCTTAATAAACAATTTCAATAAATTTACTTTGTCTTTTGCATATTTCTTCTACATTTACTGCTCTTTTTTTAACACCACAAAAAAGTTTCTGTTGAGCGTATAACAATGACTCGCAAAAAACAAAAGTAAACGCTCGTATACTTGACTAAAACTAATGTGAAAAGTTGACTGGCATTAGTAGCAAGAATTTAAGTACAAAAACAGATGGCGCTAGTGTGATAAAACTAAATGAACGCGATGGCTCAACCCTAACACCTGTCCAACCCTAACAGCACTCCCCTATATATTATATATTATATATTATATATTATATATTATATATTATATATTATATATTATATATTATATATTATATATTATATATTATATATTATATATTATATATATACAAAAAATATTTTAAAAATTATTTTTTCCACAACATGAAAAAAATGTATGTTGAAAAACTTTGTTAATAGATTTTTAAATTGATTATATATTTTATGATTTAATAAATTGATTAAAAAATTAATTAAATCGTTGTAAAATAAAAATTTGTAAATCATTATAAAAAATAAGCAATTGAAAAAGATCTTATTTAATATTATAAAAATAAATGGAAAATATATTCTTAATCAAAAAGTGTTCAATTAAAATTATAATGATATGAAATGCAATAATAAACAATATATGATCACAAAATACACGTATCGAACAATGTAAAAAAACTTACAACAATCGTTTCACTTCTTCATACTTTTCTATAGTAAGCTTTCTTTCTTTCTTAGCTGCTTTCAAACAACTAGCATGTTCCATTTTTTTAGCTTTGATACCTACTTCTTTTTCGTGTAGGGGAGCTGGAGTAAATCCACTCACTTTATTCAGAACGGTAAAAACCTAGAAAATTATTCTCTAAATCCAAGTTAATTTATTTAATTTGAAAGCTTATGATTTCTACTAATAAAATAAAAAAGAATTTTTGATTTATCTGTTTTAGTTTTACTTAGGAAAAATTTTTAATACACATATACCAAATATCAAAATCACAATTTTCCAAGGTAAATCCGCTCACCCCTCAGGGCAAAGCCGATCACTTGATTTTTTAAAAGAATTTAAAGTAATCTTGACAGTTTTATTTTGTACATATTAAATTTCTCCTTATTTCCGTCTTCAGTATGGTTTATAAATGATTAATTATGAGTTCTATAAACAATAAATATTGGTTTATTAAATAGTAAGTATAGGTTTGATGAATTGCAACTGTGAATTTAAATAATATTTTGTTAAGAGAAAATTAAAATGTAGATACATTTCTGGATGTAACAAGTTATAGATTTTATTATTCATATAATATAACAAATTTTTACAATTAAGTTGTTCTGCCAACGTTTTTAAATGCACGATTCGACTGCCTTCAGCAGACTCACACTTTACAAATTCACAGTTTGAATCGTTTTTGAGATTAGGTTCAACACTTTTTAAGCCATAAACACTTCGAAGATTTTTTCCCACATTTTGCATTCGACAACGATTTTCGTAAACTTTTTTGGTTACATTTTTACCCTTCCAATAATAATTTCTAATACTTTTTTCAGCACTATTTTCTAAATTTTCCGACATGATATCACATTACCGCATTTACAAAACAAACAATTACAGACGACACGAAAAGGAAAAGAGGAAGCATAAATCTAACGTTGCCAAGCGTTGCGCCCGTACTACGTGCTTCAAATGAAAATTTGAATCACGTAGAGAGAGAACATCCTTAAGGAAATCTATCAAGTTTTGCGATTTTGTTCACATGTCTAAGATATTGTAAATAAAAATTCACTTTAGACGCCATTTTGTGACCGTCATTTTGAAAAGTTTTTTTTCAGAATACCCCTATCTGATGGGGAATATATTTTTAAGCGTTATTTAGGACGTTTAGATGAATTCGAAGTTGAATACCTGTACGTAATCAGCGACCCCAAAAACCCTTGAGTAATAAATATTAATCGAATCCAACGAATTTTTTTAAAATTTGTCTGCCATATTGGATCCACCATTTTGAATTTTTGAAAACTAAGTTAATATTCGTAATCAGCGACCCCGATACCCTCCGTACATAGTTTCAACTAAATTTGAGCATTTTTAACAAATTTCGAAAACGAGATTGATATATTATAAAAAAGTTTACTTTTGGGCTCTATTTTTATTCGCCATCTTGAATTTTAAGCAAATAAACTGTGTCTTGATTTTTTTAAATCCCTAATACACGCAAAAACTACCGTCTCAAAAATTGTCTCTTAAATGTGCCCGTCTTGTCCTTAAAGGGTTAAATGAATCTAATGTACAGTAGGGTGCAAAGATGCCTTCCTAGTTGGACCCTACTGTACAATATATTTAATGAAAGACAAAGTTTTTTTGATGGAGAGGAACCAAAGTTAACTTTTTGTTAAGTAATATTTTTACATAAATTATTTTATAATTTGCTATTTATCTAGAGATTATATTATATCAATTTAAATTGATTTAAGACATGAATAGTAACGGAATAAAAAAAGAAAGTTTATTTTTAAAGCAAAGTATGTTCCATTTTTTGTTAATTTTAATTTTAAAAAATTATAAACAACTGAATATTCTTAGGTTTGCATGAAGTGAAATGTTGAAATATTATTCTTCTTGAAATTAAAACAAAAAACACTTAAATCCATTAAAAACTTTTTTCTAAACTCAATATATTTAGACTTATAGGCTACTGAAAATAGGTCTTTGTTCACAAATCCAAAATTTCTAAAATTCATAACTCAAAAAAACATGAAAGATTTTAGATTTGTACAGAAATGTATTTAGAGTACATAGAATATGTAAGTATTAAGGGCATGAATCGAAATATACTATTTGTATATGTGTGTTTAAATGTATGTTATATATTGTAAAGTTCAGGTCGTATGTTGCAAAGCAACGAATTCCGGAGTATTTTTCTAATTTTGTTATTTATGTATGTTTAAATAATGTGGTTAATACTTTCAACATCATATATGAGTGTCACCAGTATATAGTGTAAAAGTGTATACTCACGTAGCCTTGTGAATAGAGAAGTTGAAATGAGAAAGCGAGGCCTAAACGCTGTTTATATACCTTTTGGAGACGCTATAGATTCTTCTAGGACTCTCTGGAAATTTCTATAATAATCTTCGCCCTCATTCCCTTCCGGTTAAGCGTGATAATTTTCGTTTCGAGAGGCTATCTTCCTCCCTACTCACGGAAATTCGTAGCACGTCATAATCTTTCCACCAATAATATTTAAATTTTCCACGAATGGACAGATATATATTTTCTCTTTCTCTTGTCGCCAAACTGTCGACCGTTTTCCCACAACAATGTTATTGCATAACTGTCATTTATTTCTTTCTCTCTGAATTTATTTTATTTCTTTTAATTTAAATAATTGTTTAAATAATACACTTTTATCAATTTACCTTTTTGTAATAATATACACTAGTTTTGATCTATTTATTAATATAAATTTTACTACTACTTTATTATTTATTATATTTATATTATATTTGGGACATTCCACGTCAACCGGGACAAGACTCTGTCCAAAAATCTATTGCACCGATTTTAATATTTTAATATTTTAATTTAAATGTTTATTTAAAGTAAAAAAAAGCACAAATAGCTCCTCAAAAACCCCCGAGTAACGATTTTCAAGCGATTTCGATCAATTTTTAAAAATTCGTCCTCCATATTGGATCCGACATTTTGAATTTTGAAAACCCGACACCGGATTCGTAATCAGCGACCTCAAAAACCTCCGAGTAACGATTTTCAAGCGATTTCGATCAATTTTTAAAAATTCGTCCGCCATATTGGATTAAATTTATCTTTACTTTAAACGATTTCTAAATTTTCAAAGTAAGAATTTTTTTTATCTTTTTCTTAACTTTGGCCTTGAATCAGGTGTGCTGTTTTCATTGGTTTTCGTATATCCAAGTACATTTGTACCCTATTGACCTTATTTTTAATTTCTCATACTTTAAATTTAGATGAAATTTTATTTCTTATTATCTGGAATTTATTCTATTTTTAATTTCTATTAAATATTAATTTTATAATTCGCAATTTATTTTATTCCAATAATTTTTAACAATTTTAATTTTGACTATTGAAATACCATTTTAAATAAATGGGGCGTTTCATATGAGAACGACACATGATGTCTCAGATTTTTCTCATATTATGAGAATTGAAAGTGATTAGGGTCCTAATAATGTATACCAAATATTAATAAAAATTTGTTATTATTTTTCTAGATATTTGCATTAAAACAATTTTACATCATTTTTTTATTTTGATAATAACTTTTTTTTGCTTTGAAATACAAAAAATTGTTCTGAACATTTTTTGTACTTAAAATACTTAACTTTCAGAAAAAAATTACTATAAATAAAAATTATTAATTTTAGGTTAATTTGTTTAAATAATAAAATTTGTTTTTAATGTTTAAACCCTTTCTCCCTGTTTCTCAGGTCTGAAAAAAATCATGAATAATATTGATAATATAATAAAACTTTCCTGAAATTTTCAGCTCGGCTTTTTTTTTTATTTTTGAGAAAAAAATTCTTAAACTTTACAATGCAGGCGCTCCGCCTGGCGGGGCGCCGTCCACCAGGTACAAAGTGCCGCCACTATTGGAGAATTATCTTTCAATAAAGAAAAAAATATTAATGTTTACATTTAATAATATATGTACATATTACACATTTAATATATTTAATGTATAATAATTTAACAAACAATTTTTTTTAAGTTTGGGAAAAAGTGGGCCCCTGCCTTCGCCCTTTTCAATGAGGGACAACCATCTCATTACTTTTAATAAGCATATGAAATAATTTCATGTGCTTTTTAACTGTAATTTATTTACCTCTACAACTATTAAGGAATCAAAAGGAAAGGAAGGATGCTTAGGACAGATTTTATTTAATAATATTATGTACGGAGCCTTCAGAGTTTGGAAGTTGTGATACAATTTTACAACGTAATTTACTATTATCTACAGGTACGAAGCAGAGAAAATTTTGTGTTCCTTTTATTAAACGAGCTTGTTGGAATCGATCAACTAAAATACGTTCCATCTCTTTATGTTCTTCTTTACTACAATATTCAAAATTTATTGATGTTATTCCTTTATTAACGACATTAAATAAATCTTTTGAATTTAAAATAAAATCACTAGTGGGTCTTCTGAATCTTTCGCGGGCAGCATATCGTTTTACAGTGCCACCAATTCCGTCACAAGCATTTTTTCCGTGCGAAGTTGCAAAAAAATGCCATTCTGCCTCAATTCCAAAGAAATTTTGTATATGATTAACTAAATTAATAAAATTACTTTTATTTTTGTATTGAGAGGCAGCACCGTCGGAAAAATAAAAAATTTTCTTAATATTTGTTAATTCATAGAGTGATACAAGTTTATTGATTAATTTTCTTATAAAGAGATGAACGTAAACGGAATTGTGATCAGTACATTCCGAAATTACAACAAAGCTATCGCATTTTGGTTGATCGTTTTCATCAAGCTCTGACCGATATATTACAAATGGATGAACTGTAATTTGTTGATTATTCCAATATTGTTTTTGAATGGAATCCTGCACAATAGGAAGATAATTTTGAGAGAAGTCACCAATAACTATAAATTGTCCTTGTTGAAAATTTTTTTTCAAAGATTTTAAAAAGCAACTTTGACTTTTGGCTATGAAGTGGTGTTGCTGAAGTTTTTCGGCTTGTTGGTTGAATTTAGCAATAAAGTCCGGTACCTCGATAGTGATGTTTTCTAAAGAACAACGATCTGTATTAGTCCACTATGGATAAGAAACGGATGAAACTAAAAATTCATTACATATAGCACTAATCTCTTTCCCAATTTCTGAAAAACCTGGACAATTTTTGCACTGAGAAAAATAACATGACATGGCAGGAGATTCGCATATCATTTGAAGTAATAATTCTTGATAAGAAGATATTGAAAACTCCTTTAAAATAGGCTTTAGTCCTTCTGTTACATCCCGACACATAAAAAAAATAGAACTTTAAATTATTCTCATAAATTTATTCTATTAAATATTTATTATACAAATGTCTGAATACATGGTTCATTTTGAAAATCAGGAAATTGATATGATGAAACAATTTAATATTTCGTTCATATTAATTTCTAACACGTGTTACTACTCATATAAATAAAAGAGTAAGATGAGTCAATGAACCATGCTTTAAGACAAGTGTCAAGCATGAATGAAAAGGATGACGCATGATAAAAAGAAAATACTATTAGAGATGACGCGAGCTAATTATAAGAATAAGACGCATGAATAAAATATATACTAAATATTAATAAAAATAATTGTTGAATTGATATATTTAATTATTTAACTGTTAATATGCATCATTAGCGCTGAATTATACGCATAAATACATTCAAATTAATCGAGTCAAAAATAAATCGATTATCGACAATCGATTAATCGATTAATCGATTGTTGATTCGATTAATGAGTAAAATGTGCATATTGATGTTTAAATATGCCAAATATTGATGTCATTAACAACTATAAGTTGAAATAAGCAATAAATAGAAATCATATTAAAATAGGAAGATCAAATTACAGTCAAACGTGCCTAAAACGGTGCATGTCGAACGTGACCAAAACAGTGCATGCTAAACGTGTCTAAAACGGCGTGTGGCGAAAACACTCAAAACAAGATGTTACCACCACTTAATACCCCTAAAATGCATTAGATTAGAAACTATATAAGCTGCTGTAAAAAGGCAGAACGATTGTCAAAAGTTCCGGTGTAATTCAGAGCGAATAGTATCATTGTAGAGCGACCCTTCAGTTTAAACGCGAGTTACTGTATTCTTTCCGTAAAAAGGTGCAAGTTAGATTATTTATCACTTAGAAACAAGTTTCTTTCCGTAAAAAGGTGCAAGATAAAAATTTAACACTTAGAATCATTCATTTCGTTGTTTTAACTGTCGTATTTGTTATACACAATTAACAGTGTAAATTTCATTAATTCTTTCCGTAAAAAGGTGCAAGTTAAATAATTATCACTTAGAAACAAGTTTCTTTCCGTAAAAGGTGCAAGATAAATAATTTAACACTTAGATAACGTGAAACTGTTAAATTATAGCAAAACTCTTACAAAGTTGTGAAAGTTACATAAGTGTAACATAACAAACTTTAAGTTTCATTCACTTGAAACGAAACCAATCAAGAACCTAAATTTAACGACTTTGCTGTATTTTGTCAACGAATATTGTGTAATAAACGTAAGTAACCAATTGTAATAATTGTAACTTTAATTAATGTTATAAACAATAAATTTATAAAAGGAATATTATTCTTGTTTTTAACGCAAAACCCATAGTTTTGACAAGTGATCACGATCCTACTAAAAAATTAAAGATCAGGCCTTACCAACCTGATTAATCAGCTAACTGGTTTGAAAACCTCTTTTAACTAAATAATCTAATTTATTTAAAAGCCTTTCTTTTGCTCGGGACGTAACAGCTGATTTGGTGGCAGCGGTGG
Organism: Leptopilina myrica (nomen nudum); assembly: GCA_032872475.1. Classification (NCBI taxonomy): domain Eukaryota; kingdom Metazoa; phylum Arthropoda; class Insecta; order Hymenoptera; family Figitidae; genus Leptopilina; species Leptopilina myrica (nomen nudum). The sequence goes on from CM065458.1 coordinate 52,436,779, forward strand.
GATTGTCACTTTTGTTATAAACAAATTAATTTTTCAAAAAAAAAATTCTTTTCAAAAAAATTTTTTTTTTTACAATTTTAATTTTTGAGTCAAAATTATCTTTAAACTCAATAACCACGTTCAACTCCACACAACCAACTCCTAATTGTTTATAATTTAACAAACAATTTCCTAATTCCTTCATATAATCTTATAATTGGGCTGTCTTTGCGCCGTCCGGCGAGATTTTGGCTTAATTTAAGAATAGTTTACGCCGTCCGGCGAGACCGTTCAATAGGGATTTTCCTTTCTTTCATTTTTAAAATAAAATTGTGACATTATTATTGCGCCGTCCGGCGAATTTAATTGATCAAACGACATTTGAGCCGTCCGGCGAAATTGTCATTTTATTTGTTCCTTTTAAAACTTCCTAACATTCCTTGATTTTTCACAATAAATAATAATTTGCCTTGAGAATATTTAAATTATTAAATAAATAAATTCAATAAGAACATTAAATACATAAAAATGTCATTTGGTTACAGTTAAAAAACTATGTGTGATAAAATTCCAACACCAAAGAAAATTAAAAATCGAGGAGGAATCAAAGCACAAAGAAGATTTAATATCGAATCATCACTAGAATCAGAAAAATTTGTAGAAAATTTTCATTCAAAAAACAACCTCAGAGAATTAAAAACACAGGAAGAATTTTCTGAATTTTTCGAAAAATTACTAAATAAAACGGAGCAAATTTTAAGAAAATAAAAAGTGTAATTTAAATTCAATAAATAACAAAATAAACTCTTATTAAGATTAATGTGCTTTGTTTATTGTTGTATGATAATAGTATACCTAATCTTATGCAATAATTTGGTATACAAGTCCAAAAAGGAAAAATTGAAATAAAACTAATTATATAACCAATAAGCTGATCAATAAATCATCTATTTAACAAAAAAAATATATACATATAATCAGAATCTAGATGAATAGATATTTTGACATAATTAACAACTTTAATTATCCTCAAATTGAATTAGTCTCAGGAGATTTAATTTCTCATAAAGGTATATTTCTTATCGATAATACTAGTCGATTAAATATAATAAAAGAAACAAAATTGTCTTCATTTATCAACATTGATCGAAATATTCGATACACACTTCGACAAAACTCAATTCACACTAACGGTAGTGCCATAGTAGAATTTTGTGATTTTTCTTTGAAATTTGAAACTATCGATTACGAAAGTAACTCCGAAATTATTGGTGTTTTAGGCGCACCATTCCTAGATCAATTATTCGAAACCAATCATTTTAGTCGAATTGCTAGAGAATACGATAGAAGAGCTCGAAGAAGAGCAAATACATTTAGACAACGATTTATTAGACGCATTTGTAGAATATTAAGGAATTCGTCTTGCCGAAAATATCCATGAATTGTTACGTCAATAATATTGAATTTAATACGGATATTTTTCCAAATATTCATATATCATCTCCCAATTTAACGGAAAAAAGAGGTCTTTTCTTAATAAATCCTGCTTTAAACATTAATTTAATAAACGAGAGAAAATTAGCACCAGGCATTGTAATCGATCGATCAGAATCAATCACTCTAAATTCAGGTTCTTTTGTTACTTCTTGAACAACAGAAATAATAATTGCAAGTAAACCAATCAAGTTTCGAACTTACATTAATAGTAGACAAAACGAATTGACAGGTATATTGGGATTATCTTTCCTAAATACAGATCCTAGCGAATTTGTATTGTAATCATCATCAATACCAACGTATGCAATACTTCTCTCTAATAACAACAATTTTTGTTATAACAATTTTTTCGATAATTTGGTGTTTAAAATTTTGGCATATTTTCAAAAACTTTAAAATCAATAAATTAACAGATACATTAATTTAAACAATTTTTCAAGCAAGAAAAGTATTAGGAAAACATATTAATATAAGAAGCCATATTTAAATCGTGCGGTTAATATTATTAATCATCTCCTCATTTACTTAAACTACTCATTGACTTCGCGCGCGAAAGCCACAACTAGTACGCCGCGAGGCAAGTCAGACGTACACCTTAAAGGCAACTCTCACACGTACCTTAAGCCGGTTGCGGTTTCTCTAGTTAACCACCATATCGAACTTCCTTATGAATTCATATTTTCACTTTCTAATAAGGAATAACGAATTATATCCTCAATTGTTACTAAACTCATCATTTTTTATCGGTAACGAAGGCCGATTTATACTAGATCCTTCTTTACCAATAAATTTAATTAAAGAAGACAAAGTTAACCCTTTCTTAGGAATAAATCGTATACTAAAATACTTTTTAAGAGACGGTACTATACGAACACACGGGGAAGCGAAAATTTGCATTAATCATACAGTACTAGAGTTTCAAACCATAATTTGTGACGACCGATCAGATATTATCGGCGTTTTAGGACTTCCATTTTCATTTGATATTATTAACGAATTATTCTAATAAACAACAAAATGACGCGCAAAAATAAACATCAAAGAGACTATAATAATGATGATGATGAAACCACTGCTCCAGCCAACGATGCAACCTTTGCGACTTCTATGAATAGAACCCTTCATGACACTATGGTAAATTCTATGGCCGAATGTTTTGCGTTACAACAAGGTATAATGAATATTCCTTTTTATGACGGGCATAATATGCCGGTTAAAGATTTTATTGATGATATTTTAAATGCTGCATCATCCATTCCTAAAAACTGTGAAGATCAGTATTTGAAATCTATTCTTGCTAAGTTAAAGGGTGCTGCTAGAAGCAGTACTCAAGGTAAGTCTTTTGGAACCATTATCGAATTAATAGACCATTTAAAACAAAGATATTCCACTCATAAGTCATATGCATGGTATTTGCAAGAAATATCCACAATTCGTATGAACCGAAACGAAAATGTTAGTGAATTTTATGACAGATTGTCTCAATTATTAGCAGGGGCAAATGCGGCACTCGCTAGTTCTTATGGAGCTCCTAATGCTAAAATTCAAATGCAACCTCTAAATCTCTGTGCATTGGAATCCTTTATTAAAGGACTTCCCGATTCAATGTCAACAGTAATAGAGGCACGAAATCCTGAAAATCTTAAAGATGCTTTCGACATTGCTTTAAAATGTGAACAACGCCATGAAACTTTTAAACCTGATTATAATGCATACTATTATTCACGACATCAATCACAAGACTACAGAAATCGAGAAAGAAGCCCTAGTAGTAGAGTACAATTCTCATACCCTTATGAACAAACGAGATATCGTTCTCAATCCCCCACCCCCACTGGAATTTTAAGAAACCCGTATCCTCCTTATATGCCGAATAATCATTACCCACAACCATATCCTAATCAACCTAATTTTCATCTTCCTAACGCTTATATGCCTTACACAGCATATCCTTTCTATCCATATCCTCCTCCGCAAGAAAGATACTTTAATAAAAATCAAGATGGAAGCAGAACACCACCCCGTTCTCAATCCCCACATTCATTTGAAAAGAATAATTTAAACTTAAACACGACTCGACGGACAGACGCGACGACGAGTGGAGACCACAAAGAGCGTCCAGCCAACGCGAGGATTCTATCGTTACAAAACACATCTTCCACGCAAGAAATTCAAGAGAATCTCCACTAATAATTATAAATTCTCCAAGCTTTCAAACATCCTCAGCAACCTTGTTAATAGATACAGGAGCAGATGTAAACATAATCAAGGAAAACATAATATTACCAGATTTAAATATAATTCGAGAAGAAGCTATACACATAGCCGGAATCGTTCCTATAAAAATTTTAACATTGGGTACCGTTCAAATTGAACTAAACACAAAACAAATAACTTTTCAGGTAGTACCTATAGATTTCCCTATAGAATCTGACGGTATACTGGGTCGAGAATATCTGCGCGAAGAAAAGGTTGAAATTTCCTTTTGGCATAACACAATTGTCACTCATTCCAATCCTATAAAACCAATCTTTTTCGCAGATAAAGAATCAACCGAAGCCAGAGAAGCATTGACAGAAAATAAGGCTAATAAAAGAAAGAATGTAACTATTAAGGCCAGAACTAGACAAGTTATACCAATCGATGTTCTGAACACAGAGCTAAAGGAAGGATATCTACCTTTAATAAAAACAGCAGAAGGATTACTAGTAGGTGAAGGTGTAGTAACCAATCAGGATGGAGTTTGTCACATCTATGCTATAAATATGACATCTGAAGACGCCGAAATCGACATACCACCTCAGGAACTAATTCCTTTCGAATTTTACAAATTACCAGGCGAAGATTCGGATGAATACTCCACAGAAGAAGAATATACACCACCAATAGATAGAGTTTCAGCAATATTAGAATATCTAAGATTGGATCATTTAAATAAAGATGAAAAAGAACATGTCCAACAAATAGTAACAGAATTCCCGAACAGTTTTCATCTCCCTGGAGAACAACTAACTCCAACTCATAAAGTTCAACATAAAATCATTACTAAAGATGAAATACCAATTCATGTTAAACAATATAGGTTTTCCCCATCTCAAAAAGAGGAAATCGATAAAGTTATTGATAGAATGAAATCAGAAGGAGCTATTGGTCCTTCCTGTTCACCATACAACTCACCATTGCTTATAATTCCGAAAAAGATTGATGGAAGTGGTAAGAAAAAGTGGAGAATCGTAATTGATTTTAGAGCATTAAATGAGAAGACAATTGGTGATTGCTATCCATTGCCCAATATTACCAGTATACTGGATACCATTGGAGGCGCTCAATATTTCTCCGTATTTGATTTAGCCAGCGGATTTCATCAAATCGAACTAGATCCAGTTGATAGATCAAAAACAGCATTTTCTACCACACATGGACATTACGAATATATAAGAATGCCTATGAGACTAAAAAATTCACCATCTAAGGAGAATTAATGCAAATAATTGAATCAATTTTCTATAAAAGCGATATTAATATAACTATCTGTTATGGACAAGTTTCTGTCCCAAAAGAAGAAAACAGAGAAGATATCATCAGCGAATTTCATAGAAGTAAAATAGCGGGACACAAAGGAATAGTAAAAACTTACAGAAGAATTCGCGAAAAATTTTACTGGCCTAGAATAAAAGAACAAGTAACAGAATTTGTGAGAAGATGTCCCACATGTCAAACTCAAAAACTAGTTAGAGCAAAAACCAGGGAACCAATGATTATAACCGACACACCTTTGGACGTTTTTGACAAAGTTTCATTGGACACTGTAGGAAAACTTCCTACAACCCCAGACGGAAATTGTCATATTTTAACTATGCAAGACCACTTATCGAAATATTGCATAGCCGTAGCAATACCCGACATTTCAGCAACTACTATTGCTCACGTAGTTGCAAAATAACTGTTTTCAGTTTACGGAGCACCAAAAGTCATTTTAACCGATAAAGGTACTTCATTTATTGGCAAATTAATGTCAAAACTATCAAAAATATTCAAAGTCCAACAAGTAACAACTTCAGGTTATAGACCACAAACTAACGGAGCTTTAGAACGCAGCCATGCTGTATTAGCAGACTATATAAAACAATACACCACAGACTGTGACGATTGGGATAGATTATTGCCTTTTGCAATGTTTGCTTACAATACCTCTGTACATGAAGCAACTAATTTCACTCCTTACGAGTTAGTTTTTGGTAAAACTGCCCGTACTCCTAGCTCCTTTCCACAAGAGGAAAAATTAGAAACCTATGGTTCCTACTTAACAGAGCTCATAAACAGACTAACTGAAATAAGAATTCTAGCAGATAAAAATTTAATAGACTCCAAGACAAAATCCAAAGAAAGATACGATAAATCAATCAAACCTTTCTTAGGAAAAGTAGGCGATAAAGCCTATGTCATAATAGAAGGTATGAAAAGAAAATTTGACCCCCACTATCATGGTCCATATACAATTGTGGATATCCTTGATAAAAACAATGTAATCCTTGTAAATAATAATGGAAATAGGTTCCAAAAACATGTAGATAAGTTAAAACTAACACATGAATAAAATAATAATACAATTTAATTTTTAGATGTCAAAATCAATCATTTTCACTCCACCAATCCAAGGAGAGTTGGTAAGAAACTATGCGTTTCCCAAAGGTAACATAGAAGGTATTAATTACCCTAAAGGAATATTAGAGGAATTGACTGCAGAATATAATTTGGATAAACCAACCTACACAGTTGATAAAACTACTGGTCCTGAATTCGGAAAACTGTGGAGAGTAAAATGCATTGTCACGGACGAGAAAAATAGTAATGCATTCATCATAACGGGAGAAAGTTGCAGAACCATTCGAGAATCAGAACATTCAGCTGCAAAAATGATACTAAAAGAATTAGAGAAAACGTATTATTTTAGCGAAGAAGAGAAACCACGATCATTAAAACACAAAATTTATGTTATGACACCTGAAGAACCATCACTAATAAAATTGAAATTGTATAAATGGGAAAATTGCTGCGAGTATTGTTATAAAAGAGGACATACCAAAGAACATTGCTTTAGCGTGATTCGAAATAAGAAAATCCTACAGAAACAAAACCCATTCAATGATAAAAATGATGATTCAGACGAATTTTGGGAGCTACCTGGCCCCACATGTTCATGGGATTAAACACCCAAAATTACAAAGTTTCTCTTTAACAGTCTATAAAACAATTCAATTTCTTGTTGTACCCATCTAAAAATCTAATAATTATTTAAATAATTGATTGATTATAACAATTAAGAACCATTTGACATAATATTAAAGATTACTTACTTAAATAACAAAAAAAATTTATTAATAATAATCAATCCTAAAATAAAACAAAATAAAATAAAATAAAATTTTCAAACAAATTTTCATGCTGAAAATATTATTTTATCAGGTTGGTGACAGCTAGTTCTAAGGTTAAGCATTACACTAGCTTTCGATCAAATACTAAATGATTAAATTCTATCCATAACTTTCCGAAATAATCAAATTTTACTATTTTAACAAACGTAATCCTTAAATTCACACAAATGATTTAAAAATTATTGTAAACCAACCATAATTTACAACACAAATTAAGATCAGACTATTGAAAAACATAAACAAATCCCTAAAACAATAAATTCTAACCATTAACAGTACTCATTCAGCCAGAAAAAGGAGAAAACAAAGTATATCTATCCTTTTCTAAAAGGTTAATTCTCATAAATAAACAAATTTGTTAAGTAAAAATTCAAAAAGTATAATTAAACAGAAACAATAAAATAAAAGCTAATTAAATCAAAAAACAGAACTCAAAAATTTATTAAATTATAATAAATAACGAAGAAAAGCGGAATATATCTGTCCTTTTCTAATAACCCATAATTACATTCATTAATAAAAAGTACACCTCAATAATAATTAAATTATAAAAAGGAAGACAATTATTAATAATTCTGTTAATTATAAGTAAATGTTATTAAAAACAGATTAAAATTAAACAATAATATGCATTTAAGTAGAATTATCGCGTATCGATATATCGAACATAAAGGTAGCAATGAGAAACTACTCAACGCGAACTTACGTAGGTTTACGCCACGCGATCTATATACATTCAATTCAGTAACCAGCAGGTTTGAAAATATATCTAATATAACAACAAATAAGTAATAGCAAATGAACAATAAACAAAAGAAAATAAAAATTCAAATAAAGAAAGAGAAAACAACTTATACCTATCCTTGTCTTCAAATTCAGTCTCTCAAGGATGAAAACCTAAAATACGATTCACTATGCGATCTAAGTACATATAATCAATGACCAAAACACAATTCAAAGCTAGTAACTTCAGAAACTACTGAAAACAAAAGTCCCTAGATTTAATAAAAATTCAAAATTCCCCACCCGAATTTAAATTTATGCACACAAGTGCAAGTAAAATATAAAGCCCATAAATATGGGCCCAGCTTATAAAGCCCATAAATACGAGCCATGATTATTCATGTTCATATTCGTGTGCTCAACCTGCGGAGCCCACAAATACGGACATTCAAAAAAAAAAGAAGGAAAGAAAATACAAATAGGGAACTAATAAATAAATTAACAAGTATTTAATTAAAATTAAATTATTTATTTAAAATCTTAAAACTAAAATACAAAAAAAATTAACATCCAGGCCCAAAACGAGCCTGCCCCGGGAATAGGACGTATCGCATCCCATCCCCGGCCAAAACAATTTTTAAATTTATATAAGGGGGGCGAACAAAAATCCTCCCCCCACCCATAAAACGAGTAACCAACAAATTTTGGTAGCCATAATCTGAAACAAAAAAAAATAATAATATAAATAATTATTGCCAAAAATCACCTTAATATACTAATACAAAAATTAAATAAATAAGTAAACTAATCAAAAAATTATCTTACCCCCTTCATTGGGCCCAGCATGCCCCCAACGACGATCATCTCCTTCATTATTATTATTTTCTGAAAAACGAAAAGAGAAAATTGTTATAAAATATAGAATTAAAAGAACATGGAAAAAGTATAAAGCATAAATAATTAAACCGAATGTCACTTACCTCCGTTCATCTCGATGTTTTGTTTTAAAATGAGTCATTTTCAAAAATCGCTGATCCTTGCAAATTCTAACGCGATAAAAGCCCTTAGATGAGATCATAAAAACACAGCATCCAAATCAAATTAACAACCAATAAATAAAATACAAAATAATAATAAGACATGTAATATTTTAAAAATAAAATGCCATTAATTAATAACAAAAAAAAAATATACTAAAAATTCAAATAATAAACAATGAAATAATGAATTAAATTACCAACTGTCAAAATATAGATAATATAACCGCTAATTATCTAATATACCGACTGTTAATGAGAAACGAAAATTTAAATTTCGCCCCTACAATTAGGATATATTTAAATAATTTTATAAATAATGTGATTATGGAATAATAAACAAAATGTTTATCAAGTTGTAAATAATTATGAAAATCACATTATTACAAAACATATATTCACCAAATATTATACTTATATTCAAACAATTACTTAAAATATAAATTATAATCAATTATAATTAATATCATGCTTAATCAATAATTACAAGAATTAATACATTACACCAAGAATTACATATCGATATTATAAAGTATTAGATAATAATCAAATAATATAACCCTTATTACTTCTCTAAAATATAATTAATCAATAATACTATTAATAATCATAACTTACCTTTATAACCTATATTATAATCAATATTCTAACTTATTAATAAAAACCATGAAGTAGAAAAAACACTTGGATCAGATAAAAACACTACTTCAAACTTTAATTAAGAAATATAATCAATATTATTAAAAAATATGTATACCCATTATATACCAATAAAATACGAATAATACATATATTATACCCTTAATCAATATTATATCGATAAGAATATTATAAAACCATATGTATTACTAAATAATCAATAAATAAAAATTAAAAGAAGGACGAAAGAAAATGAAGGAAGGGGATTTGGCGGTCGCCTTCTTCTTTCCTCCTCATTTTAATAAAAACTAAAATAAGAAGAAAAACTAAAATAAATTTGATGTTACAGATGGAAATTCCATTTTTGGGACACATAGCTGACGCTGTTAATTATATATCAATAGCTTTCAAAATATTATTATTATTGATAGCATTGATAGTAGTTAAAAACCTATACGTACTTTATAAAGTCGTAACAAAGAGAAGACAAAGATCGAATAATAATCGATCAAATGTATTAGGATTATTGGTCCAATTGGAGCTCACATACATTGGGGACAATGTAAACTCTAAGGAGGGAGGACCAGGCCCAAAAATCCCGAAAAATTTAGAGAAATAGAGCCACTAACAGAGTTGAAATAACCAGGCTACTATGAACCGCCAAGAGGCGACACAATTCAAATCAGCGCGCTGAAAACCTTAAGCTCACAAACATCGATCGCATGAATCGACCCTGAAGCTATGTATATAGCACGCATGTCTTGTTCGGCAACCATCATGAAAAAGCGGCAAATAACACAAATTCAAAATTTAAATTCGCTCTTCACGATGAAAATCGAATAAAAATCATAACAAAATCCACATTATTGCTTATAAATACTAAATGTCCCTTAAAATTTAGATTACATTAACAAAAATAATAACCATAATCAAGCTTCTTTATTAATAAATAGTCAATAATTATTAATCCATATGAACATTTAATAAAGTATTAATTCCATACGCAAAAATAAATTATAGAATGCATTGGAATAATAATTGTTGATTAATAAAATACTAATAATAATTAGAATAACCTAACACTAACAACAAATGACATATGAATGGATATTATTGTTTATTAACATTATAAATTATGACTGTTGTTAAATTTTGATGATTGTTTACCAATAAAATTGTTAAATAATCACATAAATCGAAAACACTAAATTATTTCATTAATCACAATAAAGTGAGTATAATTAACACTAAAAATTCAATTATTTATTAATAATCATAAATTAAATAAACAAAATATGTGTGATAAATAAATAACTTTGATAAATTATGTAAAGAAAATTGGTATATAATCTCGATGATTGTAATTGACAACTATAATCAGAACACCATAAACATCAATAAATAATAATAATCATAACAAACAAAAGAGAAACAAAAACAACAGTCATAGTAAAACGAAATTAGTTAAAAATTTAATAAAATAACTTTAAGAACATAAATATAGAATATTAATTAAAATATTGGTCATGATAAAAGAAAAAGAGTAAAGATTAGTGGGACTCTCAGGCCGCATTGTCGTTGTGCCGACTTTACCATTTTACCCAGGCGTTGAAGTCTCTCGATCTCCGCTCGAACTTGCAAATATACTCCCTGCGTATTCATTCTTCCCTCATGCTTCGCTCGACGAATTCAACCTGAATAATCGATTTAATCAATAATTAAATCGATTTCGACGATATTGCATATAATAAAAATTAAAAGGCAATTGAAATTTAACAAAATGCAAAAATATATATATATATATATATATATATATATATATATAATATTTATGAAGTTGTGAAATCCAATCAATATTAATCAACAACTAGCATATATAAAATGTCGATAGGAATTGATAATTAAAAATCACATGAAATTCAAAATTTTAATTTAAAAACAAAATTTTAAATATGTTATTGTATATATATATTTTTTTTAATTTCAACAAAAATTAGTAGACACAAGGAAATAGTAAACACGAGGATATAACATTGACTAAAAATTTATTATAAAATAAAGGAAAAAGTACAATTATTGTAGAAATATGTATGCGTGTATGTGTGTATGTGTAAATGCTAAACTGATTATTAATTAACTATATCCACTGAGTCACTTTCGACGTCTAAATTAATTAAAATCCCCTGATCGGACACTGCTTCACCCTCTCCAGAGAGTACTGTACCACAAGGACATTTTAATTTCCATCGATCCTGGATTATATATCGACCACAAAGACATTCACGGCCACAAATGTCGTCGATAGACAATGACTCCTCACTAAACTCCATCGTCTCTATTTTTGGCAACTCCGGATCCTCTAGTATGGTACCACAGGAACAGGTGACAACTCGCAGATCCATGACAACAAAGTTACCACATGGGCAAAATCGACCCCTTGTTCCTTGAGCCCTGAAAATAGTATAATAATGAAAATATATATATATATATAAAAAAAAGGACGTTTCTCAATAAACCAACTTACCCCGTACAAACTGTTTCATTTCCAATATGCACACAATCTCTATAATTCGGAGAATCCCTTAAATAATCAATGACCAGATTATTTAAACCCTTCTCAACCTTCCTTTTTTGAAGTCGAAGTTGTCTACGATTAGAAGATTGTTTCCGAAAAGACCAAGATCCAGGAATTTTTTGAAAACGCCGAATCATGATGTTATCACACTGTGGACCCAGTCGAAGATTTGGAACAAATCCCTCAATCCTTTTTCTATCACGCAATTGTTTCGAAATACGTGACAGCTCCGTTATGAAAAAGAAAATTTTCGCCAACTTCCTCGGATCAAACGGTCGCGGTCGAACAAACGAAGAATGACCTAAAACACACAAATTTCAAATCCTAAATTGTTGAACTTAAACCAAGGTAATCAAAGCACTAATGAAAAGAGAAAAATCTTTACACTAATTAGTGTTCTAAAAGAAAATCCCCGAAAAATGAAATTCACAAATAGTCTATATTATATCCCCTAAAAATCAACAACATTTTACACTTAAAAACTAATCGTTTTAAACTAAGGGTGGAAACACGCACTAGAACACCTTGTCTTCTTGCATCTAGAGCACTAACAATTATAAACTCATTCAAGGAACATTCTATGCCTGTAACTTCACTAATCAAACGACGCACTGATTCAGCCGCCCCCTCTACAGGCATTTTCCATATGGCAAATTGAAAAATACCCATACGTTCTTCCAATTCCACCATACGTAAGCCCATAAGTCTTTGACTTGAAACATTTAATGTTAAGGCACGATCCAATTGTGGAATTATGGGAATATTTATTGGAAGATGCACTGGATGATTGATCTCTCCAGAAGTAGTAGTTGAAGGCACATTATTTTCCACATTTTCCACTAATTGTCCTAAATTATTTTGTACATGATTATCACTTTCAGGATCCTCCAAAACACCAAGATCAAAAGAGTCTATATAATCTGACCAATCATCAGAATCACCCATGTTACAAAAAAAAATAAGGAGGAAAAACTAATAAGCAACACTATTAATTACCATGAGCAACATCTCTATTCATTAAAAGAGGAACTGGTCTCATATTTTGGATGCAAAAGTCAACTAAGTCAACTGTCGAAACGTCACTTACTGAACCGCTATCGCTCATGTCTAATGAAGAACTAATTACAAAGGACTTTAACTGCAGAAGCGGGAACCATGGATCCTGAAATCATCACTCAAAAATTTGATGATCATGAAGATTCTCACGATCGTTGGACGATTCAGATGGACCGAAGAGCACTCGAGATATTATATTTTGAAAACAACTTACCTTCTTCTTCGCCATATCCAGTTTTGAACACGTACTGCACATAATGTAAACTCTAACACTTAATCATAACACTCAGTATTAAAAAAAAAATTCTTGTCAGCAACATTAAATTCTAAACTCAGAGTAATAATAATTGTAAAAATTTATGAAAAATATGTATGCAAATTATAAGCCCATCGAGGACGATGAACAATTTAAGGAGGGAGGACTGTTACATCCCGACACATAAAAAAAAATGGAACTTTAAATTATTCTCATAAATTTATTCTATTAAATATTTATTAGACAAATGTCTGAATACATGGTTCATTTTGAAAATCAGGAAATTGATATGATGAAACAATTTAATATTTCGTTCATATTAATTTCTAACACGTGTTACTACTCATATAAATAAAAGAGTAAGATGAGTCAATGAACCATGCTTTAAGACAAGTGTCAAGCATGAATGAAAAGGATGACGCATGATAAAAAGAAAATACTATTAGAGATGACGCGAGCTAATTATAAGAATAAGACGCATGAATAAAATATATACTAAATATTAATAAAAATAATTGTTGAATTGATATATTTAATTATTTAACTGTTAATATGCATCATTAGCGCTGAATTATACGCATAAATACATTCAAATTAATCGAGTCAAAAATAAATCAATTATCGACAATCCATTAATCGATTAATCGATTGTTGATTCGATTAATGAGTAAAATGTGCATATTGATGTTTAAATATGCCAAATATTGATGTCATTAACAACTATAAGTTGAAATAAGCAATAAATAGAAATCATATTAAAATAGGAAGATCAAATTACAGTCAAACGTGCCTAAAACGGTGCATGTCGAACGTGACCAAAACAGTGCATGCTAAACGTGTCTAAAACGGCGTGTGGCGAAAACACTCAAAACAAGATGTTACCACCACTTAATACCCCTAAAATGCATTAGATTAGAAACTATATAAGCTGCTGTAAAAAGGCAGAACGATTGTCAAAAGTTCCGGTGTAATTCAGAGCGAATAGTATCATTGTAGAGCGACCCTTCAGTTTAAACGCGAGTTACTGTATTCTTTCCGTAAAAAGGTGCAAGTTAGATTATTTATCACTTAGAAACAAGTTTCTTTCCGTAAAAAGGTGCAAGATAAAAATTTAACACTTAGAATCATTCATTTTGTTGTTTTAACTGTCGTATTTGTTATACACAATTAACAGTGTAAATTTCATTAATTCTTTCCGTAAAAAGGTGCAAGTTAAATAATTATCACTTAGAAACAAGTTTCTTTCCGTAAAAGGTGCAAGATAAATAATTTAACACTTAGATAACGTGAAACTGTTAAATTATAGCAAAACTCTTACAAAGTTGTGAAAGTTACATAAGTGTAACATAACAAACTTTAAGTTTCATTCACTTGAAACGAAACCAATCAAGAACCTAAATTTAACGACTTTGCTGTATTTTGTCAACGAATATTGTGTAATAAACGTAAGTAACCAATTGTAATAATTGTAACTTTAATTAATGTTATAAACAATAAATTTATAAAAGGAATATTATTCTTGTTTTTAACGCAAAACCCATAGTTTTGACAAGTGATCACGATCCTACTAAAAAATTAAAGATCAGGCCTTACCAACCTGATTAATCAGCTAACTGGTTTGAAAACCTCTTTTAACTAAATAATCTAATTTATTTAAAAGCCTTTCTTTTGCTCGGGACGTAACACCTTCATTAAACATTAATTTAAAATTTTGTTGGATTTCACAAACACAGATGTTATGATTTCCGTTGTGATCAGTTAAAATACATTCTTTCGGGCGTAATTGAGTGAATTTAGTAAAACCAATTTTTAAATCTAGATGTAAATCTTTAAACTGCACATAAGCCTCTTTTAAATTACATAATAACAATCGCTTTTGAAGACATTGACGTTTTCCAGTAATATTATCTTTAACAGAAATGCAATCTTTTTGCCCAGGCATAATTCTACTACACTCATCACTGTAATAAAATTCTTTAACACGAATTAAATCAATTTCACTAAATTTTTGCGATAATCTTTTTTCAGGATGTGCACCGCACCAAATTTTAATTGTAAACTTTTAGCTTTTCTAGCTACATGAAAAGACACGTTAAAAAAGTTAACTATTTTATATGCTGACCAGGATTGGGGAACTAATGTTAAATAATGAATTTTATCATAGAAATTATTCACTTTTAAAATTTGCTGTTTTAAATTTAATAGCATTTCATTTTCACTATTACTTTCTTGAAAATCAACATCACTTTCTGGTAAACTATCAGAAGAATCAACTAATTTTTCATCACTATCTGAATCACTACTTGTTATATTATTTGAAACTAATTCTTTATTATCCCCGGTGAAATTTAAATTATTATTTTTACTATTATTATTGTTAGTAACTAAATTTTCTTCACTATCACTTACAGCTTTTGGTTTAGGTAGCATAACTTCCAATCTACAACGTGTGCACAAATATTTATCATCTTCAAGAATTGGAAATTTTTCGCATATACTCTTAGTTATCACTCTTAAATTTTTCATAACTTTTTTATGTTTCTCAAAATTAAACGGATTGCAACAAACTTTAATGGGGTTAACCATTTTAAATTATTCATAAGACACGTTTTTAAGAAAAAGTGTAAAAGACGTATATGAAAACAGAGTAATTTTTCACATGAATTCTTTGAAACCTGTTGGCTGAAAGCTAGAGACAAAGTGAATGATAGATTTGACAGAATTTGGTCAAATATTAGAAAAAAGTGGGAGAAAACAGGGCTATAGTATTTTTTTGTTATCTGCACATAAAAGGTAAGCATAAATTGATAGTTCACTTCCTTCAATATGGTTTATGTATGTAGTAGGTGCATTCCACGTCAGTTCAACACAACAATTTTTATTAGGTTTTGGGATTCAGTTGAGATTGGGTACATTATATCCTCTAGTGGTAATAAACAAAACAAAATCCCTTGGAGGTTTTTGGGGTTGCTAATTACGAATCTGACCTCAGATTTTTAAAATTCAAAATGGCGGATCCAATATGGCGGACAAAAAAATTTAAAAATCTAATTCTAGATGTGTAATCAACGATCCAAAAACCCCTAAGAAATGAATTTCAGGCAAATTTAAATAATTTTAAATTTTTTTGTCCGCCATATTTTATCGGCCATTTTAATTTTTGAAAATCTGATATCAGATTCGTAATCAGCGACCTCAAAAACCCCCGAATAACAAGTTTCAAGCAAATTTGATCACTTTTTATACATTTCTTTTGTGCTGATGTTTTTCTACTTTTTTTAACGAATTGCGTCTATCTTTGAAGCGCAATTATAAAAAAACGAATAAAGCTAGAGGTGTGGGATTTATTGTGTTGAAAAGAGCAGATCGCTTTTTATAAGAATCACTAAAAAACTAAAAATCGATTTTTTTGACCCAAGGTCCCTTTTTACATTCCAGGTCACATATGTAGCTATAAATGTGCTGAACTTATCCTGCAAGTTTCATCGCGGGACAGCCAGAAGTTTTTGAGAAAAAAAATAAAACGTAAATTCGAACACTTTTCTTTTTGACATGAGTATACGCATTCTGTTGTTTGCACGGTCGCATAAGGCTTCATCCATAAATTACGTCACACGTTTTTAGCCCATTTTTGACCCCCTCTCCCCCTTTGTCACACTACGTAACATCTGAAGGAACCTCCTCCCTCTAAAATACGTCACAATTCATAAACCACCCTTTAATAAATTTTTCCAAAATGAATCACTGTCAATATATAATTTTACATAAATAAAGTGGATTACTTCCGAATAAGGGGGACCTCAGATTTCAATAAAATTGATGTACTAACGTATTTTGATGCGCTGATTACGAAAATCATAATGAAAATTGGCGCAAATTTGATGGTCATGGCGAAAACTATTAAAAAACCATAAAATTGTGGTTTTTTGCGTATAATTCGTTGCATTGAATTAAGCATATTTTTTGTGTTTAAAAATATTTGTACATTTTTCTCTGCTTTTATATGAAGGAGAAGGGAGTCATTTACCTTCGGTTCAAAATTTTTTTTAATCAAAATTTAATTGATTGGAGAGATAATTGTGTTATTTTTTGTTTTCTATTTAATTCTGAACAACCTAAGGTGGATGACTCTTTCCTCCCCCACAATTCTTTGTGTTTAAAAATATTTGTAAATATTTTTCTGCTTTTATTTCGAGGAGGAAGGAGGCATCTAGTCGCAAATTTTCACTATGATTTTCGTAATCAGGGCACAAAATTACGTAAGTATACCAACTTTCATTAATATTGGAGATATGCGCTTCTTGGAAATATATTCTTCGTATTTTTACGAATTATACGCAGAAAACTACAATTTTATGGTTTTCACAATGAACATCAAATTTGCGCCAATTTTCATAATCATTTTCGTAATCAGCGCATCAAAATACGTTCGTGTACCAACTTTTATTAAATTGGAGGTCCCCCTTATTCGGAAGTACACCCAATAAAGTTACTTATATAATTAGTACATTTTTTAATATTTTAAAAACAAGAAATATATTTGATATTTTTATTTATTACATTTTTCTCATTATACTAAATAGAGTATAAAGTGTGACATAACAAAATAATAGGTCCCCACCCCCCTTTGTCACGATTAATCACATTTTCATAGACCCCCCCTTAAAAAGTGTGACATAATTTATGGACGAAGCCTAAACAAAAATGCATCTATTCGCATCTGCCATGATAACTCGTAATGATTTGTCGAATTCCAAAGCTATGTTCTCTTTTGAAATGTAAGCAGAAGAAAATGTTTTTTGTTTTCAATTTTGACAAATAAAAAGCTTAAACTGTAAAAAAGTAAAAAATAGAAACCTTCTTGGTAATAAAGTTTTGAAGATCGTTTAAACTTTGTAATTTTGTATATTATACATTTTGTAAATAATATTTTAATTTTTAGGTTGATTTCATCAAAATAAAATTAAAGATTAGTATTACAACTTAACTGTTATTTTTCTTTATTGGTTAGAAATATTTTATTTTCAAGTAAGGCATAAGTTAATATTTACCTCTTCAAGTGAAATTGGCTAGAATGTTAAAAACCGCTGCCAAGTTATACATTTTTGTTTTAATTTTGGTGTTCATTTCACTTGTTTTCGTAAATCTCGTTGTGTTTATTTCATGAACATTTTGATTCCTCATAGAGATGTTAATAACAATAAAGTATAAATTTTGAACAATTATTCTCAATTGCTGTAATATTATTTTCCTTATATTTAATACTTCCACATAAAAAAATTTTCTTCACGATTTCTGTTTTTTAAATATCAATAACTTTTTTATTTCTAATTAAATTAGCTTCAAAAATAGATCAGGCGAAGCCTTCTTTAATTTTCTACAAGATAGCAACTATAACACTAGGTAACAAAAAAATGGTCATGTTGTGTTTATTTTAAAATTTTTGTGTTTTTTGAAAGTTTGGGTGTCAGTAAACAAGAAAATAGCAAAAAAAATTTTAATTTATTCAAACACTTAAAATAGGGGGTTGAATTGTTAAAAACGGTGTTTTTTGCACTTTTTGAAGTCCTGTAAAAAGAAAATGGGAAGACATAAAAAGCTCTAATATAGCTTAAAAGAAAGCTCAAACCATTATCTTTAAGAACCAAAACTAAAAAGTAATGTAAAAATTGCAGGGGTCGTGTATTTACCAAGTACCCCCCCCCAATGATTCATACGCCCTGGTAAAAATGACTGGCAATCTAAGCATTAGTGCATATCAATTTTTCATCATCGGATTGGCTTCAAATTTGTTACCCGGGGGTTTTTGGGGTCGCTGATTACGAATCCGGAGTCGGCTTTCAAAAATTTAAAATAGCGGCTTCAACATGGTAGATAAAATGTTTAAAATCGTTCGTATTCGCTCGAGATTTGGTACTTGAGGTTTTTGTTGAAGCCGCCATTTTAAATTTTTGAAAGCTAACTTTGGATTCGTAATCAGCAACCCGAAAAACCCCCGGGTAACAAATTTGAAGCTAATCCGATGATGAAAAATTGATATGCACCAATGCTTAGATTCCCAGTCATTTTTACCAGGGCGTATGAATCATTAGGGGGGTACATGGTAAATACACGACCCCTGCAATTTTTACATTACTTTTCAGTTTTGGTTCTTAAAGATAATGGTTTGAGCTTTCTTTTAAGCTATATTAGAGCTTTTTATGTCTTCCCATTTTCTTTTTACAGGACATCAAAAAGTGAAAAAACACCGTTTTTAACAATTTAACCCCCTATTTTAAGGGTTTGAATAAATTAAAAATTTTTTTTGCTATTTTCTTGTTTACTGACACCCAAACTTTCAAAAAACATAAAAATTTTGAAATAAACACAACATGACCATTTTTTTGTTACCCAGTGTAATTGTTTAAGTGCTTTCTACATTTTTCAACAAAATTTTTTTAAAAGTCTTATTTTCAAAAATTTTTTATTCTTAAAGTTTAATATCTCCGGTGAATACGGATAAAAATGTTCATTGAGGGCTTAAAAGATGTGTCTAAAAAAACTCTACAAAATTAGACAAAACTAAACTAAAAATAATACTAAAATTTATATTTATCTCTTTTTAATACTATAATAAAATTCAATTTGATTTCTCAATTTTGCAAACTTTAACTAAAAATCGAAGACTGTTTCTATTTACCCATAAAAACTGAAAATTCCGAGTTAATAGAAGCAGTTTTTTTTAAATTTAAGAAAAAATCAATTTCAAGTATGGAAATGTTAAAAAATGTAAAGAATTATATAACAAATGGTATGTCAGTTATAAACTCGGGCAATTTGTTGTTCTATCAAGTAGAAATGTGACCCAAAGAATATAAAATTAAATATTAATTATCAAAACTTGGGGTAAATTTTGAAAATAATAAAAAATAAAATTCACCATTGGAAAAAGGGCGAAAAAACCTTTCCGAAACATATTCTAAAAAAATTTTATCATTAAAAGTTTCAATTTTTTCAAGATGTTGAAATTTCAACTTAGGACATTACATGTAAAATGCCTCTTATATAAGTTTGAAATTAAACTATACCAAAATTAGAAGCACATTTAACAAATAATGGTTTGTTCTCTACTATTCTCTACCATTCTCTCTTATTTTATTTTATTATAGTGTTGTAGTTTGATAAAAACAATTTTTTCATTTATGTTATCAGAAATATTATTTAAATTTCTGCTGTTTCTATTTACTCTGAATTCCCAGTTTTTAGGGGTAAATAGAAACAGTCTCCTATTTTTGAAATTAAAGTTTGCGAATTGATTAAATTAACGATGATCTTTGTTGTAGTATTAATAACAGATAATTATACATTTTAGTATGAATTTTTGTTTAGTTTTTTCCAAATGCGACTCAAAAAAGTAAAAGGTTGTCTTCTTTGATTTTTAATTATTTATGCAATAGAAAATATTTTTGCTTAGAATGCAAGAGATGGACCATTTTAATTAAACAAACCTTTATAAATCTCTATTAATAAAAAAGCAGCACTTGTCAGTAAGAACCTTTGTTAATGAGAAAAATTTCTTGGTCCCTTGGATATATTGGTAAACCATGATATAATTTATGGATCTAATTATAATCTAAGATTCTTCTACGCATTGTGAAGACAATAATATTGTTTACGACAAAAAAATTAATTTTTCTTGTTTTTTTAGAGCAGCTACAAGAGATAAATAATTAAAAATTTCTAAATGAGGTGTGCTCTAGTTTATTTATTTAATGTTGTAATAAAAAAAATCTGTTGATTTTTTAATTAAATTTTTTTATTAGCGTAGTAATTTGAAACTTGTAAAAATGTACAGTGGTCCTAAGTTGGCCACCTATTTTGTTTGTTTGTTTTGCTTCTTTTTGTGTTTTTCATCACGAGGAAAACCGAGAAAGTGTAATGTAGGTATTAAACAATAGAAAAGACATAGTACAATGACGCCAGTCTCCACAGCAATTCACCACTGAAAAAAATAATATAAAACAATGCTTCATTTCCTTAACAAAAATAATAAAATAAGGCGTATTTATTCTCCTAAATGTATCAAATTTGTAAAATTTCTGCGAAATTGAAAAGAAAATATGCATTTTCGCTAAACAGAATTATGTACTTGCTGACTTGATTAAAATCTATTTTGTTACTTTTTTCGACTAATTCGCTTAGTAAAAAATTTGTCGTTTAACATAGGACTTTGACGTCCTATTTGACGCCCCTATTTGAGGGGGCAAGCTCTGACTCAAAAGATAGGAGACTCCTTTTTAACCTATAGTTCAAAAAATAGGTCAAAGTAAACATGGATTTTGACGTTATGTAAGGGTCTACATGGATACCACTGTTTAACCTATAGGTAAAAAAAGATCAATTTTTTAATAAGTTTTGACTGCTCCTTTGGGAAGCAATCTTTGGGATTCCTTACGGAATCTTGAATCAGCAAGGGAGATTGCCTTAAATTTTGAGGGAAGATCGGGTTAAAGAAGTTTATTCGTCAAATTTGGACATGCAGATAAAAACTACCCTTTAAAAAGACCTACATTTTTGGAGCAGAAGAAATTGTTTGTCAATTTTTGACATATAGGACAAATTTGTCATCCAAATAGACCTAAATTTTCAGGGAAGAACAGGTAAGAAAGAATTTATCGATCGTTTAGACGTATAGGTCAGAAGTTCCCTTAAAATTGACCTAATTTTGAGGACAGGGAATACACGTAAATTGTAAACGTGTAGATACAAAACTATATTAGTCAATGTAGTGTAGTTCAAATTAAACATAGATTTTGACGTAATATAGGGCCGTTATTGCATCTCTTTCTGACCTGTAAGTCAAAAAGGGTCAATTTTGACATAAGTTTTGACGGCCCCTTTGGGAAAGGTCCTATGACAGGATGTTATGTTAAATATACTATACTCATTTGTGGCCAACTTTAGAGTCTTGAAACAGTGGCGACAGCGATATAGCACAAAAACTTCCAGGAAGTTTCCTATGGGAACCTTCGGAAGTTACCCTTGGTAACTTCCTGGAAATTTCCATGAAATACAATAATGTCCGCAGGTTAGAAGCTTCCCATGGAAACTTCCTGGTGACTTCCTGAAAGCTTCCCATAGAAAATTTCTGGATGTTACCAGGAAGTTTCCAAAAAATCCTTAAAGACATGTGACGCGACCCGAAGAAAGTCACCTAAGAAGCCGAGCGATGCCAGCTGGCTGGTGAGAGGCACCCCCACCATATTGAAGTCTGCCTCCTTCCATGCAAGAGTCTTATGTGTGTGACGCTTGGAGGGAGGCAGACTTCGATATAGTGGGGGCACCTCTCACTAGCCGGCTAGCATAGCTCGGCTTCTTAGGTGCCTTTCTTCGGGTCGCGTCACACATAATGAAATATATGGGTCAAAATAAGTGAAACCGGCCACTTGGAAAATTTTTGTCTCAAATTTTTAAGTTATCTATGATTTTTTGTTGATATATGAGTACACTTTTTTCCCCTAAAATATTAAAAAAAAAGATTTATTTTTGAAGTAATCAGGTGTTAAAGTTTTGGGTCATTTTATTTTCATTTTATTACTGGGTGAAAATTTCTCAACTGGGCCACCTGGAACGGAATTTTCAAATTTTTAATTTTTTTTTCATAATCTTTTGTGGTAAGCCTAAATAAAAACTTCCTGAAATGCGTTTTCAAAAAAATTAATTTTTTAATTATTTATTAACAATTGAAAATTTTGTTGCCTTTCCACTAAATTTGCAATAACTCCGTTGTTTGTTAATGAAATTTAATAAAATTTGGTGAGTATACAGAAAAATTATGTCTTTTTGAATTCCAATAAAAATTGTTATTAACCGTTATTGTTTATGCAAAATAAATTGTTTATTTAATAAACAAATTAATATTTAAACTATTTCTTGAATGTTTAGGATAAAATTTCAAAAACGACAAAAATCTGCACTTTCTCTACTTTAATTTTAAAAAAAATCTTATCATATTTCGAAAATGAGGGAGTTACGCGAATTTGAAGATGCGCGTGCAAGCGCTGGAACAACCGCCACCGCCGCGCGGCATGCTACAACGCGTTAAAGCTTGTTCGCCGTTGTCGAATTAGTCACTTTAATCTTTGAACAAATTTTTATGGTAATATATGTAATTATTTCTAAACGTATGGATTTTTATTATTGACATAAATTTTATATCCTGTTTATAAAAAAAGTAATACTTCTTCTCTAAGTTTCTGTTCTGCGTTTACTTACCCACTGATTTACCAGTAATTATTAACTGTTATTAGATAATATTTACTTAGGAATCAGTAAATTGATATAATTGAAAACCGAACCTATTTTACAAATGTAAAATATATTTCAAATGTAAATTATTTTCGTAATTTAATAATAATATAATGAGTGTAGTGCAAGTGCAGATATGTGTGAAATGTCAATAATTTATGCAACCTGTTGAAACTTCCTTTTTTATGGATTAAATTTTAATCTTCCTAATAAGTGTTTTATTTGATTTGTGATCAGTTTTATGTTTTGTTTGATCTGTTTTTAAATAAGTTTTAAAAATGACCCCTCCTCACAAGTGTTGTAATCCTTTTAACATTAAAGGTCACAATTGATATACAAAAAATCTGAATTTAGTAACAGAAAATTGTGACAAACGATTAAGTGTTTTTTATAATTTGTACATGTGCTCAAAATGCAAAATTAAAGCTAATAGAGTAAAAAATAATGTCCAATTCGAAAACTGCAACAATAGAGAAAAAGAAGAATTTAATTTAGAAATAAGTATCACTAACGAGACTATTGAAGAATCAGTAGAAGCAGAAAATAATGACGAAGATTATGTTTGCGTTAATGTTAATATCAATGTAAAGAAAATGAAAATTATGAAAAATGTTCAAGAGGCTTCTAATGAATCTCTAAAAAATTTATCAACCATTGATAAAACAATGCTTTCAAAAACTGTCCACACTGCCTTAAAACTGAGAAAAAATGAAGGTTTTGCAACTGCACCGAAAAAAAATGGTCGACCAATGTGTGAAAACATCAAAAGCAAATTAATGAATTTTATCTTTCTGATGATATAAGTAGAGTATTGTCTCAAACAAAGGATTTAAAATCTGTTGTGATTGATGGAAAACGACAACACGAATCAGTAAGTTCTTATTGCTTAAGTAAATGAAATTTTATTTTCTCTACTTCAGCCCCCACAGCACCGAAACTTTCCTAAATATTTATTAAATATTTACTTGCAATATTCGGAATATTTAATTGCAATATTTATTGAAAGTTGTGTAAAGATTTAAATGTCCCGATTAAATAAATGTTTAGCGCGAAACTTTCCTGAACATTTCAATAAAATCTTCGCATGATTATAATTATGCGAAAATTTTCAGGAAATATTCACATTAAATATTTATTTAATCGGGTGTCTACTATTTTCATTCAACAAAATTTTCGGTTATTTTATGACTTTATCTTAAATTTTCCCGGTTTTTCTTCTCACCAAATTAAATTAAATATTTATTATTTACTTTATACTACATAATTTTTAATTAATATTTTTAGAAACGTTTGCTGTTTGGAAACCTACAAGAAATCC
Source organism: Leptopilina myrica (nomen nudum) (assembly GCA_032872475.1). Taxonomy (NCBI): domain Eukaryota; kingdom Metazoa; phylum Arthropoda; class Insecta; order Hymenoptera; family Figitidae; genus Leptopilina; species Leptopilina myrica (nomen nudum). Next base: position 52,461,581 of record CM065458.1, read on the forward strand.
ATGCTAATTTTTTAGCTAAAAACCCAGAAGTTTCAGTTTCACTATCAGTATGTTCAATTTTAAGACCACAGCAATGCGTTTTAGCTGGTCCCAAAGGAACTCACAACGTTTGTGTGTGTAAAGTTCATGAGAATATGCGGTTATGATTTGGAGGACTAAGACAAGAGTGAAAACAAAGAAAGTTTGACTTAAAATTTGATTATCGCAATTATTTTGAAAATATCACTTGTGAAAACCAGGGTTCAAATTGTTTTTTGAGGAATTCTCTTCAATGCTCAGGAAAAAATGAGGTTTTCAGGGAATTGCAAACCACATTTCAAGATGCTGGAGTAAAGGAAATAACTTTCAATCAATGGCTCAAGACTGATATTATTTTGAAAATATACGCTTTTTAGAATTTATTAATTTTAATAATATCTTACTGTTTTATATTTTTAACAGATGCCAATTGCTGACCATTAGTGAAACAGTCGAAACATTCATGAAGAATTTTGCGGACGAACTTCCTGATGTAATGAAACACGACTTTCTTGCCAAATCACAAGCTGAGTATTTAGAAAAGCTTAAAAATTCTCTTGCAGAAGGCGAGTTTATTGTAACAATGGATTTCTCAGAAAATTATTCATTTGAAATGCAGGATGCCATTCAGTCGCAACACTGGTGCAAAGAGCAGGTTACTTTACACGTTTATGTGGTATACTATAAAGAAAGCGAATTGATAAACCACAAAAATTTCGTTGTTTTGTCTGAATGTCTAAATCATGACGCTACTGCTGTGCATTTATATAACAGCAAAATGATTGAATTTTTAAAAGAGCAATTCGGTTCAAAAAGAATTAAGAAATTGTTTTACTTTTCCGATGAAGCAGGTTCGCAATATAAGAACAAATTTAATTTTATGAATTTCTATGGCATCAAAATGATTTCAACTTACCAGCGGAATTGAACTTTTTTGCGACTGCACACGAAAAAGGGGCGTGTGATGGTGTTGGGGGCAGTGTAAAAAGGAATGCATATCGCACAAATTTACAAACAAACAACAATACCCAAAATACAACAACAACAAAACTTTTTGAATGGGCACAAACTTTTTTCAAAAATATCAATTTCTCATTGTCATCAATAAAAGAATATAAAAATCATAAAGAATTTTTAATAACTCGCTATTTAGCAGCTAAAACAGTTAAGAACACTCGCCAATTTCACTGTTACAAACCCGTTAATGAGAATCAATTAGAATGTAAAATTTATTCAAATGATTCTAATTCTGTTATTTGCAAAATAATTCAATAAACATTTTTAAGGAATTATCAAAAATCAGACTTGCTAAAAAATTATATGATTGTTAAGTCAATTTAAAATCAAAACTACATAATGTATTCTACACATAAAAATAATAAAGTTTTAAAAAATTAAAGTGAATAATTCAATAACAGTGAATAAGCTTGGCGCGTAGTTGCGCGGTGGTGGCGGTTGGTCTAGCGCTTGCACGCGCATCTTCAAATTCGCGTAACTCCCTCATTTTTGAAATGTACTAAGATTTTTTTTTAAGAGAAAGTGCAGATTTTTGTCGTTTTTGAAATTTTATCCTAAACATTCAAGAAATAGTTTAAATTTTAATTTGTTTATTAAATGAACAATTTATTTTGCATAAACAATAACGGTTAATAACAATTTTTATTGGAATTCAAAAAGACATAATTTTTCTGTATACTCACCAAATTTTATTAAATTTCATTAACAAACAACGGAGTTATTGCAAATTTAGTGGAAAGGCAACAAAATTTTCAATTGTTAATAAATATTTACAAAATTAATTTTTTTGAAAACGCATTTTAGGAAGTTTTTATTTAGGCTTACCACAAAAGATTATGAAAAAAAATTGAAAATTTGAAAATTCCGTTTCAGGAGGCCCAGTTGGTAAATTTTCACCCATTACTTTGAAACAAATAAAGATAATTAAGTGAATTTTTTTTAAATTAAAGCTTAAAGTCTATACTTCAACGATTAAATAAAGCGATTGCTAAGAAATGAAAATTTATAATGGTTTTTAACAATTTTTTTAAACAATTGCAAATTGATGAATGTTCTCAATGTTTTTGAAAGATTAAGTTACGATGTATTGGTGCGCAAAACTCCAAGCATTAAAATAATAAAAATAAAAATCAGTAACCTCCAATATTATAGAAATTATGTAGATTTTTCTGACAAAATGCAGGCGAAAATCAACTTTTAATCTTGAAAATCCGCTTGAAAGCGTGAAGTTTCTAACAAAACAAAAAACGATCTTATTAATTCGTTTACAATTTTATCTTTTTCCAGTAATTCGAGTCTAATTTCGCCTTCATTTTGTAAAAAAATCTACATAATTTCTATAATATTGTAGGTTACTGATTTTTCATTTTTTAAAATTAATCCTTGGAGTTTTGCGCATCATAACATCGTAATTTAATTTTTCAAAAACATTGAGAACATTCTTCAATTTGCAATTGTTTAAAAGAATTGTTAATAACAATTATAAATTTTCATTTTTTAGCAATCGCTGTATGTATTCCTTAAAGTATAGACTTTAATCTTTAATTTAAAAAGAAATTCACTTAATTATCTTTATTTGTTTCAAAGTAATAATAAAATGAAAATAAAATGACCCAAAACTTTAACACCTGATTACTTAAAAAATATGTTATGGGCAAAAAGTGTACTCATATATCTACCAAAAATCATAGATAACTTGAAAATTGGTGACAAAATTTTTTCAAGTGACCGGTTTAACTTATTTTGGCCCATATAATATATAAATTAGCCCTGTGAAGTCAAGTAACGATTTGGTTGAGCGCATAAAGCGCTATCCCAGCAGCACACTTTTGAGGCATATGGTGGTTCGAGTCCCTTTTTTAAATAATAATTTCACTAAAAAAATTTTTATATAATGTTTGGAAACTTCCTGGTACCTTGCAGGAAGTTTCTATGGGAAGCTTCCAGGAAGTTTCCATGAGAAGCTTCTAATCTACGGACATTATTGTAGTTTCTGGAAACCAGGAAGTTACCAAGGGTAACTTTCGAAGGTTCCCACGGGAAACTTCCTGGAAGTTTTTGTACTATGTGGGTTGCATTGATTTTAATGGCTAAGGGCTTCAATCTTCGTCTGCATTCCCTCTATTAAATACAAAGTGGTACTTTTGAAAATTCAACATGGCACCTTAAAAATGGCGCATAATGTGAATGAAAAACACAACTTTAAAATTTAAATGTTTATTTAAAGTAAAAAAACCCAAATAGCTTTAAAACCAATAACGCCCACTAGGACGCAAAATGTACCATGATTTCACGACTCTTATTTTGTATGAAATAACAGTGGTTGACACGAAAAAAGGTTTAAAGATCGGACAATGATATTCTTATAAGATTTTCAACGCTGAACACGAATATGGCCTCCAAAAGTGCCCATCACGTCGAGATTTTGAGAAAAATGGACTTAAAGTCTCAAAAAACCCAGTTTTTGTTCTTTTTTGATCACGTGTAAAGAATGATTCCGACGTGCTAGAAATAAAATTAATAAGTAAGAGTGCCATAGTGTACCGCTCTATGAGTACAAGTAGAGCGCGTGCATACATGAAAAAGTTGTGTTATATGAAAATTTTCGACTGATTCAGAACTTTTTCGTTTTGATTCTTATAGTTGACAATTCAAGCTTTAATTTAAGTCTAATTAGAGACTTCTAGCACATCGACATCATTCTCTACACCTGATCAAAAATGGCCAAAAACAGGGTTTTTTGAGACTTTAAGTCCATTTTTCTCAAAATCTCGACGTGGTGTGCACTTTTGGAGGCCATATTCGTGTTCAGCGATGAAAATCCTATAAGAATATCATTGTCTGATCTTTGAATCAGAGAAAAAGTATTTAGGAAATACCATTTCCGACGAAAAAATTTATCGCTCTTTCGGAATATAAAGCTAAAATTTGTTTATAATTATCTCAAAAAAATTTATAACAATTTTATTACAAAAAAAACAAACTTTTTTACAAAAAAAAACAAAATATCGCGTCCTCGAACCATCTGCTTGAAGAAACCATTTACTTTTTTTGAAATTATAGATGACGGATATGAAAATGGCCATTTTTCCAAAATGCAAAAGGCCGAAAAAAAATTGTCGGACAATTTTTTAAAAAGTCATTAGATTTGCTTGAAAATGGTTATTCGGGGGTTTTTGAGGTCGTTGATTACGAATCTGATGTTATTTTTTTAAAATTCAAAATGGCAGATCCAATGTGTCGGAAAATTTTTAAAAAAGTTATTAGATTTACTTAAAAAAAAGTTACTCGGTGATTTTTGGGGATGCTGATTACGAAATCTAATGTTATTTTTTCTAAATTCAAAATGGCGCATCCAATATGGCGGAAGAATTTTTAAAAATTCTCCGAAATCGCTTGCAAATCGTTACTCGGTGGTTTTTGGGAACGCTGATTTCGAATACGGTATTTAAAAAGCTCTCTGCGTTAACAGAATTATGATATATCATTAGCTGCAAAAAATGTTTTGTCCAATTTTTTTTATTACTAACATCTACTGTTGGGAGAAGTTTTTGTGAATTTCATAACATGCAGACGCTAGGGTCTCACTTGCACCAGAAATTACACACAATTTCGGCCACATTTCATAAAATTTACTTAAATTTATCAAAATTTGAGAATTCTCTTTTCGAAATTATGTATACAGTTTTTTTATGCGGTGTTCGCATATGTCTTTCATTATTCTTAAAATTTTATATTTCTGTGCCATTCTTAGAGAAGTACCAAATCCCTCACTTATTTTGCGAATCGGACAAATATAGAGAAATATTGTTAAAAGTTAATGATAAATCATAACCCTGCCCACATAGCATAAAAACTTCCAGGAAACTTCCAAGAAGTTTCCCGTGGCAACCTTTGGTAGTTACCCTTGGTAACTTCCTCGAAATTTCCAGAAAATACAATAATGTCCACAGGTTAGAAGCTTTCCATAGATACTTCCTGAAACCTTCCCATAGAAACTTCCTATAAGTTACCAGGAAGTTTCCAAAAATTATTAAAAATTTTTTTAGTGAAATTATTATTTAATAAGGTTTAAAAAAGTTTTAATGATTTAAATTTGAAACTGTTTTAAAATAAAAAGTGGGTTTAATTTTTAAAAATTGATCTTCACAACTACAACACACATGAGGGTAAGGCGGACTCGAACCCCACGTATCATAGGATAACGCTCAAAGGGAGCTGGGATAGCGTTTTATGCACTTAACCAAATCGCCACTTGACTTTCCAGGGTTAATTTATATATCATATATTTCATTATATCTTTGAGGAAACTATTTTCTACTTAAGATAAACTCTTTTGAATTAAATTTAACGATATTTGGATAATTTGAACATTTTTCAGTGAAATAACAAATTCAAAAACCGCTGCCAAGTTATAAATTTTTGTTATAATTTTGGTGCACATTTCATTCGTTTTCGTAACAATTTCTGTTTTTTAAAAGTTTAATATCTCCTGTGAATATGAACGAAATATGTTCATTCTGGGCTCAAAAGATGCGTCTAAAAAAACTCTAAAAAATTAGAGAAAAACATTTATAGGTGTCCTAACATTTTTTTAAAGTTAGGGGCAAAAAACGTTTTTTTTGAAAAATTAAAAATAAAAAAAATAAATAGTTGAACTTTATTAATCTATCTCAAAGTACTCTCATTTTATGTCCGCAGATGAGACCTACAATTTAAAAAAAAATTCAGCTCAAAAGCTCTTTATAATTTGGAGATATTTATGAAAATGTGATGTTTACACACACACACACACATACGGAATGACATTTTGTAAAAATGTCATTTTTGAACTCCTGAGGTCAAATAACATAAAAATATGTTAAAAAATCGAACCTAAAAAATTTTGGTATTACAATACTTCCTCGGTATGAGGAAGCAAAATTGAATTAATATTTTATTTCACCTACAGTCGTTGCTGCCTACTTTTAGAAAAATCTCATAATTTGTACAAATAAAGTTATTTATTATTTGAGATTATAAATCTTAAATGGATTTTCAAAAATTCAAATAGGCGTATTCAAAATTGTGAACTATTTTGGGTGAATATTGGAGCGCCATTCGTAAAAAGTATTAAAAATTGGCTACATTAAAACCTTTATAAAACCATTTAACATCTCTAATAAATAATTTTCTCTTGTCCTATTCATGTTCATTTATCTGAAATAATAAGAATGTTTTATTTTGGCAAGTTTAACTTGACTACAGACTTTTGAAATCGAGTTCAAGTAGGAACGTCATTTTCGCACTTTTTGCCGCTTCTGTCACTTACTCCTGGAATGCCAATTGGAACGCCATGCCGCCGAAGTGGTTAAAGTTATAATTTTTAAATTAACCCATTAACTCCCAAAAGACCAAAATTTTTAATTGGACTTCAATACATGATTTGAAGTATTTATAGACAATAAATTTCAGCGGCAATGAGATATAGAGGGTTTTGGGGGTCGCTCTTTCTGATTTTAAGGTTAAAATGGCGATTTGAATAACACAAAATCCAATATGGCGGTTATTTCGAAAAAAACAAAAAAATAAGTACATTTTTTTAAATATTTTTTTTCAGAGCTAAAAAATGTTGTAAAACCTTTCTTAAGTATGCTATTGGTGAGAAAAATAGTTGTACTTTCAAAATTTAAAATAGAGAAATTCTGATTTCAAGATGGAGGAATCAATATTTTGAAAAAGTAAATGCATTATAGTAAAAAAAATCAAAATTTACACCAACATTCAAAAAGTTTGCAAATTCGATTCAATCGCTAAAATTTGATAGAATGGAAAAGAAGGTCCGACTTAAATATTAAAATCAAAAGTTCTCAGAAAAATGTAATTGAAATATGTCGACTTTCGACATTTCATAGGTACGTTTTAAAATTAATTTTTATCTATTATTTTGGGTATGTTTACGTAATAATCTATATAAATAGATTATTAACACATTTTTAAACAAATTTGCATACTATTTCATTAAATTTCCATAGCTGTCAAACTAACCTTTTTTCTGTGCAACTTAATTTAAAAATTATAATTATAACTTTAATTAAAACACTTTAAAAGCTTTGTTTTTTACTTTAAATAAACATTTAAATCTGGAAGTTGTGTTTTTTATTCACATAATGCGCCATTTTTGAAGCGCCATGTTGAATTTTCTAAAATTCAAGGAACTTAACCATTAAAATCGGTGCAATAGATTTTTGGATAGAGTCTTGTTTCGGTTGACGTGAAATGTCCCATATATGTTTGAATAAAAAATCATTTATTAATTTGTCAAAATATACGTACTTTTTTACGTGAAACGTTTTGACATAACTTTTATAAGCGAATTTTCACTTACTTGAATTTAAAGAGCAATAATTAGTTTATTTTTACTGATTTAAATTTAAAACCTATTAAATTAGAGAAATAATTTTTCTATAAAATTTGCCTGTGTATGAAGTAAATAGTTCTCAAATATTCCTCAAAAATTTCGTAAAAATTTTAATAATTTTTTTTTACTTAATTTAGATTAAATAAATAATGTAAATTAATTTAGATTACTTATTTTCTGAATAAACAGTAGAAAATATTTACGAAATTCATGGAATATAATTCTTTTATTCATTCGGGAAAATTTTTTCACCGTTTGGGGTTTCATGCTGTCCGTATTTTTTCAGAAAAAATACCAAAATTTTTTTACAGTATACCCTACGAACCTTTTCCATTATAACTTGCATACTTGCGGAATGTTTCTGTGCAAACTATAAAACTGCATATAAATCACACATCAGTTTCATTCAGTATGGTTTTCGGAATCAAGCGTATTAAAGGCCAAGGTGTTCCCGTCCGGTACCGAGGATCCGAATTAATTGTGTGCTTACACGAGTATTTCGACCGGACGTAAAATAAAATTTAATTACTGTGGCATTCCAGGAGTAATTTACTACTTTTCGGAGTACCCTCACCGATTTCTTTCAAACTTGGTAGTATTACATTTGTTGGTCTAAAGTTTTAGAAAATCAATTTTTTAAGAAAAATCAATTGTTTATTTAAAAGTTACAACAATTGCTTAAAATTGTTTAAATGCCCATATCTTTTAAACCGTACAAGATAATTGAGTTTTCTTTTTTGCTAAACATTCATAAAGACGAGACGCTTCAAAAATGTTACTAACATTTTTTTCTTATTTTGTTAATTAAAAAAGTTATTTAAATAAATAATATTAACTTTTGATCAGGAATTCAAAATTCAATGACTTACGAACCAAAAAATTCCTTTTTTCACACTTTTATATTCCGAAGAAAAAAAGTTGCTATAGTTTTTCAATAACTTATAATTTAAACAATAATTCGCTTGTTTACAATTATTTTCCAGCTAAATGATCAGCTGTTGTCTCTTGCGCGCGACTACCGCTACGTCACGTCCGTCTATTAATTGATTTAGTGCTAAAAACTTAAAAAAGATTGAAATGCTTTGTTTTGATTAAACATAACCTCAATTTTTCCACGGTTGACAAATATTTATAGACGGACGTGACGTAGCAGTAGTTTAGCAAAAAAGAAAACTCAATTATCTTGTACCGTTTAAAAGATATGGGCATTTAAACAATTTTAAGCAATTGTTGTAACTTTTAAATAAACAATTGATTTTTCTTAAAAAATTGATTTTCTAAAACTTTAGACCAACAAATGTAATACTACCAAGTTTGAAAGAAATCGGTGAGGGTACTCCGAAAAGTAGTAAATTACTCCTGGAATGCCACTACATTATTAACATGTCTATGAGGAAGGAAATTGTTCATAAAATGAACACAACGAAATTTACGAAAATTTATTAATATGTAATCAAAATATATGTAAACATTAATATTGTAAATTAATAAATTACTCTATATTAAACTTATTGTACTGTACGTTGAAACGATAACACGTGTTACCGATCGCTCGTCAAGTTTTTACCTTTTACCTATGTGCTCCTTTGAAAGTGCTTATTCATTCATAATAAAATGTAATTGTGCATTTTCTTGCATAATTTATATAAAGTGCTTACTACCAGTGACAAAAACATTGACCACTACCATAGCCGATAACTCCAACACAATTCCCCTACGTTTTTACTGGACCCAAAAAACATTAAATATAAAGCTTGTGGAGAAAAAGTGTTGAGCCCCATTTTTTGCCCTGGATGTCAATCCCCCTACCACCAAAATTGCACCGAAAATAGAACATACTTAATCGAAGGCATAGGATACGCGAAGTATTGCGGCCCTGAGACCCCTCCCATTCCCCGTCACTCACCACATCACAATCAAGTGCCACTGCCGATGCCCATCTTCTTCCAACCAGCGTAAACACCATAGAAGTTCTCTCTCATCAAATGATAACAATGAGCAATAACCTATTATTAGGTCAACAGAGAGTTGAAAATGTAGTTTCTTAATTACAAAAAGACCTTGCTGAATATGGAGAAAAATTCAAGACATTGGAAAATAATATAACAACTATTCAAGACAATGTTACTACTGTTTCAGACAGAATTAGTGAAGTTGAAACCGAAGTCACTGCAATTGAATCAGCTGTTTCATGCATCGTTTCTTTTAATGATATGCTTTTAGGTGAGTTCGAAGATAGACTAAGAAGAAAATCCAATGTTTTGATTTTCGGTTTGAAATAACAATTAGATGATACAGGAAAATTTGATCAAGAAACGGACATCAATTCTGTTATCAATTGTATAAACTTCCACTTATCAATTCCAATTACAAATCCTGCCAATCTAAAAATTTTACGCATGGGTAAATTTTCGCAGGCGAGGGGCACACCGAGAACAGTAAAAATAATTTGCGAGCAGGAGCGTCAAGCAGTCTCAATAATCTCCGCAAGCAGATCCAAAAAAACGTCAGATTCGCAGTACCTTACAGCAGTAACCTTTGCAGCAGACAAAACACCTATGCAGCAACAAATTTACAAAGACGTTAAGAATACTCTCCTCATCAGAATCAACAGGGGAGAGACGAACATCAAAATACGGCATATCAAAAGAATCCCCACCATTGTGCCGATATAACTAGTCGCGATCATAATAAACCTTACGAATTACATTTATATTATCAAAACTTCAGAGGCCTTAACACCAAAATATCAAATTTAAAATGTTTTCCTGACTATAATACTTATCACATATTAGCCCTAACTGAAACATGGCTCTCTGAAAATGTACCCTCTCAAGAATTATACCCTAATTCAAATTACATCTTCAGTGAAAACAGGACTTCGAGAAGAGGAGGTGGCGTCCTAGTGTCAATAAAATCTGACATTATAGTTAAGCACATTTGTATTTCATTCCCTAGTGAGTTAAGTTCTTAGTTTATTTATCTAATTTTAAATTTGTGTTCGCAAAAATTACCACTTAACATTGCAATTTTTTACATTCCACCAAACGTGCCTTCAAAAATCTACGTTGATATATTTGAATGTTTTAAATCTCAAGCACACCTATTTTCTAACAATGTTATAATTCTAGGGGACTTTAACATCGATAATTTTATAAATCATAATCACAACTCATATACAGGGTGATTCAAAAAACAGAAAACAAGTTAAAATCTCCTACTGTCTGTGCAGATTTTTTTGGTATTATCCAGAGAAATAATCCTCGTAATAAAAATGGCGTTTGCTTAAATTTGGTTTTCTCTAATCTTTTATGCGACATTTTAAGTCTTTCAATATCATTAGTTTCAGAGGACCTTCACCATCCGTCATTAAGCATTATAACACAATTTCCAAAATCGTGTTCTTTATCAAACAAACAGACGACACCTACAATTGACTTACCAAGATTTAACTTTAAAGCAGAAAACTACCCTATTATCTTCACTGACCTTGCTACATAGGATTAGTTCTCTATAAACAATTTCCAAGATGTAGACGAAGCTAGTAAGTTTTTACAGGATACAATAATCCACCTGTTCAACAAATATATTCCTCTCTTTAAAACTATTAATGCCACAAAGAAGAGCTTTTCACAATGATTTTCTACAGAAATTATTAGTGATATAACACTAAAGAATACTATATTTAGAAAATATCGTAAAACAAAATCATCGAATTTAAAATTCCAACTTCAGTATCTTTCTAAAAATTTGAGAAGTTTATTAGAGAAGGAAATCCACACCACACAATTACTGTAATCACATACAATTATCTGTTGAAGAAGTCACTATAGCCGTAAATAGTTTAAAATATAAAAACACAGCAGGTGTAGAAAACATCCCTAGTTTTTTCCTTAAGTCAGTAACTAACTTACTTTTCATAACCGAATCAATTATTCAGACAATTTCAGATGGTCATCAACTTGATGTGATTTACACTGACTTCTCTAAAGCTTTTGACACTGTTGACCATGCCCTTCTTTTTTACAAGCTCGATGAAATGAATCTATTAGCTAGTCTCTTATATTTACTTCAAGATTATCTCATATATAGAAAAAATGTGGTACAATATAATGGGATTTCTTCTATAGAATTTACACCAACATCAGGTGTTCCCCAAGGTTCCGTGTTAGGATACCTATTATTTAATTCATTCATTAACGACTTGATTTCGCACATAACAGTAGACAAACTACTATACGTAGACGACCTAAAAATATTTACTAGTATTAAGACTCAAGATGATGTTGAACTCTTTCAAAAAAACCTAAAAATTTTTCATGATTGGTGTTTGGACAAGAAACTTAAACTAAACCTTAGCAAATGCCACGTAGTAACCTTTTCGAAAAAAGATAATCCTATTTATTTTAACTATTTTGTACATGACAGAGGATCATCTATAAATCATGAACTTGTACGAAAAAATTTTGTAACCGACCTTGGTGTAAATTTCGACTCAAAGCTTACATTTAAATTTCACTTGAAAACAATTGAACGTTATGCATCAAAAGCATTAGAAACCATACTTAGGAACTACAAGGGTTTCAAGAACCTAAAAAATTATCACTTAACTCTACAACTCTTTCGTTTTATCTAAATTCAATTATTTACCAGTGTTATGGAATCCAGTGTTTAACGTCGACATCATATCTCTAAAAAAATTCAAAAACGGTTCTTGAAATATTTGTACTTCCGAAAAACCGGAGCAAATCTTTTGCAGGGGTCCGATTATACGCAATTGTGTATTAAATTTAATTTCTTAACACTAGCCGAGAGACGTTTTCTAGCTCAATCTATTTTCTTATTTAAATTAATCGCCAATGATGTTATCTGCGCTAGACCACTAAGTCTTATTAGTTTTAAACTTCCACGATCCAACTCTAGATACCTTAAACCAATTTAGCATACCGTTTCAAAATTTTGCAATAGGCTTTCATGCTCCGGTAACAATCATGTGTAGTGCGATAAATGTCATGTGCATTAACCAAGACATAGTCATTGATCTCTTTGACTCGGCACTAAATACATTTAAATCAATATTTATTATTTATTTTTTTATGTCAACGCGATAGTCCATATAAATAACTTTATTATTTACTAGAATTATTCGATGTAGTGCCCCTTGATAGTCTTTTGACTGTGAGCTTGTTAATTATGCAAATGAAGAAAATAAAAAATAAATTATTTAACTAGAATTTGGTAAATTTAAAATTATTTATAAATGAATAGCTCTTAAAAAAATTATTTTTAAATATGTAATATGTGAGAATTTTTTAATACTTTTTTCTTATTTTCAATTAATAAATGGTTTTAAATTTCGAATTAAATTTGAATTTATCTGCCATTTTGAATTTTCAAAAACTGACTCCAGATTACTCATCAGCGACCCCCAAAACCCCTAAATACCAAGTATTATAAAAATCCAACAATTTAAAAAAATTTATATTCTCCATATTGTGTCCGCCATTTTGAATTTTTATTTTTACTTTATGTGGTTTTTCTTCATTTACAGGCATGGAGTCGTTAGTAGTACCACCTTAAAAGCTATTTGTGCTTTGTTTTGTTACTTTAAATAAACATTTAAATTTGAAAGTTGTGTTTTTATTCCACTTAATGCGCCATTTTTAAAACGCCATGTAGAGTTTTCAAAAGTAACACATTGTATTTGATAGAGGCCATGCAGACTTTCGCTAATTTTATGAAATCTTTATGTTAAGAGGTGCGTGCCCTGAGTCCGAAAATAACACAAGCCTGCAAAAATATAAATTGCCGTTGTCTGAGATCGAGAAGTGTTTTCCGGCAGTATTTGGTGCGCTGAATCCGAATCTGGCAACGAAAACCTCCCATCACGTCAGAATTTTGAGAAAACTAGGGGTAAATTTCCAAAAATCATGTTTTTTGCTGATTTCGAAAATTTTTACCGGGTAAATCAGACATGCTAGAGACTTGTCATATGAGTCAAAATAAAGCCTGAACCCTGTACTTTAAAAAAATAAAGCGATATTGCTGACAACAAACTAAATTAGCCGTCAAAAATAATTTTTTAACAGTTGGCAGGCATATAAAATTGACTCAAACAGTCTGTGAATACAACTGTTTTAAAAAATGATTGGATTCGCTTAAAATTTGTTACTGAGGGGCTTATGGGGTCGCCGATAACGAATATGTTGTCAGATTTTTAAAATTCAAGATGTCGGATCCAATATGGCGGACTTATTTTTCAAAATTGATCAAATTCACTTGAAACCTGTTACTCAGGGGTTTTTGGGGTCGTTGATTATGAATTGAACTACAGATTTTTTATTTTTACATCATATTTGTAATCAACGACCCCGAAAACACCAAAGTGATAAATTCTAAGCGAAACCAATCATTTTTTAAAACAGTTGTATTCACAAACTGTGTGAGTCAATTTTATATGCTTGCCAACTGTTAAAAAATTATTTTTGACGGCTAATTTAGTTTGTTGTCAGCAATATCGCTTTATTTTCTTAAAGTACAGGGTTCAGGCTTTATTTTGACTCATATGACAAGTCTCTAGCACGTCGGATTTACCCGGTAGAAATTTTTGAAATCAGCAAAAAACATGATTTTTGGAAATTTACCCCTACTTTTCTCAAAATCCTGACGTGATGGGAGGTTTTCGTTACCAGATTCGGATTCAGCGCACCAAATACTACCGGAAAACACTTCTCGATCTCAGACAACGGCAATTTATATTTTTTCTGCTAATTTTTCACTTTTTGTTCTATTTCACCGGAGATGATTTATTTTCGCTTGATTAGACAATGTGTAAATTTGTAGGACTGTTTGTATTTTCTTAGTTCAAATATTTTTTTGAAATGCCGCACAGTGGTTTAAAATTGAAAAGTAGGATTCAAAATAGCGTAGGATCTACATATCTCAACCGATTTTAGATTTTTTTTAACAATCGTTCTTGCTTTAACGAAGACGTTCGTCTTATATAAGCAATGTGTAACTCACATGTTATATAATATTTTCTTTCGTTTCTGAAGAGGACAGCCGTGCTGTCGAAACGTAAAAAAGAAATTAATCTTTTTGTTTATTGAATTCTGACTCGGAGTGATCGATTTTATCATCATCTTACTAATTTGTGGACCGAGTGATAGCATCATTAATATATATAATTTTGATTAAATTCCTAACAGATCACTCCAACCTAATTTGTGGTTTTCTATTTGCATAATTATTTAGGTTTGTATGAACAATTCAAAAAACATATAGGTATTTTTTAACGCTTAGTATGTTAGCTTATTCCTCTACGTCTTTAGATTACAAAATGGTGCTGTCGACCAATTTATCTATTGTTATAAACAAATAGGCATCTTAAACGATGACTTTCAGGAAACTTAAGGATACTCTACTTAAACTATGTAGTTTGTCAGTGGTTATTGAGATCGCTAATCACGATTATGACGTCACTTTATTAAAAATTAAAATGGCGGATCCAATATGAAGGACGACTTTTTTAAAACTTTCTCGTATTTGCCTGAAACTTGTCTATCGGGCCATACAACTTGAGTCACTTTTTTTAAAGAATTTTTATCTTGTAAACTATTGTTTCTAGAACAAAATGTTTCGGATAAAAATTAAAGAAAAACTATTGGATTTTAATAATATTTTATTAAAAAATAATTTTTTAACTTATCGACAAATATGACTACCAAACTTATATGATTTTTTTGAAAAATGCAAATTAAATTTAGAAATTTTGTAAAGTTTACAAAAAGCGTGTACATTTAGTTAGAAGTAACTCTTTGTCAGTTCACAATAATTTATTTTTAAAGGGACATTCCAGTTCAAAACAGGCAAAAAGAAGTTTTTTTAGTTTCTTATATATTAATAAAATAACTATGACATTTATATTAAAAATATCTTTTACAGGTAATAAATAATGTATTTAAGAATTTGTAACAAAAAAATATTTTCATTTTTATTTCAAAATGGCGGCCATATACGCCATTTTCGAAAATGCCCATTTTCGGTGGTAAGATCGATTCCAAACTTTCTAAAACAGATAAAACCAAAAACGAAGTGACATTCTCTTCATTTGATATTTCTTTAGGTGTGGAACCTCAAAAGAGTGAAATTTTCTACCTCCCTTTTTTTAAATTACTTTTTCCCCAAAATATTCAAAAAGGGTGTTTTTATTCAGAATTTCTCTTATAAAACATTTTGAGAAAAACGTATTAAAACTTTTGTTCATAAGTTTCGATATTTAAAAAAAAATCGTCGGATTTACTTGAAAATCGTTACTCGGGGGTTTTTGAGGTCGCTAATTACTAATATGAAATCAGATTTTTAAAATTTAAAAAGTTTGTTTTAAATTTTTATTTTTTGAACATTTTTCAAAAATTATAAGTTTTTAAAAATAAAATTTGTGCTTAATTTTGCTCAGCGAGCACAATAGAAAAGGTCTGTAACAGTTTTTCAAAAAGTTAATAATTTTATTATTCAAGAAAATCATACTTTTTGACTCAACATTTTTTTTTGAACCTTTTTAAAAAATAAAATTTGTGCCAAATTTGGCACAAATCAAACGATTGTTTTAAAAAGTTAAATAATAAAATTTGTGCTTAATTGTGCTTAGCGAGCACATTAAAAAAAGTCTATAACAATTTTATATCAGGTTTACAACAGTTCTATCACATACATTGCAATGAATAGAATTGTTTTAGTAAATTACTATTATACCTATGAGTGATTTTAATATTATGTACCTGCATACTTTTAAGAAAAATAGTGGCCCACAATTTCCAGAATGCTTTATTTTACAAAAAGCTTTGTATAATTTTTTCATTTAAATTTCATGCAAATTTTAATTTTTGAAGTCGAAGTATAAAAAAAGAAAATAATATTAAAATTTTTTTAACTATGCTATTCTTAAAATTCCTTGTAAAAACAATAAGAACATGAACGCCTAAAATAAATATTTGAAATAAAAAAATTGGATGATCAATTTTTAAAATATTGTTAAATAATGGAGGTGACAAACTATTCCCTAATTTCCCCTATGATCATTTTTAAATAATTATTTAACTTTTTGAAACAATCGTTTGAGACTTTATTATTGTGCTCACGAGTACAATTTGGCACAAATTTTATTTTTTAAAAAGGTTCAAAAAAATTTTTGAGTCAAAAAGTGTGATTTTCTTAAATAATTATTAACTTTTTAAAAAATTGTTATAGACCTTTTCTATGTGCAAAATTTTATTTTTTGAAAAATGTACAAAAAAGTAAATATATAAAAGAAAATATTTAAAAAATGTTAAAAAATTTTTTTTTTAAATTTTTCAGCCAAAAATTTTTTATCGTTTGTTAGATGTAGCACAATATTTGTTTTTTAGTTTAATCAAAATTTTGTTAACAAAAAATAAAATGGCGTTGCAAACTTGTTGGGCATACGTTCGTAGGCGCGTCAGTCTCAACAGGGCGCCATAGATATTTTCGTTGATTTCTCGAAAACTTATCGCGATCCCACTATAAAACTTTTTGGAAAAAATTCTTATTACTTTTGGCTATCACTATAAAAAATCAAAAAAATTGAAATAGGGGTGTTTTTCAAAAAATTTAAAAAAATTTGTAAATAATTAACCACTTCACTGGCAGGGCGTTCCAAATGGCGTTCCATGCGCCGAGGCCCAGACTGGCAAAAACATATACGTATAATATTACCATTCATAATAATAAATAATAGTTATTTATATATGTTATATTTATATAAATTATTAATAATTATATTATTATATTATAATATTGTAATATAAATCTCTTTTTTTAATAAAAATACAAGTTTTATAGTGTAAAAATTGAAAAAAAGTGGAACGCCATTTCTTGAAAATTATTAAAAATAGCCGATTTGAACGTTCGGAATAACGTTGAAAATCACAAACACTAAAATTTTTGTTGTGATAATCTTGTTCCCTAATGTCTAAATTATAGAAATATTGCTTTACAATAGTTAAATGTGGTGTACACTCTTTAAAAAAAAGAGTTTTTTAGGAACGCCATTTCGGTGTTTTTGCCAGTTTGGGCCTCGGCGCGTGGAACGCTATTTGGAACGCCCTGCCAGTGAAGTGGTTAATGAAATTTTTTTAAATGTATCTAAAATGTAGTACTTATACTGAGAAATTTGAAAAAACAATTTTGAAAAAATATTAAAAATAACCGAAGTTATCTTAATTTTAAAAAATTTATACATTTTTCAAATTTAAATATTTACAAAATTTTTTCAAAATTTTCAAAATCGTCTTGACTTTATCATATTTTATCCTTATAGCTACAAGAAAAAAAAGTTTCAAAAAAAATTGCTAACAATATCGAAAAATCGTCGATAATTTTACATGGAATTGCTCATAATTTTTGTTTTACTTCGAATTTTGCAGTAATATTTTAGGAGAGTATTCTTGACACTATAAGAAATCCAAAAATAAAATTTTAAAAAATCGATTTTTTTACATTTTGAACTGGAATGTCCCCTTAAGTAAATTTTGTTGACTGATTCTAACAGTCAAATTTAATTGATTTTTTAGTTTTCTTTAACGGAATATTAGTTATTTCTTCACTGAAAATCAGTTGCTTTTAACTGAGTCAGAAAAAAAAGATAGTCACTTATTATTAGTTAAAACTATTATTTTTATCTGATTCTAATTTAAGGAGTTGAGTAATATTAAAACAATTTAAATTTAATGATTGAAAAGAAAAATGTCTCAATGGGTGAATCCTTTATTTCCTTAAATAATCATGGGACTATCAACGACGAATTCAGTTAAACGAATCTTCACTTCAGTGACCTAAGTTAAATTCAGGGTCGCAATAGAATTGATTCCGAACGGCACGCATTTTATGGTTGATCATTACCTGCACCTGCCTCAGAAACATTTTATTATATTATGACAAAAGAGAAATAGAAGACACACATAGTATGTAAGAGAATTTCGCCGAAGAATAAAGAAGAAAAACGATAAGCCTTTAAAACTGTTGTTTCCTGCCGGTTCATATTATATATCTTGGGAGCATTCTTGTTCCATTTTGTCATAAGGTTTAAATCTTCTGCATAGCAAAAGACAAGGTGACATATCTGCACAGCTTAGAATGATACTCTTCCGCCAATGACAATTTTATCCCTCTTTGACCACCGAGATCCAACTGATACGTATACACTCCGACCTGTTCTCATGTTAACAACCGAAACTCATAAAGACATTTAAGAGCCTATGAGAGGAACTTGATATTTTCAAAAGTTAAGATGCCGACTTTTTATGAAATAGAGATAAACCAGGAGGAATACGGTCGTTCAACCGATTCTCTCATATAACAATCAGCATTAAAGAACTTTTCTAAAAATAAAAAAGAAGAAGGAGAAAAAGAAAGAAGCTGTAAAAAGACATGTTTCTTTTTAATTTAGTCATAGTTTTCATATTTTATTAATGGCTTGGTTAGTATTCCCCACACTCCCTACTTTTTCTTTTTTTCCTTTTTTGTATTTCCTATATTAGGAAGAAACCATTAGCTTAAAATGTTAAAGCCTACCATTTTTCTAAAGCCTGATAAGATCACTTTGCCTATAACCTGTTTATACAAAACAAGAACATATGGATTCCACAGAATATTTGAGACAAAAGTATATATACAAGAATGAATCAATTCTAAAACCAGAATTCAATTTTCGGTTTCATTGCTTTCTCTATATTCTTATGTATATATAAGCGGAACTTAAATAAAGCCGCAAAGGATGTCATAAATTTTTTCGACCTATGCTTTGCTTTTTAGAATGAAGTCATCTTGTATCAATGTTCGGATAAAATCTCATACATACAAGAAGAGACACTCATGAAAATCGCGAGAATTTTTTAAACAAAACTTTTAGTAATTAAGCATACACGAATTTTTAGATTCATTAATAGAAACATCATGATATAAAATAAATTCAAATAAATAACTAGAAAAGTAGAATTATTTAACTCCCATGAATAAATTTGCCAAAATCGACCCACTTGAAATGAGGCTATTAGCAAGGGCCCAAACAGTTTTTCTAGTTTCTGATAAGGTCAATGCTAAAGCATCAATATAAATAGAGCGCAATAATAATAATAATAATAATAATAATAATAATTGCATTAATTGTTGTATATTTTGAATGAAATATCTTTCTACGTAGAAATATTTTTAACTTTCTTATATTTGCTTTACAAATAGTGATGCACTTCGAGCGAGTCTCGTCTCGAAAAACCGAGAATTTTGCGAAAAAAACAATGAAAACAATAATTGAATGTGATATTTTCATTTCTTTTCTTTTATGAAAGGACAGAGTCTCGTCGTGCATCACTATTTACAAATTTCAGTTTGAACAATTTTAACCTCCTCAAAAAATAAATCTACAAAAAATGTAGGTCATAAAATAATGAAATACAACCTCTTTTGTAATAAGCAGGGACCGCTACTAAAACGAAACTAAATAGAAAATTACTTTCGTTTTAGTGTTTGAATTGACACGAAACTAAATTGACAAAGTGACTTTAGTTTCAAGTCGACACAAAACTAAATTAACAAATTAGATTTAGTTTCGCTTTCGTGTCGACACGAAACAAAATATTGAAAAACAAAATTATTTAGTGTCAATCACAGAAAAATTGCTTCCCCTGACTTACGTAACTAGAGCAACGTAAGTAATTAATATAAGTTACGTTACCAGAGTAAATTACGTAATCACAGTCACTTAAGTAAATGGTCAAACTGACGTAAGTTTTGTAACTAGAATAACTTACGCAATTAATCAAATTTACGTAAGTTACACAGCTAGAATAACTTATTAAATTAAATGAACTTACGTAAGTTGCGCAACTAGAACAACTTATACAATTAAATGAACTTACGTAAGTTACGTACCTAAAGTAACTTACATAAATGATCAAATTTACTTACATTACGTAAATAATCACATTTACACAAGTTACGTAACTTACGTAAATTCATTTAATTGTGTATGTTATTATAGTTACGTAACTTACGTAAGTTCGTTTAGTAGCGTGCGGATGATTAATTTCGTATGTTTCGTAACTTACGTAAATGGTCAAACTTACGTAAGTTACACAACTAGAATAACTTACGTAATTAAATGAACTGTACGTACGTACAGTAACTTACATAAATAGTCAAATTTACTTAAATTACGTAAATAATCTCATTTACGTAAGTTACGTTATTTTGTTATGGTTATGTAACATACGTAACTTCCTTTAATTATGTAAGTTACAATAGTTACGTAAGTCAGGAGAAACAATTTTTCTGATTGACACTAAATAATTATGTTTTTCAATATTTTGTTTTGAGTCAACACGAAACAAAATCTAATTTGTTAATTTAGTTTTGGGTCGACACGAAACTAAACTCAGTTTGTTAATTTAGTTTCGTGTCGACTTGAAACTAAAGTCACTTCGTTAATTTAGTTTTGGCCCACTCAAACACTAAAACGAAACTAAACTTTTGAGACGGTCCCTGGTAATAAGGAACCTTTATAAACGGTCATTTAAAAAACAAACAAGATGTTATATAGGTACATTGCTTTCACGCGTACGACTGATTATTGCAGCGACACTCTCAATTTCGAAAAAATACACACTGTTGTAATAGACAACACTGATAAATTAATACAAATCAGTACAAAAAAAAGTAAATATTCAATTATTTATTTTGAACAATTATTACTAAAAAATAGTTAAAATTCTGTTTGTTGGATGAGGAATTTTTTATGCTTTACCACGTTAAGTCCAAAATTAAGAAAAGTTTGTCTGTAGATAAAATATATAATTTTTTACAACGATGGTGGCTTTTTTAAAATATGAATTAATTGGCTTGTAAATCGTTACTCGGGGGTTTTGGAATCGCTGATTACAAATGTCATGTTAATTTTGAAACACTAACACCATATTTGTAATCAGCAACCCCAAAAACACTCGAGTAACTATTTTCAGTCAATTAATTCACATGTTAAAAAAAGTCGTCTGCCATTTTAAACTTTGAAAAAGTAACACCAGATTCATAATTAGCGACCATAAAAAACACCGAGTAAAGAGTTTCAAGCCAATTAATTCATAATTGAACCTTTTTTTCTACAATTATTTTTACTCATTTTTTATACAAAACCCTTATTATTTAAGGGTGAATATGCTCCAAACACCCTCATTTAATCTTCAACCTTCAAAATTGGCTGAAAATCTGTTTCAAGCATTTAAATGAAAATTTCAAGGGGGTAAAATTTTATCAGGGTACACAAATTTTTTCTAGAATTTTTATGATATCGTTCGTTATAAACTATACCATTTCGGTAGATGTTTTTAAAACATATCATTTCGCCAAAAAAAGTTTGTCAACAAACATAAAATAAGGTTATGGATTTTTAAAAAGAGGTTTCTTAAGAATATTCTTGTTCATCTTACCAATGTATTTATTCACACTTCCTAATAATATTAAATCCATTGCTTGTTAATCATTAGAAATTCTTTAGTGCAACGCTTTTATAAATCTCTAACGAAATGATATGTTTTATAACAAACTTTCGAAACCGTACCATTTGAAGAATTCATTATAAAAAATATCGTTTTCCAACAAGACGACGATAAGCGTACGAATGCTTATATCCTCCTTAATAATTTTTAATTTCGACCTTTTAAAAATGGCTATTTTTGGATGAGTTATAAGCAAAATGAATGTTGCAACGCGGAATCCAAACAAGGGTAACTCATCCGAAAATAGATATTTAAAAAAATAGATATTTTTAAAAGCTCAATACTGGAAATTATTGAAAAGGATATGAGCTGTCATACGCATATTATGAAAACGTCGGAAAACATTTTTTATCCTACATGCACAAAGTAAATGCATTAAGACCCGGAATTACACGTTAGATAAACATATATATATATATATATATATGTATATATATATATATATATATAAATATATAAATATATATATATATATATATATGTCGACGTCCACATGAAAAGGGCCTATTTTGGCACTATTGAACTTATCTCTATGGGCGAAATCCTTGCAAAATTACGAAAATTTTGAGTGGTAATACAACTTTTTTGGTAAAAAATTTAATGAGTTACAGAATTTCAAAGTTTATAGTGACAAACACCTCATTTCGAGAAAAACGGAATTAAAGATTGTGATACCTATTAATTGTGATATCTCCGGTTCTTCGGGTAAGTTATTCAGATAATAATTGTTTTCAGTCCAGGGCACCTAAAAGATGAAAAACCAATAAGTTGCAAATTTTTAAAACCACCCCCCCCCTTAATTTTGAAAATACATAAAACCGAC
Organism: Leptopilina myrica (nomen nudum); assembly: GCA_032872475.1. Taxonomy (NCBI): domain Eukaryota; kingdom Metazoa; phylum Arthropoda; class Insecta; order Hymenoptera; family Figitidae; genus Leptopilina; species Leptopilina myrica (nomen nudum). The sequence continues at coordinate 52,484,406 of CM065458.1, forward strand.
AAAATGGGCCCTTTTCTAAAAAAGACGATTTTCTTATTAATAAACCATTTTTGTACAAGGTACAAGGTACGACTACGTAATCAAAGACTCTAACATCAATATCTCTGGTTCTTCTGGGAAGTTATTCGAGTGAAGCGTACCTGAAAATACTAAAAAAAGGTGTTGCAAAAAAATTTCGAGTGAGGGTAAGATTCGGTCAGAAAAATTACAATTTGCATGGGGTCTTTGGATTAACCTGTAATTTGGTGAAATTTGAAAATACATAAAACCGACAAAATGGGCCATTTTCTTTTTCTAAAGAACCAATAAAGTTAAACACTTAAATTAACGATAAATTAATGAAAATCTCATGATTTGACTTGTCAAAACATGTAGATTAATAATAAAAAATAAAAAAATTAAGGTTTTTGTTAAAAAAGTATTAAATTGCAAATAACTCGAAAAGTAGAACCGACAAAATGGGCCCTTTTCATGTGGACGTCCACATATATCACAAAACAAAAATAATTTTGATTTCCTCTCTACATTTGAATAATATGTCAACAAAAATATTTTCTCATTTTATACTCAAAAAATAGTTTTTTACAATTAACTTAAGTTTTTTAACTTAACCCTCCTGCGCATACGCTTCCACCCACAATGTCGCTTGCAAATGCATACATTTTTCAGAACGTAGGATTTGCACGGCGATCGGTATCTAGGGGTTTTCGGGGTCACTGATTACGAATCCGGGGTCCAATATGGCGGACGACAATTTTGAAGAAGTTTTTAAATCGACCCATCTATCGATATCTAGTGGTTTTTGAGGTCACTGATTAGAAATATAAAGTCAAAAATTATATCAAAATTCATACACAATTTTTAATTATTATTTTATATTGTTAATCAAAGACTACAATAGGAATAAATTTTTCAATAAGAAAATTTTATTAAAACTGTTTTTTGACATATAGAATTGGCCATTTAGATTTTTTAAATTTAGCCTCCATATTTGTAATCAGCGACTAAAAAAACCCTTAGATAGCGATAGACGGGACGATTAGAAAACTTTTCCATAATTGTCAGCCGCCATATTGGGTTTGCTATTTTGAATTATGAAATTTTGACCTCGGATTCGTAATCAGCGACCTCAAAAACCCCTAGATAACGATAGACGGAACGATCAGAAAACTTTTTCAAAATTGTCATTCGCCATATTGGATCCGCCATTTGGAATTTTGTCATTTTGACTCCATGTTTGTAAGCAGCGACCTCTAAACCCCTTGATAATAAGTTTTGGTAAAATTCTATAAATTTTTTTAGGTAATTATGCAGAAGAAGGACTTTTTCCAATTTTAAAGATTTTTGGTTAATTATAAAAGTTGTAGATCTTGTTAAGATACACATTTTATGTTACATGCATTTTTTTCATAAATTGAGTATTTTTCGAGAAAAACACAAAAAACGGAAAATAACTATAGAAACGTTTTAATGCAGAAGGGAGTCAAATTAACTTCCTAGATGGTACTAGAAGGTATCGAACTTAGACCAGATCCCCCTCCAACGTTTAAAAAAGGCGTTTTGAAGGTGCATCCACAACACATCGCTCAAAGGCGGGCGAAGCCCGCCGCACCTGATTTCCTTTACCGTTTAATGCAAAAGGGAGTCAAATTAAGTTCCTAGTTTGTACTAGAAGGTATCTAACTTAGACCAGAGCCCCCTCTAACGTTTAAAAAAAGGTGTCTTGAAGGTGCATCCACAACACATCGCTCAAAGGCGGGCGAAGCCCGCCGCACCTGTTTTCCTTCTACGTTTTAATGCAGAAAGGGAGTCAAATCCGTTGGAGAGGGATTTGACTTTTTTTGTTAAAAACAAAAGTTTTTAACAAAAATGTTTGGACGAGTATACGCGTCCTCATGCATATGGTAACGGTTCAGTTTGGACGAGTATACTCGGCTTTATGCGCAGGAGGGTTAAGATATGATAGAAAAAAAATTTGTTTGAAGCGTACCTGAAAATACTAAAAAAAAGGTGTTGCAAAAAAATTTCGAGTGATGGTAAGATTCCGTCAGAAAAATTACAATTTGCATGGGGTCTTTGGATTAACCTGTAATTTGGTGAAATTGCAGTATTGGATAATAGAACTTAGTATAACAAAGATTGAATATCACATAAGAAAAAACAAAAAAAAAATTTTTTGCCCAAAAAAAAGTTAAATCCTTTTTGTACGAGCGGGATCGATTTTTTAGTTTTCTTGTTAGTTCACAAAATATTCCTTATAATTTCACCTTTAATATAAAAACAAGAAATTGATGGAGACTTGAATAGTTTTCGAGATATTGCAAGTTTTGTGGCAGTGTGACCAGACTGCAGACTCGGATCCCCCCCACCATAGCGCCACAGTTACCCTCTCTTTTCTCCACTAACACAAAGACACACGGTGCGTTTCAACTCGTACGTGAGCCTCTTTTTCGTCTTTTTCGTTTTTCTCTAATTTCTCGACAAATGTCGCGCGAAATTTAAAAAGGATAATTCTCTGAGAATTATTATTTCAAAGATATTTATAATAAATATTGCACGTTTCATCAAAATCTTTCATGTAAATCCTTTAACAAGTATTTCATACATTTTTTTTCATAATAAAATATACATATATGCAATGTAATTATTTCGACATGTTAAAATTATTTCTAACCTAAAAATAGTGACAGACAGTATGCCGGCGAGCACACAGACGAGAGACAAGTAGATCTATGTGTCAGTGGTCCAGGAGGTGGCGCCAATTCCTGCTCTAGTGGCCGCCAGTGTGACCAGACTGCAGACTCGGATCCCCCCCACCATAGCGCCACAGTTACCCTTTCTTTTCTCCACTAACACAAAGACACACGGTGCGTTTCAACCTATCGGTGTGCCTCTTTTTCCTTTTTCTATATTCTCTAGAGAGACTAGGCGAATACTTACCGACAGTAGGCTAAAAAAGAGGCTTGACTTTTTAAAACAGTGAATTATACACGGATTATTAATTGAAAGTATAAAACCGAATTTTCATTGTTTTTACATACAAAATAGTAATAATTAATTGTTAAATTAATATTTTATTAAACAAGTCATGCAAATAACATTTTTATTGATATATTAATTTATCAATTATAATTTAATTGTGTATAAGAAATATTTGAAAAATTATTTATTGCTAATAATTTTCCAAATATTTTTATTAACTCTGTTTATTTAAGTAACCTCTTTTTAATAATATATCAAAGAAAAAGAAAATAATTTTAATATTTAGATTTAAATAACTGTAAATATTATTCAAAAAATTAATGTTTTTATTGTAAATATATAGAATTTACAGTATTTCATTAATTAAAAATAATAGAATAATAATTAATTTATTAATTATGTATAACTTATTGATAAAATACTCGTTTATTCACATCTTTATATTCGTTTTACACATTACTAAACTCGTTTCCGCACCACCAAGGAGGTAGAGTTTATGGCGCGTTTTTAACCTTTTAAGGACTAACTCAAATTGAATAAAAACTAAATTGATTAACTCAAATTATTTTTTGTTAAAAACCATTATTTTATCATATCATTCATTTTTTTAATTAAAAAATTTTCTACAATTAGCAAATAATATATAAATTTGTTTAGGAAATTATAGTTAGTTCTCAAAAGGTTTACTCCTGATTGCAAAAATATTTTTATTAAGTATTTAAAAATTTATTTGCTATACAAGAGCACACATTTAAAACAAAATCTTAATTTTAAACAGCATAACCGCTAGCTGTTATTTCAAAATTTATGTTTCAATTTTAGCCTTAGGAAGAGCTAAAATAAAGAATTTGTTTTAATTGTGTTTGTGGTTTCCCCAATCATTGCAAAAACGTGTGACTTTTATGTGTTTCATTATAAAATACTTTAACATTGACTAAAAAGTATTATTTTTAATAAAAAAATTCTAATCATTTTTAATAAGAACAAAGCTTCCATTACAATAATAATTCAAAAAATTTGTAAATCTACCATCAAATCTAAAAGTGTATTTAAAAATTGTTAGTGATCTTTAAGGCACCCGTTTTGCTTTGTTTAGGCCTAATCCACCAAACAGAAAACAAAAATTCAAATTTTTAACTGCAATTTAGCAATGAAATATATAATGAAAAAAAATAATTAACAAATATTATTTTACGTTAATACATAAATATCTATACAGTAAAGTATAAAAAATCAATGAATAATCATTCAGGGATAGTTTTGTTTATTATAAAATGTTTGTTTTGCTGTTTGTTTTGTTATTTAAAAAAAATTATAATTCTCTTTTGAAAACAAAATAAATTAAATTGAATCTAAATTAAAAAGAGAAATGCAACATATATTTTCTTATACACTCTAAAAGAAACATAAAATAAATTACTTTAAATCACATAAAAACTCTCAATTAAACATTAAATAAAATTTCCTTATAATCTAAAGATAAATAGTTAGACTATTTAAAACAAGTTAACAAATTTTTAAAGAAACATAGTAAATATTTGTTACAATTTAAAATTAAGTAACGAATTGAAAGTTGAATTAAATAGTAATTTTTAAATAAATATAATCTAATAATTGAAAAACAGTTGTTTAGTAATTTAATTAGTACTTTTAAACCAACAGTCTGTTTAAAACAAACAATAATTATTGTTGTTTACTTTGGTTGGTTTTTTTATTTGGTGTTTTTCTTTGGTTTGTTATTCGTGTTTATCGCTTGCGACGCTAAGAATTATTTTAATTTTAATAATGCCAAATAAAAAGCTGTTAAAGTTTTCGAATTATACTATTTTCGACTTGAGGACATTGCCCGAAAATTTAGAATCTACTCAACTGCGTGTAATGTGATTTTATCTTTTTTGATATTAGGATCATTAAATTTATAAATGTCGTGGTTCATTAATTCTAAATGAGACTTTGAAATCTGCATTGTTTTCGCAGTTTCCTTACGAGATTTCAACGCAGATCGAATGACTAAAATAGAATTAAGAGTCTCGACCCCTAAACGATTTCTTTTTGATGTTTTCGCATCTTTAAGCATGGAAAATGACCGTTCTGCTTCTGCGTTTGAATGAGGAAGAGTTCTAATTAAATTTAAAATTTTCGTCAAATTTGGAAACTTGAATGTGACATTATCTGCAGAAGAAAGGCAGATTTTAGTGCACATGTCATCAAAAGAAAGCTTAGACAAATTTTCTTTTTCTTCAACAGGAATTTCATACAAAGTTTGCCACTCTTTGTGTAACTCGGAAGCATCTAATTGAATCTTTAGATCATTGCAAACTGTCAAAACTCTTGCAAATGTCTTACTTCTGTCACCATAAAGTGAATCTGTTGCCCTGAAAACTGACACAGAAGAAAGAAATATATTATCAAAAGGCAATCGTTTTTTAATCTCATAACTCGCTGTTACGTAAAATTCCAAAACTTTTTCATAAAAAACTTTAATTTGATCATTCTGCAATTTTCCGTTTGCAATTTGTAAATTTAAATGTTCTCGCGCTTCTACACCTATATCTATATTCTCGACTGCCTTTTGATTGAGAGAGGTTTCGAACTCTGTATACTTAGCTGTTAAAAAGAAAAGCTCATCGGTTTGAAGAAAATCTGGTTTTAAATATTTGTCTAAAACCCAGAATAAGAGACCAGCCGATCTTGGCTGAAGCTCTTGGGTCATTGTTTCGCGTTTTTGAAATGTAGCATTGTACACGTTAAAGAAATTTAGTGTAAACTTTAAAAATAAAAAATACAACAACGTTAATGGGTCTTCCATTAAAGCTCGCAAGTTGTTAGCTTTTTTAGTCTTGTCCTCTAGTTCGACAAGCATTAAAAATCTGATAATTAAATCCCAATTTTTTAAAATTACTACAATGCAATGGTGACGAACAAGCCAACGCGTGTCGGAATGACTGGGAATTTTTTGAAAATTTTCTCCTAATTCTTCCACTATTTCTCGATAAATTGCTGTTCTTTTTGAACTCATATTTAAAAAGGCAGGCAACCCTAGAAGTAATTTATCTACCACAGGAATTTTTGAAGACGCGTGTTGAGCTACGAGATTCACAGAATGATCAACGCAGGGTAGAAATGTTGAATAAGGACTTTTTTCTTTCAATTTGCTCTGAAACGAATTGTACACGCCTGTCATGACTGTCGCGTTATCTGTCGCTAAACCAACAATATTTTTCAAAGGTATGTGCTTCTGTTCTAATGCTTTCTGAAAAGTTGTGAACATAACTGATGAAGAACAATCAGTTGCATCTAAATTAATTTGTTGCAGTAACTCGACTCTCACTTTAAAAGTTAACGGCTCTACATATCTAACTAAAATTGGTAACCACTTTTCATGACTTATGTCACTGGCCTCATCTACATAAACCGAAAAAGGAGTTTCTTTTATATCATCCGCGATACGATTTTCCTCGACGGTTGAAATAACATTATTCGCGATGGAAATCATTTTTGTCCGGCCCAATTTAATAGCTTTCAATACTATTGGATCTATAACTTGAAAAAGTTGTATTATTTCTGAAGATGCCCTGAAAGGAATGTTATGTTCTACAAACAAAGCTGTTACTCTAATTTCCGCTTCTTGGACTTTTTCATGAAAAGTTAAAGATTCAGAAGAATTTGAATTTGGAGAAATTGTTAAAGAAAAAGCTTTTTCATTTTCTACTGAAGCTACTGTATCAGCAGTTACTGCAACATCCTGATTATTTTCAGAATGATTAGTTAGAGTTGCCATTTCACTGTTATTTAATTCAATACCGTAATATTTTGACTTTTCAAAATAATTAAAATTATTTACATGTGATGAGGAAGACTCATGCCTTTTAATTTGTGACTTTCCACAAACCATTGTTAAACCGCAAATTTTACACTTAAATTTTGTTACATCGGCTACTCTAATTACCCATTCTTTCCATGAAGGAAATTCGTCAAACCAAGATTCCTGAAAACAGGTAGGCGGTCTCTTGATTTTCTTTGGCGGTTCTCCTTCATTTTCAGATAAAGAAGCACAATTTGTGCTACTACTGGCATTTAAATCCATATTTTAGTAAGGAATTCTAAGAAGAATATTAAAAAATGTATTTAACAAACTCACCGCGCGAAAAAATGGCAATGTCCTCGAAAAACTGCTGAAAAATAATCCTCAATCCCTGAAAGGACTAACACATTTACACTACATCGATTCTTGTAATTTAAAAAAAAAATCACGTTAGATATAATACCAGAAATGATTAGAAGAATTCTATAATTGTTAACACGTAAAAAAGATTGAAACCCCTGAAAAATTACAAACAAACTACCACCTGTTGTGACGATGCGTATAACCTTTTTTCGCGATGCGGCGGAGAACGAAATGTAAACAAACCCGGCCGGCTTCGTATTTCTACAAAAATCGCACGTTTAACGAAAAGTAATACACGATTTAATGAGACAAATTTAGAACATTTAAGTTCAGAAGATACTAATCACCAATTGGCTTACGAATTTTCAATAAATCACTCAAAACTAACTCTTAATCGTCGCGTACGCGTCTCGATTTTCCTTCCGCAATCCCATTATGAAATAAAAACTAACGACGTGCGGTGATGGTGATGCGGCGAACGAACAAAATATATATGCATATATACATTTATTGCATATATGACAACAAATCTCTGAGTACTTTTAAAAAACATATTTACCTTTGTATTATTTATCGTTATAAATTAAATTTGTTATATTATTTTTAAAAAAAACCTTAAAGTGATAAAGTATATTTTAATAATGTGTTGAAATTAAAATTTATTATCACTAACAAACTAAATTGGTAAATAATATTGGCATTACTAATAATAAAATATTTTAAAAATATAAAAACAAATTTATTTTATAATAAATTATTCAATTCATTAAATTTATCAATTAATTAATAATTAACTATTTTTATTATTATTTGTGAATTTACAATGGACTACTTTTTATTAATTATTAAATTCAACTTTGTTATTAATTATAAATCTATACAAAAGATATGAATTATAATTTGGTAATTTATGATTCAATTAATAATTACTTTAATATTTTTAATATACTATATTATTAGTAATTATTAAATTCAATATAAGCCAGCAATTAAATTAATCGTTATTGTTAAATTATTTAAACAGTTGAAAATGATATGATAAAATAATGGTTTTTAACAAAAAATAATTTGAGTTAATCAATTTAGTTTTTATTCAATTTGAGTTAGTCCTTAAAAGGTTAAAAACGCGCCATAAACTCTACCTCCTTGGTGGTGCGGAAACGAGTTTAGTAATGTGTAAAACGAATATAAATATTGTTGTTTTCATTAAAAATTCATTACTTTCAATTTTAATTTTTTAATTAATTAAATTACCGTAAAAAGCAGTCTTTCTCCGTTTTTACGATAATTTTGCAAAGCTACTTCTGCCGCGGCCACTAGAGCAGGAATTGGCGCCACCTCCTGGACCACTGACACATAGATCTACTTGTCTCTCGTCTGTGTGCTCGCCGGCATACTGTCTGTCACTATTTTTAGGTTAGAAATAATTTTAACATGTCGAAATAATTACATTGCATATATGTATATTTTATTATGAAAAAAAATGTATGAAATACTTGTTAAAGGATTTACATGAAAGATTTTGATGAAACGTGCAATATTTATTATAAATATCTTTGAAATAATAATTCTCAGAGAATTATCCTTTTTAAATTTCGCGCGACATTTGTCGAGAAATTAGAGAAAAACGAAAAAGACGAAAAAGAGGCTCACGTACGAGTTGAAACGCACCGTGTGTCTTTGTGTTAGTGGAGAAAAGAGAGGGTAACTGTGGCGCTATGGTGGGGGGGATCCGAGTCTGCAGTCTGGTCACACTGTTTTGTGGAAGCAGGACCACCTTTCAGTACTAGCGCAGTATCAGTGCCTAGGATTTTATTGAATTTTACCAAACACTTTCTGAAATATTTAGAATGAAAAAAAATATCAACAAAAATTTCACAATAGCGTAACTTCAACAATTTTGAAAATTTTTTAAAAATCTTTGTTACACTAATTTCTATTATCCAATACTACAATTTCACTAAATTACAGCTTGATCCAAAGATCTAATGCAAATTGTAATTTTTCTAACGGAGTCTTACCCGTGAGTCTAATAAGTTTGATGAATTTAAATAAATAATTAATCTCCGAGTGCAGGTCGCTCGCACGTGGTATATTGTTCACCTAGTTCAAAAAACAGATTAAAAAAATAAAATAATACATAGTAAATAAATACCATTTTTTTACTTTTTTTATTTTATTACATTTGATGCAACTAATAATTATGTTTATGTGAAATTTCCCATACTTGTGTATGTTTTCATTCTATAACATTGATACTGACTGTGGCACAATCAGCCCGATTGAGCGGTTTTAACTTTTTATTGAGTATAAAAAAACTAGTTGATTCAACGTTTAACGGTGTTGCGCAATTTTAAAAAGTGATCGCCATTTAAAAATGCCTGCTTGAATCTTAACGTAATTTAAAAGCATATTTCTCTTAATTTAGACAGTTATTGCAAAATCGGGAAAAATACTAGTCATCCTTATTTTGGTTCTTTAATTTGGACATAAGTTAAAAATCCAATATAATACACGACTTTAGGAAGTAAAATGAGAAAATTTGATGTGCCCATTAGGTGCTACCCTCTAGCGATAATTTCATGTAATGCGCATTTGTTTAACTTTTTCTTATTTTACTTCCTGTTGTGCAAATGTAAATAAATCTTTTACATCTTCTGAGCAAATGAAAAATAAAATATTCAGGATATCTTGTATTTTTTCCGATTTTGCAATGAGTCTTCGATTTGGGAGAAAAATCATTTTTAAATTACTGTTACGTTCAAGCAGCCATTTTTAAAAGGCAATCACTGCGGAACACCATTAAATTTAATATACTATTTAATTCCTAATTAAATATAAATAATTTTAGTGAAAAAATCGCATTTATAGCTTTTACAATTTATAAAATAGACCAAAAGTTGCACATCTGAAAATTTATACTTACAAAGCCTCAAAGCACAAAGATACTAACAGCTGTTTATTTCACTCAGCAAACGAAATGAAAATGCTTGCCAAATTTTTCACTTTCAACCCCACTCTCCTCTACCATATTTCTTCATACGTTCCTTTTCTCTGTCAAATAGTTAATTGACCCTTTTAAGGAATGTTTAAGAAATAACAAAGTAAAGTATATTGCTCAATATATGAAGTGGTGAATTTAAGTCACTGAACTCGGATCACACCACTGCCTAATTATGAACTAAACTACTAAAATATCAAAAAATATTTGACACGTACTTTTTTATATCAGCCCGGTTTGAGTTTTAAGGGTAGAAAAAACCCTTTTAAAATTAAAGGCATGAAATCGATATCTCAGAAAAAACACGTTGGATCTTGATGAAACATGTCACTCGGGGATTTTTGAGGTCGCTGATTACGAATATGAAGTCAGATTTTCAAAACTCAAAATGGCAGATCCAATATGGCTGACAATTTTTTTTCAAAACTCATTAAATTTGTTTGAAACTTGTTACTCGGGGGTTTTTGGGGTCGCGGGTAAAAATTTGGAGTCTAATTTTTAAAATTAAACATGGGGGATCCAATATGACAGACGAATTTTCAGTTAAAAGTCGGTAATCACGTTAAACTTTATTATTTCATAATAACAAGTTTTAAGCAAATTTAATAAGTTTGAAAAAAATTGTCGGCTATGTTGGATCTGCCATTTTGAATTTAAAAAATTAGTCTTCAGATTCGTGATTAGCGACCCCAAAAACCTCCGAGAAACAAATTTCAAGCAAATTTAATGAGTTTGAAAAAAAAATTGTCCGCCATATTGGATCCTCCATTTTGAATTTTGAAAACATTAATAACTTTTTTGTTTATAAATTTTTAATGTTTTTTTAACGCCATTCGATAGAGCGCATATGAAAACATAAGAAATGATAATTCGTGAATTTGTTTATTGATTTTTAAGTAGCGAAATAAGTCCTCAAACTTCATGCCAAAATTTTGTCCATCTGGGCGTTAAAGGATTAAAGGTACTAATTACAGATGTAAATAAGTGATTCTTTAGAAATCTTTATATTGGATAATGGTTGCAATTTCCTTATATATTTTTATATATAAGTTTATATGTTAAAATTGCGTTAAAATTTAAAAAAAAATTTAAATTTATTCAAAAACTAACAGAAAAGAAATATTTTTCTTTTTTTCAACTCCCAAAATTTGTAATTTTTAGTAGAAAATTTCTTTTTTGTTATTTTTTCAAAAAAAAAAAATTTTTTCTACTAAAACGTTTTTATTAATTTTATCTGCTATTTATTTATTTTGCTTCCTCATAAGGAAGCTTTGCATTCGTAACGATTTTCAATTTTTCAAAACATGGTTATATGGACTCATTTTGATCTAGGATATATGTATATTAAATTCTGAGCAAATGTCCAGATGTATGTGTGTATGTGTGTGTATGAGTGTGTGTATGTGTGTGTATGTATGTGTGTGTGTGTATGTCACAAAAAATTGTGTACAAATTATCTCTAACAAATTTTAATGGATTGCCCTGAAATTTTGCAGGTTTATTGCAGTCATTAATACCTAAAATCTGACACAAGGATTTTCAAATTTATCCACAAAAATTTTTTTTATACAATTTTTTCAAAATTAAAAAAAAAAATTTTTGTATTTTTTTAAATAACTTTTTTATTTCTTAATATTTTCATAAATTATTCTCCAAATTACATTCCTTACAAGAAAACGAATCGATTGATATATACAAAGTGCACATTTCATCAAAATTTATAAAATTAATGAATATTTTTCTTTTTCACAAAAAATTCAAATTTTGCGTTTTTTGAAATATTACCTTAACATATTAAAATTAAATTAAGCAATTGGTTTATGATATTTTGAGGAAGCGAAATGGTCATGAAATGAACAACTTGTTTTTATTTTATTTATTTATTTTTATTTATTCCACTTTTTACCAAAAGACATAATAATTTATAGAAAACATGAGCTGAACATCGTGTGAGGAGATGGACTGCCTGGAGTTGGGGGACACTTGTGTGTAAGTAGTTTTCCGAAATTCTTTATGCAAAAAAAATAATATAATTTTATTCAAAGATACAAAATTTACAGGACGTTTATTTTTAATATTAAATCAATTTCAATCTGAATTTTTTTAGTAAATTAAATTCTTTGCGTTTTAATCAAATTCAATATCAAAATATTTTTAAATTTTGATTTAACATTTAAACTGCAATAACGGTCTGAAAGACAATTACAAAAATTTTCTTTGCTGATAACTATTTTCAAAGTATAATAAGAACTTGAGCTTTTCAGTAGCTTAATATTTTATAAAAATCTGTTAGTTAACAACTTTTTCAAAAATTTTTTCTTCAAATTTATTAAATTTTGTATTGCAACATATGTAAAAATAAAAAAATTTAATTAAAATAATATAAAAATTACTTTTCTATGTTAAAAAGTATAAAATATTTACAATTTTTGTGTTTAGAAAATTATAAATTACTAAAAAAACAAAAAGGGAATTGCGGTCTGACAGACCGGGGGTAGCACTGAGTTTGATTTTTTAGCACGAAGCAGTTTAAAGCTTAAATAAAAATTAAAAACCTAAATTAAACATTTTCAAAGTTTAATTAAAATTTAATGTTCAAGATATATATTTTTTAACCTTCTACTATTACTAAATATTTACAGAGAACTGACTGTTGCCGTATTGGAGAGAACTACGAACAAAAAAGATTCGCCCAATGCTCCGGTGAGATACATCATATATAATTTAAAGGATAAAAAATTGCGGCTGATGGTTTGGCGAGATCTACACGCTCAATATGAGGGAAAGTTACCGAATAAAGTAACGTTTTCAAAACAATTAATAATCTATTGTGATAAGTTTACAATTAAATATGACTATCCTTATTTTATTTTGTACTTATTCAATTAAATATTTAAAATTTGATAATTTTAATTTATAAATAGTATTAATCTTTGAATATTTTAAATAAACTTATTTTTTTAATAAAAGAAAAACAATTTTTTAATTTAATTTTCAGATTATAAATATATCTAGGGGGAAAGTTATACCTGCCAATCCAGAATTTTTTCGTCTGGAGCAAGGTCTAATGCCTATTGAAATAGCAATTCAAAATCACACAATAATAGAAATTCTATCCGATTTGCCGAAGGAACCAACAGAAAATTATTGTGTTACACCCTTTAAAAATGTCTACTGTTTAATTAGGAAGAACGTCAGTGAGTACAATTTTTATTATTTTTAATACATATAAATCAATAATCTTTAAATATTCGAAATTTTCCAAATTTTATTATAAAATAAGATATAAAATTTAAAAAAATAAATTTTCTATTAGTATGAAAATGCAATATTATTAGTAAAAATATTAAAAAACAATTCAATAATATTAAAATTTTTTAAAAGAAATCACATATTCCTTATGTTGTTTTTTAATTAATAAAAAATATAATACAATAATTTTAAATCAAAATTTAAAAAAATGTAGCTATTCGTTTAAACTATTCTAAAAGTACAATTTAAAGATTTCAAAACATGAAAGATTTTTCATTATAAATTGGTTTACCATTTTCAATAAAATTTTATTTCTAACTTATTATTTTGTAAATAGTTATTTAATTTATTTATTTTTAATGTAGGGGAGGGTAGGCTACATTGAACTGGGTATTTTCTAAAGTCCAAGAACTAATTAAATTTTACAAATTTTGATCAGGTTTTTGTATCAACATTAAGCTGAAGTACTCCTTTAGTTAATATACACGTTACAAACACAAATTATTATGATTAAATAATTAAATTTAATTTTTTTCTAACAAGTTACACTTTTCCTATTTTGAAGAATCTGTGTCTACATTGAACCACCTTTAATAAAACACTACAATTTACTTCAAAAATAATATTTCCATTTACACATTGTAAAAAATATTATTTTTCACTCAAAAAAATAGAAAATTGTTGTTAAAGAGTTATTATTTGTTAATATAGGAGGTTAATATATTTTGATGTCAGGTTAGGTAGGTAAAGTGACAGTTTGAGTTTATTTCGTTCACAATTGTGATGAAAGCATGTCTTCTAGTATTTTTCTTACTAATTAGTAGAGCAGACAACTTTACCACTCTTAAAATTGAAAATTCTTTGCTTTTTCAGGTGGTTAAATGATGCCGCACTCACTGCATTCACATGACATTCACAACAAAAATTGTTTATAATAAATTTATGTAAGGCTTAAAATTCTTTATCACATCGGAATATTGAAGTTGACACCCTAAGCGACATAAATCACAAGTTTACTAATTTTTAAAACTTCCTATTTGAATAAAAAAAATTCATTATATTTCCACAAAATTTTTTGTTTTGTACGTGAAAAACAGTTTTTTTCGTTTTTCTTTGTAAATAATAAACCTACGTGCTCGAAATTTTTGGACGTAGTCGCTTTCGGTAATACTAATTTATATATTAAATAAGAAAAAATTCCACTCAGTCATTTCTTAGAAAATTAAAGTGGTTCACTGTTGACGCTGGTTCAATGTAGCCTACTCTCCCCTAATTTAAGTTAAAACAATTGAAAAATGTTTAAATTAATATTTTTGTTTACAAAGAAAATTCCATTTTTCATTCAATTTAATATTTATTATTAGAATGCAAGTGGAGGCTATTGCCTTTAACAATTCCTCTTATGGATCAGGCACAATAACGGATCTTCACTACAAATTGCTAGTGAACGCCACCCAGTTTAATAAGATGTTCAGTCCTGCAAAGGTAAAGTTTGTAAAATTAAACGGATTACTAAGAAAAATGAACATGGAACGGCCATATTACAAATCGCTCTAATGAACGGCATTCGAGAAATACCAGATGCACCTGAAGCAACTGAACTGGAATTAAATAAGGGTTTCGCAAATCCACCAAAAGCAAGTTTACCAAGTCAAACATCTCGACGCCCCCCGTTGATAAAATGTCTATTGGGAAGTCAGTGAAATAAAATGTTAATTGAAAAGTGGGAGCTATATGATTCTTATTGAAAATTTTGTGGAATATAAATCTAATTCAATTGTTAGTGTAATAAAAGGCTTGTTGAAGTTGCGTGAAATAAAATGCTAATTGAACCGAAAATTCAATATAATGTTAATTCAAGCAATTAATCAATAAAATTATAAGTCTTTCTTCAATAATTACAGTATTAATGTAAAGTTAAGTATGAAATATTCTCTTTTTAACCTTGCATTTTTTAATCAGATTTTTTTACCACATATTTTTCAAAATATTTTAATGGATAGTATTTTCTAGTTGAAATTATTCGCCGTTGAAATAAAAATTAAATAAAAAATACGTGGTCATATTGTATTTATTATTGTGTTCCGGATTACTCTGAAATGTTTTTTTAAACTAAAAATTCTGAAAAAAATTCGTGTTTCCACCTATTAAATCTGTTCATATGCATTTATTATAGAACAAACAAAAATTTCTTTATTTATTATTTTATAAAATTTTCTACAAATTAACCACAAATATATATAAATATGTATATTCGTCCTATTCTCATTTGTTGCTTTTTATGAAAGTTATTAACCTAACAATAAGTGACAGTTCTGTAATTACCGATTTTATGGAAACATTTTGATTTCGTTACACAGGATATTATTTGAAATATAAAATAAACGATTTAATTCTAGTAATGGAATCTCTAGCATCTACTTCATCTGGTATGAGTCTTGATTATAGAATACAAACATATGCTTAAATCTGTTGACTTGATAATTAAAATTTAATAAAATAAATATAATTATAATAAATTACAAATAATAATAAAATAATTATAAATATTAATAAACTGTTAAGTAATTTTCATAAAATAAGTAATAAATTAATTATTATATTTATTAATAAATAAATTAATATTAATATACTAATTAATAAATTACAATAAAAATAAATAAAATCCTAAATATGAATTTAGACAATGTCACGATGATAGCTGATATTACTAGCGAAAACTGTTTTCTTCTAAATAATGGTGAAAATTCTGCGCTGACAATAAATTCGAATGCAACTGATTTTCATAACAATGATTTATTGGTCACTAATAATCTGATTATTATTGGTAAGAACTAAGAAATTGTATTTTTAATTTTTAATACTTAGTAAATAAAATAAATAATAAAGAAAGATTTATAATTCTATTAATTATTTGCTTGAATTAACATTTTATTGAATTTTCGGTTCAATTAGCATTTTATTGTACGCAACTTCAACAAGCATTTTATTACACAAACAATTGAATTAGATGTATATTCCACAAAATTTTCAATAAGAATCATATAGCTCCCATTTTTCAATTAACATTTTATTCCACTGGCTTTCTAATAGACATTTTATCAACGGGGGGCGTCGATCTAATCTCGATCCTCAAGCTCAAAAATCTAATAGCTTTTCAACAGCTCAAATCCATTCTTAAGTTCAAATACATCTTGATTCCTCAACGGAACATAATAATAATAATTAGTAACAACGAATAATAATTCATAATAACAAATTTTGTAACAATAATAACAAAATAATTAATTTAATAGTCTTTAACGTCCGAGATACTCAATAAATAAGTCAAATTAATGAAAACGAAACATTCGGACAAAGTAACAAATTTTATTTACCCCAACGTTTCGAAATCAAATCGATTTCCTCTTCAGGGAGTCTATTCAAAAAATATATTCAAAATTAAAAAATAATAAAAACTATTTTAACAATAAATAAAAATAAATAAAGTACATATTCAAAAAATTATTTTACCAAAAAAATAATAATTAATAATAATAAAAATAATAAAAAAATGTTTATGAAAAACATTTCTGACAGTAATCGTTTGTTAAGACTTGGTTCAATATCCAAAATATCAAAATCATCATATTTTATAAAATGTGGAGAAGTGTCACTATTAGAATTTGTCAAATGGTTAGTAATGGCATTATGATATTTGTCATTTAAGTTAGAATTACTCATATGTTCCTTTTTACGAATATGTAGCGGTCTTTTTGTCTGCCCTATATATGATTTACCACAGTTACATTTGAATTTATAAACACAATTACATTGATTCTGTCGCTCGAGCCTATCCTAACCAAGTTTAACGAATTTATTGAATTTTGAATTAACGCTAAAAACAGTTTGAATATTAAAAGTTTTAAGTAATCTTTTGATATTTTCCGATATTGATCCATAATAAGGAAAAACTATTTTCTTAACTAGTGTATTATTATTGTTGTTATTACTAATGTTATTTGAAAATTTTCTATTATTAATTGCAATAATTCTTTTATTCACATGTTTGTTAATAAATTGATCCCGATAATTATTAAGTTTTAAGTCCACTTTTACTAAATTAATGTTTTTATTATAAATAATTAATGATAACAATAATATAAAAATAATATTAATTAATTGTATCATTAATAACAAATAATAATAACACAGGCCTACAAATTTTAGACCCAGAAACAAGATAAGTCATTTCCGATGTAATTTATCGCCCTGAATCCAAAACTGAGAGCGAAATTGCTCTATCACGTCAGGTTTCTGAGATATACTAACCTAAAAGAGTGAAAAAGGCCATTTTTCGCAACATTCGACTCTCAATAAAATCTACAAAAAAAGTTTTTTATCATTGGAACAAATTTTAAAAGAAAGTACAATTAATCACCTTTCAAAATATTCTACACCCAATCCGATCCGACTATTTTTCACTATTGTACAACAATTTAAAGTTTTGGTTACACGACCTAAAAACTGAGAAAAGGAAAAATACAGTAATTGGAAAGTACTTTAACTTAAGCATCTGATTCATAATATTTTGGGATCGTTGATTAGAAAACCGATGTCGAATTTTAAAAATAGGGAACTTTTAATTTTTACGCTGTTATTTTGTCCGGTCATTTATTACCAAATGTTGTAATCTATTTAATCGAAAGATGTTAGTGAAATCGAGAAACATGAAATTGGAACATTTAGAGCATGATTCATACACTCTTTTAAAAAAGAAAATCAAGTTTTATTTTTCTTTATGGAACTTTACACGTTTTTTTCAAAGCAAAAAATGTGTCGCCATATTACATTCGCCATTTTGAATTTTGGAAATCTGACATCGGATTTGTAATCAGCAACCTCAAAAACCCCCGAGTAAAAAGTTTTAAGCGAACTCGATTAATTTTTTATTTTGACAGCCGTCATATTGGATCCGCCATTTTGGATTTTAAAATTCGACATCGGTTTTCTAATCAACGATCCCAAAATATTATGAATCAGATGCTTAAGTTAAAGTACTTTCCAATTACTGTATTTTTCCTTTTCTCAGTTTTTAGGTCGTGTAACCAAAACTTTAAATTGTTGTACCATAGTGAAAAATAGTCGGATCGGATTGGGTGTAAAATATTTTGAAAGGTGATTAATTGTACTTTCTTTTAAAATTTGTTTCAATGATAAAAAACTTTTTTGTAGATTTTATTGAGAGTCGAATGTTGCCAAAAATGGTCTTTTTCACTCTTTTAGGTAAGAATATCTCAGATCCTGACGTGATAGAGCAATTTCGCTGTCAGTTTTGGACTCAGGGTGATAAATTACATCGGAAATGACTTATCCCGTTTCTGGGTCTGACAAAATTCTAAATTTTGTAGACCTGTGTAATTAATTGTAACAAGGTAGTAATGAAATGTAACAACAAAATAATAATTAATAATAACAAGTTAATAAAAATTTGTAACAACAAAATAACAACAAATAATAGTTAATAATAACAAGATAATAATAAATTGTAACTAAATAATAGGGGAGTGCTGTTAGGGTTGAGTCATCGCGTTTATTTAGTTTTATCACACTAGCGCCATCTGTTTTTTGTACTTAAATTCTTGCTACTAATGCCAGTCAACTTTTCACATTAGTTTCAGTCAAGTATACGAAAGTTTACTTTGGTTTTTTGCGAGTCATTGTTATACGCTCAACAGAAACTTTTTTGTGGTGTTAAAAAAAGAGCAGTAAATGTAGAAGAAATATGCAAAAGACAAAGTAAATTTATTGAAATTGTTTATTAAGATGTTATACGAAAATGTGAAAAGAAATTTGGGGTTTTGTGTTACGCGTTTGTGTTCTGTATGGCATGTCGCAAAACGATGCGTGAGTTAGCGTTGAACCAGGCGGTATCGTAAGGGTTGAGCCGCCAAAAATTTGGCAATTACGAAGCTTACTTGCAACATAAATTCATTTTTTGACTTAAGGAGGTGTCAAAAACTTTATTTCTAACGAAAAAAGAGGGCAAAAATTTTTTCGATAATCTTTTTTTATTGTTTTATTTTAAAAATTTTTTATATCATTCTTAAGAAATAAAATATCTAATGTTATGCAAAAATGCACAATATGGGATTTTATTTTAATTCCATGGTTCCTTTTTTCATTTTCAAGTGTCATTCTATTATTTGAAGGACATTTTTAACCATTTACCTAAATATTTCATTGATTTTCTACAGTGGCTCAACCCTTACACCCATGTTCAACCCTTACAACATTATTTTTTTTTAAATTGCTTATAACTTTGAAACTTTTGGCCTAATTTTTTTGCAATGTACAGCAAAAACATTGCATTTGAGTTGATATTTCCAACAATATGCGCGAAAACGTGAAATTCGCACTGCAGAGGAAGTTATGAAGAAAATTCAAAACTATGTCCAACCCTGACAGCACTCCCCTCATTAACAACAAGTTATAATAATGTAATCAATAATAACAAATTGTAATAACAAGCTAATAACAAATTGTTAATAACATATTGTAATAACTATAAATAATTAACAAACAACATAAAACTATAATATTAAATTGTAAAAACATATGACTAAGAGGATGTGAACACTTGCGATCTAAATGCTGAGTCAACGCAAGTGTTTTTCTAACAATGGTTTCTCAAATGCATGGCAAAAGGTATCGATGCTTCAAATACATGGCAAAAGGTATCGATGCTTCAAATGCATAGCAAATCAATGCTTCAAATACATGGCAAAAGGTATCGATGCATCAAATGCATAGCAAAAGGTATCAATGCTTCAAATACACAGGGAAATTTGGGTATAAAAAGAGTCAGACTATCAAACGATATTTAGTCTAAAAAGGTAGTCAACAGAAGAAGCTACCACAATTCAGTCTTAAAAATGTAATCGTCAGTAGTAGTCACCTAGACTACCAGTCTTAATTTTTTAATCATAACAAGTGGTTCTCTTCGTGATAGTGCTCGCAACCCCAGTATAGTAGTTGTCCTGATCTTTACGTGAAATTCTAAATTCAGTGAATCTTGAAGTCAAATTTGGTGTTTTGAAATATCGTTCGAGTTGTGACAAAAGATGAAAGAAACATAATACCTATTCAACTGCCTAATTTACGAGTGTCGTAAATCATCTACCTGCATCACTTAGTAAACCATTAACGCACAATTGTCATTGTATCTAAACGTCGCCATCCAGGACCAAAATCTCGCTGTTCTAAGGTAAACAGAGAAACCACTTAAGACTCAATTTTAAAAAGCTAGTGCTCATTTCATCTTTCCATAATTTTGATCTTTTTCAAATATACTGTGTATAAATAAATTTATTCTTGTCATTTATCCAACCTCGTCACAACTTTAATTTTTCTAAATTAAAGTTAAATCGAGAAACACTAGGGAATATAATAATAAGGTAAGACATAACATATCTCATTATTTTTGGTGCATCGGCCGTTGTGAACGGATAAATGCAAGAGTAGTTTGATTTGAATAAACATATTATTATTTTTGGTGCATCGGCCGTCGTAAACAAATAAATGCACAGATAATTAATTTGAAAATATATCATTATTTTTGGTGTATAGGCCGTCGTGAACGAATAAATGCAAAGAAATTAGAATTGAAAAAATAGTTCATTATTTTTGAATAAATACTTATTTTTCATACATAAAAAATACAAGAATAATAACAATAAAATATATTTAAATAAATAATTTATTTTATTACACAAAATTTCTAAATTTTTAATGACAATTAAATAATTTTTTGTAAACAAAGTAAAAATTGTGACGATGTGAATTTTCACGCGTGTCATTAATGTTGAAAATTCTACATCGTCGCGCCATCCGTCGGAAAGGCCCCGAGTTGACAGGCCCACATTTTCATGGTAATTGCGGAAAAGCTAGTACCGCCAGCTGACCCACTATTCGAGGGAAAGTAGGTCGCGCGGCTAGCCTAACGAGGAAAAGTGGTAGATGGCGGGGCCAGTACCACTTTTGAAGAACGAGACGAGGAAGAAGACGAGCCACGAGGAAAATTCAAGAGACGCTACAGGTGGCTAATGCTTTCGCCGCCATAACCAAATTTTTGTCTTGCCGCGCCGGTACATCACCTCGCCGCCAGTTAAAATTTCGTGTAGTCTTGAGTTTCATAGGAGTGTAATTTTGAGTGAATTGTTGGAGTGGAGCGTGAAGCTCAATTTTCTGTTGCAATAAAGAGGATTTATAGTGAGCCAAGGGATAATTGTGTTGTTTTGTTCTTGAACTCCCCCGTGTTAGCCATTTGGAATTATATCGCCAGTCGAGAGCCGAGACAGGGAGGTTCACAGGAAAAGAACTCGAGAGCCTAGCGTCGTGGATAAGTCGTTTGCCAATTTGTTGCCAGTCGTGTCTCGCCGTTGGCTTTTCTGCTGCCAACTTGTTTGAGCGGAATTCCCTCTGAGTGAGAGAGAAACTCAGAGGTGTTGAGTTGTTAAGAGTGAGTCGAGCCCGAGTAAGAGTAAAGTTTATTAATTACCTTAAAATTTATTGGCGCCTGACGGCGAAATTTATTTATTTAAATTTCTTAATTATTGTTTGTTGAATGCGTCAGATTTTGCTTGACGTAAGCAGAAATTTTGAGCCATTTAATAAATGGCTAAAAATTTAAACGCCAGACATAAAACTTATGTTACCAGCTGACAGAAATTTCAAAATTTAAATTGCCAGATGCCAGGGAGTTAGAAATTGTGTTGCCATTGCCATCGCGTGCGTAATAGACCAATGTTGAGTGCCTTTGCCATTGAAGTTTCGAGTTTTGTTGACTTGTGAAAAATTCCTGCCGTGGGTAAAATTAAATTGACAAATTTTTGTTATTTTTTTTTATTGCCGAAGTATTTTCAGCAGCCAAGAGAAAGTTCGCGCGCCAGGAAAAGCGGCTCAGTAGTAGTAATAGCGGCTACAGAGAGCGAGAGAGAGAGAACGAGAGGTAGAAATAGTGGGAGAGTCGAGCCACCAGTCTGCCAGAAGAAGAAAAATTTTGAAAAGGGGCACCCCAATTAAATTCGTACGCCCCTGTAGTTCTCCAAGTACAGGGCCGTATATACAAAAAGTGCGACCCCCTTCAAAATTAATAGAATTCTAGAATCGCGCGAAATTTAAATTTTTCTTGAAGGCAATTCGCGACATGAAGGACTACAAAAGGCGCATGCGTGAATTAATTAAAATTCCCAACGTCAGCCATGCATGGGAAGTAATCAACGCCATGCAAGTCGGACAAGTGGTGACGAGCCTACTGAGACACCAATTGTGCATCAGTGGGACCTCACAAGTATTGCGAGAAAGACTATTACGGGCCGAGATGAGGTTAGCTTTGAGTGAGGAAGCCGACGTACCCTTTTCGGAAAGGTACGACCTGGGGCAATCTGACAAGATTTTCTTGTTAGAAGCCTACCCCGAGCCAGAGAGTAGCCCGTTTCCAAACGTCACACGGAAAAGGGGCGGTAGAATTTCGTCCGCGGACGATGAGGATTCAAGTAGTGGGGAAAGTAGGGACAGCGATCGGGAAGCTGCCGATTTAGTGCCGGAGGAGGGGGGGAAGCGACACGAAAACGAAACAACGTACAGCAGACGGAGTCCGAACAACGCTGTTTTGACCCCGCGGTTTACACCCCCACCACCAGTCATGTCGACAGCCAGCATGACCACAACTTCCCCCACCACCACTAGTGCTCACATGATGGTGACCACGAGCACGATCATGACAGCCCCCCATACCATACAGTCGGCAACAATGGCGCCGAATGCACAAAACATGCGCGACGCAGTTGCGCGGTTGAGTCTGACCCCCGAGATTGAGCGTCTAGCGGGTTGTACCGAAAGGTTAGAGAGCCTTTACAGAGGGGGGGGATGGGATTGGCAACAAAGCCAGAGCCGGACAGCCGTGGGAAATGGTTTCAAGATTACCCATCACCAGGAGTCGCGGATCATTTCGCCCCACGGACCGGGGAAATTAGGCGAAAACCCACACACCCCCAACGCGGGTGAGCGGGCGAGACCCACCCCAGCCCCCCGAAACCCATCGAGCCGTAGTAGTATGAGTGCGGTGAATGTCAATGACAATAGGGTACCAACGAATGGAGAGCCAGTTAGTGAGTTTAAGAGAAAAGAGAACGCGAAAAAGACCGTAGAGGGGAATAAAAGCAAAGTGGAGAGAAAAATTGAATACATTAGTAGC
This sequence comes from Leptopilina myrica (nomen nudum), assembly GCA_032872475.1. NCBI lineage: Eukaryota > Metazoa > Arthropoda > Insecta > Hymenoptera > Figitidae > Leptopilina > Leptopilina myrica (nomen nudum). Next base: position 52,508,046 of record CM065458.1, read on the forward strand.
GAGGAGGGCCAGACGAGTTGTAGGTGTAGTTGCGAGAGTAGGAGCGACGAATTAAGTAGTGTGGAAAGCCGAAAACAGAGCACAAAAGAGCCGAAGCCAAAGAAAGATAGGAAGGAGAGCCGAAGATCGATCCTAGATGACTCGTCGAGTGAGTCTGAATCTGAGAGCGACCATAGCCAAGACGCAAAGAGTGGGGGAAGAACCGAAGAGATTAAGTCCAGCCGGAGGTCCAAGGTGATTAAAACACTCAAGGACTGGGACTTAAAATTTTTCGGGGACGAAGACAACGCCGAGGAATTCTTGGAACGGCTAGAAGACTGTAAGGTCTGTTCTGAATTCTCAGACCGAGACATCTTACAAGCCCTACCGATCATCCTCCAGAAGACCGCGAGCAGTTGGTTTAGATCGTTACGTCGGGAAATAAATTCTTGGAAGTCCTTCCAGAGGGCGTTCAAAAACGAGTACCTCGTGACAGTGGACGACGATGACGTCATTGACGAGCTAAGAGCCAGGACACAAGGGAAAGGAGAGAAAATTTCCCCATACATGACTAGTTTCCGCCTGATTTTGGGTCACATAAAGCGTCCACTAAGCCAGAGACAACAAGTAAAACTGGCCTATAAAGGCTTGACACCAGCTTATCGTCGTCAATTAGAAAGACTCCATTTTGAATCGTTGAGCCAGATGGAGAAGATCCTGAGGGATTACGAGAGAGCCAAGGATTTAGACGAGCGATATGCCCCACCCCCACCAAAGGAAAGAATGCGTTTCCCGCTAGCGGCCGTGAAAGAGAAAAAGAGCGGCCAGAAACACATAAAGAGCGAGAAAGTTGCAGCCATGGAAAAGGAGTCCGAGTCGAGTGAGAGTGATCACTCTGCAACGACTGAAAAGCCGAAGAAAAAGAAGAAGAGGAACAGGAAAGAGAATACAGGGAAAGAAAGGACAGAAGAAAAGAGCGTCGAGGCGATGAGCCCAACAACGCCTAGCCAGAAACCAACAATGGTACAGGGCCAAGTTGCCAGTGCTCCACCAGCCCAAGCCATGCAAATGCCCATGCAATTTGCTTACCCATTGGCGTACACTGGTATGTTTCCAACGGGGGTGAAACCAAATTACCCCAAGCCAAATGGCCCAAACGGACCTAAGCCGGGGCAAAGTGGTACATCAGCGCCAACGACGCCCAAGGAGTTTGTGGGGGCATGCTTTCACTGCCAGACACCAGGACATCGAGCCAGAGATTGTCCTCAGAGGATCTGTTTCACGTGTCGACAACAGGGACATTATTCGAATCAATGCCCTATGAAGCCAGCCCAAGCAGAAGCATGCCTGGTATGTAAGAGACCAGGATGCAACTTCTTAAGTTGCCCAAATTGTGACGCAGTGAGAGCCGCCTTGGGAAACGGCGTGTGGGGGGCGCAGCACAGCCCTCTACCCCCCTCCAACCTAAACAGGCCGTAAGAAATGTTGCTGAGCCGTGTGACGTGGAGAGGAGAGCCGAGTTTTGTGAGCCGTGGGTCGTAGAGAAGAGAGCCGAGTTGTATGAGCCGTGTGTCGTGACGAGTAGAGCCGAGGGCTGTGAGCCGAGGAAAGTAGAAAACGAAAGCGAGCGCGTAGGTAGATTCGCACCCAGTTGTAGTTGGGTAAAGACGGAAAGCGAATTAGAACTAGAGAAAGAGAGCAGAGTCAGGGAAAATTTCGAGCCAGTCATAGGTAGAGAGGATTTGACCGAAGAGAAGAAGTTCAAACTCATACCAGAGAGGAAGAAAGGACGGTCGAGTGAGGAGAACTCACTCCACCAGCGCGAGGTAGAAAGATTGGCCAAAGAGTGTGGGACAAAAGGTACGGATGTGATCCCGGTACCTATAGTCCAGGGGAGGGGAGAGGCTGTGAGAGTCGCAGAGCCTTTCAAAAGCCGAATCCAGTCGTGTGATACAGTTGTAAGAAGCGCAACCGGAGGTATCACTGAAGCAGCCGGAATCCTGGACCTTAACATAGTAGTCGACGGATATGCCCAACGTTTCGGAGTCGAGGTGATGAAGACGTTGACACAAGACATCATATTGGGCATCGATTTCTGTAAGGCCTGGGACATGGAAGTCAAGCTGAAAGAAGGACTGTGGAGAGTTTGTCAAGGAGAATGGTATGAGTTTGGGCCAAAGGCAAGAGAAGAAGACGAACAGCTGATATTTGCCGAGTGCGCCGGTATTTCTGCACTTGATGATCGCCAAAAAGACATCATCAAAGCCCTAGTGGACAAATGGGTACTACCTGAGTCGGAGGAACACGGAATGACAGACCTGACGGAACATCACATACGTGTTACTGATGAAACGCCAGTACAACATGCCATTAGACGGATGTCGCCAGCAATGTTGACTTGGGCCCAAGGAAATGCGGCCAAGTTATACAAACTAGGGATCATCGAGCCATCGGCCAGCCGTTGGAGAAGTGCGCCAGTGATTACGAGAAGAGGTGAAAATGACTTAAGACAGTGTAACGACTATCGAGACGTCAACAAAGTAACAATAAAAGATTGTTACCGATTGCCATCAATCGATTATATTTTGGACAAGCTCCGAAAAGCCAAATACCTGTCAAAAGTTGACCTCAAACTAGCATATCACCAGATTCCAATGGCCGAAGAAAGCAAGAAATACACTGCTTTTGCCATACCTGGGTCAGGATTGTGGCAGTTTCGCCGAATGCCGTTCGGACTCATGAACGCGCCGATGACGTTCCAGCGGATGATCGACGCGTTATTGGGACCAAAGGTTGAGCCGTATGTTTTTGGATACCTGGACGACATCATCGTTGTCACAGATACGTTCGAGGAACATGTCAAGTGGCTCGAAACCGTCCTGCGAAAATTGAACGAGGCAAAGTTGATTGTTAATCCCGAGAAGTGCGAGTTTGGATGTTCTGAGGTCACTTACCTCGGATATTTGTTGGACGGTGAGGGCCTGAGGCCAGATCCGTATAAAACAGAGCCGGTGAGAAACTATCCAGAGCCGAAGAACGTGAGACAACTCAGACGTTTCTTGGGCATGGTCGGGTGGTATTCCCGTTTCATTCCCAACGACAGCGAGATCAAAATACCATTGCTAAAGTTGCTGCACAAAGGCCGAACATGGGAGTGGAAGGACGAGCAACAAGAAGCGTTCGAGCAGCTGAAACAGAAGCTAACATCAGCGCCAGTCTTAGCCCGACCAGACTTCACAAAGAAGTTTACCATCCAATGTGACGCCAGCAACTACGCCATTGGAGCCGTACTGACGCAAGAATTTGAAGACGGAGAGCACCCAATCGTGTATATCAGCCGAGTCTTGACCGAAGCCGAGAAAAACTACAGTGTGACAGAAAAGGAGTGTCTGTCATTACTGTGGTCGATCAAAAAGTTCAGGCCATACATTGAAGGATACAAGTTTCATGTGATCACAGATCACAGTGCCCTAAAATGGCTTAGGAACTTAAAAGATCCGACAGGCCGTTTAGCGAGATGGGCCCTGGAAATGCAACAGTGGGACTTTGACATAGTTCACAGACGAGGTGCATAACATCATGTCCCAGACGCATTATCCAGATTACAAGAAGATGAGGAAGAGTCGTTAGCCGCGTTTGAATCCATTGAGGACCAATGGTACCTCAAACGCCGTGAAATGGTGAGCCAGCATCCTCAGAGATTCCAGGGATGGATTGTAGAGAATGAAAATCTTTACAGACATCGGAGTGACCCACTTTTACTGCCGATCAATGGAGACGAGGATGGTTGGAAGTTGGTAGTGCCAGAGGAGTACAGAGCGCGAGTAATGGAAGACGGACACGCCCAAGCCTCAGCCGGCCATCTAGGCATTGAGAAGACATATGACAGAATAGCACGAGAGTACTATTGGCCAGGCATTTGGAACGATGTTCACAAATATGTGACACATTGTCTCCAGTGCCAACTTCATAAAGTTTCCCAAGCCGGACCAGTTGGACTGATGGGCCAGAGGATTGTCGAGAGACCGTGGGCCGTAGTAGCCGCAGACACAATGGAATTCCCACCGAGCAAGAGCCATTATAAGTACTTAGTCGTGTTCCAAGACTTGTTCTCGAGGTGGATAGAAGTAAAGCCATTGAAGTCCGCAGACGGGAAGTCGGTAGCCAGAGCACTCGAGGAGTTGGTCCTATTCAGGTGGGAAACGCCCGAGTATTTGCTCACCGACAATGGCAAGGAATTTGACAACAAATTTCTCAAGTCAACATTGGAGGAATACGGGGTCAAACACATCACGACACCACCTTACCACCCACAAGCCAACCCGGTCGAGAGGAGCAACAGGACCCTGAAGACGATGATCTCTACCTTCATTGGCGCCGATCACAGACACTGGGACCTTCATGTTCATGAGTTCCGTCATGCTGTGAACACAGCAACACAGGCGGCCACGAAGACGTCTCCGGCGTTCCTGAATTACGGAAGACACCCTAAACCCGTGAAGAGCCTACGCAGAGAGGTCGAAAGTAAGAGACAAGTAGTGCGAATAAAGCCGGAAGATTGGTCGAGAGAGTGAAAAGACTTGACGCGTTGAGGGACATGGTAGCAAGGAACATTGATAAAGAGCGAGCCAGACAGACGAAGTACTATGATAAAGGTAGGAGGGATGTGACCTTTAAAGTAGGGGATTTAGTATTGCGAAGGAGCCACAAGTTGTCGAGTGGGGCACAAAAATTTGCGACGAAATTAGCGCCGAAATACGAGGGTCCATTTGAGATAGTCGAAGTCCGTTCGCCAACCGTATTTATCCTGCGCGATGAACAGAGTAGGAGAGTCCCTAAAGCACATATCACCGACCTGAAACCATACCTATCTGTTTCAAATATGGAAATAAAAATGTCCCTTGGTGCATAAATAAAATTTGTTGTAGATCAGACGAGGAGCCGAGGGGAGAAAAGAAGAGCCGAGAGAAAGAGACGACGGAGAGCCATGCCCTACACCCCACCAGGGAGCCGACGAGCCCGAGAGAGGAGTGGTCGCCAACCAGAACCACGGGGAACCGAGAGAGCCAGGACGGAGAGACACGGGCGACCGCAGTCAAGGCACCGCCCGTTCCCTGAGTTCGACGCCGGAGCGGTGGAGACGGAGCATCCGTCCTATCTTTCGTTCCCAATCACGGAGCGGTTGGAGGAAGAACCGATGAGGGTCCAAGACCCCCCCGTCGACGAAGAGCCGGAGGTACGAGGCGTAGGGGAAGGAGAAGGAGCCGTAGGGGGGAGTTTCGAGCCAGTAACAACCCTTAGTGACTGGGCTGAACTAAGTGCCCTGGAGACGCTAAGGGGAAAGAAGAAGGAGAAAACAGTCAGGCCCGATGGTGCCGAGGTGATGGTGCCGTATCGTTGGCCCGCAAGCCAGAGAGAGGGAGAGAGCACCGAGGAATACGAGAGCCGCCTAGCCGAGTATGAGCTCGACTGTTTTGTTAAGACGCTGGAGCCCCTAACATCAGTGGCGCTGGAAAAACTCCGTGCCCAGCAACGGAGAGAGATGAAGAGCCGGAGGGAGGAGGTCCTACGAAAGGAGGACATTGAGAGCCAGGAGCCGGAGAGGAGGGCCCAGAGATCGCACTCGCCGCAGCCCGGGCCACCAGTGCGACGAATGGGAGAAACCGGCACGAGGCGGAAAGAGTACCCAGTAAGGAAGGGTGAACGTACCGGAGCCACTGGAAACAACCCGGGGAAGGCCAGGACTACGGGAGTCATCTTCGGGGGACTCAAAGAGATCCCACGATCAGAGGAGTTGGACCCTCCTCCATACAGCTGCTTCAACTGCTGGCAACGCGGACATAGAGCAGTGGTGTGTCCCAAACCAGTACGCCATAAATTTTGTAGTAATTGTGGGCGCCGACACACCACTGTCTGAAATTGCCCACGTTGCGCAGAGGCGTACCGACAATATCGCGGCATAGTGTGGTACCGGGAGGACGAGGTAGAGAGCCAGTCGTCGGCGGATAAGACTCAGGAGACGGGTGGAGAAATAGAGCCGGACCTAGAAGCACAAGGTAGGGTAGGGGACCGAGTGGAAGGCGGGAATGGACGGGAAGAACAACAGGCCCTAGAGTCAGAACACGCGGAGGAACCGGTCGCGGGGGAGGTTAGACCCGATCCAGAGACGACAACCGAAGATGAAGACTTGGTTGAGAAAATCACCCAGCTAACGAGGGCCCTAGCGGGACTCCCGCCCTCGACCATTGATCTGGCGGTCCGTCAGTTGTTGGAGGAGAGACGACAGAAGAAGGGACCAGGGGCTAGAGAAGGATAGAGTGGGTGGGAAGAAATAAGAAAGAGCCAGAGGGAGAAGGGAATAGAGCCAGAGGAAGAGAGGGAGTGAGCCAGAGATCGAGGAGGGAGCCGCTGAAGAGTGAAAGAGTCAGTCATTAATGTTGAAAATTCTACATCGTCGCGCCATCCGTCGGAAAGGCCCCGAGTTGACAGGCCCACATTTTCATGGTAATTGCGGAAAAGCTAGTACCGCCAGCTGACCCACTATTCGAGGGAAAGTAGGTCGCGCGGCTAGCCTAACGAGGAAAAGTGGTAGATGGCGGGGCCAGTACCACTTTTGAAGAACGAGACGAGGAAGAAGACGAGCCACGAGGAAAATTCAAGAGACGCTACAGGTGGCTAATGCTTTCGCCGCCATAACCAAATTTTTGTCTTGCCGCGCCGGTACATCACCTCGCCGCCAGTTAAAATTTCGTGTAGTCTTGAGTTTCGTAGGAGTGTAATTTTGAGTGAATTGTTGGAGTGGAGCGTGAAGCTCAATTTTCTGTTGAAATAAAGAGGATTTATAGTGAGCCAAGGGATAATTGTGTTGTTTTGTTCTTGAACTCCCCCGTGTTAGCCATTTGGAATTATATCGCCAGTCGAGAGCCGAGACAGGGAGGTTCACAGGAAAAGAACTCGAGAGCCTAGCGTCGTGGATAAGTCGTTTGCCAATTTGTTGCCAGTCGTGTCTCGCCGTTGGCTTTTCTGCTGCCAACTTGTTTGAGCGGAATTCCCTCTGAGTGAGAGAGAAACTCAGAGGTGTTGAGTTGTTAAGAGTGAGTCGAGCCCGAGTAAGAGTAAAGTTTTTTAATTACCTTAAAATTAATTGGCGCCTGACGGCGAAATTTATTTATTTAAATTTCTTAATTATTGTTTGTTGAATGCGTCAGATTTTGCTTGACGTAAGCAGAAATTTTGAGCCATTTAATAAATTGTTTAAAATCATACGTCACAAAATCAATAACATTTATATAGATTAAAAAAAAAATAACAATAATTTTTATAAAAAATAATATCGATAATAACTTTAAATAACTTTAAATCTGCACCTTCAGTGCCATATCGTGGTGTACCTCAAGGTTCTTCCTTTGGGTCCCCACTAATTATTATCTACATTAATGATATTATTTACAAAGATGACTCTATGATTCTACTTTTTTCTGACGATTTAAAAAAATTTCGTCGTATAAATTCAATTTTTGATGCAACTCGTCTTCAAGCTGACCTTGACGCTATTTATCTTTGGTGCGCTGATAATAAATTGTCCCTAAATGTTGCAAAATGTCAAGTTTTAACATTTCATAAATATAACTTTTCTTTTTCCATATCACTTAAATTTTGTTCCGATATCTAGAGTTACCTCCACGCGCGACCTTGGAGTTACTTTTTCTTATAATCCTAGTTTTGATGATCATATAACATCTCTTGTTGCTACTGTATGCAGGATGCTTGGTTATCTCATTAGGTCATCAAGAAATTTTAATAATATACAAACCTTTACTCTACTTTTTAATGCATTAGTAAGATCCCCAGCTGAATATGCTGCAATTATATGGAACCCACCTACTAATAAGCTCATTGAGCCTCTTGATAAAGTATAAAAGCGGTTTCTTACGTTTTTGGCTTTCAAGGAGGATGGACGTTACCCCGTACGTGGATGTGACAACATTCTTTTGTGTCAACGTTTTTCTTTTTTAACTTTAGCAGAGCGACGCATAATTAATGCGAAGATTTTTTTATTTAAAATTATTAATTACCATTTTGACTGTGAAGAATTATTGGAGGTAATTAATTTTAGGATTCCTCGTTTGTCATCCAGTACTAATTTACCTTTTTATATAAGTAAGGATGATTTAGGGTTGATTAGAACATCTCCGATTTTTATGCGTGTTACCATATTAATAATATGTGTAATAATTTCTGCCCAAATGTGGATTTGTTTATGGCTTCGCAACTTAAATTTGCTGATTGTGCAAAAAAATATGTACTCGGCCTACGTGAGCAGCCTTGAAATATTTCTTATTCTAAAATAATTAAGTATACTAAAAGAATATTTTTTTGTTGCAAATTTATAACAGTTTTTTTTCTTTACTTTTATTATTTTGTTACTTAGTTGTTTTATGTATTTTTTAGTTACCCATTTATAGTCCAAAATTGGACTGCGGGAATGTACATTAAATAAATAAATAAATAATTTTTAGAAAAAATAATAACAATAATTTTAAATAATACAGAGAAAATAATAAATTAAATTAATAATATTAATTCATTTTTGCTTCCTCGTGAGGAAGCTTTGTATTCGTTTAATTTACAAAATTTTTAAAAATCCTTTTGACAAATTTTCTTCTATATGGGACTATGTTATATAAGACCCTGAACAATTGTCCGGATGTATGTATGTGTGTGTGTGTGTGTGGATCCCGTTTTTTGTGAACACGATAACTCGAAGAGGTTTCAACGAATTCGGCTGAAAATTGCTAGGAATATTTATCATAAAAATATCTCGAAATGGATTGATGGACATTAAAAAATCTATTTAAAAAAATATTTTTTTACTTTTTTCAAAAAAAAAATTTTTTTCAAAAATTTTTTTTTTAATTAAGTATTAAAGTCAATATACAATATAATCTTCTTCTTTGCATCAAGACGAATCGATTGGTATATATCAAGTATAAATTGTATGAGAGTTTATAGAGGTAATGACAATTAAAGCAAAAAAATTACCTTTTTTTATCAAAAATTTAGTTCTTTCATCAAAATTATATTCCAGTACAATAAGATTTTACTCATTTTTTTCAATAATCTTATCCGTTGCATTAAAACGGATCGATTGGTATAAATAAAGTATATATTTTATTTGAATTTATAGAATTAAACATAATTAAAACCAAACATTCGCACTTTTATTAGAAATTTATTTCCTTCTTAAAAATGACGTTGCTTTATAATAAAATGTTAATCTAGACTTAAAAACAAACTAAAAATCTTCATTTCATCAAGACGAATCGATTGATGTATAAAAAGAATATATTTTATTAGCATTAATAGAATTAAATAAAATGAAATAATTCACTTTAAAGCAAATTTTTTGCTTATCGTAAAGAGGAAGCAAAATGTTCATGTAATGAACATCTTAATTCACAACTTGTTTAATAAATAATTCTTTTTTAACAAAATAAAAATTTATAACATTTTTTCAAATTTTCACATTTTTTAACTAAAATTTAACATAATTAAATACTTTTTATAATAATTAAAAATAATTAAACAAGAATAAAATAAAATTAATAATAATAAATTAATAAACATTTAATAATAATAAAAATTATTAATAATTTTTAAATTCTCATATATTTTGATAAACAAATTATATAGAATTAAGTAAATTATATACCATTCTAAACATTAAACAAAAATTAAAATTTATTAATAATAAAAATTAATAAACAATAATAATAGAGGCATTTCATATGAAAAGATGGGGTCATATCTCCGTATTTTCTTAAAATTAATATTATTAGGAAAGGAAGAAGAGGGTCCTATCCGTCGCCCTCTCCTGTGAGGTACTACCATTACATAATTTGTTGTCTTTAAAATAAAAATGTAATAAAGAGTACTTAGTTCATTTACTTTTAAAGAAGCAACTATTTACCTCTCCGGAAAAAGAAAGTTTAAAGAAAATGGAAAGAATGTGATGGATTGTGGTTTATTGTTATTTATTTAGTGATACAGTGTATTGAACCTTCAGAATTTGGGAGTTGTGAAATTTTTTTACAACAAAGTTTATTATTTCCTACTGGTATAAAACTATGAAAATTTTTAGTTCCTTTAATTAAACGAGCTTGTTGAATGCGATCAGCCAAAATACGTTCTTCGTTTGTATGTTCTTCGGTAGTACTTAAATCAAAATGTATTGTTTTTATCCCTTCATTAACTACATTAAAAAAGTCTTTTGAATTTAAAATAAAATTGTCCGTGAGTCTTCTTAAACTTTCTCTAGCAGCAAATCTTTTTACAGTACCACCGATTCCATCACAAGCATTTTTTCCGTGCGAAGTTGCGAAAAAATGCCATTCAGCTTCAATTCCAAAAAAATCATGAGAATGATGAACCAAGTTGATAAAATTAGTTTTATTTTTATACTGACTTGCTGCACCATCAGAAAAATAATAAATTTTTTAAATATTATTTAATCCGTAAAGTGATATGAGTTTATTAATTAACTTCTTTATAAAATGATGAACAGAAACTGCGTTGTGATCATTACACTCAGAAATCATAACAAATGAATCATATTTTGGTTGATCGTTTTCATCAAACTCAGATCGATAAATTACGAAGGGGTGAAGAGTGATTTGATGATTATTCCAGTATTGTTTTTGTATCGAATCTTGTACAATTGGAAGGTAATTTTGGGAAAAATCGCCGACAACTACGTATTCTGCAGGTTGGAGGTTTTTTTAAATTTTTTAGAAATAAATTTTGACTTTTAGCTACAAAATGATGCTCCTGTAGTTTTTCGGCCTTCTTTCCTAGTGCGATAATGAATTCCTCAGCTTCCATTGTGACTTTTTCTATGGAACAACGATCTCTATTAGTCCACTGAGAAAAAGAAATTAAATTTATAGTATATGTTTCAAAAACCGCGCCTATTTCCTTACCGATTTCAATAAAACCTGGACATTTTTTACATTGTAAAAAATGGCAAGATGTAGTAGGACATTCACATAACATGTCAAGTAAAAGTTCATTGTACGTAGATACAGATAAGTATTGTAAAAATGGCTTAAGGCCTTCATTAAACATTAATTATAAATTTTGATGAATTTCGCAAACACAAATGTTATGACTTCCATTGTGGTCTGTTAAAATGCATTCTTTTGGACGTAACTGAGTGAATTTTGTAAAACCAATATTAATAATAGGATATGAATTTTTAATCTCTACATATGCTTCCTTTAAATTACATAAAATTAATCGTTTTTGCATGCATTTTCGTTTTCCTGTAATTTCATCTTTAACTGAAACGCAATCTTTCTGACCCGGCATTAATCTACTTATTTCATCACTATAATAGAATTCTTTAACACGAACTAAATCATTATCACTAAATTTTTTAGATAATCTTATTTGAGGATGTGAACGAACTCCACTTTTCTCTTGTAAATTTTTTGCCTTTTGAGCTGTTTTATAATAAACTTTTTAAAAAATTTCTATTTTGGATGACGACCATGAACGCGCAACAAATGTTAAATAATGAATTTTTTCGTAGTAAGTTTTAATTTTTGAAGTCTGCTCTTTTAAGTTTAATAATAATTCGTTTTCATCATTTGGCACTACAAATTCAACATCACTGCCTGGAAGACTATCTGAAGAATTTAGCACTTCTTTATCACTTTCAGATGAATTACATTTACTATCACCGATATTATTATTATTATTACTTTCATTATTTTCGACACTATTATTTATATCAACTAAACTAATTTCTGGCACATCACTCACCATATTTAACATTATTTGCATCCTACAACTTGAACACAAATATAAACCCTCCTTCAGAAATGAAAATTTATCGCACATTGTTGAACTTATTAACCGCACATTTTTCATAACTTTCTTATGCTTTTGTAAATTCAGTGGATTGCAACAAATTTTAGAGGGCTTAACCATCTTAAATACTTAGACTCACAATTTAAAAAATGTGAAAATTAGACAAAAAATACCAAAATCGCTATTAAAACAATATTTAATGCAAGATATTCTCCGTAAAAGGTAGATCTTCTCAGGCAGAAAGCTAGAGCAAGAGTGATTTGAACGAACAAATATTTTATTAACTATCAAAGATTTTCTTATAAAACAGAAAATCCTTATATTGACCTTACTGACCGTTGCGTCTAGACACTTTCAATAGAAAGAGTCACGCCCACAATAAATAATATCTTATTAAAAAGAAATTTTGTTTTATTCTATTTAACAATAAGCATATTAAAATCACTCATTAGTACGAGTGACCTGGCCTGCGTTGCCGTTTGCCCTCAAAGGTCGGGGGGTCGGATTATAAAATTCAAAAAAATTTTCTCGGTAACAAAAAATATTGCCACTCTGAAATTTTGACCACTTCTTTATTATGATCCAAGCTATATTTATAATTTTTTCGAGCTTGAAAAATAGGGAGAACATTTATTTATTTATTTAACGAGTATACGGGTAAAAACCCTTTTGTACAAAAGTACTAAAGTATTGCTTAAATTGAGAAAATAAAAAAAACGAAGCAATGACAATATAACGTGATTTGTAGATAATAATCAACATTATTATAATACTCATTAGCATCTACACAATCTTGTCATAAGTGAGTATATGAATAGAAAATAATAATTAAATTAACATCTGTAAATAGAAATAAAAATGCAAAGTTTGTAAATTGGATCTCAAACAAATAAATATTGAAACATAAAAATTAAATGTCTTTCGAAGAAATCAGCTGGCCAGGTAAAGAAGGTTCATGAATTGAACCAATATACTCTCACAAGGTAAATAATATACAGAACACATGTGTCTCTGTTTACCAAAAATCAAAATAAAATAACGAGTGTCATCAGTTTGTAGTGGGCCGTTGAGACACAGAGTTGGATTTTGCTGTGGCCTTGCGTTTTATTATATGGGGCTCACCACGTTGATACACCAGCCTCAGATCAGTTTCTCCCTCTCTAAAACGCTCATCCATCGTACCTTTGGTCTTCTTATACTGTCGCACTTGCATCGGTGTCTTATCCCAAGACAAAGATAGAGTCATTGGAACGAAATCCGGCAGAGATTTTTTGCTTAAACGAAGATCCCTATACATCATAATAATATTTTTGACATTCGTATCATCAGTGAATGTTACTCATGAATGTTAAAGAAACGAATTGGCAGAATATTATCAGGAGATAATGCACTTAAAAATTTCGAAATTAAAACTGAATCTTGATCAGAATCATTATTGTTTGAAGCAGCTTTAGGAAGATTAAAAAATAATACATTAAATTTGCGATAATTTCGATCATTTAGTTCGTGAATACAATCCCCCATAATTTGTTCAGATGCATCTTCTAATCTAGAATTAAGAGATGCGATGTCACCTTTGATTTCATCCACGTCCTTTTCTAGAGATTCAACACGAGATACAGCCAATTCAATTTTTTCTACACGATCGGAAATATTATTTAAAGTATCCTTAGGAGGAGCAAATTGATTGTTGATCTTCGCCAATTGATCGGCAAACATAGCAGCAATATCATTCTTGGTGACAGGTAAAGCGTCAGGATTCGGAGAGTTCGGTCTCGAATTGCAGCACTTTTTCTTAATTTTAAAACAAGAAGGATGATATGGTGCATTGCACTTTTCGCATCGGGCAATTTCTCTTTACACATCGACATTACAGACACGACAGTTTTTATCATTTAAGTTCAGCATAGAGGGATCCACATTTTTTTCCTATTTTTATTAGAAAAAAAGTTATGAGCAAAAGAAAAAAAACAGTTAGAATCTTGAAATGCAAATATTTGCGTAAATATGCAAAATTTTTAATTTATATTTGGCAGACTTATTTTTCACCTGAGAGACAACATTTTTCCAAATTTTGAAAAAAACGAAGATATGACCCCTTCTTTTTATATGAAATGCCTCAATAATCAAATTTATAACAATTCTTCAAAAAAAATTTTTTAACTTTAAAAACTAAACAAAACTAAATAATTTATGTACTAACTTGAAAAATCAAACAAAAAATTTAATAATAAGTTAATAAAATAATAAATAATAACAATAATATAATTAATTTTTTTTTATTTTTTTCAAATTTTCATTTTGTGACTTAAAAATTAAACACATTCAATAATTTACCAATCTAAAAATTAAAATAAATATAATAAAATTAATTAATAATAATATTAATTATAACAATTTTTAAAACATTTTTTTCAATTTTTTTCATTTCTGACAAAAAAATTATTTTTAAACAGAATTAAAAAAATTCAAATTTAAAATAAATAAATAATAATAGTAACAGTTTTAAACATTTTTTTAATTTTTCATGTCTGAACAAAAAAAATTGTAACTAAATTCATGTACTAATTAAAAATTAAAGTAATAATAATAAATTAAAAAAAAATAATAATAATAAATAATAATAAATAAAAATAAATAAATAATAATTTTCAATATAGTTGATAGTTGATATAGTTGATAGTTGAGTAAGACTACTGTCTTATCAGCACGTGTTGGCAACCGCTCTTTCTGTCATGGTCTTTTTTCGCTTTCCAAGCGTTCTTTTAATTAGTGTTTTAGTTTTTTTGTGTTGCTCTGACGATTCTGTTTTGACTGTGATAATTTTTTCCTCATTTTGTTTAATAATTAATGATAAATTGCAGTTAAAGTGTTTCTCATTTCTAGTGGTGTATTAACCGTTCGGATAAAATTGACCCTACTTCAGGGCTGAATCCGATTTTTGACAGAACCTGTCTCTCACAATGTCGGATACACGAAATTGTCGACAATGTAACTCAGACATTGTTGGAGATGCGTGTTCGTGCCCCTGTGGTGTGTTTTATCTCCCGGGATGTATTGGTCCCGCTACAAGCAAATCGTCAGGCAAAAGAAGGTGTTGTTCATTCAAACCATCATTATCTAGGTCTTTGTCACCTAGTTTATCTGTTGGGATTACTTTGGACCAATTTGAAAAAATGTTATCCGACCATTATAGTAAGGCCAAGACAGACTCTGAAACTTTTATATCATGCAAAATTAATGACGTTGAGAGTAAAATATCCAATCTGACGGAAACTGTCTCCACTTTTTCATTTAACCTTGACAGTGCTGTGGGCAGAATTGTCAATTTGGAGTTAATTAAAGTTAATTAAAGTTAACGATTTTTTTAAATCAATTGATGTTACCTACGCTCCTCAATTGATAAAAATCAATTGAGGTATACGTCGTTATTGAGGTATACGTCGACAGAATCAAGCTTCTCCTCGCCCAATTCGAATAATAAATGACAGCGAAACTTTGATGTGGAAAACATTGCACGCTTTTTGGAGGAAGAGGAATGAGTTGAGGGAAACGGGTACCGAGGCGATGTCTTTATCCAGGGACTTAACCCCACTACAGAAGGCACGAATGAGAGAAATCAACGTAGAATTGAAGGAGCGTCAGCGGGGCGGCGAGGTGGATTTGGTCATCAGAGATGTGAGAGGGGAGCCGACGATTGTGAAGAGAAAGATATCGGTGGTTTCTCTGTAAACAGTGTGTGGAACAAATACACTGAGCCTCTTGTCACTCGGTCATTTAAATCTACACATTCTGACTCTCTCTCTCGTCCCTCGTCCCTCTTTGAAGTTTATTATCAAAATGTACGGGGTCTTCGCACCAAAACCTCTCTTTTACAAATTTCCCTTTCTGCCTTTTCAGCTTCGATTTATGTTCTCACCGAAACATGGCTACATTCGGGCATTAATAGTGGTGAATTGGGTTTTAATAATTTCTTAATTTACAGGCAAGACAGAAACTCTCTTACCAGTTCATCATCCCGTGGTGGTGGAGTTTTAATTGCAGTGAGCAATAAATTTTCTAGTACTCCTATACCTATTGATTGTAAAATTATTAAGATGATATTTTGTCGAGTAAAAGTTTTTAATATTTGGCATGTCTTCGGTTCAGTTTACTTTCCCACCAACTCGACCATTACTGCTCACATTGAATTTTTTAATACTATTAATTTAATTTATAGCAATATGACTAATGTCCCTCTTCATATATTGGGGGACTTTAATTTATCTTTTATTGAGTGGGATCCACATAACATTTATAATAACTCTTATTGCACTCGTTATTTGAAACCTGGTTCTACAAATGCTCAAAACGACATTTTTCAATTATTTATTGACAATCTAAGTTTTTTAAATTTGTATCAACTAAATACTTTTTTTAATAGTCGTGATTCTATTTTAGATCTTATATTCACAAATATTGACTACAGTGTTGTACATTTATCAGACGAAATTTTGTTACCGCCAGATGTTTATCATACATCCCTCACATATGAGATTAAATTACCCGAGGTTGTGAGTGAATAGCCAAATTTTTTCCTAAGTTCAATTTTAAAAGAGCAGACTTTGCTTCAATTAATAATTATTTGTTTGAAATTAACTGGAATCAGGAGTTTGCAAGTGCAATATGTGATCTGAGTGATGTTTCTGAGAGAGTACGTTGTAATGCTGTGGACGAAATGGTGAAAATTTTTTATTGACATGTGAACTGTGCATTCGAGCATTTTATTCCTAAATTTTATAATAGACCGTCTTCTTATCCTATTTGGTTTTCCACCGAACTAAAAAAATTGATAATTAAGGAAAAACTGCTCATGCTATTTATAAACGCATAAGGAAGCTGAGCGATTACGAACATTTTGCCATTTTACGTGCTAAATACAAAAAACTTTCGGAGCATAATTATAATCAATACTTAATTGAGACAGAAAATAACTTAATCGAGAATCCTAGAAATTTTTGGAATTTTGTTAACAAGAACAAATTTAAATCTAATTTTCCTAGTGAGATGTATTTTGATAATAGTACAGTTAACGATAATTTTAGTATTGCTAATTCTTTTGCCAGTTTCTTTAAATCAGTCTACAGTTGTCCTGATAGCACTGCCGCTAATCGACCACACATTTCGGGGGAAGTTGATTTGGATTTTCATTTTGATTCCGGGAGGGATTTGGAGGTAAAGATACGGGCCCTGAAAAACAAAAAGAGTATAGGCCATGACAATGTTCCGGTTTCTTGTCTGAAGTCGTGCTGTTCCTCGATCATTGAACCTCTTTTGTTAATATTTAATTACAAGAGGACTTGGATAGAGTTTGCCAGTGGTCAATAGAAAATTCTTTGCCTCTAAATGTCTCCAAATGTTCGATAATGAGATTCCATAGAAAGTCTAAAATAATTAATTTTTATTATAATATAAGTGGGTTTGTCTCTTGCAAGGGTTATGCCAGCAGCGAGACTTAGGACTAATTCTGGACCCAGCCCTTACTTACAGGGATCACATTGATCATGCTTGGTATACCATGTGACTTTTTTAGTCATGACTATGCTGAGTTGCGGTCTGTAATGAACATACCTACTATCCAGAGTAGATTTTTAAAGCTGGACTTGCAATTTTTTATAATATACTTAATGGTGTGATCGGTTGTCCGGCATTGCTGTCCGGAATTTCATTGACAGTTCTCTATATCTCATTGAGAAGTGGTTCTTCATTTAAAGTCCCTTTTTGTCAAACTAATATCGGTGGAAACTTCCCCCTTGTGCGTCTTTGCCGTGAAGCGAACCACGCTAAAGATATTGATTTTTTTGACAACCTTAAGTCAAGATTTATTCGCGATCTTCGACTTTATATCGACCAAAATCCTTAAATTAATTTAATATAATTGCGTTTCTCATATATTATTTAGTATTAATTATCCAAAAAACTGTTTTATTTGTATTATAAAGGGTGTTATATTGTAAACCCGTGTAACTATTAAATAAATAAATAAAAATATTTTTATAAATTTATAAATTTTTTTTAATCCAAATTATAGGGGAGTGCTGTCAGGGTTGGACATAGTTTTGAATTTTCTCCATAACTTCCTCTGCAGTGCGAATTTCACGTTTTCGCGCATATTGTTGGAAAGATCAACTCAAATGCAATGTTTTTGCTGTACATTGCAAAAAAATTAGGCCAAAAGTTTCAAAGTTATAAGCAATTTAAAAAAAATAATGTTGTAAGGGTTGAACATGGGTGTAAGGGTTGAGCCACTGTAGAAAATCATAACATTAGATATTTTATTTCTTAAGAATGATATAAAAAATTTTTAAAATAAACAATAAAAAAATATTATCGAAAAAATTTTTTCTTTCTTTTTTCGTTAGAAATAAAGTTTTTGACATCTCCTTAAGTCAAAAAATGAATTTCTGTTGCAAGTAAGCTTCGTAATTGCAAAATTTTGGGTGGCTCAACCCTTACGACACCGCCTGGCTCAACGCTAACTCACGCATCGTTTTGCGACATGTCACACAGAACACAAACGCGTCACACAAAACCCTAATTTTCTTTTCACATTTTCGTATAACATCTTAATAAACAATTTCAATAAATTTACTTTGTCGTTTGCATATTTCTTCTACATTTACTGCTCTTTTTTTAACACCACAAAAAAGTTTCTGTTGAGCGTATAACAATGACTTGCAAAAAACAAAAGTAAACGTTCGTATACTTGACTGAAACTAATGTGAAAAGTTGACTGGCATTAGTAGCAAGAATTTAAGTACAAAAACAGATGGCGCTAGTGTGATAAAACTAAATAAACGCGATGGCTTAACCCTAACACCTGTCCAACCCTAACAGCACTCCCCTATAATTCTGATAACAATTTAAAATCAAATAAATTAATAATTAATCATAAATAAATCAATAAATTTAAACATTTTGTAACATTTTTATGAATTTTTACCTTTTTTATCAATTCTTTTTAAAACAAAATTAAATAATTATTAACAATAACAATCCGAAAATTTTATAAATTTTTAAATTTTAATTAAGTAAAATAAAAATTCAGTAAATTAATAATAAATAATAATAACAAATAAACATTTTTAATAACGATTTAAATTTAAATAAATAAAAAATTGTTAACAATAAAAAACTCATTTTTATAATAACAAATAAATTTTTTTTAAACGATGCAAAATTGAATAAATAAAAAAATTAATAATAGTTAACTCATTTTTATAAATTTTTAGAAAAATAATAACAAATAAAAATTAAAACAGTGTAAATTTTTAAAAAAATTTACCAATAATAATAAGTTCGTTTTTAAGTAGGTAAATGGAAGGGTACATAATTCCGTGGGGCCAGTCTCGGCACTCGAAAATTGATTTTAGATAATATACGAGGCGTGTAAATTTGGGAATTAAGCACTTTAAACAAAAAGATAGTTGCAAATAAAATACGTTTTTCAGCAATAGTTTTGAAGTTAAATCTCCAACACAAAAGCTTGTCGTCTGAACCCTGTTGAGGATAAATGCCGTCAGACCTGAACGCAAGATTTTTTAAGAAGCGTTTTTGTATTTTCTCGAGTTCATCGTTGTATTTTTCGAAAAAAGGTATGACAATAGAAAAAGCATATGACATACGCGAGAGTACAAATGCATTATACAATGTGATCATCGTCGTCTGGTTGTTAAATAATTTCGTAGACTTAAATAAAAAACCCAAGACTTTCGAAGTTAATGCAACAGTGTTAGGGACATGGTCTTTAAACGATAGGTTGTTATCAAAGGTAACATCAAGGTCACAGGTAGAAAACACTCTCTCAAGTTCAACATCGTTAATTATATAAGAATAATAGAAAGGATTAGTTCTTTTGGTGAAAGAGAGTACATGACATTTAGAGATATTTAAAGGTAAATGGTTAGATGTAGACCAAGCTTGAATATTTAACAAATCATTTTGGAGAGAAGTAGAATCATTAATACATTTTATTACACGAAAAAGCTTCACATCATCTGCAAAGAGGAGGATGAAGGACTCGATATTGATATTAATGTCATTGACGTAAATAGTGAAAAGTGGAGAACCAAGAGAGGAACCTTGTGGGACACCAGTACGTGGAAAAAATTTATATGATGAGAAATTACCCACAGTGACCTGGTGTGACCTGTTTGATAGGTAATCAAGAATCAAATCTTTTAGATTATTAGGCAAGTCAAGATTAGATAATTTGTTTAAAATAATTTCGTGATCAATTGTGTCAAATGCCTTAGAGAAATCTAAATAAGCAACATCGACTTGTAAGCCTTGTTGTAACGCTACGTTGACTATGTTTGTAAAAATAATTAAGTTAGTTGTTGTGGATCGATTTTTTATGCAGCCATGTTGCTCATCAATTATAATGGTACTTAAGGAAGATAGAATAGTATCATGTATTGAACGTTCGAAAACTTTAGCAAAATTCTGAATAAGTGCAATAGGTCTATAGTTAGTCACGAGAGATTTCTCCCCGGCCTTATAGACAGGAATGATTTTTGCATTTTTCCATTTTTGAGGGAAAGTTCCCGTTTTTAATGCTAGGTTGAAAATAGTAGTTAAAGGATCAGCTAACACAGTTGCACAGTCTTTAATTATAAAACTGAGGATACCATCTGGCTCTGATACAAAAGTTGGTTTCAATGATTTTGCTGCTTTAACAATTTGATTACGGAGAAGGAAAAAATATTTATTGCCATAATAATTTTTGTTATTATTGAATGAATGTTAGAAGAAGATTGTAAAGAAGCTTTACAATGCTTTGTAAATAAATCAGCGAAGGCATCAACAATATTCGGCGGCGTATCAAGTGTGGTATCATTAAAGTAAATAATATCAGGTATTTTAGGTTTATTGTTATTCTTGTTAATGTATTGCCAAAATTCTTTTGGATTTGTTTTAAGTTTATTTTCGATGGACTTGACATACAAAAAGAGTGATTTTTTTAATGCGTTTGTGCAATGATGCAGAGATAACTTTTATTTGCACATCATAATAATCATTAGGATTTCCGCGTCTTTTTAACAACAAATGCTTCGTATTGACGAATACGAATCCCTCTTTTAAAAGAATTTACCAAGCAACCTTTTAATTGAAATTTTCATAGGAGTCATAAAAAATGAAAGATAGAATATTTCATTAGAAAGTACAATTTATTTAAATTTAGAATGGAAGATGTGAAAATTATAATGTAAAATAATTGGAACGATACAATATTTTTTCAAGACTCACCCCTCTCCTTAAACTAAGTTTCCTTATCCACTACCGCTCGAGTTTTGAGAAGCTCGACGAGCGAAATTCCAGAGTCTTTCACAGTTCTGTTTATGGTTTTTTTTTCGTTTAGCCCTTAGACCTCGGATGGCCTAGCAACGACACACACAAACAATTCGCCACTAGAGATTAATTTGTGTAATTTTAATTAACACGATTCGAAATTTTTAATTTTAATTTTTCGAAGCGACGAAAATAATTAAGTTGGGTCGGGCTTCACATTCGTGAAGCTTTTACCTTTTTATCTATTTTTGTCAGTCCCGAGATTTAGACACTATCTCGTAGTGGTCTTCCAATTCGGGGGTCGATTAACTGACGGGTGAGTCCCGGCGTTTTACACTCCGTTGATGCCTCAGCGAGGAGCTTACTGAGAGCGCAAAAGTTGTACTACGAATTTGGAAAATTCTGATTGTTCCTCTACTCCTTGCTTCTAAATCTGGGGGAAGATTTTGGGATAAAAGAGGTGGTTGTGGGAGTCAAAGTAGGGTCGGAACTCTGGGCCCATTGGCTAAGAGATTTTTGCTGACTTACGAATCTCGCGGTTGGAGTGAGAAACGGAAATAAGTTTGCAAAATTTGATACTTTTCTGGTATTATTATTTTTCATAATAAAAAAAAATTAAAATAAGGATAAAAAAATTCAAAATGGTTATCGGTATTATGAAAAATTATAAATAAATTATAAATATTATATATAATAAATTATATATAAAAAAATTAATTGTTTATAATTGTTTAATAACTTCAGACACACTGCATAATTTTGACTGATGTAAATAAAATTTTTTTGGAAAATATAATTTCCTTTTATCCTGTTGAGTGTAGAAGGAAATAACATTCAGTTTAAATCTTCGCACGTGCATTTGTTTAGCGAACACATGGGATGCAAGGAAAGATCGAAATTTGATACTTTTCTGGAATTATTATTTTCAAATAATTCCAATCAAAAAAATTTGAAGAAAAAAAAAGATAAAAGAATAAAATTAATAATAAATAAAAATAAATATAATAACAAAAGAAAGTTGTTTATTGTTGTTATTAATAAATAATGAAAATTATTTAATAATAATATTGCACTAATAATTAGTGCCGGTGTTCTGGTTGTAATTGTTTAATAATCTCAGCAACACCTCACTATTTTGAATAGTGTAAATAATTTTGAAATAATTCATCTTCCTTTAATTATTAAATTAATTTAATTAATTTTGCAATAACGAAGCTTACTTGCAACAGAAATTCATTTTTTGACTTAAGGAGGTGTCAAAAACTTTATATTTAACGAAAAAAGAGGGAAAAAATTTTTTCGATAATCTTTTTTTATTGTTTTATTTTAAAATTTTTTTATATCATTCTTAAGAAATAAAATATCTAATGTTATGCAAAAATGCACAATATGGGATTTTATTTTAATTCCATGGTTCCTTTCTTCATTTTCAAGTGTCATTCTATTATTTGAAGGACATTTTTAACCATTTACCTAAATATTTCATTGATTTTTTACAGTGGCTCAACCCTTACATCCATGTTCAACCCTTACAACATTTTTTTTAAAATTGCTTATAACTTTGAAACTTTTGGCCTAATTTTTTTGCAATGTACAGCAAAAACATTGCATTTGAGTTGATCTTTCCAACAATATGCGTGAAAACGTGAAATTCGCACTGCAGAGGAAGTTATGAAGAAAATTCAAAACTATGTCCAACCCTGACAGCACTTCCCTAATTTAAAAAAAATTCCAGCATAAAAGTATACATATAAATATAAAAATGTTATTATTCACAAATTTTCTCACAATTCATCTCATAATATTTACGATATTATCTATAACAAGTGTTTTGAATATATCTGCATATGTTCCAAATTTACATATTTTATATCTGTCCATATCTTTATTGAAATAATTACTATTTACCAAGAACAATAAATACAAGTGCTACACGATGCAAGCTAGAATCAAATCAAATAGCAATATTTTATAAACCACATTTATACACATATATTATTAAAAAGTTATTCAACAAAATATATACTAAAAATTTCTTTTTATTCAGTAAATTTTTTTTTAAGAAACACATTATTTTTAAAAATAATATGGATCAGCCAAATAGTCAACAAGTCTCATTACGCGATGCTCTAGAAATAGTTCCTATTTTCGATGGAAAAAACTTACCATTATCCATCTTTATCGAAAGTTGTTTAGAAGCAAAATCTATGCTTCCTGAATTAGCACAAGTTCAGACAAATTTAGAAAAATTAATTAGAAGTCGAATTTCGGGAGAAGCAAGGAGAATTATAATAGAAAAAAACTTTAATACTGTAGAAGAATTAACGGAAAGACTAAAATAAATTTACGCACCAATAAAATCTGTATGTTAATTACAAGGAGAACTAGCAGCAATGCATATGTGGGCACACGAAAATGTAATTTCTTGCGGTTTAAGAATTGCAAAGGCAACAGAAAGAATATTAGATGCATATATTATTAGTAATGGGAATAGAGTAGATGAAGCATTTAGAAGAAGTTTAGATGAAGCAACTATCGATTGTTTTTCGCGAGGACTTACACAAGAAATAGAATTACGAATTGGAACAGCTGATACATTTCAAGGGATAGTTAATAAAGCTATACAAATACAAAGAAGATTGTTATTACAACGTGAACTACGAAGAAGTGAGAAGAATATTGAATATAACGCCCATCTTAAAAATAATAAAAATTTTGCAGAAACAACCAAAATTAATATGGTTCATAACAGTGTTCCAAAATAAACAACATTTTTCTCGGGTACCACAAACTAACATTGCAACAAACTTCGGAACTAAAAATCAAAATATAACTTGTAATTACTGCAAAAAATTAGGACATATTTCCACTAATTGTAGAAAAAAGATATGGAATGATAACAATAATGACAAGTTTTTAAAAATTACAAACCTTTTTAATCAACTTTTACAGAAATATATACCCCTTTTTCGACTTATAGTCAAGAAAACGCTTTAAACATATCATAAATAATGTTTGTGAGGAACCATATTTACAAAGATCAGACTTTTGCCAACCAATTATATTAAAAACAGACGATTCAGATATTTTAGTAGGAGAAATTCAATCACAAGAAGTAAATAAAGATCAACCAGTAGCCGAATATGACATTAATGTGTTCTACAAAGCAAGTATAAAAAACATCAACGCTGACGCCTTATCTACAAATCATATTAAAGACATTATTGAAAATAAAGTGCAAAGAATAAAAACAGAAGAAATTCAAGAAACTCAGGATAATATTACTCAAAAATATATTAGTAAGTGTGTGCAAGAAAAAATCGAAGAAAAATTTAAACAATACTTAAATTGTGTATCAAGTGAAAATAATTACTCAAATTTGCAGGTAAAAAATCTCCGCCATATTGAAAAAATGTTATATAATGAATGCTGCAAACCAGAAAAGTATGATACACGTAGTGAAGCTTGTAATGTTGTTACAAGAAATCAAGGAAGAATACAAGAAAACAATAATCAAGAAGAAGAAATACAAGGAAACAAAAATCAAGAAACACTGGAAATTCAAGAAGAAAAGAAGAATCAAGAAATTCAAGAAAAAATGTAGAAGTACATAAAAAAAAGAAACGAGGTAGACCAAAGAAACAAAGCACACGTTTTAATACTTCCTTAAAAAAGAAGAGAGAAAGATCGAAAAAGGTATGTAATACAAAAAATAACAAATTTTATAATGAAACTTATACTAATGAAATTGAATCATATAATGAGTATATTAAACAGAAAACAAAATTAAAAAAACACGAAGAAATTGATCAAGGCTACGAAACATCTAATTATGAAGAATCATCTGACGAAAAAGATAACCAAGTAATAAAAGAAGACTGCTAAAATTCTAATCAACTGAATATAAATATTGCAAAAATTAAAAATGTAACTTGGAGGGAAATCCTTTCAACAATAAAATCATCCTTAGATGATATACCATACAAATTATATAAAACAAACTAACAAATCAATTTTATATACCCATGCATAAACACATACACACCCCTATGTATCTGTGTACGAAGGTACCGACTAAAGTTTGATGACGGTTGTGTATAGTGTCTCGCTTGACCGTTAGGCTGGCGCTGTGATTTGTCTGCCTGACAATCATTTGGCGGTAAATTCCATTAAACTGACAACAAAGGTCGGCAAAAAATGTGTAATTTGTGTTAATATTTAAAAAGATCATTATAAAACTATATTATTGAGTGCTATAAAGTTAAAGTGGACAAATTATGGCATTATCTGCAGGATATAAAGGACGCAGATGTGTTGTTCCGAATGGTAATTCTGGATACGATTCCTGCAAAGAAAAAGTTAATCTGTTTTCAGTCCCAAAAGAAAAAGAACTTCGAAAACAATGGGAAAAGGCTATCCCTCGAGCAAATTTTATTTTTATAAGTTGATTGGTGGTGTGCCACAAACATTTTTTACTAGAGGAAATAATCACGAAACGCGAGGTCATGGACCCCGAGGGAAATGTTATGGCATCGGTTTGTTTACCTATTAATTGTATATTTTTAACCTTTTTCTAACTCGCTTCGCAATTTTGTGTTGCGTAAAATAATTTTTAATTATTGAAGTTAAAAATTACTTTAAATGTATATTGCAAGACTATGTCCTAAATTAACACAGCAACACATAAAACCGGAATTTATGTTAAAGATGCGTGTCAATTTAGCTGTACAAGTAAATTTTTATTTTAAATTTCATGTTTAAGAGTCGAAAAAAATTTAAGTTTGTTTGACTACGAATTTTTACGATTGAAAATACTTTTTCATAATAGGTATTAAGCAGATCAGTAGGAACAGCTCTTCTCAAAATGAAAAATTATTTTCCTGATTTATTTGATGGTTGTGAAGCTACAGCCGAATTTTTTTTAAGGATGAATAATTTATTTGATGTTTTAAATGAAATTACAACTGAAAAGGGACTTCGACCAGGATCTGTAAATTACAATGTAAATATTTTTTATATTCAATTTATTGATTAAATATTATAAAATTTCTAATTTTACTTTAAATAAAAAAACATACATGTACAATAAAAAGTTATATTTTTGTTTTAGGTACTTCATGAATTTCTACAGTGGCTTTACAACTGGGAACGAAGAGTTTTAAGCTCAGAAATCCTAGAAAGTGACTTTTTACCAAAGCCTACAGCTACTGGATTAAGAATCTGCCTTGGAGGATTTTCAAGCAACATTAACATAAAAACACATCATTTACACTGATATGGGTACACTCACCTACATAACAGCAGACATATACACTTACACTAACAATTATCACACCCATATCGAAATCTTGAAAATCTTTTTTTTAATGGAAATGTGTGATGTTAACAACGACATCCTTCAAGCAGGTACCTCGAAAGAGGATAATCCTGCCGTCGATTCCGATCAGGTGAAAGCTCGCTTAAGAAGAGAATGCAACGCGGCGCGGAGGAAATATACCCATTCTAAGGGAGACCTCGCGCTGCAAGAAGATTGGCATAAAGCCAGACGTATCTTCAAGCGGGCTATAAGGAGTAGCCAACGAAAGTGCTGGAAGGACCTAATTGGAACGACCGAGACCGATCCATGGGGTTTGGCGTTTAAAATTGTTACTAAGAAATTAGTTTCAAGGCAACAAACCCCCGGCCTGGGCAATCCGATATGGGTCCAAAAGATCATAAAAGCGCTATTTCCCTATGTGGAACCGAGCCCCAAGGAGGATTATACTTGCGTAGTACAGATGGAGGAGCTCTTCAAGCTGGAAGAACTTATAAAGGCGGCAAGGACGTTGAAGAACGGCAAAGCGCCTGGCAATGATGGAATACCAAGTGAGATCCTAAAAGAGGTGATCGCAGTGTACCCGGAGTTGCTTCTCAACACCTTTAATGCATGTTTAAAAGCTGGAGAGTTCTTCAGCGACTGGAACGTACTTTTGGTGTGTAGAGCACGGGAAACCAAATTTCTTCAGATAAAGCTCAATGAAAGTCTGCGGCGAGTAGAGCGTTGGTTATATCGTCATGGGCTACAAATGGCCCTAGAGAAGACCAAAGCTTTGCTCGTTACAGTCCGGAGAGCTTTTGAAGCCCCTAAGGTGAAAATAGGTGGAACTGAAGTCTCATGGGGAAAAAAGCTTCAGTACCTGGGAGCGACGTTGGACCAAAGATTAAATTTTGCCCAACATGTGGATATCACAGCGCTCAAATCCACTGAATGTATGGGTAACCTATCTAGGTTAATGCCCAACATTGGTGGTCCCAGGGGAAAAAAGCGGCGCTTAGTGGCGACTGTGGGTCTAGCAAAGCAGCTTTACGCTGCCTTTGCCTGGGCCGACGCCCTTACGACTCACAGCATCTTGGATAGGATACTTTCTGTACAAACAGGGAGTTCACGGAGAGTAATCTCAGCCTATAGGACGGTGTCTGGTTGCGCTGCTCTGGTTCTTGCGAGTACACCGCCAACAGATGTGTTGGCAAAAGAAAGACAGGAAGTCTTCCGGATCAACAAAGAACGGGCGGTCTCGCGAGAAGAACAGAGCAGCGGTAGTCTAAAAAATTGACGCGAAACACACTCTCTTCTCCTGCGGGCAATGGAGTGAACTGAGACGGGCCATGTTTGACGCGGTGAAAATTCAATTTACCGCTGATAACATGGTCTCGATTATGCTCCGAAGCGCGGACTCTTGGCGCCACATCGAGTTCTTCATTACTACGGTAATGAAGACAAAAGATGTGGATGGAAGAAGAGGTTAACCTGGAGAAATTACTAGGGGCGACTTGCGGGAGGGGGAGGAAGAAATAGTTTTAGTTCCTCCTCCCGCTCTCGCAACTCCCCCCTGGTGGTTAATGAAAAAAAAATGGTTTAACTCAACGGACAGGGAGGACTCAGAGAGAGGACGTCCACTCGCGAAGTAAAATCAATAGGTAGTTCCGCAAGTGGAATAGATGTCCTAGAATAAGACGGGAGTGGTTTTTAGTGGGTCGACCAGAACAAGAGCGGTCATCCCCACATAACCTGGGAATTCATTACTCAGGTATCTGAATTCGCAGATTTTCCACTTCCGACTACAAAAAAAAAGAGTAACAATTAATTCGACAATCGAAATGTCAGAAATATTATTTGACAAAGGACACCGCACAAAATGCATTGGAATTGGCTTACCGTTAATTTTGTTCAAATTTTCAGAGTTAGTAGTTCTAAGTGTCCTAATTAAAGATATAATTTTGTTAAACTCAAAACTTCACTTGTTTGGCTGAAAACAGGGGGTGAAAGTACCCCCTGTCTAAGGCATGAAATGAACATTTCAGTGCTTTTAGCCAAATAAACCATTATTTTTGGTAAGTTTAATGTCAGAAGTCACCAATATACATAAAGAGAGAACTCTTAATGTTAAAAAAATAAAAATGTAAAATATCAACCCTCAAAAACTACCCCTTGTACAGTTAAAACCATATAGAAAAGGAAAAAACTATTTTAATCACAGAAAATATTTTTATAAATAAAATATTGACTTTTCATTTACTAATACATATGAGATGTCATATTTACCCTTACAAACAACAACAACAACAACAACAAAAAGCAACCCCTTTTATATTTTAAATAAATCCAGTAAACCAGATAAATGAACAGTTTAAACAGAGAAAGACTTTTGAAAATCGACTGGAAGTAATTATTTAATCTTCCGTGATTTTCAGTGCAATGTTCAAAATAAAAAAGTACCCTTATGAAAAAAACAACCCCTTAAGATTTAAAGTGAAAAAAGTAAAAAATCCATTTCAACCAAAGAAAACTATTAAAAATAGTAAACAGTTTATTATGTTTGTAGTTGTTAAAGAAACTACCTCCTACATGTAACAAAAATAAAATATTATTTTAAATATTCGACGCTATTTATAATAAACATCCCTCTAAGTATTAGGCTCATAGAAAGAAAATAACTCATTGAAGATATTGCATGTCTTTAGGCTTGTGAAAACTCTCAAATGTTTTGTTTCAATCTTATTATATTGTTCAAAAACATGCCTGCATTCGCTAGAAAAACATTTTCTACCCAGAGTACGCCACGTGGAGGCTGCAGGTACAAGATTTTGTACTCCTTTTCTTGTTAAAAAAAATCTCACCTATTTACATATCTCACCTATTTACATATATACAAGTATACTAAGTATATACAAGTTGCACTTAGTAGCAAATCTTATTTTAAGGACTTTGCTGCAATGCATCCAAAAAAACTATTCATTGACAGGGTTGTTTCTGTTTCCTGCATCTAACACGCTGTCCAAAAAATCCGTCCAAGGGTATTTCACGTGTTCTTCGTGACGAGCATATCCGAAGTACCATAAAACACTTGCAACGTGAGCACAAGTACCTAAAGTTCTTGCACCCGACTTACAAGTGCAATAGTAACCACGGATAGGTTGCTGCTGTTCACCTCTATTTTCTTCAAGATCATAAAGTATCCATAGCTGATGTCGCGTAGCATTTCGAAATCTGGAATAAATGCGCATTCTTATTAAACCAGGTTCATTCATCAAAGCATCTAGTTGTAATTCTTCATTACCATCTCTATGGACTTTATCCTGAATATAAGATGGTGCCAAGTTTACTTGGTATACCCCGAATGTCAAGTGACGCAAATACTCCATAGAAAGATGAGGAAAATATGGAAGATCGTTTTCGTTTAAATGCACCCACTGTGCGTTTCTTCGGAAAAGTTCCTCTTCTTCAACCCTTGTTTTTAATTCATTTGCTGTTTCAGCTTTTAATAACATTTCTGTTGCTAATTCAACTGTAGCTACTTCCATTTCTATTAAACTACGATATTTATTTATTATCGCGCCAGCAATGCGATAAAAATCACCAAGATGAGGAACATGTGTCATTGATATGGGTTTACTAAATATTTTAAAAATAGATTGCAAGTGCCCGTTTCGCGATTCTACTAACCATCTTATTTTTGTGATTAACCGAGCTTCGTTCGCATCCTCAGTAGAGAATTGTCGTTCATTACGACCGTTATTTCGTGCGTCTGAAAAGTATGGTCCGTGAATGTCAAGAATGTATCCATTCGTTGACACCAAAAGAATGGGCTTAACAAGATGACAACTCTTGTGAAGATTAAACGATTGTCGTAAAGCTTGAAAATTGCTAGATTTCCCAATTTTTGCGTAAGTACCGTCGATGATAACAATTGCTTTACGATTTTCTGGTGTCGGATTGTATAATGTATTTGCAAAATCAGGTACATATCTCTCTATGAATTCTTGTCTCGTTATTGCGTTAAGTTGAGTTGCGCTGGATCGAATAGAGAATATAAATCTCGAAATTGTTCCTTAGTTATTGGAGAAAATGATTTGAACTGATCGTCCGAAAAATCGCTTTCATCTACGAATTTTTTTTCGAATTTTTTTTCACAGAACCGCTGAGACCATTTAAAAACTTTAATAACTGAGGACCTTTAATACAATAAAATCTATTCATAAAACGAAGATGTTGCATGAGATCTGCAGGGATGAAACCGTGTTCATCTAAATGCTCTGGACAACACCTAACATTTTCTTGAACGTAAATGTCTTTCAGGACAAAAATGTTAACACGACATTCGTCTGAAAGTCGTACTACATTATCTATCCGATTGCAAATAAGGCACGTATGGCTCGATGTTTGCGTTAAGACATTAAGTCTTAAACAAGATGGATTATTTTCATTTTCATTAACTTCAATATTAATAAGTCGCTTGCATGTTATGCATACACGTGTATTAATACCAATTGCAAGCGGTGGAAAGCCTCTTTCTTCTCGCCAACGAATTGCAATTTCGCTCTTATCAACATTTTCTTCTCCTTCAATAGATGACATTTGTCTAGGTTGAAAAACTGCATTACAAACATAGCAACGCATTTTGTTTATATTATTATTTACTTCAAGGTAGGAACACCAGTGCAATTATCGAAATGTACAATAGTATAAAGTAAGTATTGCAAAATACCCGCAATCAAATCATATATGTGACGCTCCAAAGCGAAAGAGACCATCTTCAAAATAATATCAGGCGCAGTCTTCCGTGCGCAGAACACAACACAAAGACGGAGCCATATGATATTAGGAAGATTGTATGTACTGCTTATGCTATACTTACTTTATACTTTTAAACATAATAAACTGTTTACTATTTTTAATAGTTTTCTTTGGTTGAAATGGATTTTTTACTTTTTTCACTTTAAATCTTAAGGGGTTGTTTTTTTCATAAGGGTACTTTTTTATTTTGAACATTGCACTGAAAATCACGGAAGATTAAATAATTACTTCCAGTCGATTTTCAAAAGTCTTTCTCTGTTTAAACTGTTCATTTATCGTTGCTTTTTGTTGTTGTTGTTGTTTGTAAGGGTAAATATGACATCTCATATGTATTAGTAAATGAAAAGTCAATATTTTATTTATAAAAATATTTTCTGTGATTAAAATAGTTTTTTCCTTTTCTATATGGTTTTAACTGTACAAGGGGTAGTTTTTGAGGGTTGTGTACCTTTTTACAATTGTACAAAATTTTGAGTTTGTACAATGTCCTAAAGCCTCTTAAACTTAGAAAATTTTTTTAAGCACACAAGCGCCGTCTTGCGGCCACCTTGCTTACAAACTTCACTGTCATCATACTGTAGTCAGTGCTGTCCATAGCAAACAAGCTGAGACATATATGGGTGACATACATCATTCAATACAAATTTTTTAAAAGAATTTAAACTAATATACATTTTTCTGTTGTAGCGATCTAACATCAATCTATTAATAATTTACCAAAAACAAAAATAAAACAAAAATAATATAATTGAAATTTCTTTTAGTGAAAGTAAGAAAGCAGCATGTTAAGGTTAAGTTATCTTACTCTTTTATCTTTACTTTTCTTTACTATTCTTTCCATTTTCAATTTTACACTTAAACAAAACTATCTTCTTCACTTAATATTCTTTTTAAATTTACAAATAATATAATTTATTAAACAAGTAAACGTTACATCTAAATCTATATATTGCACTTTAGTACATGATGAACAGATAATCTTATGAAAGTACTGTGAATTAAAATATTTAAATGACCTTTTAATAAAAGATGTACAAAGTAAAAAATTTTTTTTGAGTAAAAAAACACTTTAAATAATTATGTTAACGGATAAGAAAATAATAAACAAAATTTTAGAAAAAATTCAAATAGACAAATTAGATCTTACTTCTTACAATTTAGTAACAAAAGGACATTATCATATTTTGCACAGTATTAACAAATCTATTTAATTTAATAATAAAAACTATTAAGTCACTTGTTGCATTAAAATTGATGTGATTTAATCGTTTAATAATTTCTAAAACAATTACATAAATTCTTTAATACATTTACACATTCTTGGTAATAATAATAAACAAAAAATATAATAAAAAATTAACAAAAAAAATATATTTCTTTTAAATGTATGTTTTACGCTCAACTTTTACGATTGTAAATTTTTTTTTAGTTTTAAATGTAAGAATTAGAATTTGGAAATTGTTCTATTTCATTTTTCAATTTTTAAATTTCTGAAGGGGGAGGTGTTACGTCATCGTAACGTAATTTTTAATATTAATAATAATAATAATATAATGGGAATAACAATTAT
The DNA here is from genome assembly GCA_032872475.1 of Leptopilina myrica (nomen nudum). Taxonomy (NCBI): domain Eukaryota; kingdom Metazoa; phylum Arthropoda; class Insecta; order Hymenoptera; family Figitidae; genus Leptopilina; species Leptopilina myrica (nomen nudum). The sequence continues at coordinate 52,540,910 of CM065458.1, forward strand.
TAATTGTTATTAACATATTATTGACAATAATAAATAATTATCAATTAATTAAAATAGTAATAATAAGAATAACAAAATAATAATTAAATTTATACAATAATAATGTGTATCAACGAATAATAATTTATAATAACAAATTTTGTAACAATAATAACATAAAAATAATAACAAGCAATCGTAATAATAAAAAAATGGTAAAAACAACAATAATAAATAATAAGAACAAGATAATAACAATTTGTAACAATAAGTAATAATAATTCATTGTAACAATAATAACAATTAATAATAATTAATGATAACAATAATATCAAAATAATATTAATTAACAGATGGTAAATCACAGTGGTGAGACTCTGTGGCTTGCGATCACCGAGGTTAAGCAACATTCAGTGCGGTTAGTACTTGGATGACTATAATGACTATAATGATGTGCACTGTCGATTATTGTGTTTGGTACACACCATTAGAACTTGACTGTCGATAAACCGGTTGTACTCAAGAGAGGTTTTCTACAGTTTCCCTCTCCTCTGGCGAGAAAACCTAATTAACAGGTGGTCCAGGCGAATGCGAGTACTCCTAATAGAGCCGGCTGTAGACGCAAATTAGGTTAATATTTGAAACTTATGTAGAATGGTTATGCTTAATCCAAAAAAAGTATTTCTCGGGGACTCTTGTCGAAGTGCGTAAGGCCAATAGGGCAGGAGTATAAACAATAAATAATAATAATAATATTAAATAATTGTAACATTAATGACAAATAATAATAATTAATTGTTACAAGGTAGTAATGAAATGTAACAACAAAATAATAATTAATAATAACAAGTTAATAATACTTTGTAACAACAAAATAACAACAAATAATAGTTAATAATAACAAGATAATAATTAATTGTAACAAAGTAATAATTAACAACAAGTTATAATAATGTAATCAATAATAGCAAATTGTAATAACAAGCTAATAACAAATTGTTAATAACATATTGTAATAACTTTAATAATAAACAAACAACATAAAACTATAATATTAAATTGTAAAAACATATGACTAAGGGGAAGTTAACACGTGCGATCTAAAAGCTGAGTCAACGCAAGTGTTTCTCTAACAATGGTTTCTCAAATGCATGGCAAAAGGTATCGATGCTTCAAATACATAGCAAAAGGTATCGATGCTTCAAATGCATAGCACAATGCTTCAAATACACAGGGAAATTTGGGTATAAAAAGAGCCAGACTATCAAACGATATTTAGTCTAAAAAGGTAGTCAACAGAAGAAGCTACCACAATTCAGTCTTAAAAATGTAATCGTCAGTAGTAGTCACCTAGACTACCAGTGTTAATTTTTTAATCATAACAAGTGGTTCTCTTCGTGATAGTGCTCGCAATCCAAGTATAGTAGTTGTCCTGATCTTTACGTGAATTTCTAAATTCAGTGAATCTTGAAGTCAAATTTGGTGTTTTGAAATATCGTTCGAGTTGTGACAAAAGATGAAAGAAACATAATACCTATTCAACTGCCTAATATACGAGTGTCGTAAACCATTTACCTGCATCACTTAGTAACCCATTAACGCACAATTGCCATTGTATCTGAACGTCGCCATCCAGGACCAAAATCTCGCTATTCTAAGGTAAACAGAGAAACCACTTAAGACTCAATTTAAGAATGCTAGTGCTCATTTCATCTTTCCATAATTTTGATTTTTTTTCAAATATACTGTGTTCAATTAAATTTATTCCTGTCATTTATCCAACCTCGTCCCAACTTTAATTTTTCTAAATTAAAGGTAAACTAGTCACTTGTACTTGCGCGCTACGCGCGCCCCCTTTCTTTTTGCTATTCAATATTCAATATGGAAAAATTTTAACATTGAAAAAGTTTCTAACATTATTCTAAAGATAAACACATATTTATTGAAAGAATTTTATCTTAAAGGATTAAATTTTGTTTTAAATTTTGTATTCCTAAATTGCACCAAGCAGTTATTCAACAATCTTGAAACAAGCATATATAAGCTTATGTATAAAATTCCTTTAAGCTTTAAACATTTAAATTATTGAAATTTTTCTCATTTTTATTTATAAAAAATATTTAAAAAATTTTGATTGTTAAAAAATTATGATTAACAAATAGGAAATATGCATAATTTTTATTTTTCAATAACAATATTGTTCACCAACTCATTCTTTTCTTTCAAGAAATAATTTGCATAATTTCTACACTAAAAATAATTTAATTAAATCAAATAAAAATTAATTGAATCAAATAAAAATTAAATAGTTTAATTGTCGATTTTTCAATAAATATTTATTTAAACCAAGTAAATATTTATTAGATCTGTGTATTTTAATCAACGGTATAAAATAAATATTTATTTGCATCAATAAAATAATTTTTTTAAGTAACTAAATCTTCATTTGTATCAAATATTTAATTATTTATCACAATTAATATTTTTAATTAAGTCTAATATTTTTTTAATTAAATAAAATAATTATTTTTTTTTGCTTACGGAATTTGGGAAATCTGCATACAGATACTTTGGATTAGAGTGAAATAATTTGCATTTTTGAAGTATGGCCAAAACATGGGAAAAATATGGGAGCAAAAAATTTGATTTTTTTATCTTTAAGATTAAAGAAATTCCGAATTTAAATTATGGCCAAAATATGAGGAACATATGGGAGCAAAAAATTAATTTTTTTTTATTTTTTAGATAGAAAAAATTTGCAATTTTTAAACTTTGGCGAAAGCATGGGGAAAATATGGGAGCAAAAAATTATGATTTTTTTATCTTTTAGGGTAAAAAAATTTCCAAACTTGAATTATGGTCAAAATATGAGGAAAATATTGCATCAAAAATTTTAAATTTTTTTTAGAGCGAAAAAATTTGCCATTTTGAACGTTGGCGAAAGAATGGGGAAAATATGGGAGAAAAAAATTTGAATTTTCTTCAAAAATTTGCATTTTTGAAGTTTGGCGAAAGCATGGGGATTTCGAAAAATTATTGCTTGACCCTGATTGTCATGCCACCCTTTGAATATAAATTAGGCAGTATTTGTGTTGTGAATTTTAAAATTCAAAATGGATTGATCCAAAATTATTGCCTAATTTTTAAAATTTAACATATTCATCTAAATCGGTCTGAATTTTACTTCATGGAGGTTTTTAGGGTCGCTAGATACGAATCCAAGGCAAACTTAAAAATTCAAAATGTCGGATCCAATATGGTTGGAAAAAAAAAAATTTTTTTGGAAAATGTTCTAAAATCAAAATGATGAATATTATCTTTCGAGGATTTTTGAGGTCGCTAAATATATATTCAAGATGAGAATATACGAATTCATAATGGCGGATGTAATGGAGCTGAAGATTTTTTTGAAAATTGCTGAAATCTGCTAAATATTGTTAGTTGGGCGTTTTTGGGATTGCATATGACAAAACAAATACCAAATTTTAAAGTCGTGTATTATTACATTAACACTACTGCAAATTAAACTACATTTTAAAAAGGTTGGAAAACGAATTGCTTGTAACAAAAATGTTCAATTGATTTGAACCATCATTAAAATTTTTTTCACTATTTTAGATTCTCTGTTTTAAATGTATAAATAAAAATTTTAGAAACATTATTTAATAACATATTCATTACATCCTTTTTCTCAAGAAAAATGAGAAAAATATTATCAAAATTAAATTAAAAAATTTTTAATTTGAGATAATAAATGTGAAATGCAATTTTTCATGATTTATGATAACTTAAATTTTCTACTACCTCATAAATATGTTTTAGGGAATTATAGTAACAAGTTAATAATAGTACTATAAAAGTTATCTGAAACAAATCTGACAAAAAATTACAAATTTGAAATTCTAAAAGAATTATAATATAACAAAATAAACTAACTTAGGAAGAGTCCAAAATTTCCCTATAAACATAATTTTTTATATACATATTAGTTCTATTATTCCCTAAAAATACTTTTACGGAATCAAATGATTTTACTGTTGATAATGCAACATACATCTGACCATGATTAAAAACATCTCTTCTTAAATCAATGAATATTTTATAAAATGTTTGCCCTTGACATTTATTAATGGTCATTGCAAAAGCCAATTTTATAGGAAATTGCTGTCTTTTGAAAGTAAATGGATATAAATTTTCACAATATAAAGTTACTCGATGTAAAAAAAAAATATTTCCATTCTTATATCTCGTTAATATTTGACATTTAATAACATTATGTGATAAATCTAAAACAATTATCCTTGTTCCATTACATAATCCTTCATTAATACTAAGATTTCTAATAAGCATTACAACGGAATTAATTCTTAAATGTAATTCATGTGGTGGTACACGGAAAAACCTTTGAGAAGTCTGTCTCCCCACTGTCACAGTATTTCGCTTCTCACTGCATGGAAAGTCTGATCGCCCGCCACTGGGTGCGTAGCGTTACCGTTTTCGATAGACAAACTTCCCAAAAAATTTAGAAAATAATAACTGGGTACGTGGGTCACTCAGTTTGGGAGTGCAGATGAACAAGTTTAGTGGTGGTGCTGATGCATAAGTTTCGGGTGAGCAGGCTGCTTAAAGGTTTTTCCGTGTAAAGAAGGTGGACATAGAGTATTCAAATATTCTGGTAATAAAGTTTCAGTAAATTTTCCATTATCACAATTTTCAGTAGAATCAATACTTTTATATACTTTTTTACCTTTACTATCTAAGAGATTTACCACCCTTTTATTAATATCATCAACGTCAACATTTCTTGGTGCTAAAATTGCACACGTTGACAAATCTTTAAATTTTTTCTGTTGTATTAAATGACCATACATTTCTTTAGGAATATCTATATTTCTATATATGGGCAATTCCACGTGAGATTTTAGTCGACCTCTTAAAATCGGCCAAAAATATTTTTTTCTATTCTGTATCGAAATAAAACAGATACGTATTTTTTTATTTTTGTTTAATTGTCAAAATTTTTGAGTTATGAATTTTCGAAATTTTGCATTTTTAATCATAGACCTATATTCAGTTGCTTATAAGTCCGAAAATATTGAGTTTAGAAAAAAGTTGTCAAAGAACGAAAGTTTTAGTTTTCTTTCGACTTTTAGGAAATGAAAACAAAAAATTTTTTTTTTCATTTTTTATTAAAAAAATATAAAAAATTTATAAACAAATTAATTTTTTTTAACTTTGGGTATGATAAATTTTTAATTTTCTTTTTTTAAAACATACCTGTAAATGATAAGAAGGTTTTGCAAAAAGTTTCAGAGTGGGCCTGACAAGTTTAATGGGTTAAAAAAAATAATTAAGCTGTCCGTGCAGGTCGAACGCTTGCTGCGCAATGGGATTTTTTTTTACAATTTACTATTAAAAATTGTCTAGAGCCTTCAAATCTAATAATAATTAAAATCCACAAAAATTTGAAGGCTCTAGACAATTTTTAATAGTAAATTGTAAAAAAAATCCCATTGCGCAGCAAGCGTTCGACCTGCACGGACAGCTTAATTATTTTTTTAAACCCATTAAACTTGTCAGGCCCACTCTGAAACTTTTTGCAAAACCTTCTTATCATTTACAGGTATGTTTTAAAAAAAGAAAATTAAAAATTTATCATACCCAAAGTTAAAAAAAATTAATTTGATTATAAATTTTTTATATTTTTTTAATAAAAAATGAAAAAAAAAATTTTTTGTTTTCATTTCCTAAAAGTCGAAAGAAAACTAAAACTTTCGTTCTTTGACAACTTTTTTCTAAACTCAATATTTTCGGACTTATAAGCAACTGAATATAGGTCTATGATTAAAAATGCAAAATTTCGAAAATTCATAACTCAAAAATTTTGACAATTAAACAAAAATAAAAAAATACGTATCTGTTTTTTTCGATACAGAATAGAAAAAACATATTTTTGGCCGATTTTAAGAGGTCGACTAAAATCTCACGTGGAATTGCCCATATATTCTATATATCTATATTTTAACCACTTCGGCGGCATGGCGTTCCAATTAGCGTTCCATGAGTAAGTGGCAGAAGCGGCAAAAAATGCGAAAATGGCGTTCCTGTTTAAACTAGATTCCCAAACTCTGTAAACAAATTTAGTTTACCAAACCAAATGTTATTTATTATTTGACATAAATGAAGATGAACAGGACAAGAAAAAAATATTTTTTAGAGATGTTAAATGGTTTTAAAAAGGTTTTAATGTAGCCAATTTGTAATACTTTTTACGAATAGGGTTCCAATATTCACCCAAAACAGTTCACAATTTTGAATCCGCCTATTTGAATTTTTGAAAATCCATTTAAGATTCATAATCTCAAATAATTAATAACATTTGGTTTGGTAAACTTAATTTGTTTACAGAGTTTAGGAATCAAGATTAAACAGGAACGCCATTTTCGCATTTTTGCCGCTTCTGCCACTTACTCATGGAACGCCAATTGGAACGCCATGCTGCCGAAGTGGTTAAGTAGGAAATCTACAAATTCTGTTTCCTCTGGTAAAGCTCTCATATTTTCTGTTAATGTATGAGCGATTCCATGTCAAGTGATCACGGTGGAGAAAAATTTTTCTCCAATCGTAGCAAAACTTGGGGCTTTTGTAGTACTCATAGATAGTAACTTTTCGTAAAAATTTTTTTTACCTAGTCCAATATTTTCCGAGGGGGAGAGGGTTAAATTTTTGTGTTTTTCAGTACAATGCTTATTTCAATAATTTTTTACTCTTAAACAATTAAACATACAAATTTGACAAAGTACATTTTGGAAAGGTTTTTTCATCCTCTTTCGATTAAAAATAAACATTTTGAAAAAAAAAATTTTTTGACCCAAAAAAATCAAAATTAAAAATAAATTTCAATTTTTGAGGGAGATGGATACAATTTTTTTTAAACGAAAGCTGAGGTTTTTTCCTAAAAAGACATATAAATGATAAAGTGGGACTAGAATGTTTAAACATTGAAAAAAAAAATTTTCTCCAAAACGGTGCTAAAAACCGGGTTTTGAGCGCTCCGGCGAGTAGAAAACTCTTTTTTTCAATGTTTAAACGTTCTAGTCCCACTTTATCATTTATATGTCTTTTTAGGAAAAAACCTCAGCTTTCGTTTAAAAAAAATCGTATCCATCTCCCTCAAAAATTGAAATTTATTTTTAATTTTGATTTTTTGGGTCAAAAAAATTTTTTTTTCAAAATGCTTATTTCCAATCGAAAGAGCATGAAAAAACCTTTCCAAAATGTACTTTGTCAAATTTGTATGTTTAATTGTTTAAGAGAAAAAAATTATTGAAATAAACATTACACAAAAAGACACCTTGATCACTTGACGTGGCATCGCTCGTATATGTTTTGAAATGTTTCCATAAGTGACTATTTTTTATTGATAAATTTATTATTTCTGATCTAGTACCTGGTTCTTTTATCGGTAAAATTTGGCGAAAATCTCCTCCTAGGATTACAAGTTATCCACCAAACACTTCATTTGATTTCATTATATCTCTTAATAATTTATCCATAACTTCTAAGGCATATTTTGGAGCCACTGGTGCTTCATCCCAAATAAAAACATAAAGATTTTTTAAAAAGAGTGCTTCTTTTGATTGAACTTTAATATTTAAAGATGAATCACTGTACAGTGGAACAGGTAATCCTAAGACTTTATGTACAGTTTTCCCGTTAGGAAGCAGTGTGGCAGCTATGCCTCTAAATGCCTTGTTGCAAACATTTATTCCTTTACTCTTTAGTAAATGCCATAAGGTAGTATATAAAAAAGTATTTCCAGATCCTCCACAACCATTAATATATAAGCATTTAGAACTATTACAAGAAGAATCTTTTATTACTTCAAATATATAATCAACAATAATTTTTTGTTTAACATTTAATTCAGTATAATTCTCCTCTCCTATCTTGATATGTTCCATAATACTTATATCATAAACCTGCTCAGGAAAATTTTCATCTATATCTAATAAACCCTGAAAAACAGTTAAACAATATCCTTCGTTCCATAACATTGGTTTCATATTCCTATAAGCTATTTTTTCAGCTTCAATATTGTCAATTTTTGAATAGTCTTCTGACATTATACCCTTAAATTTCTCCCAAAGTTTTTCCGGATGTACAGGATGACAATGAATGAGAATTCTTACAAATAATTGTCGAAGTGAATAAGGCATCATCTATAAAGTAGCTTCTTTCATTGTCCTAATCCACTCACTATTATCTTCTATAAGTTCTAATGCTTAACAGGCAGATGTAAAAGATTTATGAATAACTCCATTACCTGTTCTTAAACTTTGGAAAGAAGTAACACCTTTTACTGTAAGCAACAATAATCTAAGGTGAAAAATTCCAATTGACGTGCATTAATTGAATACATTCTTCCCAATACTTTTTCTTTACGAATTCTTTTTCTCCATTCAAGAGATTTCGTTATCCATGTATAATGTTCTGGTATTTCTGTATAATAATACTGACGAGCAGTACCATCACGCTTATTAAGTTTTAAAAAGTCGATCAATTTTGTATTTTTCTGTTAATCAAAAGAAACATTATTATTTTTCCCTTCGCGAATAATAACATTCTGTTCATTTGGTAAATGTATGGGTAAACGATTAATACTGTGGCTTTTTTCCCTAAAGGTTTACTTACAATTCTCCATACAGCTTCAACTGGACCTACATATCTATTTTCTTCATAGTAATTAATTTCATTATGATTGACAGTTACCTCACCATTCGCATTTGTAATAATAATGGATGCAGCATCATGACCCTTGAAAATATATTTACATTTAAATATTTAACAGATTTTATACTTGAAACTATTTCCACATTTATATGACAATTAAATATTTCTGAAAGTATTGGACAATATGGAACCACATTAGAATTGTCAACAACATTCCATTTGGTCGCTCATACTTTTTATTATTATTTCTTCGACGACAACGAACATAACAATTGTCTTCAATTGTAGTTTCTTCTTGGTAACTCTTTAGAAAATTTTTTCAACAATTACGATCAATTAAACATCAATCTCCACAAGGTCCGTGAATATTATTTTGCATTATTATGTTATGCAAGAAAGGATTGCTACTTTCATCAGGAATTTCTGCAGAAATATAACGATCAACACTTTCAACTGTTAATATTTTAAAATTTTCTTTCAATATAACTAATAAATGAATATGTGGCAATCCTCTTTTTTGAAATTCAATAACATAAACGTAAGACTTAACTTCTCAAAATAACTTTTTTCTACAATAACATTTAAAAGATGTTTCACCTTCAATGCAAATACTCCAGTTACTATATCAGGTCTGTCAGCAGCAGTTTGATGAGGTAACAAATTTTCTTGTATCTTTTTCCAATTTGGATTACAGGTCATTGTAATAAATAAATCTGGTTTACCATCCTGATATTGTTGCATCATATTCAAGGTGATCCTATAAAAGTGGAAGGCAATATAAGCATTTTTCCAACATGTACATCATTTTCTGACGCATGGCTTTGTAAATATTCGATTAGTCCTTGATATGTTTCACTTCTTAATTGAGCTTGATTATTTGCACAACATTGCAATCTATCTTTCTCTATTTTTACATAATTGTCAACTATCCATTGTTAAAACAATCTTCCTCCATATAAAAATTGATTGAATTCCTTATCTCTAATAGCAATTTTGTATTTACAATAGGCAGACCTAGAAATAGTATGGTTTTTACTTCTAAACTCACTATCACTACGAATCATAATAATATTATAACCTTTATTTCCAAGAGGATAAAATTTGGGATAGATCCATGGTTTAACATTTGGATCTAAATTACTAACTGATTTCATTTCCTTTGTAGACTTATTATAAACCGTTACATAAGATTCTGGTATTTCTCCTTCTGAGTTTGTATTAAAAATTGCAGCAACGTCATTGTAACTTTGAAAATTATATCTTTTCTTATTAAAACCTTTTTTTAACGTAAACAATAGTTGTAACTCAGGGATTTCTTCATTATTTTGTTTTGCTAAATCAGTTTCTAATTTAATTACTCCTGACATCATCATAAAAGACTTTTTGTATATATTAGAAGTTCTCATAATAATTTCAATAGTTTGCAAAAGTTCTTTATCTTAATTTATGTTACTTTTTAATCTATAATAAATTGCTTCTTTAGGATCATAAATAAATAATTGACCAAACAATAAGTCTTTACCTTTATCCAAATATAAGGCAGTGTTAATTTGGTAATAAATTTGACCTTGAATTTTGTAACAAAATGGTCCTCTTCTTCTGTAATTAAAATTAAATACGTTGGCATTCAAAGATGCAAAAGAAAAAGAATTATTACACTAACTCTTTCATCTTTAAAATGCTTAGCTGGACAATGATTGCAATAATAATTCATATTTCCCAGATAATTTTCATTAGAATTTGATTCATGAATAATCTTGTCTTTTGCTATACTTGGCAGAGAAACAATTGATTTTTGTGTAGAAGACACATAAGCGCCAATGTCGCTTAGGGCCAAATTCGTATAGTATAAACATGAGAATAAACACCTAAGCGACATTGGTGCTTACATGTCTTCTTACATTGTACGGCAGTATTTTCAATATTTCTTTTTAATTTTTGTCTGGCACGATAATTTATTTGATTTTTCGCTACACTTTTTTGGACAGTTTTAGATAAAGAATTTGTTTCCTTTACAGTAGGCATGTCCAACCTATTTTCCCGCTCTCTTTGTTCTGACAATTTTTCAACTCTAGCACTTCTCGCCCATCTTATACTGGGACAGTTGTTGATAAAATAAAGAGGAAAAGTAGAATCTGTGTTGTGCGGTGTACTCTCGTTGCGGGAGTAAAAATTAGTGGAACTCGATTTGCAACGATTTGCACATTTTCGCTAGGTTGGACGTGACTGCTTTACAGTATCATATTCATTTTTAAATGTAGGAATGGAAGCAACGATATTTTCTAAATTAACTAATTCATTCATGTTATCATCATTTGAATCATTAACTTGACTCAACCAATTTTTATACTTAAGTAATTCTTCTTTAAATTCTTTTTGACATTGTATATTGTTTTTCTTATGCAAGAAATCTATTTCATTATTGATAACTTCAAACTTTCTTTTATCCGGATGTTGTCGTTGGAAGTATAACTGATTGGTTTGAATTTCTTTAGAGAAAACTTCTACTTTATCTAAATGAAATAAATTTGTAATTTTACTTTTGGATTTGAGTATGGCAGAATGTTGTTGCGTCTTTGAAACATTATTGATTATCTTTGTACTATTTGAAATTGTCCCACAATGAATATACTGATCAATAATTTGATTTAGGTCTCTTTTTCCATATGGGTCAATCCATTTTATTTCAACTAAAGTGGTCGTCGAATAATTTTAAAAAATTCTAATATTCTACAGGAATGATTTTGATATTATTAAAGTGACGAAATAAAATGAGTTTTTCAAAATAATTATATATTTTTGATGATATATGAATTTAAAATGTGAGAGATGCTAAAAACTGTCAGTTTTCTGCTAGTAGAAAATAATGTAAAAGAAATACAATTTAGTACAAAAATATAACAAAAATTATTGGCTTTTGTTAAAAATGTTTAAATTTATTATTACAAATTAATATAAGCATTTAAAATTATAAAATAATAAATAAAATATTGTCCCAAGGTTCATCATCAAAGTAACCTAATTTTAGGATTTTTATTAACAAATAATGGGGAAATGGGATTATAGAATAAAATAAAAACTTACGGAATATGACGAATTTTCGATGGACTTTCATTTTCTGTTTAACGTTTTCTTCAATTTTCTACTTAAATAGAAATAATATCGAAAATAAAAACGCCACTTTGCCCATTTTTACGATTTTTAAATGCGTACAACTGCTTTGGAGAAAATCGGAAAATTATGGGACTTTCATGAATAATTCACTAAATAATACTTAAACGAACACTACAATTTTCACTTTGGTTCCGGGCCAATCTTAAGAGTTATGAATTTTTTTAAAATAGTACGTTTTTAAAGGTTAATGAAAGTAATTTCTATAAAGTTGAAGTTAGATAAGCATTGATAATAATATTAAACCAACTTCAACTAAAAAAAGTTACATTCATTAATCTTTAAAAACGTACTATTTTTAAAAAATGTATAACTTTAAAAATTGGCCCGGGACCAAAGTGAAAGTTGTAGTGTTCGTTTAAGTATTAATTAGTTAATTATTCCTGAAAGTCCCATAATTTTTCTTAACAAAAGCCAATAATTTTTGTACTAAATTGTATTTCTTTTACATTATTTTCTACTGGCAGAAAACTGACAGTTTTTAGCATCTCTCACATTTTAAATTTACATATCATAAAAAATATATAATTATTTTGAAAAACTCATTTTATTTCGTCACTTTAATAATATCAAAATCATTCCTGTAGAATATTAGAATTTTTTAAAATTATTCGACGACCACTTTAGCTGAAATAAAATGGATTGACCCATATAGGAGTTCTTCAACTGGTTTCCTTAAAAGATATTTCCAGTCATACTTAACAAATAGAGGTGAAATAATAGACTTTTTTGACCGAAAAACGACTTAAATGATTGCTTTTAAAAATTAACTTTAAATTATTTCTCATATGAAAATTGTCATAAAAGAGAGTGTTTAGCATTTCATTAAAAAATAACGATGTTGCAAATGCTATTGCAAATACTCCACAATCAACACTACCTAGCGGTTGCTGATGAATATTCGAAAATACCACTGGTGGTTTAAATGGATATAATTGAATCAAATAGTTCATTTGATTCTCATTTAAATATCCTTCGTTAAGACTGTCAAAAATATAAAGTCTTGTTCCATCATAATGAATGCAAATCCAGTGACCAGATTTGAAAGAACCACTAAAAAGTATTTGAAAGTGCCTCTTATTTTTTTGATTGGAACAAGCGCTTGTAAACATAAAGTGCTTTGCATATTATAAAACAAATTTGATTGTCTTTCTAAAAGCTTTTGAAATTCATGCATAGGGTCATTATTCAACATTGCATTTTTATTATCAATTATATCATAATTTTCATCACTTAAACTAACTAATTCTATTTTATTAGCCATGGTTAATTTTATTATTATTGTTTTGAGTAGATGTTAACATTTTGGATGCCTTATATCGTGTTCCGCTTGGGAATATTGATCTATTTCTCACTTCAAAAAAGAAAGAGACAGTTTTAATTCGAAAGTTAGCCCCCAAAAAATTGTCCAACCGCAATGCCATCTACAACATGACTTTTTTCTTGCTATAGCATCAATTCTTCAATTTTTTCTCCTATAATTTTTATCAGTTGGATCCCATAGCACGGTGTACACCTTAAAAGTTTTAATAAATTGTAGTATAAACTCATCTGAATTGTTATCAATATATGCCATGTCAATATTGTAAATATTATGGAACACTTTCAAAATTAGAGAATTTATATATCGCAAATAATATTTCACATGAATTTTCAGAGTAACTGATGAGTCAAGAGCTAAACGAAAACTGATGATGTCACTCCTTGGATGTCAAAGCCTAAACTCAGTTAAAAGTTTAAATAATGCAAAATTACCCTTCTATTCTTCATTTTGGGTTAAACATGTACCAACATTTTTGGAAAAGCACGTATTTATTTGCATATGTGTCTTAAGAAAAAGTTTTGAGGAAAATGGTTTTTTGTTATTTTTTATTACTCTCATGAAGTATAACATTTTTTGGGATTCCCAGTTTGTTGTTGATTCTTCAGAAACATTTTGTTCTTATCTTTAAAAATAAAATTAAACATTTAAACTTATAAATTACTATGTAACAATTTTGTATAAATATTGTAATAGGTTTTTGCAGAAATTGAATTAATTTTTAAATTATAATTATATTTTTATTTAATTGTTTAAGTTGGAATAATTTTTTTTTCTTTTCCAAGCAAAGAGATTAAATTTTATTATTAGAAAACCTGTGAACTATTTTAATTATTCATACTGTATGGATTTGACCATGGCGCCAGGCCATTTTGACACGGAAATATATATAAAAAAATATATATAAAAAAACTTTTTTTTTAAATTTACGAAAAAAAAATTTAATTTTTAAAATAAAATTTTATTTTTAAGAATGTATGTATCGATCGATTTTTTTCAAAATTTTTTGTAAGAAACTAGGACCAAATTAACAACTTTAAGGCGTTGTCTGATTGTGGGCAAACGATGGGATCTATTTATTTCGAATTTTTTAATTTTTATAAACGCAGTGAAAACGGGTATTGTCGGTAATCTTCTCTTGCCAAAACTTTACCGACAGCAGATTATCTAATATTCACGGTCGGTAAAGTAGAAGGTATTTATCATGATTTAAAGAACATCATATCTGTAAATAATTTCATATGTTGTTAGTAGTGTCATAGTTTTATGCCATGGCAAGTTTTGGTATTTACAATTTGTGCTGCAATCCGTTAAAATTAGAAAAGCACAAAGTTAAAAATGGATTGCGACGTGCTTCAATTAATCATCAAAATTTGTATAATTTAAGCAATTCTGATTATCTATGCACTTCGTGTAGAAAAACTTTGGATGAAAAAAATAATCCTGATATTTAGATCTGCTGTCGGTAAAGTTTGGCAAGAGAAGATTACTGACAATACCCGTTTTCACTGCGTTTATAAAAATTAAAAAATTCGAAATAAATAGATCCCATCGTTTGCCCACAATCAGACAACGCCTAAAAGTTGTTAATTTGGTCTTAGTTTCTTACAAAAAATTTTGAAAAAAATCGATCAATACATACATTCTTAAAAATAAAATTTTATTTTAAAAATTAAATTTTTTTTTCGTAAATTTAAAAAAAAAGTTTTTTTTATATTTTTATCAAAAACTACGTGTAAAAAAAAAAATTTTCATATATAGAACGTCAAATTTTGTCCATTTTTGACCGAGTTATAACCATTTCAAAAAAACTTTTTCGTAAAAAACGTGATTTTTCAAAATCCTGTATCTCTTTAATGGCTTGATGAAAAAATTTGAAAAAAATCATGGTAGCTTATTTCAATGAGCACTAAAAGAAAAAAATTATTTGAAAAAAATCTGAGATGCAAAAGTCAAACACTGTCCGATTTGGCGTGGAACGCCCCATATACATATTATATTATTAATCATTTATAAGATAATTATATTATTATTATTATTATATATATATATATATATATATAAATTATTGTGCAATGCCACTTAAAAGGAGGTCAGATACAATATCCGAAATAACGATTCCTTCCAAAACACGGCGAAGCGGAACAAAATTTTCATTTCATTTCAAAATGATGCTGACAGTGTCTGGCGTGTGAGAACACTTATAAACATTTTTAGAACAAATCTGATTCAATTTGGAATATTTTCAATTGCACTATCCATTGATGAGATGGTGCTTAAATTTTTTGGAAGGTTAGTATTAAGGGGAGATTCCACTGATTTTTTTTTAATACCGAAATTATTTTTTTTTAATTTTTGGTTAGTATGATTATCTAAAAATACGGGAAAAATAGTCTGAAGCGATAAGAATAGACTCGCGAGCAGGAGAGTAGGAATAACATCACCTTTCCACCTCGAAAATTCATGTTTTTTCATTAATTACCTAACTGCAATTTGTTTATTTTAAAATTTACATTTTTTCTTTTCGCACCGCTTGAAAGAGTAGTTCTTAAGTAATAAGAAATGTCTACTGTTACATATCAAAGGTTATGTATATAACTTTAAGTTAAATTTTTGTATATTTGGTCCTTCAAACTTTAAACGCGTTTTTCTCGAAACTACACATATTCAACTTGTTTACACTCTCATTTTTACAATTTTCAACGAAATAACTTGCAATCTGGACAGCATGTTCCTTGAATGTGTAGTTTTCGTGTAAACTAGGATATTTAAGATCCATTAATATTTATTAAAGTTATAAACAATTTAAGTTGCAAAATTATGGTCGAAAAATTAAAAAGTCTGTCATTTGGTTATTTTTCAATAAATTTTTTTTGTTCTAGTTTACACGATAGCCATAATGGTATAGATTGAGAAAATTTTTGACTTTTTTATTTTAGATTAATTGTCGCAGAGAAAAAATGTAAACAACTTTTAGAGGGGACGACCTATAAAAATTTTTTTTTTAAAAACCTTAATTTCTGTGGAATCTCCCCTTAAAGCAATTTATAAAGGGAAAACCCATAAGGTTTGGTATAAAAATATGGGCTCTCTGTAGTGCTGACAGTTTTCTTTACGATTTTGACGTATACTATGGAAATAGTATATTTCGTAACGAGTGAGCATTTGCTAATTTTCAAAGGAGGACTTTTTTATGATTTACAATCAGTTTATGGGTGGTGTTGACCTACATGATCAAAGGTGTTCTTGTTCGGATGATACAGTCTGCAATAACAAATGCTAGAATATTGTACAACTTTTGACACGAACACAAGGTTAGTACAAAATTTATAGTTATGTCAGTAGGTAAGAAATATTTGAATCGCTCAAAGGTAATTAAACTAGATCAACATGACACTAAACAACAAAAATTACCTCGATACCTCGAATTATGAATTCTGAAAATCTGACCTTAAATTCGTATTCAGCGACCCTGATCACGTTTTTCATACCTTAGGTGATGTGGAAAAATTAATATCATAACTGAAATTGGATTTGAAAAAAATTACTTTCTAAAATTTTATATTTTTTGAGTATTTTTGAAAAAATTAAGGGTTAAATGGCACTTTTTGGAAATGTTTATAATGCCATTCGAAAGAGCGACCCCAAAAACATATAAGAATGTAACAGCAGAATTTTTAATAATGTTTAGGGTTCCGTACACCTACAGTGTACCGACGAAACCCTATTGGTGAGACTTTTGTGTCCGTAGCCAAATCGTGCCCCCTCTAGCGGCTAAACTGATTAACCTAAAGAGCTTAAATTTGGCACAGATACGTATTTTTACACGTAAATTACAGGAAGAATATAGAGAATGTGATTAGAGGTGATGGCCATAGAGAGAACTTTTTATGTAATAATGGCCATAGCGTTATCAAGGAAAAACTAAAAAAAAATTTGAAAATTTTTTTTTCTAATTTTTACATTTTTTTACTAAATAAGTTGAAAATTGGTATACTAGTGTGTTGTAACAGTGTGACAACAAAAAATTGAGTTAGAAAAGTTTTTTTTTTCAAATTTATTAAAAAAGTTTTTGAAAAAAATCTATTTAAAATTTTTTTAGTTAAAACAAGTGGCATTACATATTAAAAGAAGAGTAAAATTTTAAAAGAATAGATGAAAGATTGTTTTCGCCCTTTAATTTTGTAACTAAAAATAAAAAAATTTGGACAAATGCGAGTTGTACTCGCACTGCAATGGCGGGTTCCGTACACAAATATTATACAATACTTGCAACAATAATTATTAGAATTAAAAAAAACAGGAACTAATTTCAGGCTTCACAGCACAAAATTGGTTCAAAATAGGGGAATAGGGGAAACTTCATTTAAAAAAGGGTAAAAATAGAGGAATTTCTAATTGTAGATTTTTAATCAAAACGCTGGTTTTAAACACAATTAAAATTTATTTAATTGAAAGTATTTGTTAATTATAAAAGAATAAGTCTTATGCGTAATATTCATTATTGCACAGACGTGCACCTACCTAAATTTTGAAGAATAAAATATTAAAATTTTTATATTAATAACATAAATGCAATGCTTTAACGGAAATTTTACGTTTTTTAACTTCTGTGCTATTTTAAAACTTTACTTATTGATATTGTTTATAAAAAAACCTAGATAATACAAAATTTAATCAAAAATAAAATAAAATATATATAATAAAATATAAAATAAATAAAAACTCGCGGACGGGCGTAAATGATTATGCTCTCTTGCTTATAACCTTGCCAGGTGTGGAACCAGCATTCTTCCACACTTCCTAATTTTCTTGAGCATTGCTACAATGTTGCTTTTCGCTCATTAGCTTTGCAACATTGAAGCAAGGCTTATTTTCGATTTTATTTGTAAAGGAATATTTTAATTCAGAGTACAAATACCTCTCTTTAATCTATGCTGACAACGCCGGTCTTATCAAGGTGTCGAATGTCTCGCAGCAAGGTCTCAATGCTATGTAGCGAGTCCTTCTGCTAGAGGAAATTATAATATTTATTACGCGGCGTTGCCAGGTTTAGAAAATTTAATTTATTTATTTTCTTTACTAGGTCCACAACACTATCTTCTTTCTCTTTCTTACGAAGTTTTTCTAAACTTTTCATTATTTCGTTAACAATCACAGTTTCTTTATTTGACGTTATTGCATTTTTTAAAATTAGTTGCATTGATTCCGCACTCTTGACGGAAGTTTCATATATTTCTTTTGCAGATTTAAGTTCGGATTCTAAGGTTTTAATCTTTGTTTTTTCTTTTCGCATACTATCTAAAACCACCATTTCTTTTTCCTGATGTTCAGCTTTAACTGCCCTTTGCCTCGTTTTTTCATCAGCAATGCGTCTTTCACTCTTTAAAAAGGATTGATATGAACGATGCGCATTTTGTGCTAAGTTTATAAGGTTGTTTGGTATAGAGACTTCATGAACCTTGTAATCGTATTTTTTAATTCTTTAGAAACCGCTAATTTAACATTGAGCATTCTTTCTGACATATGTGCTTTATCATCAGTTAACAGCAATCCTGATCTAGAGAAACCTTTTTCTACCTCAGCGCTACCATGGGCCAATGCTAAAGTTGCTTGAATTACTTTTTTAATTTCAGGATACCTTATATTACACGACGTTTTTAAAGCAAAAATTGATGACCAATAGAAGTCAATTTGTTGATCTTGACCCAAAGTAAACTGAATTTCTTCATTCATCTGGAGTAACCTCCACTCGAACATTAGTTTTTTAAGATCCACATCAGTAATTGGCAAACTGTTTACGATATTTTTGACATACCTCACACTTTCATGACTTTTTATTTTATCTGGAGAAAAGAACTGAAAGTATTTTAAAGTTTTAACATTTTTTATTTTATTTAATAAATGAGATGTAGATGAAATATAAAACTTTTTTCATGAAAGCAATAAAATCAATTTTTCTTTTTGTTGCAAATTAGCTAGCGAATCACGTGCGCTTTCTTCTATATTAATATCATTCAAATCAATGAAATTTGAAAAGTTTTTAAAGAGACTGTTAACGTCAATGTCATCTGTTAATTTACTTAAAACGCTTTGTTTTATAATGCTGGACAGTAAAATCATGATTAGTTTCTTCAGTTGTGGATAAAGTGTTCTTCCCTTTGCATAATTAAGGTAAATTCAGTAGTAAATATATTAGAAATATATACAACGAATTGTAAACAGCACTTTGGATTTTCATTTTTCAAGTAATTTCTTATGTCTTGATAATTTTGCTTTTGCAAAGACCCATCTTTGTATTTAGGAATATACTTTAAAAAGTACTCATTTAAAGCAAACATTTGCTCAATCAGTACTTCAGCAGCAGAACCAACTGTTAGCCATCTTGTATTCACATGTTTAATAAATTTGTGTTCAAGTAAACCTAATTTTATCTGAATTTTATTAAAATCTTCATATCTTTTATCTCGATGATGGCAGAAATAATAAGTTTTAATAATAAAATCACCAACGTCTAAAAGTACGCAGTCTATTCCTTTCAGAAACGCATTATGCGCTACATGAATCAGACAAAATCCCAAGTCAACAAGAGGTTTGTAATTAAGACTCTTTAATTTTTCTTTAAATAATCGTAGAGCAGCTTTGTTAACATTAGGTCCGTCACAGGCAACAGCGAGTAAACGATTCAAAGACAAATTTTTATCGTCTAAAGCTTTTAATAAATGACTAAATAAAATTTCTGCGTTTGCTTTTCCTATAAAATAAGTGACCAGATGTCGACTCACAATTACATTTTCTGACTCCGACCAAAATATTAATCTGATTTGAAATTCTTTTTTACTTTTAATGTAACTCGTTTCGTCATATTGCAGTGTAAAAAAGACTTTTGATTCTTGAAGCTCTTGTATCATTAAATTTTTAAAGTAAGGACCAAGTGCTTCAGTAATTAAATACTGACAATGAGCCTTACTAGCTGATAACGAAAATGATTCTAGCACACATCCAGGAAACATTGTTTCCTATATCACGTATATATAAAGGTCCAGTCCCATGTCAGCATGAAAACGGGAAACGTTTAGCCAATAACATCCTCCAATCAATATAAATCATTCTAAAAAAAAATTCTTATTGGTTGAACGTTTTCAGTTTCCCGTTTCACGCTGACATGGGACAGCACCTTAAGAATAACAATATGTAAATTTCAAGGGTGGGGAAATTCCATTGTTGCGTGTGTTTTAAAGCTAATACTAGTTCTGGAAAAAGCCGCTTCTTAATGTGCGCTGAAGAAGGAGTAAAGTCATAGAAGTGCGTTAAGACCCTATCTATACCAAATAACATAAATTAGACCCATTTCACTTAAAATAGGGGAAATTAGTAAGAAAAGAGGAAAAATATCAGATTTTCTTTAAAAAAGAGGAAAAAAGGGGAATTTTCTTAAATAGAGGAAAAATAGAGGAATAGGGGAATCACTGTGAAGTCTGTAATGAAAATTTTTTTTTCCTCTACTTATTGTTGTTTACAATATTAGATCTACAATACTTTAATTCTTTTTAGTTATCTTTTTTATCAAATGATTTTAATACATTTTTTAAATTGTATTTTTTTAATTGTACGGATTATCGATAAATGTTGCAAGTATTGTTTTAATGTTCGTGTACGGAAACTGCCATTGCAGTGCGAGTACAACTCGCACTTGACCCATTTTTTTTCTTTAAATAATAAGAGCTGGAAGACCAAGAAGTTACCAAAAAGTTTCCGTGGGAAGCTTCTAACCTGTGGACATTATTGTAGTTTCTGGAAACCAGGAAGTTACCAAGGGTAACTTCCGAAGGTTCCCACGGGAAACTTCCTGGAAGTTTTTGTGCTATGTGGGATGCGACTCTTTTAACATTTCATAATTTTTAAATTTATTAGAATATTTGATTAAAAATGTTTCGCACCGTTTTGTTGGCCAAAGAAATTGTTTTTTTTAAACTAAATATAAAATTTTTGATATTTTTGCAGGTGAATTTCTATTCGTAGAAAATGATTTTTATTCTATTTTAAATTCCACCTGGGCAGGAAAACTCGTATTAGTCAAATGCAAGAACACATTAGTTCTTAATTACCCACGTCTTCATAATTTAAACGAATTAAATTAGAATCTACTTAATTATAAGTAAGTTTACTTGACTTCTTCATTAAAAAAATAATTTTTTCAAGGATTTCTTTTTACTAGAATACCACTAAAAACATTCGCGAAACTAACAATAAGAGTTCAAGTGACAAAGTTATTTCCCACAGAAGACCCTGATCTTTTTTATGTTAGAAATTAAGAAAATCATAACACAGACACAAAAAAAAGATGTCTGTTTTTTGAACCAGACATACATATCTTATAGTATTTTTGCCCGCTGAAAACGAATCTGAAGTGAGAATTGCTCCATCACCCTTTGTTTTTTCAAATTGAAATAACTACCCCTAATATGTAAAAATTAAAATGTATAATAAAAAAATGAAAAACCACAACAAATTGATTTAAATTATATTGAGAATTAAAACATCATAATTTGTTTTTGTTAAATTTAAATTTAACGTAAAAAAATGTAATTTAAAAATTTTAAATTTAAAAAGTTCAAAATTAAAATTTAAAAAGTTTATTTTAATTCATTGAGCGGGCAAAAATACTATAAGATATGTGTGTCTGGTTCAAAAAACAAATTATGCTGTTTTAATTCTCAATATTATTTAAATCAATTTGTTGTGGTTTTTCATTTTTTTATTATACATTTTAATTTTTCATATATTAGGGGTAGTTATTTCAATTTGAAAAAACAAAGGGTGATGGAGCAATTTGGCTGATGCTATCGAGTTGTTAAAAAATAAATAGATAATGTAGTTTTTTATTTTTTTAATTTAAACCTTTATTTTGTAAATTTAAGGGTGGGTTTTAAAAAAAATAGAGGGGGATGGAGTAATTTTAACATTGCTTTTAAGATGTTGAAAGAGAAGTACATAAATTTATTGTTGTATTTTGAAAAACCATGCGGTTTTTCATTGTTTTTTATTAAACATTTTGAATTTTTACATATTAGGGGTAGTTTTTTTAATCTGAAAACACAGTGGATGATAAAGTAATTTTGTTATTGCTTTTGAAATGTTGAAAGAGAAGTTCATAAATTTATTTTGTTATATTGAAAACCAATGTTGGTTTTTATATTATAATTTTGAATTTTTACACTTTAGGGGTAGTTTTTTCGATTTAATAAATAACAAAGGGTGTTTAAGCAATGTTGACATTATTTCTGAGTTGTTGTGATGGAGCAATTCTGACTTCAGATTCGTTTTCAGCGGGCAAAAATACTATAAGATATGTATGTCTGGTTTAAAAAACAGACAACTTTTTTTTCGTGTGCCTGTGTAATAAAGAGGCAACAAGAGCGAGAGGATCTTTTTATAGTTATTACAGAAAAATACGAAAAGAATTTCGTGACGGTAAATTATTAAAGCTAAAAAGTAATCGTTGGGCAGATACAAATAGTGTAGAAAGTAAGCAATAGATTTTTCTATAATTTTCCAGAAATATATTATAAAATGACATGAAAACAATTTTATGCATAGATGTCAGTAATTTTGAAATACTATCAATTTCAAATCAAGATAAGAGTTCTGTAACAGAAGTCTCGAAACAATGGGATTACTTTTTTAAACACCGCCATAAAGTACTTCTTCAGAAAGAAAACAGTGCGAGAATTTGTGATTTAGCGACTTATTTTCGAAGCTTTGTATATATTTCTACTTGGACTGACGTTAGTTAGACTTATTTTTCAATGTAACAACTTATATTTGGGTATTGTTCGTAAGAAAACATATTTGATAATTTAAATAATTTGACACTTATTCATTATTTCAATTTATTTATTTATTATTTATTTCAAATAGTTTACTATTTATTAGTAAAATTTACTAATTTAAAAGCAAAAAGTCAGTCACTAATTCAAATTAATAAACGTCTTTACTGATTCAAATTTAGAGAGTATATATGAAAAAATTTATTCTTATATTAAATGATAAGTAGTGTTGATTTGATTAGTTTCAAATAATTAAATGTTAAAAACATTTTTCAGGTACACATGTTGATTAAATAGCACTTTTGCTATTGCGTTTGATCATCAAAGCCTCATAAAAGTAAAAGAAGACGCTGTATCGAGACCTTTAACTAAGCCGTAAATTTCTAAAAGTTTTATTCTGCAAATACAGGTGAAGTACAATAACTTAAACCTTTTATTGCAGTAGAATAATATTATTATGCTTAACTGTGACTTAAGACTCATTATCCAACTATTTAAATTATTATTTTCTTAAACTACCTTCTATTTCCAGAACTGTGAATGTTTGATCGAAGAGACAACTGAATTTGAGGCTTGTATAACGAAATTAGGCCAAGAAACTTATTGGTACGTAATTTTTTTGGGTGAAATTACTGACCGATTTAAATGATTTAAAATTATGTTATTTCGTTCATACGAGAGATTTTAATTTCAACTTTTTTGCCTTCATTAAAAAACGATCTCTTAACTGTACTAAAACATGAAAATATTTTAAAATCTACATTGGTAGAATTGTATCGCTATTTTGATTGATATAGATCAGTATTTAATTATTCATCTGATAAAATCGCTTGTGGCAATAAAAATTGTTTTAAAAAGCTAATTGCAGAACTAAATTTTTTAAATGAAAAAGGAATCTTTATAACCGTAAATAATGTTCTGTTAAGGATTAAATTTCAGCTAGTATTAATCTTGGGTGACAATTTGGGCTTCAATCAGATTTTAGGTTTCATTGGATCTTTTAGAGGGAACTATTCTTGTAGAATTTGTAAAATAAAATCAGATGAATCTGCTCAAATGTGTGTTGAAGACGAAAAGGAATTAAGAAAGAGAGTAATGTGCGAAAAATATGTACAAGAGAACGTTGAAATTAATGGGATAAAAGAAAAATGTGTATTTAATGATGTAATAGGCTTTCACGTTTCGGAATATCTAACTCTTGATCTGATGCACGATTTTTTAGAAGGAGTATGCACATATGTTATGAGAAATCTCATTTAAACTTTTGTTTTTGAGAACAATTTTTTTAACATTTCAGGCACTTAACACTAGAATTAAGGATTTTGATTTTGGTCCATCTGAAAATTCAAATATGTCACGAACGATTTCTTCTCAACGTGTGTTAAATAACTTAACCCTTAAAATGTCAGCTTCTGAAATGTTAAATCTATCAAGATATTGTTGTGTAATTGTAGGAGATTTAGTTACCGAGGAAGACTGTCATTGGAAATTATACACTTATTTGCGACAAATATTCGATATTTTACTTTCGCTAAGGGTTATTCGCTCTAACGCAACACGACTAAAACAGCTGAAAGAAAAACACAATAAACTGTATATCGAATCGTATGGCAAGCTTAACCTTTTAACGAAGAGATGTGCTGCTTTTTAACATGAATTTCAAACACCTACAATTAGTAGAAAGAAACCATAAAATTTTTTTAAAGTCCATATCCTACTATTTTTGTGGTTGCTCTTTCGAATGACGTGGTCAAAATTAAAAAAAATTTACGCAACATTACAAACTTTTTCAAAATTGCTCAAATCAAATTAAAATTTGTTACTTGGGGGTTTTGGGGGTCGCTGATTACGAATCTGAAGTTAGATTCAAAAAATTCAAAATGGAGGATCCAAAAAGGCGGCTTAATTTTTCAAAATTACATAGATTTGCTTGAAATTTGTTACTCGGGGGTTTTTAGGTCGCTAATTACAAATATGAAGTCAGATTCAAAAAATTCAAAATGGCGGGTTTTTGGGGGTCGCTGATTTTGAATATGAAGTCACCTTTAGCCTTTAACTAATTAAAGTTGCCCGATTCTTACCACGAGGAGGTAGGCGATATAGAGAATAATTTTTTTTTATTTTTTCAGTGATTTTTAATTTTTGTTTGTTTTTCAATTTTATTATTTACTTTTTTCAACTTTTTATTAAAAACTATTAATTTGTATTATGCGCTTTTTAGAAGCAATTGTCACAATAATATAACTGCGAAACATGCAAGTTATTTTGCTGTGACAATTGCTACAAAAAAGCGCATAATATAAATTCATTTTAGAATGTTATGAATTTTGGAGAAAGTTTTTTTTATTGTGAAAAACAATTTGGACGGACTGGAGTTCAAACGCAGGTTTGACGGACGGAAACGAAAACAATTAACCTAACCAACTAAACTAAACGACCAACTACTGAAACAAAAAAAATCTTTCTCTAAAGTTACATGTGATTTTACTAGTTGACAGAAGGAAGGCAGGTTAATTTAAAAATCTTTTTTTGCATATCTCGTATAATTGAAATATTTTTATTATTATTGCGAATGATATTTTTAAATAAAAATTTAGAGTATTTAGTATTTAAATAAGACTGATAAAATAAACAAGTTAACTAATTAAAATAAATAAATCAATTTTTTACAGTATTTATTTCAATACTTTGATTTCCAATTAAATTTGTCTTCAATTTATAATTTATAAAATTTAATTTAATTATTTATTAAAAATTATATTAATACTAGTTGTCACACCTGTCATTGTCGGGTTTTAGTTTCTACCAAAACATTTAACAGTTCCTATGTCTAGCAAACTGGAAAACCGCAAAACAGCCAAGAATTTAATTTAACCTGAAAAAATAATAATTATTTACCAGTATCTATTTTATAAGGAAAATATTACTATTTGAGTCAGTGACTGACTTTTTATTATTAAATTAGTTATTTTAAACCTATTCAAGTGCAGAGAACCATGTTTTTGTTAATTTGTTGTACTTTAATTAATGTATTAAAAATTAATTCAAAATTTCTACCCATTTTTGGAGTTTTAGTAGAGTTTAATTTGAACTAATTCAAACTCCCTGCGAAAACTTGTGTTATGTGGGATATTAGGGCCTACTTTTTTTAAATGAATGCTGAGATGTTAGACTAAGTTTTCTACATTATGTTATTAAAGCAAGAATGACGAAGTTAAGCAACAAAAAGTGATTCATTACGCCTTGGTCTCCCTTAATGTGTGAATATTGTATACACAGTGTAAGTTTTTTAATATATAATGCAAATGTATAAAAAAGGCAGTTTTCTTTGATTATCTCGGAAAATGTTGATTGCATTAGAAAAAGACCTAAATAAAAAATATACGCTTTTTTATTTTCTATTACTTTTATAAAATGAGTTTTTTTCTAAAATAGAAATTTTGTAAGAAAATTTGAATTTTCGTTTTTTTTTAAATAAAAATCGATGTTCTCAAAAACGGCTTCGGCGATAATTTTAATTTTTGTTGTAAAATTATGTGTTCATACTACAGAATCAAAATCAAGAAGAAAATCCTAGATGCCAGGACCTTTGGGTTAAATAAGTTTCAAATCCACCGTGTGAGACTTTTTATAGTTTGATTTTAAATAATTATTTAATAAATTTTTTATAAACAAATTATTTTATTTTAAGTTTCTGCGCGTTTTAATTTTTTTTTAAAATTTTCAATAGAATTAAAACAATAAGAAATCAAAATTCGTTGAAAACATTTATGAGCGCCAATTATTTAACCTATTAACGTCCAAATGACCAAAATTTTTACTTGGACTTCAATACACGATTTGAAGTATTTATAGACAATAAATTTCAGCAGCAATGAGATGTAGGAGGTTTTGGGGGTCTCTCCTTCAGATTCTGGGGTCAAAATAGCGATTCGCTTAACACAAAATCCAATATGGCGATTATATTGAAAAAAAAACAAAAAAATAAGTACATTTTTAAATATTTTTCTTCAGATTGAAAAATTTGTTTAAAACTATTCTTAAGTATTCTTTTAGTGGGCAAAATAGTTGTACTTTAAAAAATAAAATAGAGAAATTCTGATTTCAAGATGGAATCAAAATTTTGAAAAAGTAAATGCATTATAGTAAAAAAATCAAAATTTACACCAACATTCAAAAAGTTTGCAAATTCGATTCAAAATGTATACTCGGGAGTTTTCGGGGTCGCTAATGGCGAATTTAATGTCAGTTTCTTAAAATTCAAAATGACGGATCCAATATAGCGGATATTTAAAAAAAATTCGATTCGCTTGAAACTTGTTACTCGGGATTTTCGGGGTCGCTATAACGATTCCGATGTCAGTTTTTCAAAATTCAAAATGTCAGATCCAATATGGTGGACATTTTTTAAATAAAATTTGGATTCGCTTGAAACTTGTCACTCGGGAGTTTTCGGGGTCGCTGATGACAATTCTGATGTCAGTTTTTCAAAATATAAAATGACGGATCCAATATGGCTTATTGTGGATATAAGCCTACATTTGTAAAAAAATTACTTTTATAATAAAAACAACACGAGAACCCAATGCAATTTTTCTACAAGTTTTACCATTAATATAGTATTCTTTCTACAATACAATCTAGAAAGTGAACAAAATACTGTCGAATTACCATTGATAAAACCATAAAATTGATCAAAAACTAAGAGTAGCGTTGTTGCACTACACTACTGTTGCCGCGATAATAGCAAGAGGCGTGACGAGACAGAATTTTTTAATTATCGCTAAAACGATACAAGACGAGAGAAGTGTCACGAGAGACGAGAATTGTTGACGAGAATTTTTTTTAAATGGCTAAGTTTTATTCTATGTATACTAAATATATATGTACACTAAAATCTTCTATGGTTTACGTTGCATTTAAAAGTTTTTTTAAACAAAATATAAGAAATTATAAATATTTTATATAAATTATATTTTTTATAGGTGCATTTGGGGTAAATGAAAACAAGAAGTAAATGTAAGCAGTAGATGTTTTAGCTTAATTTACAAATTTAAAAAAAGTGCGACGCCAATATTTTTACCTCAGTTCACCTACAAGATGTTCTGAGTATTGCCAACATTGTTTTTGTTAATTGGCAATGCCATAATGTAAGTTATCTTTGAATGCAAAAAAGGTTAAAAATCAAAGTTTTTCTTTTTCAGTATTTTGTCTCCCATTTGCATAAAAATAAGTTAAAAAATCAAACTAAAATTTTTCATTCTGCCGTATTAATGCCTTAACAAAAATTGACTTTGATTTTTATCAATTAAGTTAATAAATAATCCTCCATTTTGAAAATAAAAAATTCGATTTTATATTCTTATTCAGCAACCTTAAAAACTTCTTTTCACTAAGTTGAACGAAAATCTATTAAAATTTGTTGAAATTATTTATGTTTTTACATTACTAATTTTGTAGTGGTTGATTGTTTATTTTATGATACATGATCAGTCAACTGGTTGATACATTTATGAAGCATTTTTTTCAG
Organism: Leptopilina myrica (nomen nudum); assembly: GCA_032872475.1. Taxonomy (NCBI): domain Eukaryota; kingdom Metazoa; phylum Arthropoda; class Insecta; order Hymenoptera; family Figitidae; genus Leptopilina; species Leptopilina myrica (nomen nudum). Next base: position 52,569,474 of record CM065458.1, read on the forward strand.
TTTTTCCATCCCTTAAAACAGTAGTATACTTGAAATAACTTGTTTCTTAAACTTCGCTTAACTACAGTGGTGTTTACAATTACCCCAAATTTTAGGAAAATTTCAAAACTTCGGAATAAATGTAAACAGTCAGTTTAAGTCGATTCAGGTGCATTTTCAATTTCCTTTCTTTCTAAATAATTTTTTCTTGTTTTGTTTATCAACTGCATTGCCTGAAACATTTTCAGATTGTGATATTAGAACATTCTTACATTGCAATATGTGCAAATCATACTTTTGCAAAGAATGTTTTAAATTTAATCATGCGAAGTGAATTTAAAAATAGAGAACTGTATTGAGAAAAAAAGGAAAAATTTAAAAAAAAATAAGACTCTCCAAAACTTACGTTTACCTCCATGCGGTTCAAGTGAAACCGTTGACGTTTTGAAAAAATGTCAGCGATATTGAATCCGCCATTTTGAAAACTACTATCATATTCGTAATCAGCGACCCCAAAAACCCCTGAGTAAACAGTTTCAAGTGAATCCCATGAACATTTTAAGAAATGTGCACCTGGCGTATATTATTTATTAAAAAGTCAACTTTGAACGCCATTTTTAATTCACCATTTTGTTTATTGCGGCATTCGAAAGAGCGGTTTCAGAGCTTTAAGAAATGCATATTTCAAAATTTGTATCACTTCGTTATCATTCTAAAAAGTTCTGTCCAAGTTCAGCTAAAATTTTTGTACATTTGGTCCTTAAAGAATTAAAAAGTGACATTTTTATCTCCTAAATCGAAAGGTAGTGGGAAATAGAATTAAATACTCTTGGGTAAGAGTGGCCATTTGTTTTATTGATATTACTGGCGCATTTTTCAAGGTAATTATGACTAATTTAAATCATCGTCGCACGGGCGACAATACGTTACTTCACGTTTTAATGTTTAAAATATTTGCGAAAGTGGGACGTGGTGTACTTAGTTGTCAGTAAATAAATTATATTGATATCTTGTTACAAATAAATTATATTATAAATAAAATACGTAACGAAAGGATTGTGTGTTGCCCCTTATTCCTACTCTTGTCCTAAATTTTTATTAATACGAGTATTTCTTTCTGTTAACTTTGATGTATATTTCCGGTTAACAAAAGCATAAAAATCCACGGTTTATGAAGTAATAAATGTTGGAGGCGCCGGGTATTATGTATGGACATCAACTTAGTTAAATAATAAATCTTTATACGCTTCCGAAGATAAACTAAGATAGTAATATTTATGAATTCCAGTCTAAGAAGGTTGGCTGATAGATCTGAACGGGATTCAAGACGAATAATTGATAGATCTGAACGAGGTTCAAGACGAATAGGTGATATACATGAACGGTGTTTAAGGCGGATAGATGAAAGATCTGAAAGGGGTTCAAGAAAAGGAGGACATTCGTGCCATCAAACTTATCACATATAGAAGAGGAGGAAGAGGATCTCTGTTTAGTACTCACTCGGCATTTAATCCAACGGAATAAAGATTACAGAGTAATTGAAGACCTGAAAGGATTGCCAAAATACTTTAACAATAATGGAAACTTCCTGCTATTTGCAACTCGTGTGAGGAACTGGGTAGCTGCTCTGGAAGCCGCGGAACATATCGGTTACCTTCATAACCCAGACCTTATTAAAAAAATTACGCGGAAGTTACCTTATGCGATGATATATACTTTCAACCGCTATGTAGACGAAAAGGGAACTATCGAAGACCCTGCACTAGTGACCTTGTTTAAATTCCTCTTCTACAAAGCAAATATTGACAGCAAAACTGAAACCTTGAATATGACTTCCAATGTATCTACACGGAAACAGAGCTATAATACGATTGAGAAAAATATAAGCAATTAAAATGGACCTGATAATCAAAATCGTCGAAAGAACACTTCCTATCGTCAACAAGAAAAATGTATGCAGCGACAATTACGAACATTGGTTCTTCATGCAAATCAAAGAAAAGGACATTAAAAAAATGTTCTTATTGTGACCAAGACGCTCACATATTAAATCGATGCGAACGACTGATTAAACTACCAATATCTAATCGTTGGAATTGGGCAAAAGACAATGAACTTTGCTTTAAATGTCTAAAGGACTCGACAAAATCAGTGCCAAGCATCTTCGTGCAATATTTTAAATTGTGGACAAAACAATAACGCACTCTTGCATCGAGGTAACCTTCGGCGTTAGTGCGCTTGATAGTAAAATGATACACCAAAATATATAAAGCACGTACTGTGCAAAATTTAAATCTTTTTTCGCAATCCCTAAGTAAATCAGACGTCAAGAACTATTCACATCTATCACATTTACCGTTTGACTATTACGAAGACGTGAAACCATTTATACTTATCGGACAAGATCATTGAGATTTGATAAGCTCGATTCAAATTTGACATTCAACACCAGATGAACCAGCAGCTTCATTAACCCAGTTAGGTTGGGTAATCTACGACAAGATAATGAATACAAGACCAAATATACAACAAGTATATTTTAAGAACGGGAGAGATCAAGCAAGAAATTGTACTACTGGAAGAAAGAGCAGAAAAAATACTGACAACAACAGCGAAAAATATAGGAAATCTTTGGGAAGTAGGTTTGTTGTGGAAGAATGATAATATTCTACTTTTGCAGTGGGACTAAAGACTCACTAATTTTTCAATTATTTCAGCAACAAATTCCCTTCCGTTACCACTTTGTAGAATAATCGGAGCACTAAAAGTATAAAATATTTTTGAAAGTTCGTCAGCAAAATTCGCAGCATGCCGCAGATGATGATAGTTAATGATGATGATCTTGATAGTTAAGAAGCCATTTAAATTCACCATCAGGACAAGATTGAAAATCTATGAGATCAACCTGAGCGCGAGTATTAAATCCGTTACTTATTATATGGTTCACTACAGTGTTCTTTTTTTAGACAGATTTCTTTCGATCGCAAGTTTGACTACAAGTCAATAAAATTTCATAAGTCGATCTTGCAATCTTATTTTTATTTTTTAAATAATATATATCTCAGCCTCCGTGACTAGTTCTAAGATGAGCTTCTAACAGCTTTAAATAATAATGCTCCATGAAAAGTACATATATAAAATAAAATGTTAATAAGAATAAACTTAATTGACTTTTAGAAGATTTGAAGTCTAAGGACGATAATTGCAAACTGAAGTATAATTAGGGCCCAAAGAATTCAGTAATATATAAATGAAAAAACAATAATATTATTTTCAATAAATTCTATTAATATTACGTTAGTTTATTTTGTACATGCTATATTAATAAATCCTAATCAATTACAATTTTTGGTTCCTGTTAATAATATTTTCATATTTTAAATATTGAGTATTGCGATTTTCAATACATTTTTCAAATTACCTGAAACGTCTTTGGCAGTATGTAAACTGCCTAGGCAGTTTGCTTGTTACCTATTTTTATACATTCAAATTTAGGTATTTTCCTAACTGCCCGCGGTTTACAGACTGCCTAGGTAGTTTGCATACCGCCGGATTCTGCTATCTGCCTACGACATGTATATGGTGTGAGTTGGTCGATCGTTTTACAACTTAATATAATAGAAGGATTTCTTATAATTTTACCTTTCATTTAAAAAAAACAAATCGATAAAAGACTTCAATAGTTTTCGAGATATTGCAATTTTTCTAGATGCCAACCACCTTTCAATGTCCGATATGCCTCGCACATTGGGATTTTTACACTTTACTGTTGAAAATTGTCTAGAGCCTACAAATTTTATCGTATTTCGATGTTCTTTGTCGTAAATTAAAGGGGATAAAATTTCTAAGAGTTTTCTTGAAATCGTTATTTGAATTTTTGATATATTTTTTTGTTACTCACATTTAACAATGTTAAAAGATTAAGTTAAAATATTAAAGTAAAACGTATGTTCTCACAATTTTCCTAAATCTTCAAACTTTCACTTTTTTATGAAAGGTACAAAAACGTAAAAAAAATTGCAAAACATGTGCTAGCCAGAGCCGAGTCCACCCTTTTTTATGACATTGCCTGAACTCGATCCTAGATAGTAAATCTCTCTCTCTCTCTCTCTCTCTTGCAGGCCCTCATATAATTGATAAATCTCTCCATTGCGGCGCCTTATGAGTTGATTTCTCCCTGCAAGGGACTCTTAAAAGCTATCAATCTCTAGAAGTTATCGGTCTCTTAAAAGTTATCACTCTCATAAGAGGTTACCAATCTGTTAAACTCGTGTCACTATGTAAAGGTTATCACTCTATTAAGAAGCTATATTAACTCTATTAACATTGTTATAAACTTGATAAAAGTGCTTTTCAACCGTACTAAAATTGTTATCTTACAAAATTAATGTGTTGTAATGGTTTAGATTTGAGTTACCAGGTGTAAATAAATTATCTAAGTTAAAAATCGAAGATTTCTTTATTTTGGCGTGTGTTACATAAATGATCCTTAGTCGGTAACGTTGCTGATCGTAGTCGGCTCATATCAGGCGGTATTTGGTAAAGTGGTAAGGAGATGACCCATAGGTGGAATACTTTCACATAAGCGAGATTGCTTCGAAAGGGGATTTAAGGTGTACGGCGAACCGAGGAAAGCAACAGTTCATCCGTCCAGCGGTGCTGTCGTATCTATCAAAGACTGTCGATTGTGGTGCTCCACCGTCGAAGGTCGCCTCCAGGTTGTCATCTCGAGGGTTCCTGAAGAAGCTGAGGTATGTAGACCGGTCTCTCTCAAGTCCACCGCCTTGGCGTTGGGAAGGCTGTCATCTTATTCTTTCCACGTGAACCTTTACCTAGTACTCCATCGATTCATCCGCAGCGAACGCCACCTCGGCTGCCGGGAAGAAAACCTACTTACCGTGGTGAGCGCCATCTCGGCCGCCATTCCTCTAAGGTGGTAGTGCACAAATATAAATTCAAACTGTTTTTAAAGGTTGGAAATAAAATTTTCAAAGAAAATTAATTTTTTTGACAAATTGTAGCAAGAAAATTGGAAAAAACTGTAAGTTTGTATAGCCGGAAAACTTACAAAAAATATAGAACTATATATTTTTTAAATTCAGGGTTATACAAATATTTACTTATGTTTTTCTGAATTTTTTTGTCATAACGTTCCAAATTGTTAAATTTCTTTGACCATTTTATTTTCAAACTTTAAAAACATTGTATCAATTTATATTGAGCAAACCAGATTATTAGTATAATTAGATTTATTTTCAACAAATCTAATTTCTGAAATAAGTAAATGTATTCTTATTAGAAAGTGAGAATATTAGTCATTACAACGGATAAAATAAGTATTTTTCTTTAACAAAACTAATTTAATAGCAATAATATTATAATAAGGAATATATATTTATTTCATAAATAAAATATTATTATTTAATATTATTATTATATAAACTTATAAATAATTTAATTGTATTTACTTCTAATTGTACTCTCTAAATTTTAATTAGTAAAAATATTTATTAATTTAAATTAGTAATTGACCTTTTGTTTTTAAATTAGTAAATTTTACTAATCAATTAATTACTAACTATTTATATAAATACAAATAACAATGAAAAATATATAATAGTAAATATTAAAGAATGTAAAATAAATACAAAATTACTATTTATTAGTAATAAAATATACTAACATGCAATATATTAATGCGTTAATTCCTCATTAGCTTCAGTTAATTAATAATTATTTGATATTTAATTTTATATATGGTGTATTCCAAAAAAGGAAAGGAATAGAAGGGTATAGTCATTTAATAAAACATTAAATTTCTCTTGGAAAAAAACCCTCATGAGAATGGGCAACAACTTCTGTCTAGATAAAATAAAAAATTTCATTGGACAAACTAATAAATACAATACTTAAAAATTGAAATTCAGAAGTAAAATAAAATTACTTCCTTAGTGAAACTGGACAATTTTCAGTCATCCATGCTCATGGGGAAAAAAAGGTAATTTATTTTTTAAAAAATTCATTCATAAACAAATATATATAATTTGAACTATCAACACGCAACATTCTTATGAACTATTTTTTTTGGTTTTTCTTTGGGTTTTTTTATAAAAAAACAGTCTTATGAATTACTTAGCGAAACAGTAGTAAATTGTTACTTTTAACAAATATAACTTAAAAATATTGAAACATAACATTCTTATAAACTATTTTTTTGTTTTTTCATAAAAAAAATTCTTATTAATTATTTAGAAGAAAATAATAAATAGCTGTTTTAACAATTCAAACTTAAAACTATTAAAACATAAACATTTTTATACACTATTATTTTTTGGGTTTTAATATAAAAAAAATATATGGAGAAAAGAGATAGAAATAAAAAAAATTAAATTGGAAAAAATAATTTGTAAAGACCCACCATAAGTCTTAGAAACTAATAAAAATCAGTCTTCAAATAAAATATATTTGTACATGACAAAAAAAATGTACATACATCATGCAAACTATTAACTCGAATATCAGTCTAAAAATTTTTTTTTGGTATCGTTTGCTAGTTTCTAACGCTATTGCTTGTAAGGCGTCACATTCGACTTTACGTTTCAGTAATTTTAATATAAAATGAAAATAATTACGCGCTAGGCAATCCACAAATGTTGAAATAACCGTTTTCTTTAGCATTTCGGAATGCTCGCAGAACTCGAAATCAAATTTCGTAGTATTAAAAAGATAATCTTTAAATTTTTTTTAAAAGTCAACTTGATGCGATACACGTGGAAAGAAATATTTACAAATTATGTGTACTTGGTAAGCAACATGGCTTAAAAGAGTACCATCGCAAAATGAGGACCGACGTTATAATTGCAAACATTGAGAAGATTAATATAACAGCAAACGCAATCGAGATCAATAATATTAAGCAACTTTTCACTAATAATTTTTTGGAAAAATGTAATCGTTTCATCTTCTATCGATTCGCGATAGAAACTAGAAGAATAATCCGTTTCACAATTAGAGCTTTTTGACAACTCTAAGTTATTGTCCGCAAGTGAATTTAAAAGCAAGGTTTTAAAATAACTAGAGAAAGCAATGCAATTTGGTTTTATATTTCGAGCACCGTGCTGTTTTATTTGAGAGAAAAAATTTTCCAAGGGATCTTGATTAAAAAGACGTCCGCTGAAAGTTTCAAACCCGTACTCAGCCATTTTTTTCCGTAAAACTTTAAAACTTTTTAGTGTTTTTACCCAATTGATTAAAACAGGAGGTTTTTCATAATCGTTTTTCCGACTTTTGACATATCGCATACTTTCAAAAACGTGAATAGCTAAATTCTAAAGCTCCTCATGAGGACAATCACCTTTAGTAGGGATAGGTTTTTTGTAAATGGATTCATTATCATTTGTCTCTTTGCTCACAGTACCATTTACGCTATCAAAAACCTGGTCCAAAAAGAGACAAAGGTATCCAGTGTCTTCACCTTTTACACCCATTTGATATCTACCACATTTGCTTTTCGCTTGGTTGTGACTCGCCTGCACTAAAAATGACGCAAAAGTGTGGCTAAATATTTCCGCGGAATACTTAACCTTCATTTTTTAAATTTTTTCTGGTATAACATGATTATCTGACAACTTTTTTAATACTCTAAAAACACCATGGCTCTTATCAATATTATATCCCAAGACTATATCCTCCCATGACGCTTCTCGTTCTTTATTTTCATAAAAAAACTTTAAATTTTTGGTTAATAAATTATTTCTTAGGCACTTAAGCAAATGTGGTGGATCAAATATATGAACGATTTTATTGTCATCTATGACAATTGTATCGTTCACATGGGGTTACATTTCCCTTGATCACAAATAGATGCAACGACTTTAAATCCAGCTAAACTTACCCGTCGAACAATCTCTTTGTAGGTCCGTATTAAGTCCGCTACTTTTATACAGGTTTTACAAAAAGAGAACGCAATCGCCTGCTTCCACGGTTTTTCATTCGCGTTTTTCGGCAAACCCTTTAACATCCATACAGATGCGTGATCTGCTATTTCGCACTTACGTTCAGTTCCGTCGTCAGAAAAACCTTCAACTGTACCGGTCGATTCGTTCAAAAGAATAGTGACGTCTATTTCAACCTCATCCATCATCAACACGCAATACTTATCATCCGCAGCCCGCTTTTCCCCTTGTAATTTTTAGATTTTCGAAAATCGTATCACACAAACCGGGGCGTACATCAAGTGATTGTGCCAGTTTTCTAATCGTTTCTACACTAGGAAGACAAAATATTTTAGACATATATCTATATGCCATAGCACTTCTTTTATGTAAAGAAAGTGCAAATACTTTGTCTTCTATTGTGAATTTTTCTGTGAAATTTATTAGCATTGGCATTTCGAAAGTGACATAAAATGAAATTACGAACTGGCGCAATCATTTGAATCAAAATTTTGTCATACCCTTTTACGGTGGCTGATTCAGCACGCTGAAGACGTTGTCTCAAATCCTCATTCTTCTTCTTCGAAACTCGTACCTGATGGGAAAGATGGGTAATCAGAGAATAAAGTTCTTCGTCTCTCGCATTCAACTTATTCTTCTTCGATACTCGAAAGATACTCAAAATGGACCCTGCAAAAATAAAAATAAATAATATCTTGTGATATTGATAAAAATGTATAAATTATATTTTATAAATATAATAATCTTACTGCGTTTCTTGATAGGTTTAGCTTTTGAACCTTTGGATTTACGCTTGGTATTCACTTTGATATCTTCCACGCGCTCTTCAGTTTTCTTTCCATTTTCTTCTGCTTCTTGTTGCAAATTTACCCCATCTAAACATCAAAATTAATATAAAATGAAGAAAACAGTTTTTTCTATATGTAACATTTGTGGTATCTAAACGGAAAAACTTCACCTGGAAGTGCGAAAAGTTTTTCTAGATTAGCGAAAGTCACAGGCTGCGGTTACACCTCTGCAGGCTGCCTGCCTGCGCAGGAGGCAGGAGCAACGAGAGTAAGGGAGAAGTTTGAAGTCACTGACTCTCTTACTCTTGTACGTTACCATGACAACCTGCAGGCAGGCAGGCTACCTGCAGAGGTGTAACCGCAGCCTTAATTGAAACACCTAAGAATTTAACAAATTTTGTAAAATTTGTAGCTGTTTCACTTAAGACTTTTTTCCGTGTAGGTAAAATTCTAGTCTAGATGTTTGAATATAGAAGAAATCAAAACAACTACTAACTATCACTGATCGTTGTTTGATGAACAGGGATTTCTTCGAGTTTCGAATTTGAGTCAACATCAACAAGTGGTTCCCGCTCTATTTCAGCAGCTGCATGAGGAACAGGATTGCTTCTGTTCTCATTTTCCTTGTCTTCAGCAGTTGATGAAATGTAATCTCTTGCGATATTACATCCAACAACACTATCCAAATTTATAAAATAAAAATTAGTAGTTTTAACTTAAAGTAGCTGTGAACAAAAAAATATTAAATATCCTAATCATAATTTCCTTTCCATAAGGATCAAGAATAATAAAACGAACCGTAACAGTGTTATCATCTCGTTATTTTGTGTTAACATCTAAATTCAGTGAGGTTATCTTTTATTGAACAATAAATTAACTACTAACATTAGGTGTATTTTTGTGTGTTAATTCTTTTACTTTCCTCAACTGAAAATACGTAATATTGTCTAAACAAACAATTTACAATATTTTTGATAAAATCATGTTTATTTTTCCATTGCACAGGATCGAAATCAATTTAAATTAGTCTAGTGTGACCACTCGACAAATAATAATGTATAATACAATTTACTTGTATGGTTGAAGAACAAGGTTAATTAACAAATTGATAACCTTGGTTCTTCTTAAAGAAAAAATTTTTTTCCATACAAATTTAGGTTTATTTATGTAATTTATGTCCATTTTGTTAAAAAATACATTACCGGTCAAAATTGAGAGACCACCCATTTTCAGATGATTGAAAAACATTTTAAAACAAAAATTGTATGGAACCTAAAATTTTTTTATTTTTATTTTTTGAAAGATGTTAAAATTATAGAGAGAACAAGATGTTTTAGAAGTCATTTGGCCAATATTCAATTTAGATATTTTTAAAAAATCGTCATTTTCAATGTTTTACAAAAATTTGAATAACTTCTAAAATAATGTACGCTTTTTAATGACCTTAGGCTTATTTTAAAGGTCATTTGTTACACTATAAGACTTACTTATAGGCATTAACGTGTAATTTTTTTCTTAAAAAATGCAGGCCGTCAAACTTGGACCAAAAAAATTCAAAAAATTTGGAACAAATTTTCTGTACTAAAAACTATTCTAAAAAATATTTAAAACATCATATGGTGTAGATTTTTCAAGAAAATTTAATAAAAAAAATACGTTTGAATTTTAAAAATTACATTTCTGTTAATAAGAATGTTCCAAATTTTTTGAATTTTTTTGGTCCAAGTTTGACGGCCTGCATTTTCTAGGAAAAAAATTACACGTTAATGCCTATAAGTAATTCTTATAGTGTAACAAATGACCTTTAAAATATGCCTAAGATCATTAAAAAGCGTTCATTATTTTAGAAGTTATTCAAATTTTTATAAATAATTGAAAATGACGATTTTTTCAAAATATCTAAATAAATTGTTGGCCAAACGACTTCTGAAATATCTTGTTCTTTCCAAATTTCATCATCTATCAACAAATGAACAGAGAAAAATTTTAGTTTCAATAAATCTTATGTTTTAAAACGTTTTTCATTCGCCTGAAAATGGGTGGTCTCTCAATTTTGACCGGTAGTGTAATTTTAAAGTTAATAATTATCATTGCACCATTTTTATTCACCAATTACAATTTTTTAACAAAATTAAAAGAATTTTTTAAAAGGAAGGAAACAATTTTTATAATTTATAAGAAATTCTGAAATTTTAGTAGTCCTTATTGTTCAATATCTTTTGTCATTAGAATGAAACCGTATGCGCGTTTTTCAGCTATTAAAATATAAAATATCTTTCTTTATATTATGTAAAAAAACATTAGAATTTTAGGAGAGTTGTGTTAGGGTTGGACAGGTGTTAGGGTTGAACCATCGCGTTTATTTTGTTTCATCACACTAGCGCCATCTGTTTTTGTACTTAAATTCTTTTTACTAATGCCAGTCAATTTTTCACATGAGTTTCAGTCAAGTATACGAACGTATACTTTTGTTTTTTGCAAGTCATTGTTATACGCTCAACAGAAACTTTTTTGTGGCGTCAAAAAAGAGAAGTAAATGTAGAAGAAATATGCCAAAGACAAAGTAAATTTATTGAAATTGTTTATTAAGATGTTACACGAAAATATGCAAAGAAATATGGGGTTTTGTGTTACGCGTTTGTGTTCTATGTGGTATGTCGCAAAACGACGCGTGAGTTAGCGTTGAGCCGGGCGGTGTCGTAAGGGTTGAACCGCCCAAAATATTGCAATTACGAAGCATACTTGCAACAGAAATTCATTTTTTGGCTTAAGGAGGTGTCAAAAACTTTATTTCTAACGAAAAAAGATGAAAAAAATTTTTTCGAAAATCTTTTTTTATTGATTTAATTTAAAATTTTTTGATTTAATTCTTAAGAAATAAAATGTCCAATCTTATGCAAAAATGCACAATATGGAATTTTATTTTAATTTCATGATTCCTTTACTCATTTTCAAGTGTCATTCTATTATTTGAAAGACATTTTTAACCATTTACCTAAATATTTCATTGATTTTCTACAGTGGCTCAACCCTTACACCCTTGTTCAACCCTTACAACATTTTTTTTTAATTGCTTATAACTTTGAAACTTTTGGCCGAATTTTTTTGCAATGTACAGCAAAAACATTGCATTTGAGTTGATCTTTTCAACAATATGCGCGAAAACGTGAAATTCGCACTGCAGAAGTAGTTATGAAGAAAATTCAAAACTATGTCCAACCCTGACTGCACTCCGCTAGTTATAAAATAGAAATTTTACGAATTTTTGTCATTAATTTCTGAAAAGAAATATTGTTAAGAATTGTTATTAAAGAACAGAATTTACACAAATTTTCTTTTAAAAAGAAACTAAAAATTAAAAAATACAAACAAAACCTATCATTGAGAAATCAACATTATAAAAATTTCTTGCCTTATTTTATAAACTAATATTTTTTTAACTTTTCATAGTTTTATTTTTTAACAATTTAAATATCTGTTTTCTTTTTAAGATAAACAATGAACACTTGTAATTAACAAATCGAAAAATTGCAGGGGAGAGTGGTCCTAAGTCAGAGATGGCATACTGGACAAACCTATAATTTCGTGCTGTGATATATTGATAAACCTTTATATAATTTATGGACCTAATTATAATCTAAGATTATTTTACGCATTGTGAGGACAATAATATTATTTACGACAAAAAAATTAATTTTTTTTGTTTTTTTTGAGGAGCTGCAAGAGATAAATAATTAAAAATTTCTAAATAAGTATGTGCTCTAGTTTATTTATTTAATGCTATAATAAGAAGTTCTAATGATTTTATAATTCAATTGCTTTTATCAGTGTAATAAATTGAAACTTGTAAAAATCTAAAGTGGTCCACCTATTGTTTTTATTTATGTTTTGCTACTTTTTTGTGTTTTTCATCACGAGAAAGACCAGACAAGTGCGAGTAGAACTCGAACGGAACCTATGAATCATAATATTTATCAGAGAATATAAAAAGATGTTTTAGACATATTTAAATTGATACAGTCGACACTCGATAAATTAAATCTCATAGGGAAATCTAAAAAAGTCCAATTTATTGAGATTTATTTATAGAAAGGTTTAATTAACAAGAGAGATTAAAAAAGCCAAATTAAAGATAGTTGAAATAAATAACTGAAATTAAACAAAAGATTGCTTATTTCAGAATCTGTATTATTAAGTGATACAATGTTTAGAAGAACTTTCATTTTCAACATAAATAAAAGTATACATTTCTATCTGTGGAATAAAATTCAAATTATAGAAAGTTTAATTTAACAGAAAAATCCAATTTATACACTAAGAGAAAAGAGGGAACACTGCGGTACATTTGGAGGTTGTGTATGTGTCAAAATTTGTGAAGTGAGCCATCATTTTTGGATAAGTAAGTATTTTTTATAAATTTAACTTTTTTGTACTCTATACGATGAAACAAAAATACAAGTCAAACAGTTTTACAAAATTTTAATTTTTACAATAGTTAATGTTAATAACATTTTTTTGTATTAATTTCGAAATTATTAATTATCTATCGTTCTATAATAGGAATCAATATGATTTTTAGAATGAATAATAAGGAATTATACTACTTTTGATTAAAATTTGTTATTACATAAAATTTTAAAAATTGTGAAAATTATGAACAATTTATTTAAACAATTAAAAATATTTTTATGTTCTCCTAACATTTAAAAAAACTTTTTTATTGAATATTACTCCTTTTTTAATCACGAATAATCATAAAAAAGAAAAAGTGAGTTTTCTTAATTAGGTATAAAGTTATTTAGGTTTTTCTCTCAGCGCGCCATGCACGACAGGCGCAAACGTATCGTCCCCACTCGGGGCCGCCGTTTTGCTCTGTGTAACAAGAGTTCAAATGCAGACCATTTGAAAATGTTTTTACAGATAAACAAATATAGATTTTGTATCGCTTTTTTATTGGAAATTTATCTTCAAATAAAGCTTTACAATCTGGTAAAATATTAAATATGTGACTAAACTCTAAATGCTTTAAAAAAATTATCATTTCGTGAAAAAACTTGTGATATTCTTTAATAAATTTAATTTTCTTGTGGTATTCTTGACGTATATTAGTAATTTTTATTAAACAGTTTATATTATAAATGAAATTCACTTAAAGAAAGCAAAAATGATATTGGTGACTGAATTAATTAAAAATTAGGAAATATTGAAAATTAATTAAATTTATTCTTAAAACAATTTTATTATTTATAAAATATTATTAAATATTTAATAAAACTTTGATACCTTATTAGATTTAATAAATTTTCTGTGTTTTTCATTTTATTTTGTGTAGAAACAGCATAAGGTAAATTCGTCAGTGCTCGTCAGTGCATTAGTCGCCGGCAGGTTGTCACAACTTAACCGAAAAAGAAGACACACAGTCATTTTATGCATGAATAAACAATATTTCTGGTATGTTTCAATATCGCGACATCGGATAACAACAATTGTTTTGACACAGTCAGTTTTCGTACCTGCCGATTACTAACGCATTTGCATATTTTCGACTTTAAATGCAAATAAATATTACATAGTATTTGATTTCATAAAAAGTAATGTTAATTACTCTTCTTTATAATCCCCTTTATTCAATAAAATTTGTTTCATTTAGAAAAATTGTCTTTGAAACTGCTAATTAGTCATTTTTAAATAGAAAAATTCCTTAAGCTGCCGAGCACTGACGCATTTACCTTATGTCCATGAATGGAAATTGTTCTGGAATCATTAAAAATTGTTTTACTTCTAAATGTTGAGATTTTTTTCTAATTCTGCTTTTTGGATTATATTCTAGTAACCTATAAGTTAAAAAATCCAATGTGATTAATTTTTTATCTACTTAATATAAGAAATAAAAAAAATAAATTAACTTTGGACTTATTCTGTTTTGTGATTATTCGTGATTAAAAAAGGAGTAATATTCAATAAAAAAGTTTTTTTAATGTTAGGAGAACATAAAAATATTTTTATTGTTTCAATAAATTGTTTATAATTTTTACAATTATTAAAATTTTATGTAATAACAAATATTAATCAAAAGTAGTATAATTCCTTATTATCCATTCTAAAAATCATATTGATTCCTTTTATAGAACGATAGATAATTAATAATTTCGAAATTAATACAAAAAATGTTATTAACATTAATTATTGTAAAATTAAAATTTTGTAAAACTGTTCGACTTGTATTTTTGTTTCATCGTATAGAGTACAAAAAAGTTAAAATGATAAAAAATACTCACCTATCCAAAAATGATGGCTCACTTCACAAATTTTGACACTATGGCAATATAATTTTGGATCTACTGCGTTCTCTAAGGGTCGTGTGACGCGCCCCTGAAAGCGCACTGCTAACTTTTTCGAGAGCGTGCTGTTGACTTGATTTGTGGGATCGCGAGAAAATAGTCAGCAACGCGCTCTCACAGGGCGCGTTACAAACCTCTTTCAGAGTACGCAGTTGAACCAACCTTGCATTGGCATACATAACCTCCAAATGTATTGCAGTGTTCCCTTTTTTCTCTCAGTGTAATGGTCAGAGAAATTGTATTTCCATATACAATAAAGAAAAATCCAAATTATAGAGGGTACGGCTGGCCGATTTCAATTTATAGAGGTAAAAGAGAAGTTGCCGTAAAAAAAGTTTAATTATCAAGGGACCAAAAACAATGGGATTTGGAAATTTTTCTAAACGAAGGGAGAAAATTTTGGGACTGACAATGAGTATTTGGTCATTTTTCGTCTAAAAATTGAAAAATAATGCTTTATTACAAAATTTAACATACTAGTTAACAGGGAATAAGGTTCTAAGACATTTTGAGGAACAAAAGTATAAAAACATAAAATATTCTTTTTAAAATGCATGCTAGGAAACTGAGACCTTGTCTAACCAAATGGCCATTTCGATCACAAAGTACACAATTGTAGTTAGTTGAACTGTAAGATTAGTAAAATGCAAGTGTTTATTTTTATTAAACATTTACTACGCAATGTGAAAAATTGTGAATTAATCGGATTAAAAATTCTTAAAAATTTGAACGTTTTTTAAGATGCCAGGAAACTGAGAATGAATTTAAGGGACAAAATTTAAGATAATATTTTTTAAATAAAAATAATATAAAGTCAAGAAGACTATAACAGGAGAGCAAACTTCGTTCTAAATGTATGGAGAGGAGTGGGGCTGTAAGGGGGAACAAGGATGGCGTAAAGTGAGTTGCGCCAGAAATGATGTTTGGTTTTATGGACAATAACACAAGTGTTGCTTGCGGAATATTTGACAGGTACTTTCAGGTCAGAATTTTTAGGTTATAGTTTCGAAATTAAAGAAAACTTGGAATTTTTCAGTTATTAGTTATTACATGAAAACACTATAAAAATTATATAACGTAATTATATAATTGAAAAACTGTGTTAATTTCAAAAAATTTGACAGGTATTGTTTATGAAAATAAATTTTTATTCTATATCTTTACTATAGATAAAAATTAATGTTATATTATTTCATATATTTTATTTTTGAAAATAGTGTCCCAAGAAATATCGATGAAACCCTGATAATAGAAGTGAAATAATGTTTTTAAGAATAGAGACAGATTTTCAATCGTATTTATCAGTTTCTTTGAATTCAGAGTTAAAAAATCGCACTATTTTAGAAAATGGAATAAAAAACAAAACAAAAACACGTGTTCGGCAGTGTCATAAGTTCATATATGCTAGATATGTATATATGTGTTATTGTGCGCAGAACCCAAATTCATTTTTGACACAACTAACTCCACGCCGACCATGTTCCCGTAAGATGTCCCTATACAAACCTGTAGTTCGCTCTCCTGTATATAGTCTTCTTATATAAAGTAATGAAACAATTGAGACTCCAGATCTTAAAAGGGCACACGCGTAAACACACGGCCAGTAAATTGGCTCCAGGAGATAACATTTTGAAGTTGTTGAAAATTAATTTCAAATTATTGTTTTTTAAAAAAAACTTCAAATCGAAACTTTTCTTCGAATAAAATTTGTTTATATAATTTTTCATTTTTAAGTAAATTAAGAAAAACGTGATTTTTTAACCTAAGAAATTTTAATGGCATTTATTAATATTTTATCACGAAATTAACACACAATATTCTTCAAAATTTTCCAAAAGTGAAACAATATTTGAAAATATTTTAAAAAATTATATGTCTCAGTAAATAATTATTTAAATAATTTTGTCGGAATTTGCTAAAAAAATAAGACAAATATTTGTTAAATAATAAAAATATTTTTATAATAAAAGAAACAAATTTATTTTGCTTATTTTATTATTTCATTATTATTCGAATTCATTTTGGAAAGTTATAAATTTTGGAGAAAGTTTTTTTAATTGTGAAAAACAATTTGAAGGGACTGGGAATTGAACGAGGGTTTGACGGACGGAAACGAAAACAATCAACCTAACCAACTGAGCTATACGACCAACTACTGAAACAAAAAAAATCTTTCTCTTAAGTTACATGTGATTTTATTGTTTGACAGAAGAAAGTTAGGTTAATTTAAAAAACGTTTTTTTGCATATCTCGTATAATTGAAATATTTTTATTATTATTGCGAATGATATTTTTAAATAAAAATTTAAAGTATTTCGTATTCAAATAAGACTGATAAAATAAACAAGTTAACTAATTAAAATAAATAATTCAATTTTTTACATTATGTATTTCAATGCTTTGATTTCCAATTAAATTTGTCTTCAATTTATAATTATGTTACTCTTATATCTTTATTTGCTTTATGCATTTAAGCATTGCAAATGAGAGTCGTGTCAACAAAATAGTACATTTTTTCTTTTAATGAAAATTTTTTCGAAAAATTCGTAAATTTTGTTTACATTTTCTTTTGTCTTCGCTTCCAATAGTGTGATTACATTATCCACAGGACTGGTATACTCGCATCTTTCATTTGGTTTGAATTTCAGTCTGCAATTTTTTGTAAAAATTGTTGACGAGATACTGTTTGCAAGTCTACTCTGTGCAATAGTTTTAATTTTATAAAATAATAGTTTTAGATCGAGGTAGGCTTGGCGTCCCTGTTTTAGTGATAAATGAGGGTATATTTGAAGGTTGTGAGATTCCGAGGTTCTAGGTTTATTATTTTGTTTTATACTCTCAGTATATGCATTTGCAATACTAGTTTAATTCTTAACAATATAATTTAAGGTACAAACCGGTTCTTGCTGGTTTATATTTGTTGGAGAGAGTACTTTAGTTATTTTGATTAGTTGTGTAAACTAATTTAATTTTTCTTTTGAGTGGTGTATTTGTGATAATTTCATTATCTGTTTAAAGCAAATCTTCGGGAATCTAACATCCTCCATACCTTGAATTTTTTCTGTCCATTTTAAGATTCTCTTAAGCGCAACGCTGGACAGAGGATTAGCAACGACCTCTTCCCTAACAGCGTCGTTTGGGCAGTGCATTGGAAGCGAAAGAAGTCTTTTGTAAAACGAAGCCTGAATAGAATATAATTCAACTTAGTGTCTTATACCAGATACTTCGATACCGTGTAGCAATACACTACAGACAAGTGAATTTATTAATATTTCTTGCGCTTTCCATGCTTCGAGTTTGGATCCGTAGAGTGTACTCATAAGGGCAGACATAGCACCATCGACATTTTTCTTAATTACTTTGGGAGCAGAGTTGAATGAACCTGAGCAAGAGGTTCCTAGATATTGAAAGTTATTAACGATTTCCAGTTCATTATTTTTATAATAAAAAGTGTTAAATTTGCCCTGTAATCTTCCTCTGTGAAAAATTAAAATTTTTGTTTTATCTTTATTTACTTCTAGGCTATTGGCATCACAATAAAGCGCCAAGCATTTTAGTTTCTTTTTTAAATCTCGTGGGTTTGACGCTAGCAGGGCTATGTCGTCTGCATACGCAGTACATAAGATGTCAGTTTTGGGATCTATGGGGACGCCCTCCAGGCCGCGATCTCTAAAAAATGTTTCAAAATCATTACTAAATAATGTAAAAAACAGAGGACTTAGCGTCTCTCCCTGGAGGACGCCCTCTATAACTTCTACTGGACTCGAAATGCCCTGTAAGGTGCGTACAGAAATCGTTGCATGATCGTATAGATTTTAAATTTTTTTTATAAATTTCTGACTCACCCCTAAACATCATAGTTTTTTCCACAGTAGCTTGTTCTTAATGGAAGAGAAAGCATTGGCAAAATCTATGAAAATCACATACGATTTTCCTTTATGTTTATTTAAGTGAATTTCTGACATTGCGTCCAAAATAAAAATATTGTCAATGCATCCCCTTCCCTTTCGGAAGCCTGATTGAAACTCTGGTAACATGTCGTTTCATACCGCCCAAGTATTCAATCTTTCATTTACAATTTATCAAGACTCGAAATAAATCCTCGTGCGTGACTGGTTCATTCAATTTCCAAAAAAATCGAAATAGGAGAATTAATACGTTGAGGGAAAAGGAAGGAGAAGTGTTCATGTAATTGATTTAAAGTAATTATGTCTGTTGAATAAATTTTAGGCTTATATTTTTTAATTAGGAGCCAAAAAGATTTAGTCTCGGTAAATATAAATAGAGTCCAGAAAAGTTTTGTGAAATTTATTTTCTTTTTCAACTAGAAGTTTGTTTGAAATTTTTTTAGCTGTTTTATATTTTAAGAAAACGTTTGACTCAAATTTTGACTTTTTACATTTTTTAAGCAGCCACTCAACCTTCCTCTTTTCTTCAGCACAAGATCCGTCTACCACGGTTTTTTAAATTTTTTTAAAAATAGATTTAAATTTTACACTGCTTCTTTTTTCCATACCAGCGTCCTGTGCTGATTTACATATTGTGTCCATGAGAATTTTATTAACATCATCTATTGTTTCGCCGAATTTTTCTACTCTTTGGTTGTGACCTATTATGTGGGCATAGTTTTATTTAAATTCGCTTTTCCACTTAACTGATCTGAAAACACAATCTTCGAAGCTACTTTTATTTTCTACTTAAGATCAGTTTTACACATAGATGGAGGTGGTCAGAACGAGTAACTATATTAAAAATTTCAAATCATTAACTAAGTTGGTATGTATACAATCGCAAAAGACTTAATCAATAAAACTTGCTTTAAATATGCCGTGGTACGTCAATTGACCCGGAAATCTCCTGGTAATTTTCCTTTAAGAATCGTTAAATTATTATTACTCAGGATTTCAGTTATTTTTCTTTCACGTAAATTGACATTTTTATCTAACGACCTTCTTGATACAAAAAAATGTGGATTACTCGTTAATTCATTAACAAAGTCGAGTTCACCCATTTGCGCATTAAAGTCACCCCCAACGAATAATGTAAGATGAGGGAATTTATCCCTAACATGGGCAATCATATTTTCAAAGTTTTCTAAAAAGCTTTCAATATTCAGTAGCGGCTTTCAATACAATACTGCAACTATAAATTTGAAGTTTTTTGTTGAAAAACTAATAATTAAAATTTCTCTATCTATCTCTATTATTTCGTGTTTAAAGTAACTTTTTCGGTATGCTGCCGCTATCCCTCCCTTAGCTCTATCCCTTGTTGAGTGAGAAAAAACAATATTATATTCAGATAACCATAAAGGACTTACATTCGTTAAAGCCATCGACGTTTCAGTAAAACAAAGAATATCTGTCACTTTGACACAATCAACAATATCTGAAGAGTTCTAAAATCCAAAACTGTTCCAAAAGATGATCCTAATATTATTGCCCTTTTCGGTAGATATGGATGCGGCTATATTTTTATTCCTTTCAGTTGGTGTGAGTTGGGGAAGATTGTTATCTTGTAAATTTATTTTAGGTAGAGTGTTGGTGGTGGTGAGTCTGTTGCTGCGAACCTCGCCTTGATGATCTGGGTGTATTTTAAAGAAACTTATCCATCAAACTCGTGTCTTTGAAATTAGCAACACTTCCTTTAGGACGTCCTTTTTTTAACTTCGTTGGTGGTATCGGGGTTTTTTAAAAAGTTTGCCACTGGTTGCGAAGTTGAAAATTTCTCTCCTAAAATCTCATCTATTTCCAAGCGAGTTAATTTATTATTGTTCCTGTAGAGGTGAGTGCCTTTTAACTGTGCATCTTCTCCTTGACTTCGTAATAAAAATCTCGCTTTGAGAAGAGGCTTTTTTGTTTCTCTTTCTTATATTGATGTGTCGTTTGCTATTCCGAGGCCAATATTTCTTACAATTAGTACAGAAACCTTTTCAAAGACAATTCCATTCTATTTTGAAGCCACGAATTTAATTAATATAGGTCTATTCTTTGTTTGTGTATATTTACCAATGCGATAAGCCGAGACAAAGCTGCAACTTTTTTGTCCAAAGAAAAAATTAACTGTCCTTGAGATACCAGAGTAGAATTAATCTGCTCAAGATTTTTATGTATTTTTTCGTTTGACTTTTTCAATGCTTTAATGTCCTCACTGATTTCCTTGAGTAATCCCTCAGACATTTTGTATTAGATTAACAAATTTTTATTAGGGGAAAGATCACTTGAAAATTCTCCCATATAACCCAGCTGGTCAATAAAGTAACCATTATTGCCCTAGGGAGATGAAGGGTACTTTATTGACCTGTGAGCGGTCAATAATATACCTTTTATCTCCCTAGGTCAATAATGGTTACTTTTTTTTGGAAGTGTCATTAACTCTGTCTATTCTCTCATATCTGTGCTGACGCAAAGTGATACATTAGGAAGTGATCTTTCTTATTCATGAGAATTACCTTCTGTCTGTTCTTTTTCACCAGTGATTTTTCATTTTTTCCGCAGCGCGATGTGAAATTTGAATTGGCAGTTAATTTCTATTTTCCTCGTATTGTTCACTTGTGAACAGACGAGGAGAGGTGGGATAAATTGTTTCTACAGCTGAGTGAACTATCGGCCTCTCACTCTGAACTAAAGGGAGAGATTCGTGCTACGAACAATATTTTGGAAACGAATGTCACCAAGCTTGAAAATCACGACAAACGTCTGCTGTCTATTGAGGAGAATGCGTGTCGTTTTGCTAATTTCCAACGCAGTAAGAATTTAATTCTTTTTAATTTAGAAGATTCTGACACCGTTAATAAGAATTTATTTTAAGCGTTGGGCAGAATATTTGTGGATGTGGGGCTTAGCATTCTGGACTTAGCTGTCGATGATATCTTTTGTCTGGGAAAAGTCAAAGGTAATCGTCCCATAATTGTGAAATTTATTTCCGGGCGTTGGGTCAGATTGGTTTTTTCGAAGGCTAAAGATCTGAGAGGTAGAAACCTTATAGTAACGAACGATCGTAAAAAATAGGAGAGGGAGCATCGTCGTCAGCTGTTAATCAAGGTCAAGGAGATGCGCGATTCTGGGATGAATGTTAAAATTTCTAATAATCGAATTGTCACTTTGGAGAATCCCACTCCAGGGGGGCGATTATGTAACTATTCCGCATTCCACATTCCACTTTTCACATTCTACTTTTTACATTCCTCATTCCACTTTTCACATTCCACTTTTCAGATTCCGCATTCCACTTTTTGCATTCCGCATTTCACATGCTACAGTTACTCCCTAACGTTAGTAAAATTATCAATATAAGTAAATTCAAATTAAAAAAAAAATCGTTATCAATTAGTTGTAAATCAGAAAAAGTTGTATATTATAAAAAAGGAACATTTTTTACAAAAATTATATTTTTATGAAAAATAGACATTTTGTATTTGTAACAAGTTATGAAATTTGAGTTAAGATTTATTAAAAATTTATGTGCTCTCTCTACAGTCAGAAATTAATAATTGACAGCC
Source organism: Leptopilina myrica (nomen nudum) (assembly GCA_032872475.1). Lineage (NCBI taxonomy): Eukaryota > Metazoa > Arthropoda > Insecta > Hymenoptera > Figitidae > Leptopilina > Leptopilina myrica (nomen nudum). The sequence goes on from CM065458.1 coordinate 52,592,035, forward strand.
GCAAACTCCATTAAATGCGATGAATATAGTTGTTCAGTGCATTAGAAGTGCGTTATGATATGCGGGCCAGCTACTTCACATGCTAGCATTATGCTTCTGTTAGCGATGAGCATAGTGTGAAAACGTGTAATCATTTTTGTTCTTTATGCCAGTGAAGTGTCTTAAAATAAAGAAATTTTCATTTCCTTTTTATTTGTGTTGGTTTCCTTTAATATTTTTCCTTTTTAAGCGGATTTTTCAAAGGTGCCCACAACCGAGTTCAAAAATTTTTTTGTCAAAAAAATTCCATTTCACGAAATTTCTAATAAAACTTTTTTATTTAAAGGAATCAACTTAAATCCTTTACTGACAGTCACCTTAGACCTCTAGCTTGAAATTCGTAAACATATATTTCAATAATATGCACATGGACAATGTTATGAGGCAAAAAAGGGTGCCCACAGGCGCACTTCCCGTATATATATACTACCGTCCGAAATTGTGCGTACGCTAATATCTCGAGCTATTAAAAAACACACCCGCACAGAAACAGTGATAACTCGGTTAAAAATAAAGCTAGATGCTTTTTTTAAATTGCATTAGAAAGCTTATTAAATTTCCAATAAAATGCCACTATTTTAAGTTGTATTGCATAAATAGGAAGCGAGATATCATGTTATGAAGACAAAAAAATAATTCTATTTTTTTCGGAATTTCTTACTCTGACTTTGACTCTTGGCACAGTTTAGCAAAGTTTATGAAAAAAATTGTTACTTTTATATACTATTTCTTGTAACCTAAGCTTTAAATAGAAACCAAGAACAGCAAAAAATATTAACGGGTTCCCGAGATATTACAAAAAGAGTCGGACCGTGCAAAGCACGGTCCGAATATATCGATATATCGATATTTAAAAAGTGGATCCCAATATGAATGTACTTGGTAAAATTAGTTTTCGACACTTTTTCACAGACAAGTAATTGACTCAACAGCGAATTAGAGAAATCGATGATTGAAAATTCTGCTTTGCACGGTCCGACTCTTTTTGTAATATCTCGGGAACCCGTAAATATTTTTTGCTGTTCTTGGTCTCTATTTAAAGCTTAGGTTACAAGGAATAGTCTATAAAAGTAACAATTTTTTCATAAACTTTGCTAAACTGTGCCAGGAGTCAAAGTCAGAGTAAGAAATTCCGAAAAAAATATAATTTTTTTTGTCTTCATAACATGATATCTCCCTTCCTATTTATGCAATACAACTTAAGATAGTGGCATTTCATTGGAAATTTAATAAGCTTTCCAATGCAATTTAAAAAAGCATCTAGCTTCATTTTTGACCGAGATATCACTGTTTCTATGTGGGTGTGTTTTTTTCTATCTCGAGATATTAGCGTACGCCCAATTTCGGACGGTAGTATATATTTATATTTATATATATATATATATATATATATATATATCGAAATATAAAAAAAGCATAATTTATATTTCATAATTTTCATTTACAAATTAATCAAAAAAATAATATAAATTGTCAAAAATCTAGATAAGGAAAGTAGAATACGGAATTTGAAAACTGGTATGCGAATCAGAAAAATAAAATGTAAAAAGGGGAATGCGGAATGTGAAAAGCGGAATGCTGAATGTGGAATGCGGTTTAGTTACATAATCGCCCCCCTGTCGTTGAAGACATGTCGTCACACCGCGAGACCCCGAAGGGCGTTACACTAGGCGGGGCCTCTTCTCAAGAGGTTACTGGAATCGTGAAACCTAAGACAGGACTCCCACTGGTTCTACCAGAAATAGATTTGATGAGTCGCGTTCACATTCAATACTGGTTCTGATTCTCGCCGCTCTTCTCCTAAAAATTGTCCTATGAAGCAGAAATTGGACAATCAGGAATAGCAGTCACTCTGCAAGGGTTTATCTTGTCCTGTTAATGTTGAAGGAAGTTACAACATCTTCTTTTGGAATGTGCATGGTTTCATCAATGTCTCGGAAATCCAGGATCAAGTTAATTCTCAAGATATTGTTTGTCTGTGTGAAACATGGAACGAATCGCTGGTGTCTAACTCGATGTTTGATAATGATTTTAAGTTTATCCAAGCACCCGCGATAAGTTTGCTCATAGCATACAACTCAAATTTGTATACTCTTTCAGTAATTTCTATTAGTCATAATCAACTTTTTGTCAATGTTAATTCTCGTTGTAATTAATTTCGTATCTTTTTGTGTTTGCTTTATATAGGTTATGACGAAAATTTAGATAATAATTTTTTTGATAATTTTAATATTAATTTGTTTAATTTAATTTCCTCCCTTTCCGATACTCCGATAATTTTGGGAGGTGATTTCAATTATAGGGTAGCGGATTTAAAACAGTTGGATCAATATATTTTTTACAATGTTAACAATGTGTTTCATTCGAGGTCTTCGTACAATCAAGTTTTAAACTCTAAAGGTAAACTGACTGTTAACCAACATGAATCTAGGGAACTTGTGTTACTAAACGGGCGTTCTCTCGGAGATGTGCCAGCTAATTTTACGTTTTTTAATTCTAGAGGTGCTAGTGTAATTGATCTGGTCTAGTGCTCTTCCTCTGCCCTTATTCTTATTCCCTTATTCTCTTATTCTTGGTCTTAACGTCCTTCACTTGTCCACTTCCCGGTTGTACTAAATATTTTATTCCCTAGTCATAAATTTGTTAACTCACGACCTGTTAAACTTTTTTTAACGACGACAGAGCGGACTTGTTTATATCTACTATGGCGCTTAGAGAAGAGGTGGCTAATGTGAATTTTGACATTGATAGTTTAAACTCTACGATTGTATCTACGATTTTGGATGTAGCTTTAACTCTTGGCATGTGTGGTAATAACTTTTGTAAGAAGAGTGTGAGAGGAAAGCCGTGGTATGATTTGGATTGTAAGCTTTCCAAAAAGGATGTAAAGCACGCTTTTAAAATATGTAAAGAAGAAAATTTATCTGTACTCGCTCGTGAAAATTATTTTAAAATAAAAAAACTCTCACAGGAAACTCTTAAAGACAAAGAAAAATAACTTTGCACTGGATCGGTTAAGAACTATTAACAATTGTGAATCCTCTGAGCAATTTTGGTTGGCCATTAATGCCTTTCGGTCACGTGCTAATTCTCGCTCCGTCATTGACATAGACATCTAGTATTTTTATCTTTGTAGTTGTTTCTCTCGTCTCGGCACCGTTTCTCCAACTGATCTCTGTATTTTGACTCAATCAGTCTCTGAACTTGATAATTGTATTACTGTAGAGGAAATTATGACATGCCTCAGGAAATGTAAAAATGGAAAGGCCCCTGGATCAGACGGAATTAACTTTAACTTTTTCAAATGTCTTCCACAAAATTGGATCCTATTTTTAAATAATTTTTAAAATAAAATTCTATTCTCTGATAAGGTTTCGGATGATTGGGGTAATCTAGCGACCTTTATGCTTTATAAAAAAGGGTATGCGTCTGTCCCAGACAATTATAGGCCTATAACATTAATTAACTGTGTCGCGAAAATTTTCACCCTTTCATGTAACCGACTTGTTTCGTGGACTGAAAAACGTAATCTTATCCCGGAATCTCAATCAGGGTTCAGAAGGGGCAGGAGTTGCCTAGACAATGGTTTTTCTCTGTCTTCTATAATTCAAATTCATTTAAGTGGAAAGAACACTGCTTTATACGCTGCGTTTATTGATTTTAAATGGGCCTTCCCATCTGTTTCCCACCGTTTATTGTGGAAAAAGCTGTTTTCTCTTGGTGTTAGTTCCAAGTTCATTAACATTATGCGCGACTTTTATGCTAAAGCGAAAACTTGTATTAAAACTAATGAAGGAGTTACGGATGAGGTTCATGTAACGCGTAGCGTGCTTCAGGGTGAGGTGCTTAGTCCGTTCGAGTTTCTTTTGTTTATTTCTGATATGGATGATTTTTTTGTTGAGCATGGTTGCAAGGGCATTCCGGTTAATAGGTCGACTGAGGTACTCATGCTTGGATACGCGGACGACTATGTGCTTCTCGCTGTCTCTCCTTCTGAGATGGCAAAAAAGCTTGCAACTCTGGCCAAATGTTGCCAGGTTCGGCATATACCTTTCAGGTTCGGCAAGGATAGAGTGGAAGTCGTGAACGAATATGTTTATCTGGGTGTCACCTTCCATTGTTCTGGTTCCTTCGGGCCGGCTTCGCGTAAGTTTATTAGTCTTTCCAACACTGCAGTGGGGGCGGTTCTGAGGACGATCTACTCGGTTAGGGCTGAATCCTGGGAGTCTTGCTCTAAATTATTTCAAAGTATTTCTCTCAGCGTTCTCTTTTACAATTGTCAAGTGTGGGGGTTGGCTTTTCTGGATGATATGGAAAGAGTCCAATTGACTTTCCTCAAAAATCTTTTGAGTCTCCCCATCTGCACCCCTAATTATGCTGTGAGACTGGAAACGGGTAGCTTACACCTTGCCTTTTATGTCTTAAAACAAACCATATCCTGGATTAATAAAATTTTTTATTCAATGGATGATTCTCAGTACCCCAGGTTATGTTTTGTCCAATTATTGTCACTGGTTAAAAGGGGTTTGGGATGGAGATTTAATTGGGCAATACAATTAAAGAAATTCTTCTTCGACCCTTGTGGTCTTTCAGATCCTAAATAAAAATTCTGCAGACATTCCGCAAACTTTATCCAGACTCCTGCCTGCAAACAGTATGCCGAGAGTCTGCAGATATTCTGTAGTAGTTCTGGTCGTTTAAAAGACTAGACACAACAAATATTTAGTGAAAATAATAAATTTATTATTATTTATTAATTATTATTAATAAATTATTTTAAAAAGATTTTGGCACAATGTAGACTTTTGAACCGGCATGTTACGCGTATTTATTTTAACAAAAAAAGTAATATTCCTCCCTGGCACTATTTGTACCCGCTGTAACCTGGAGTTTTTCCCACAATCTTTCCCCGATTGAAAATTGGCTAAATGTTTTGTCCTCGGATGACCGAGCACTAATAAAGCGTTTCGTGAGATGTTTCATCTCCATTCTTGACGACCCTTGGTATGTTCTTTATTCATAGAATAAATTGTAGACACTAATTGTGTCATAGACAAGTGTAATAATAAATAAATATATATATATATATTTTCTAAGAATAAATTTTCAATTTTATGAAATAAATAAATCATTGATTAAAGTAATAAATTAAAAATCGTTTATCTGATGAAAATGTTGTACATTAAAAAAAATAACCTTGATTTGCCAAAGACAATTTTTATCAATGTTATTAAAATAATTAATTATTTTATATTTTTTAAAAAAGGGAAAAAATTTAATTGCTTTTATTTTTTAGCAATTATAAATTTTTATTTAGAAACAGAAACCGTGAAAATTATTTTTATTGTTTTTAAATAATATAGAGAATTGTATTCAAACGATATAACAGTGTTGCTACACTTTCTGGAATACCTGAAAAAACCATGGAAAAATTAAGGAAAAAGTATAATGTATACGATATACTAGCTGTCACACCCGTCATCCACGGGTTTTAGTTTCTAAAAATACATTTAACAGTTCCTATGTGTAGCAAACTGGAAAGTCGGAAAACAGCAGAGAAGTTAATTTGATCGGAAAAAATAATTATTATTTACCAGTAACTATTTCATTAGGAAAATGTTACTATTTGAGTCAGTGACTGACTTTTTATCATGAAATTAGTTATTTTTAACATATTCAAATGCTGAAAACAATGTATTCGTTAATTTTTTGTACTTTAACTATTGTATTAAAAATTAATTCAAAATTTCCACCAATTTTTGGAGTTTTAGTAGAGTTTAATTTGAATTAATTGTATAATTATATTATAATTATTACATCAATAAAAATATTGTGGTGTTTCGAATACCAATGACGTATTTCACGTCAGAAATATCACGATTTGCAAAGGGTGTACCGATTTTTGAGAAACTTAGTGGGATTATATTTCTGCATAAGAGACTGTTTTCCACTAAGTTTTTTTTAAAATCAAAATTGTTGAAGGTACGCCATTTTTAATTTTTCTATTAGTTTTATAAAATTATAAATATCTCCGAAAATTTGTCATGGATTTTAATGAAATTTATACATTTTTTTGGTAAAATTATATAGGGGGGAGATGTAATGTCTGCGATTAAAAGCTTCCCATGGAAATTTCCTGGGAACTTGCGTAGAATCTTCCTGGAAACTTCTCTTGGAAGTTGACAATGGAAAATTCTCGGAAGTTGACAATGGAAACTTCTCGGAAGTTGGCAAAGAAAGTTTCCTGGAAGTTTTTGTGCTATCTGGGTACCGTATTTTTAAAAATTAACAAAATATACGACAAACACCTCCAGGGTGTTCCACAACTAAGAGTAATCTACTATATACGCTGAATTATACTTCCCGCCTCGTTCTAGGGATTACAAATGTAGTATCATCTCTAGCCGCTTGCGTCACCACTATTTAGAGACAAAGAAAAAGGTATAATCAGAGAATTTGCTCAATTGTTAGGTCGGTTAATAGTGTCCTGCCCCCTATTCCCTATGGAATGGCTCATAAAAAAGGTCTCGAAAGAGTTAAATATTAAGAATTGATTAGTGTTGCCAGATTAGGGATTTTCTCCCTATTTGTAGGGGTATTTTCGTTACATAGGGAGAAAAAATTATAGGGAATTTTTGTAGTAAGTTTTTAAGAATTGATAGTAATTTTTAGGTTTCTTAAAAATATGTTTGGGAACATTCACAAACTACGTCACGCTTTTTCAGACTAATTTTAACTCCCTCCCCTTCGTCACATTTTTTATATACAAATTTTTTTTCATACTTCGTCACACATAGCTTGACACCCCCCCCCCCCTTAATAATGAATGTTCTTTCGCCGTGCTTAATAAAGACCTTATAAATGATTTAGGAGATCCAAAATATTCCTTAATTATAGACGAATCGACTACTATAGATACAAAGAAAGTCATGAGCTTAATGATCCGATATTTTAGTCAACACTTTCGTAAAGTACGAACAACATTCTTTCGACTTGTTGAATTAGAGTCAGGAACAGCAGAGGCAATGACCAATAAAATAATAAGGCAGCTTGAAGAAGACGGCCTGATAATGCAAAACCTCATTGGAATTGGAATTGATGGGGCTAACGTAATGACTGGTGTATATAATTCAGTTTCATCCAGACTCAAGGAAGTCGTTCCTCATCTTATCACAATCAAATGTGTGTCGCATTCATAACACCTTTATGCTGAAAAGACTTGTGATGTTTTGCCCAAAAATCTTGATTTCTTAATCAACTCAAGCTTTACTTGGTTCTTAAAAAGTACAAAACGAAACTATGGTCGAAAATTATGGTCAATTGTATCAAGTTATAACTGACTCTGATCCACGAAAAATTGCTAAATTTGCCGAAACACGATGGCTCGCTCGCCTAAAATCGATTAAAATTATTTTAGACCAATGGGATGTTTTAGGGTTGCATTTTAATATAACCAGATCTTCTGAGCGAGGAACAGGAGGATTTAAAGCAGAATTGTTGTATCAAATCAAGAAGACTAGAGACAGGAGGTAAAACTTCGGTAGTGGGGATGAGTCATTAGCCTGCTATTAACCAGGCGTTTCGTTTCGAAAAGTCGTCGACGCGATGCTTCTGCACATCACTCACACATTCAAATTTTTCTATACCGTGTGATTCACACATGGATATATGCTTTTAATTTGAGGTTAACTTTGATGTGCAATTGAGACACAACGTGCATGTATCAAAACGGATACATATATTATATATATATATATATATATATATATATATATAAATATATATGATTCAAGTGATTAGTGAATTAAGTGCATTAATTTGGTGTTATTAAAATATTTATAAAATGCCGACAACGAGTCAAGAAAAAAGATAAACACATCACTGAAAACCAACGACAATTTTTTCATATTGTATTTGCAGGTTAGGTGTGCAGAAGCCTATTGCGCCGGAGACTTTTTTGAAAGAAGACGCTTGACCATATAGCAGCTGAGCGCCTCAGCATTGACATACCCCCACTACCAAAGTTTTACCCCCTGTCTCTAGCCTTCTTGTATCAAATGTACCATTCTAAACATAAAAAGTTATATATTATATTTTTGCAGCACGCTCTGAAGGACGATATTTCCTTAAACAAATTGTTTCAATCTAAGTCTGAAGAACCATTAAAATTACTACAAGATCTAAACAATCTTTTGTACGCAACCTTTCAAAAAATAATAATTCCACATTATTTCAGATTTTATTTCATTGAGCAAAGCAAACAATGTAATCAAGCGTCCCTTCCATTGATTAAACATAGATGCAGAGATTTTTTAATGAAATTGAACAAAGAAATTCAAAGAAAACTACCTGATAACATTACGATACTGGAAAGGATTTGCTTCTTTGCACCTAATGTAGCTTCTAGACAAAACAAAGAGGAAATAACTGAAATCGAAAGAATATTTCGAACAGTTACTATGTCTTGACATAGAAGAAACAGAAAAGGAGTGACATTTAATTCATAGACTAGAAATTAATGAGCAGACCTCAGATGAATTTTGGGCTAAGGCAAATAATAACGTTAATGCTGGAGGTGATAAACGTTTTAAACATATTATGAGTCTAATTTAGCTTTACTTAGCTAACCGTTTTCTAATGCTACTGTTGAAAAACTGAATGAATATTGTAATTTAGTTATTAATCTTAATATCATTTTATATTTATATAATTTATTATAAATGGAATCGAAAAATAAAATCTTATTCTGCTTTAAGGGCAGGTGGGTTCTGGGATTGGTGCTTATCTCGAAATTTTGATAAATTATTATTGAAAAAATTGTTTAAACTTTGGAGAAACTGGGTTTTTAACAGTTTGGTATCGCGCTCTTATTTTGAGAGGATAAAATATGTCGGCTTCATATTTGGAGAGGTGATAGAGGAAGGCTCCTTGACCACTGACACATAGATTCATTTGTCTGTGTGCTCGCCGCCATATTGTCCCCCACTTTCGCCAAAAATGCAACTTTTATAATTACGTTTTTCAATATTTATTTAAAAAATTACTTGAAAATTGCGAGAATATTCTTTATCAGCACAAATTCCCCTAATTATCCTAATAAATCAGAACGAGACATCTCTAACTACTTAGAAGTGAGACGAAAGGCGGATAAAGACTTTGTTCATGCAATTTCTCCCTCATGGCCTTAACAATAAATAAATGTATTACTTTCAGATTTTGTTATTATTCACAAATTTGTACAATACAGTTAAAATTTGTTTTCTTTTAAATTTAAATAGCGATAAATACTTTATAGAAACCTTTCTTCAGTTCCTTTTTAAGGCTGATTTCATATATAATATAATAATGTTGTAAATACTAAAATTTGAGCGAATTCAATGTAGAAGCAATCGAAAAAATTTGGAGAGAAACATAGGGATTTTTAGTTTGTAGAATAGGGAAATTTAAGGAGAAGTTGTTAGGAAGGCAGGGAAATACTGGCAGGTGCATCTGGCAACACTGGAATTAATGTGGGCAAATGATGATTACAATCAGCACATGAATATTTCTAGGTCCTCACTTCCTGAATTTCATTGGTGGTTAGATCACTCACCTTCATCTGTCAATAAAATTAACCAATTTTCCTTTCGTCGAGAAATTTTCATCGACGCTTCCACGACCGGCTGGGGACGTTTAATTAAAGATTAAAAAAGATTAAAAAAACAAACATTAAAAAAGATAAAAGTAGATAAAGCACAAGGAATTGTTGTTGTTCCTCTTTGTACCTCACAACTCAAATTTGTATACTCTTTCAGTAATTTCTATTAGTCATAATCAACTTTTTGTCAATGTTAATTCTCGTTGTAATTAATTTCGTATCTTTTTGTGTTTGCTTTATATAGGTTATGACGAAAATTTAGATAATAATTTTTTTGATAATTTTAATATTAATTTGTTTAATTTAATTTCCTCCCTTTCCGATACTCCGATAATTTTGGGAGGTGATTTCAATTATAGGGTAGCGGATTTAAAACAGTTGGATCAATATATTTTTTACAATGTTAACAATGTGTTTCATTCGAGGTCTTCGTACAATCAAGTTTTAAACTCTAAAGGTAAACTGACTGTTAACCAACATGAATCTAGGGAACTTGTGTTACTAAACGGGCGTTCTCTCGGAGATGTGCCAGCTAATTTTACGTTTTTTAATTCTAGAGGTGCTAGTGTAATTGATCTGGTCTAGTGCTCTTCCTCTGCCCTTATTCTTATTCCCTTATTCTCTTATTCTTGGTCTTAACGTCCTTCACTTGTCCACTTCCCGGTTGTACTAAATATTTTATTCCCTAGTCATAAATTTGTTAACTCACGACCTGTTAAACTTTTTTTAACGACGACAGAGCGGACTTGTTTATATCTACTATGGCGCTTAGAGAAGAGGTGGCTAATGTGAATTTTGACATTGATAGTTTAAACTCTACGATTGTATCTACGATTTTGGATGTAGCTTTAACTCTTGGCATGTGTGGTAATAACTTTTGTAAGAAGAGTGTGAGAGGAAAGCCGTGGTATGATTTGGATTGTAAGCTTTCCAAAAAGGATGTAAAGCACGCTTTTAAAATATGTAAAGAAGAAAATTTATCTGTACTCGCTCGTGAAAATTATTTTAAAATAAAAAAACTCTCACAGGAAACTCTTAAAGACAAAGAAAAATAACTTTGCACTGGATCGGTTAAGAACTATTAACAATTGTGAATCCTCTGAGCAATTTTGGTTGGCCATTAATGCCTTTCGGTCACGTGCTAATTCTCGCTCCGTCATTGACATAGACATCTAGTATTTTTATCTTTGTAGTTGTTTCTCTCGTCTCGGCACCGTTTCTCCAACTGATCTCTGTATTTTGACTCAATCAGTCTCTGAACTTGATAATTGTATTACTGTAGAGGAAATTATGACATGCCTCAGGAAATGTAAAAATGGAAAGGCCCCTGGATCAGACGGAATTAACTTTAACTTTTTCAAATGTCTTCCACAAAATTGGATCCTATTTTTAAATAATTTTTAAAATAAAATTCTATTCTCTGATAAGGTTTCGGATGATTGGGGTAATCTAGCGACCTTTATGCTTTATAAAAAAGGGTATGCGTCTGTCCCAGACAATTATAGGCCTATAACATTAATTAACTGTGTCGCGAAAATTTTCACCCTTTCATGTAACCGACTTGTTTCGTGGACTGAAAAACGTAATCTTATCCCGGAATCTCAATCAGGGTTCAGAAGGGGCAGGAGTTGCCTAGACAATGGTTTTTCTCTGTCTTCTATAATTCAAATTCATTTAAGTGGAAAGAACACTGCTTTATACGCTGCGTTTATTGATTTTAAATGGGCCTTCCCATCTGTTTCCCACCGTTTATTGTGGAAAAAGCTGTTTTCTCTTGGTGTTAGTTCCAAGTTCATTAACATTATGCGCGACTTTTATGCTAAAGCGAAAACTTGTATTAAAACTAATGAAGGAGTTACGGATGAGGTTCATGTAACGCGTAGCGTGCTTCAGGGTGAGGTGCTTAGTCCGTTCGAGTTTCTTTTGTTTATTTCTGATATGGATGATTTTTTTGTTGAGCATGGTTGCAAGGGCATTCCGGTTAATAGGTCGACTGAGGTACTCATGCTTGGATACGCGGACGACTATGTGCTTCTCGCTGTCTCTCCTTCTGAGATGGCAAAAAAGCTTGCAACTCTGGCCAAATGTTGCCAGGTTCGGCATATACCTTTCAGGTTCGGCAAGGATAGAGTGGAAGTCGTGAACGAATATGTTTATCTGGGTGTCACCTTCCATTGTTCTGGTTCCTTCGGGCCGGCTTCGCGTAAGTTTATTAGTCTTTCCAACACTGCAGTGGGGGCGGTTCTGAGGACGATCTACTCGGTTAGGGCTGAATCCTGGGAGTCTTGCTCTAAATTATTTCAAAGTATTTCTCTCAGCGTTCTCTTTTACAATTGTCAAGTGTGGGGGTTGGCTTTTCTGGATGATATGGAAAGAGTCCAATTGACTTTCCTCAAAAATCTTTTGAGTCTCCCCATCTGCACCCCTAATTATGCTGTGAGACTGGAAACGGGTAGCTTACACCTTGCCTTTTATGTCTTAAAACAAACCATATCCTGGATTAATAAAATTTTTTATTCAATGGATGATTCTCAGTACCCCAGGTTATGTTTTGTCCAATTATTGTCACTGGTTAAAAGGGGTTTGGGATGGAGATTTAATTGGGCAATACAATTAAAGAAATTCTTCTTCGACCCTTGTGGTCTTTCAGATCCTAAATAAAAATTCTGCAGACATTCCGCAAACTTTATCCAGACTCCTGCCTGCAAACAGTATGCCGAGAGTCTGCAGATATTCTGTAGTAGTTCTGGTCGTTTAAAAGACTAGACACAACAAATATTTAGTGAAAATAATAAATTTATTATTATTTATTAATTATTATTAATAAATTATTTTAAAAAGATTTTGGCACAATGTAGACTTTTGAACCGGCATGTTACGCGTATTTATTTTAACAAAAAAAGTAATATTCCTCCCTGGCACTATTTGTACCCGCTGTAACCTGGAGTTTTTCCCACAATCTTTCCCCGATTGAAAATTGGCTAAATGTTTTGTCCTCGGATGACCGAGCACTAATAAAGCGTTTCGTGAGATGTTTCATCTCCATTCTTGACGACCCTTGGTATGTTCTTTATTCATAGAATAAATTGTAGACACTAATTGTGTCATAGACAAGTGTAATAATAAATAAATATATATATATATATTTTCTAAGAATAAATTTTCAATTTTATGAAATAAATAAATCATTGATTAAAGTAATAAATTAAAAATCGTTTATCTGATGAAAATGTTGTACATTAAAAAAAATAACCTTGATTTGCCAAAGACAATTTTTATCAATGTTATTAAAATAATTAATTATTTTATATTTTTTAAAAAAGGGAAAAAATTTAATTGCTTTTATTTTTTAGCAATTATAAATTTTTATTTAGAAACAGAAACCGTGAAAATTATTTTTATTGTTTTTAAATAATATAGAGAATTGTATTCAAACGATATAACAGTGTTGCTACACTTTCTGGAATACCTGAAAAAACCATGGAAAAATTAAGGAAAAAGTATAATGTATACGATATACTAGCTGTCACACCCGTCATCCACGGGTTTTAGTTTCTAAAAATACATTTAACAGTTCCTATGTGTAGCAAACTGGAAAGTCGGAAAACAGCAGAGAAGTTAATTTGATCGGAAAAAATAATTATTATTTACCAGTAACTATTTCATTAGGAAAATGTTACTATTTGAGTCAGTGACTGACTTTTTATCATGAAATTAGTTATTTTTAACATATTCAAATGCTGAAAACAATGTATTCGTTAATTTTTTGTACTTTAACTATTGTATTAAAAATTAATTCAAAATTTCCACCAATTTTTGGAGTTTTAGTAGAGTTTAATTTGAATTAATTGTATAATTATATTATAATTATTACATCAATAAAAATATTGTGGTGTTTCGAATACCAATGACGTATTTCACGTCAGAAATATCACGATTTGCAAAGGGTGTACCGATTTTTGAGAAACTTAGTGGGATTATATTTCTGCATAAGAGACTGTTTTCCACTAAGTTTTTTTTAAAATCAAAATTGTTGAAGGTACGCCATTTTTAATTTTTCTATTAGTTTTATAAAATTATAAATATCTCCGAAAATTTGTCATGGATTTTAATGAAATTTATACATTTTTTTGGTAAAATTATATAGGGGGGAGATGTAATGTCTGCGATTAAAAGCTTCCCATGGAAATTTCCTGGGAACTTGCGTAGAATCTTCCTGGAAACTTCTCTTGGAAGTTGACAATGGAAAATTCTCGGAAGTTGACAATGGAAACTTCTCGGAAGTTGGCAAAGAAAGTTTCCTGGAAGTTTTTGTGCTATCTGGGTACCGTATTTTTAAAAATTAACAAAATATACGACAAACACCTCCAGGGTGTTCCACAACTAAGAGTAATCTACTATATACGCTGAATTATACTTCCCGCCTCGTTCTAGGGATTACAAATGTAGTATCATCTCTAGCCGCTTGCGTCACCACTATTTAGAGACAAAGAAAAAGGTATAATCAGAGAATTTGCTCAATTGTTAGGTCGGTTAATAGTGTCCTGCCCCCTATTCCCTATGGAATGGCTCATAAAAAAGGTCTCGAAAGAGTTAAATATTAAGAATTGATTAGTGTTGCCAGATTAGGGATTTTCTCCCTATTTGTAGGGGTATTTTCGTTACATAGGGAGAAAAAATTATAGGGAATTTTTGTAGTAAGTTTTTAAGAATTGATAGTAATTTTTAGGTTTCTTAAAAATATGTTTGGGAACATTCACAAACTACGTCACGCTTTTTCAGACTAATTTTAACTCCCTCCCCTTCGTCACATTTTTTATATACAAATTTTTTTTCATACTTCGTCACACATAGCTTGACACCCCCCCCCCTTAATAATGAATGTTCTTTCGCCGTGCTTAATAAAGACCTTATAAATGATTTAGGAGATCCAAAATATTCCTTAATTATAGACGAATCGACTACTATAGATACAAAGAAAGTCATGAGCTTAATGATCCGATATTTTAGTCAACACTTTCGTAAAGTACGAACAACATTCTTTCGACTTGTTGAATTAGAGTCAGGAACAGCAGAGGCAATGACCAATAAAATAATAAGGCAGCTTGAAGAAGACGGCCTGATAATGCAAAACCTCATTGGAATTGGAATTGATGGGGCTAACGTAATGACTGGTGTATATAATTCAGTTTCATCCAGACTCAAGGAAGTCGTTCCTCATCTTATCACAATCAAATGTGTGTCGCATTCATAACACCTTTATGCTGAAAAGACTTGTGATGTTTTGCCCAAAAATCTTGATTTCTTAATCAACTCAAGCTTTACTTGGTTCTTAAAAAGTACAAAACGAAACTATGGTCGAAAATTATGGTCAATTGTATCAAGTTATAACTGACTCTGATCCACGAAAAATTGCTAAATTTGCCGAAACACGATGGCTCGCTCGCCTAAAATCGATTAAAATTATTTTAGACCAATGGGATGTTTTAGGGTTGCATTTTAATATAACCAGATCTTCTGAGCGAGGAACAGGAGGATTTAAAGCAGAATTGTTGTATCAAATCAAGAAGACTAGAGACAGGAGGTAAAACTTCGGTAGTGGGGATGAGTCATTAGCCTGCTATTAACCAGGCGTTTCGTTTCGAAAAGTCGTCGACGCGATGCTTCTGCACATCACTCACACATTCAAATTTTTCTATACCGTGTGATTCACACATGGATATATGCTTTTAATTTGAGGTTAACTTTGATGTGCAATTGAGACACAACGTGCATGTATCAAAACGGATACATATATTATATATATATATATATATATATATATATATATAAATATATATGATTCAAGTGATTAGTGAATTAAGTGCATTAATTTGGTGTTATTAAAATATTTATAAAATGCCGACAACGAGTCAAGAAAAAAGATAAACACATCACTGAAAACCAACGACAATTTTTTCATATTGTATTTGCAGGTTAGGTGTGCAGAAGCCTATTGCGCCGGAGACTTTTTTGAAAGAAGACGCTTGACCATATAGCAGCTGAGCGCCTCAGCATTGACATACCCCCACTACCAAAGTTTTACCCCCTGTCTCTAGCCTTCTTGTATCAAATGTACCATTCTAAACATAAAAAGTTATATATTATATTTTTGCAGCACGCTCTGAAGGACGATATTTCCTTAAACAAATTGTTTCAATCTAAGTCTGAAGAACCATTAAAATTACTACAAGATCTAAACAATCTTTTGTACGCAACCTTTCAAAAAATAATAATTCCACATTATTTCAGATTTTATTTCATTGAGCAAAGCAAACAATGTAATCAAGCGTCCCTTCCATTGATTAAACATAGATGCAGAGATTTTTTAATGAAATTGAACAAAGAAATTCAAAGAAAACTACCTGATAACATTACGATACTGGAAAGGATTTGCTTCTTTGCACCTAATGTAGCTTCTAGACAAAACAAAGAGGAAATAACTGAAATCGAAAGAATATTTCGAACAGTTACTATGTCTTGACATAGAAGAAACAGAAAAGGAGTGACATTTAATTCATAGACTAGAAATTAATGAGCAGACCTCAGATGAATTTTGGGCTAAGGCAAATAATAACGTTAATGCTGGAGGTGATAAACGTTTTAAACATATTATGAGTCTAATTTAGCTTTACTTAGCTAACCGTTTTCTAATGCTACTGTTGAAAAACTGAATGAATATTGTAATTTAGTTATTAATCTTAATATCATTTTATATTTATATAATTTATTATAAATGGAATCGAAAAATAAAATCTTATTCTGCTTTAAGGGCAGGTGGGTTCTGGGATTGGTGCTTATCTCGAAATTTTGATAAATTATTATTGAAAAAATTGTTTAAACTTTGGAGAAACTGGGTTTTTAACAGTTTGGTATCGCGCTCTTATTTTGAGAGGATAAAATATGTCGGCTTCATATTTGGAGAGGTGATAGAGGAAGGCTCCTTGACCACTGACACATAGATTCATTTGTCTGTGTGCTCGCCGCCATATTGTCCCCCACTTTCGCCAAAAATGCAACTTTTATAATTACGTTTTTCAATATTTATTTAAAAAATTACTTGAAAATTGCGAGAATATTCTTTATCAGCACAAATTCCCCTAATTATCCTAATAAATCAGAACGAGACATCTCTAACTACTTAGAAGTGAGACGAAAGGCGGATAAAGACTTTGTTCATGCAATTTCTCCCTCATGGCCTTAACAATAAATAAATGTATTACTTTCAGATTTTGTTATTATTCACAAATTTGTACAATACAGTTAAAATTTGTTTTCTTTTAAATTTAAATAGCGATAAATACTTTATAGAAACCTTTCTTCAGTTCCTTTTTAAGGCTGATTTCATATATAATATAATAATGTTGTAAATACTAAAATTTGAGCGAATTCAATGTAGAAGCAATCGAAAAAATTTGGAGAGAAACATAGGGATTTTTAGTTTGTAGAATAGGGAAATTTAAGGAGAAGTTGTTAGGAAGGCAGGGAAATACTGGCAGGTGCATCTGGCAACACTGGAATTAATGTGGGCAAATGATGATTACAATCAGCACATGAATATTTCTAGGTCCTCACTTCCTGAATTTCATTGGTGGTTAGATCACTCACCTTCATCTGTCAATAAAATTAACCAATTTTCCTTTCGTCGAGAAATTTTCATCGACGCTTCCACGACCGGCTGGGGACGTTTAATTAAAGATTAAAAAAGATTAAAAAAACAAACATTAAAAAAGATAAAAGTAGATAAAGCACAAGGAATTGTTGTTGTTCCTCTTTGTACCTCACAACCGTGGTTTCCGATGTTTCAGAACTTATTTATAAGTAAACCTTTAATATTTAATCCTCTCCTAAATCTTCTCTTGTCTCCTTGCAGAACTCAAACACACCCAATGGCACAAACTGTTTCCCTCGTTGCAGGTCTCTTATCAGGGAAAGCTACGAAAGAGAACAAGTTTCCGAGAATACTATAGATGTTTTCATTGCTTTATTAACCAACTCAACTATTAATCAATATACTTCCGCTTTAAGAAAGTGGTGGAAGTATTGTAAAAATAACAACTTAAATATTTTCGAGCAAAATTCAAAAATAATCTTAGAATTTCTCACGCAAGAATTTAACAATGGAGCTTCTTATGCATCTTTAAAGACAGTTTAATCAGCAATATCACTCATTTCGAAGGAAAAAATTACCGATAATATAATGGAACGTTTCTTCAAAGGAGTCTTTAAACTCAAACTTTGTAAACCAAAATATAAAAGAAACCTGGGACGTATCGCTAGTATTAGACGAAATTGAAAACTAGTTTCCGGTTAATGATCTAAATGTAACAAAACTTTCATATAAACTTATCATACTTTTAGCTCTAGGAACAGGACATCGGGTCCAAACACTTTCTTTAATTTCCCTCAACTCAATCGTTTTTTCATCAACAGGGGGAGAAATAAAAATTGAAGCCCTTATCAAAACTTCTCGACATGGCGCTTGTCAACTTTGTCTGCTTCTACCTTTTTTCGACAAAAAGCTAGAGCTTTGTGCTGCGTTCACATTGAAGGAACAGAATCCTTACGAGGTAACGAAAAAACTTTATTTATCGGTCTAAAAAAGCCTCATCGAGCGGTAGGCAGTCAATCTTTAAGCATATGGATTAAAGATGTATTAGGTATATTTAGTGTCGATAAGAGTTTTACAGCGCATAGTACGCGTCATGCGTCTTCGTCTACAACTTACCAAACGGATTAGATTTAAGAGTTATTAAAATCACTGTAGGCGGGTCAGAAAAATTTACTGTATTTGCGTAAATCTATAACAGACCAGTACAAGAAACCGAAACTTTTTAAAAGCAGTTATAAATCCATGATAGAATTTTTTTCACATACGTTTAATTAATCTAAATAAAATTAAATGGAAGAAAAATTTGTCTACTCTAAACATCTACTTTTGTAATCCCGAGAACGAGGCGGGATGTTTAATTATACGGTTAACCATTTAAAAAAACTATGTTTTTTGAAATTTTTTTTTCGAAAATGAATTTTTTTCAATTTTGAGTGCGAAGAAGTTCGTAAAACTATGAAATATCCCATCCAAAATGTTCAAGCTTTCAGATGGTACAGTTTATTTGCTTAAAATTCAAGATGGCGGATAAAAAGTGGCGCCCAAAAGTCTATTTTTTTATAATATATCAATCTTGTTTTCGAAATTTGTTAAAAATGCTCAAATTTAGTTGGAATTATGTTATCGGGGTTTCTGATTACGAATATTAACTTGGTTTTCAAAAATTACACATATTCGACAAATTGTCAAAGATTCGCATACTCAAAATCGTTCCACTTCTCAGACTTTTCAGGTACCTGAATTTTTAGAGAACTGGAATGCACACGTGTACCCCATACATCGAGAACACTCTTACTCGGTCCATCTAGACTTTTTGCACACCTCTATGGATTTGCCATTTATAATTTTTGAAAACTAAGTTCATATTCGTAATCAGCGACCCCAAAAACCCCCCAGTAATAAATATTAATCGAATCCAATAAATTTTTCGAAAATTCGTCCGCCATATTGGATCAACAAATTTTTCTCTACGCACTGTAAAAGAATGAACAAAATAGCGAGAATCGACAGAGGGTGAACCCCTTTTTCTATGTCTTTAAATTGTGGCGACGCAAGGGGCTAGAGATGATACTACATTTGTAATCCCTTCGAACAAGGCTGTCGTATAATTACGATTGAACTTCACTTAGGTAAGTTCGTTTAAATGTATAATGTTATAACCTATTTCATATCATCTGTGGGCCCATACATCGTGTGTAAACGTTCATACTTTCCTTATTTAAGATTATTGCAAAAACAAATACCTATTTAAAAACTGTTCGAACCACAAAAAAAGGTTTTAAAAAATTTAAATTAAATTTTAACATCATATTAAATTAAACATAGGGGAGTGCTGTTAGGGTTGAGCCATCGCGTTTATTTAGTTTTATCACACTAGCGCCATCTGTTTTTGTACTTAAATTCTTGCTACTAATGCCAGTCAACTTTTCACATTAGTTTCAGTCAAGTATACGAACGTTTACTTTTGTTTTTTGCAAGTCATTGTTATACGCTCAACAGAAACTTTTTTGTGGTGTCAAAAAAAGAGAAGTAAATGTAGAAGAAATATGCCAAAGACAATGTAAATTTATTGAAATTGTTTATTAAGATGTTATACAAAAATGTGAAAAGAAATTTGGGGTTTTGTGTGACGCGTTTGTGTTCTGTGTGGCATGTCGCAAAACGATGCGTGAGTTAGCCTTGAGCCAGGCGGTGTCGTAAGGGTTGAGCCGCCCAAAATTTTGCAATTACGAAGCTTACTTGCAACAGAAATTCATTTTTTGACTTAAGGAGATGTCAAAAACATTATTTCTAACGAAAAAAGAGAGAAAAAATTTTTTTGATAATCTTTTTTTATTGTTTTAATTTAAAATTTTTTTATATCATTCTTAAGAAATATAATATCTAATGTTATGCAAAAATGCACAATATGGGATTTTATTTTAATTCCATGGTTCCTTTCTTCATTTTCAAGTGTCATTCTATTATTTAAAGGACATTTTTAACCATTTACCTAAATATTTCATTGATTTTCTACAGTGGCTCAACCCTTACACCCATGTTCAACCCTTACAACATTATTTTTTTTAATTGCTTATAACTTTGAAACTTTTGGCCTAATTATTTTTCAATGTAAAGCAAAAACATTGCATTTGAGTTGATCTTTCCAACAATATGCGCGAAAACGTGAAATTCGCACTGCAGAGGAAGTTATGAAGAAAATCCAAAACTATGTCCAACCCTGACAGCACTCCCCTAATATAAGGACCGTTATTTTGATTAAAGATTAATGCAGAAGTTACAATTTTAATTAATGTAACATTTTGTTATCAGAAACTTTCGTAAAGTGTTACATTTTATCAAGAAAGAAATTTAATTACATGTTTTTAAATTTAAAATATTTATAAAATAAATAATATTTCATGATCTAAATTATAATTTAATTCCTGATTTAATACGCCCCGGGTAGTGATCCAGTACGCTCCAGATCGAGGCGAAATAGCTCACCTTGCATTTCTCCAAAAAACTTGTTCTAGAAAAAAAGTATGAGTGATATGAGGACGTGTTTTTCTTTAATTAAAAACTGAGATGTTGGGGTAAATTTTGGGCAGGTTAGAAAATTTTTATTAATGCAAGATTGACGAAGAACTTCGTCATGATCGGCGATTTTTCGACCTTGTTAGCAATTTTTTTGAAACTTTTTTCCTTGTAGTTATAAGAATAAGATATGATAAAGTGAAGACGATTTTGAAAATTTTGAAAATATTTTAAAAATATTTAAATTTGAAATTAAAGTTAACTTAAATATTCATTAGTTTAAATTTGTCTAAATTCCTATATTTTTAATTTAAATTTTATATTTAAATTCTTCTGTCATTTTATTTATATTAATTTAAATTTTAATACATTACTTTTAATTGAAGTAGTGCCTTAAAATAATTAATTAGTTGGTAAAAATATTTGTTTTCATTAATATAGAAAATGTGGTTAGCCAAGAGAAATATCCACCGTAAAAAACCACCATGGCAGAATGCACTTTTATTAAAAAATAACAGAGGGGAAATTCGTATCTGACCTTCACAAATCTTCATTAACGCAAATAAGTGAAAACTTATCAACATTTAACGATGTTCTATCAAGGTGATAAATAATATATTATACAAAAATTTTAAAATATATTTTAGAATTTAGGTTATTAGATTTTGATAGCATAGTGCCATATATATATATATATATAGAAAAGACAAAAAAAAAGAAAGTATAATATTTTTGTCCAGAAAGATAAGGCATCAGCATTAACGGTTATAAAAAGTCTGGTCTTTTTAATAGCGGTTTCTCACAGAGTTTATTCTTTATTGCATCGAAAGCTGTTGTTTATCAATCCAGAGAAAACGTACAGCTTTTCTTAAAAGTTGATTCAAGGGACTTGCTATTTTTGGAAATCCGTCTATAAATTTACGATAATATCCTGCTTGTCCTAAAAATTGTTTTATATATTTTACATTCTTGGCTAATGAAAATTTTCTAACAGTTTCTACTTTTTTCGGGTCAGGTTGTACCCCATTTTTATCAATTAAGTGCCTTAAGTATCCTACTTCTAACCTCAAAAATTTACATTTATCTGGCTGGAGTTTCAAATTAGCAAAACGTAGTCGGTCCATAAGTTTCGAGAATTTTTCTTCATGTTCTTCTAAGATGTCTGCATAAATCACAATATCGTCTAGATAAACAAATAGTTGCGATCCTTGTAAACCCAATAACACCTGGTCAATAAGTTTTTGGAATGTGCTTGGTAAATTTTTCAAACCAAAAAGCATTCTATCCAATTCATAGTGTCCAAATGGCATTGAAAATGCCATCTTATAAGAATCCCTAGGTTCCATTTTTATTTAATGGAAACCTGACGTCAAGTTAAAGACTGAAAAATATTGAGCATTTCCTAATTGGTCAAGTAGTCCGTAATATTAGGGAATGGGTAAAATTGACCTACCGTTCGTTCGTTAAGTTTTCTAAAATCTAAAACTTATATCCATTTGGTATTTCGTTGTAAATCTGTTTTTTGGGTACTATCTATACCGGTGTATTATATTGTGAGTCGGAATGTTTAATAATTTTTTGGTTCAATAATTCGTTCACTTGACGTGTCATTTCTTCTTTATGGATAGGCGGAAACCTATATTGTTTAGTTACGATTGGAGAGTCATTGGTAGTTATAATTCTGTGTTTTATTAGTTCAGTCCCATCTAAATATTCTCCAGGTATATGAAATCGATCCGAATAAATTTTTGCTAAATTCATCATGTGTTGTAATTCATCTTTATTTAAATGGTCGAGAAGAAGTAATTTTTTTATTTCTTCAAATCTATTTATGCCTGTAATGTTGAAAACATTTTCTGATTGAATATTTTTAGAAAATACATCAATGATTTGTTGAATTGATGAGTCTTCACTTTTAATATCAGATTTGTTTATTTGTGTTTCTTATTTTATTTCATCCAAATTCTATAAATTTATTTTAAAAATTGGGATGTTAATTGATTCATTTAGAGTGTTAATTGCTTTTAAATAAGCTCAGCCTTCTATTTTGAAACTACTGCATTAACTAAGTGGACACCATCTTTTACTTCTAGTCTTGGAATATAACCATCTTTTTTATCTTTATTTAAAATTTTTACATAAATATTACAGATTGATCTTGCTGGTATTGAAAAATAATTTTTTGAATCAAAATTAACAATTAATTGAAAGGTGTTTTAACCATTTGCAATAATGACACGTTATACTTTGATTTCTATTTGGAAAAGTTGCAGTGTAAGTTCGTGGTTATTGAGAAAAATTACGCTGGAAAAAATTTTGTTGTTGATTCTGTCTTTTATTTTGATATTAATTTCAAAATTGATTTTGTGGTATGTTTCTAAAGTGATTTTGTGATGTGCTTCTGAATTGATTTTGAAACTGATTTTGTTGAGGATTTTTGTAAAAGTTTTGACTTTAATTTTATTTACCATTGGATTTTGATTGTTAAATTCATTTTGATTTTAAAAATTTTGTTGTGGTCGTGGATAATTATGAAGTTTTCTCGTCTTGCTCCTATCAATTTATTAAGTTAAAAACAATTTACTGCAAAAAGACCCCTTTTTCCACAAACTAAACAAGTTATTATATTGTCTTGAGCGATATTAATTTTTGTTGTTTAAACAAATTCTTTACTATTTTTAGGATGAGAATTATACTCAGTATTATGCTCACTTTTTCTTAATTCACGGTGTGATAACAATTTTTTTTCTATTTCTACTGCTTTATTAACTATTTTTTTAAATGTATCTGCTGTTCCAATTCGTATTTAAATTTCTGGTCTAAGTTCTCGAGAAAAACAATGGACAGTTGTTTGATCTAAACTTGTTTTAAATGCTTCATCTACTCTATTTTCATTGCTAAATCCTGTGTGCGTCTAATATTCTTTCTGCTGCTTCTGCGATTCTTGAACCGTAAGAAATTACATTTTCTTGAATCCACATATATATTGTTCCTAGTTCTCCTTGTAATTGATAAACAGATTTTGCTGGCGCCTAAAATTGTTTTAACCTAACCCCCTTTAAGGACGGGACGGACACATTTTAGAGACAATTTTTGACGGTAGTTTTTTCGAGTATTAGGGACTTAAAAAAATCAGTCAAAACTATTCCTTACATCTTGGACATCGCTCTTTCAGAATCTGCACTCAAAATTGAAGAAAAATTAAAAACCAAAAAGTTACGGCCATTTAAAAAAACTATGTTTTTTTAAATTTTTTTTCGAAAATGAATTTTTTTCGAAGGGTTTTAGTGCAAAGAAGTTCGTAAAACTATAAAATATCGCGTCCAAAATGTTCAATCTTTCAGATGGCACAGTTTATTTGCTTAAAATTCAAGATGGCGGATAAGAAATGGCACCCAAAAGTCAATTTTTTTTATAGTATATAAAAAACCCCGACTCGAAAAGTGAAAAGCCTGAAATTACACTAACTTTGTAATGAATATGTTATTTATTTTTTCGTTAGAAAGTGTACGATTTTTTAATGCCGTCAAAAATTGAAATTCCTATTTTTATTATAAATTATCATACTATTTATTTATACAATAATTGTTCATTATTATATATTAAAATTCCTTAACAATAGTTTGCAAATAAATAATTATCCAGTATTGCAAACACTGTTTTTAATATTCAAAAATTTTAGTTTAGGTATACTTTTCAGACTTTTTGCACATCTCTATGGATCCGCCATTTTTAATTTTTGAAAACTAAGCTTATATTCGTAATCAGCGACCCCAAAAACCCTCGAGTAATAAATATTAATCAAATCCAATGAAATTTTCAAAAATTCGTCCGCTGTATTAGATCTGCCATTTTGAATTTTTGAAAACCAAGTTAATATTTGTAATCAGCGACCCCGATAACTCCGTGTACATTGTTTCAACTAGATTTGAGCATTTTTAACAAATTTTGAAAACGAGGTTGATATATTATAAAAAAATTCACTTTTGGCCGCCATTTTTTATCCGCCATCTTAAATTTTAAGCAAATAAACTGTACCATCTGAAAGCTTGAACATTTTGGATGGGATATTTCATAGTTTTACGAACTTCTTCGCACTCAAAATTGAAAAAAATTTATTTTCGAAAAAAAAATTTTAAAAAACATAGTTTTTTTAAATGGCCGTAACTTTTTGGTTTTTTATTTTTTTCAATTTTGAGTGCAGATTCTGAAAGAGCGATGTTCAAGATGTAAGGAATAGTTTTGACAGATTTTTTAAAGTCCCTAATAGAGGAAAAAACTACCGTCAAAAATTGTCTCTAAAATGTGTCCGTCCCGTCCTTAAAGGGTTAACTGCTCTACTGTATTAAAATTATTTCCTATTATAATTCTTTTTGCTTCGCCTAAAATGCGACTCCTAATTAATTTTACTAAATTTGTTTGTAGTTGTGCGTACTCTGGAAGCATAGATTCTCCTTCTAAACAACTTTCAATAAATATTGATAGTGGGATATTTTTTCCGTCAAACATTGGTTTTTTTAATGCATCGGGTAAAGACACTTGCTGATTATTTGGGAGAGCCATGTTTTCTTCAAAACTAATAATATCTCTACAGTTATCAAAAGAATTGTTTTCACAGTGATCGCTTGCTTCAACTTCGTCAATTAAAGAGTTATTTAAACCTGAATGGTTTGGTAAATTTGAACTACTAGAGTATTTTCTCATATAGAAACTTTCCTGTCTTTATCGTCAGTGTCATAAAGGTTAGAATTATCAAAACCCTAGTCAAACTCTATGTATTTCTTTGGAAACAGGATTTTCTTTAGAATATCTTGGTGTACTTGTGTATGGGTTTTCTTAATTATAAGGAATTCCCGAATGCAGTAACAATTCTGGATTATTTTTAATTTTAGAGCGAGTTAAATGTGATAAATCAATAGTATTTTTATTTGAAGAAGACACTAAAACTTTTGACATTAATGAAAATTTATAATATACGCAATAATTGCAAAATTGTCAATCTTGTTTCTTGAACATAAAAAATTCTTTTTGTATAGTTAATTTTTGTTTAGCTTGAGGATGATAAAATATTTTTAAACGTTTAATAATAATAACAATTAAAAGAATGAAACAAAATTTGTTTTAGCACAAATCAAATATCAAAATGATTCATATACAATACAAAGAATTCCATAAGTCAAGAGGACTTGAACCCCTATTTATCAATATAATACTGGATTTATTTTAAGAATGCACATATCAACTTTAAAAATTATAAGTTAAGAGGACTCGAACCCGTATTCATTAAAACCAATATGAAGTATATTTATGAATGCACCTTGCGACTTAAATCTTGTACAATATTATCAATTAGTATAAAATGTACTAATTTAAATGGAAATATTAAATTTCATTAACTGTTTTTAATATTTGTATGGTGATATTAATTGTTATTAATATTTATCAATAAAAGAAATTTGCCCTTTTTAACAATTGGTATACTCATTGGTTTATTAAAATTTTTACTTAATTATTTTCATTAATATGAAAACTATATTCATTATGTAACGTATGATTTTGAACAATGGCAATTGTTGCTTAAAATTTCTGCTTTACGTCAATCAACATTGACGCATTTAACACAGATAATTTTAAAAGAAATTTAAGTAAATAAATTTCGCCGTCAGGCGCCAATTAATTTTAAGATTAATTAATAAACTCTAACTCGACTCGGCCCAACAACTCACAACTCTCATTCTCTAACACTTCAACTCACAAAACTCTCGGAAACGAATACGGCGAAAACTCAGAAAATGGCCTGTAGCAAGATACTGGCGTACCGGCGCGACAGACGATAATTTTCTACTATTACACACAATTACACACTGGCGGCGACAATATCACACTTCTTGTGCCTTGGCTCTCTCCCCACGTGCTCGTCTTCTTCATCTCTTCTTCTCTCTCGTTCCAATGACTCTCCTCTCTCTGTCTCTTACTACTCACATCGGCTCTGCCCTCTGTCACTTTCTCTCCTACTAACTAGCCGCGCGACACACATTCACCACTGATAGTGGTTCACTCGGCAGTTCCGACTTTCTAAATTATCATACTAATTAACGATCACGGTTCGGGGATAAATCCGACAGATGACATGACGATTCAGATTGTCGACCCACAGGAGTAGACAATCCACAACGTCACAATTAAATTTTTTGAATTTTATTTAAAATTTGACAAAATTATGGCTAATCGACTTTATAATTTTTCCGGGACGATGCACCAAAATTTAAAAGGACTTCTGTTACGTCAAAAACAAGAAACCTTTTTAAACATATCTAACGTTCCTGGTTTAAAATAAGTTTCATAAATGAATCTAATTTGGGATGAGGATAAATAAATGAGCCTACTGAATGTATTGAGTAAATAATTTATTTAAAAACCAACAATAACTATTACTGGTGTTGAGGGCTAGACGCAAACGAGGGGTGGCAAAGTTGTCCTTAATGGCTGAGTGATGATCCTCTTGTTTACACTAATAAGGTAGTGTATTGCATTTAAAAAATATCTGTTTTCTACTAGACAGTTGTTGCCCCTTAAACAAATTTCGATGGTTTGAAATTTGTAATACTTCGACAAAAGTTTTTGTTAAAGCTTGGAACCGCTATTTCAATATTAAACTTTCGTTGGTACTTGAGTTTATTTCCAATTTAATATTTTTGGAAATTATTAAGTTGTACTTTAAGATACTTCGTTTCAAAAATAAAAACTTAAAGATATAATTCACTTGTTGACGATACACTCTTTACACTAGAGCGATGTTCCACGATGTGTTCAGTTTGATTCCTAAAAAATTACTCTTTACCTCAATGAAACTGCTTGCTCTTATATATTGAATTTTCATAACTGTAATGATTCCAAAAATTGTACATGTGCTGAAATTTGTATCTCCTTGTGATAGTTAATAGCGAAAGAAATTTTCTATGCATTAAATCCAGGAGATTGTACGTATCGCCTTTCGTTGAATATCTTGTCGTTTGTTTAGCTTCTCGGGGTTTCTTGCTTTTCCTTTCTTTCGTCCGGACTACTTTTTAGAAGGTTGTCGAATTATCGCTTCATCGTTATTCTTTTTACATGATTTATCATATTACTTTCCTTTCTTGGATTGTAGAAGTTGCAAAACACATAGTAAATTTACAGTAATCAATATGCAAAAAATATATGACAATAAAATACAATAGAAAAATAGAAAAATGTACTAAATATAATGCTAAAATAGAAATGTGTATAAATGATAATTACGATATTTTAATAGAGAAATATACTGAATATAATGCAATAATTAAAATAGAGGTTATAAGAGTTAAACAATATATAAAAGATAAATACAATATATTATAAGACTACACATACATTAGTAATATAATTTATAGGATAATAGGTTACGCATGTAACACTATTTATTTGATACTACAAATTAAAATAATTATAAGCAGTAAAAATTTACTTACCTCAAATATATAAAAACAAATTAGTTTAAATACAACCGAACGAGCGTTAGCGGGTAAAGGTATTTCATTAGTTTTACAATAATAAATATTAAAAATACAAAAAAAATTGGTGATCCTAATACCTTTAAAATCATTCCTGCGAAGTATTATAACTTTTTAAAATTATTTGACATCGACTTTAATTAGAGTGTAATGCTTTAATTTAATTAATATTAATTTAATATTGCAATTTTCATTTAATGACAATAATCTATAAAAGCAATAATTACCAAGTGTGAAACAGTATTATGTTGTTTATTTATTTATTTAAATAATATAAACCCTCTTTAAGAGGTGTTTATATTGTGAAATGAATTTCTTTCTTTCTATGTTTGTTTATATAAAAGACCTGATGAGAATGCTAAAAGCATTGAAACGTTGTCATTTGAATAAATAAATAAACAACATAATACCGTATGAAAGCCTTGTAAAAATATTCAATCAATATATTAAGAATACGGACGTTAAAAATTTTTTGAAAATCTAAAATATATTTTGTTAAGCTTATTTGTCTTAAAATAACATTATTTTAAAAATTATAAACTATGTTTTTTAAACATTTCAAATCAACTCTTGCAGTTCTACCAACGCACTTTTGTTTTGTGAGGGTTGGCGACTTTGGCAGTGACAAAGTTAAAGTTAGGTAGTTTGTGTTTGTTCGAGCTAATCTTGTTTTTCGCTCTCTGATAATACCTTAATACCTCGCCTCGAGTTCTCGGACCTGCTCTCCACTTGCAATTCGCAAAACGCTCTCTTGTCCTCTTGTAATTTTCTTGCTTTTTAATAACATTCCAAACTTTTATTTTAATATTTTTTGCAAAAAAATTTTACGGACTTCTGGTAAAAAACAAATATTTAAAATTTATTGTTAAAATAAATCAATTAAAAATTAATTTTTTATGTTTCAATATAATATTTTTAAAATTCATTAGTTTTCCTACAATTTTCATGTTAAACATTTTTTTGTAACTATCATAGATTTGGTAATAAAAATTGTTAAAACAAATGTAACTTAAAAGTTTAAATAAATTTATCTTGTAAAATAATCAAAATTTGCAAAACTTTTTCACAACTTATGTATGTCCCCTAAGACAAAAAAGTGGCAGATTATGAAAAAAGTCTAAGATTATTATTATTATATTATAAAAAATACATATTTAATATTTTTCTACACTCTGAAAAAATGATATTGTCAATTCTAACATTGGAGTATTGATAAGAAGTATAGCTGTTCTTAGTTAGTAGTATTGCTGTTCTTAAAATACCTAACGTGAAAGGGTTACCGGTAAAATCCGTGGAGCAAATCCGCGGATTTTTTGAGAATTTTCGTTTACTGGTAATTTTGTGCGGATCATATACTTATCTTTTTAATTCGCAGACTCTTTTTCGACAAAACTAAAGGTTTAAAAAATCATCAATTGTCTACCAGGTACACTGGTTAATTTAAATAAATAAAAATTTAAATCATGATTTTAAGAAAATTATATATTTTATTTCTTTTATTAACAATAAAAGATATTATATTTAGATCATAGTTGTGGAATTGGTTAAATAATTGTTAATTATAAATGAATTAAAGTTTCCAATAATAGTATTAATTAATTTTAAAAATATTAAAATAACATGAATTTAGCTTAGGTGTCACGCTTTGCACACTAAAGTTTATCGAAGATTTTTTTGTCACATTATTGACATTTGCACTTGAAATCGAAAATGTCTTGATTAGTTTTACGTACACTTGATGACGATAGTGTAATTGATAAAACTAATTAATTCTTGTAAATATTAATTGTGAAATTTGTGCATGAATTCAGATTAAGTATAGCACCTTGCTTGTTGAAGTTTTTTGAAACTTCTTCCAAGTTTACCAAATTGTCGACATTTGCGTTTGAAATCGAAGAAGTGCCTTGCTCAACTTCGTGAACATTTGACAATAAATCGCCCTGATCGGCATTTGGATTTTGATGTAAATCAACTGTAATTACATTGTTTGCAGAACGATTATTTGAAAAACTAGATTTAACATTGATATTTTTCGTGATGAAGTTGCTGATTTGTTTTTTACTGTTGATTGACTCATCAATGTATCCTTCTGCAACGGTAGATGATTTCCATCCTCCCAGGCGCTTCAAAGCAATGAGATCCGCTCCACCATCTACGAGTAAAGTTGCTGAAATTCGGCGAAAAGAATGGCCTGTATACTCAGCCGGATTCGTCAAATTGAAGTACGACGCGATCGTTTTTGGCATAGCACCAAACGTGTTAATACCAATCACTTGCTTTGTACAACGACCTTTATCGTATCTCAAAAAAAAGGCTCTGGAATCAACATCTTTTGGCCGCAAAGATTGATATTTTTGAACGATTGGGTAAAATTCGCCCATAACTGTAAAAGATCGCGAAGTGTAGTTTTTTGATTTTGGGATATTAACCAAAAGAAAAGTGCCTGTGTCCGTAATGTCATCAATTTTCAAATCACGGAGTTCCTGACGTCTACAAGCACCGCTTATTCCCATTATTAAAATGACCTGTAAATAATAATTTAAAAAAAATAATACCTAACCTATAAAAAATTTTACTTGTATTTTATACATGATTTTTTATTAGGTTGAGTATCAATACCTTTATTGCCAAGTATTTATCATCAGGTGCTTCATTGATGAATTTCTGAATTTCATCGGAAGATAAAGTTTTCGATTTTTTTGACTTGAATCCTTTTGATTTTGTCTTCAGAAATGCAATTAATTTCGAATAACTTTTTATATCAATGTCATGTTCGATTTTCAATGTAGCCTTTAACATCGAATACGTGGACCAAAGAGTCGTTGGTTTTTTCGAGTTTGACAAATCAGAAAAATATGCAACTAATACATTTTCTGACATTGATGTGGTTCTTTTTGACTTTAACCACACGTGAAACTTATCAAACGCACCGTAGTAGATTTTTCTTGATTTTTCAGGTAATAAAAGGTTAGAAGCATTTTCAGCTGCTTTTAATAATTCTGGAGGTGTGAATTCTAAATCTTCCTCGTCACTCGTGTTTAACATCGTTTTTAAACAAAACTTAAAGTTTACAAACACCTGTCAACATGAAACTGATGCAAAACACTCGAAATATCGGCTGTAAATATGTAATTAATAGATGGGTAACAAGATTATTTAGTTATTTTTACCTAGTAACTTTTCATTGGCTAGTATGTTTCTGAAAAAATACTGACTAATCAGAATGTTCATTTGCTAGTAACTTTTAGGGTTTTTATTTTTATAGTTTTTTTTTAAATTTTATATTCTTGGTAATATCGAATGAAATTACCGACCAATTAGAATGTTTTGATAGTAAATTGTCAATAAAACAGTGTATTATACATTCATACATAAATTGAGATTTAATTTTGTATATTTATATTAAAAACAGTCACTATATTGTGCAAAATGAGCTGCCGTGCGTAAAGTAAATCAGCGTGCGTAAAGTCATTTACTTTACGCACGCTTATGAAAAGTGACACTTTACACATACTTTTCGATGTGTAAAGTTCAACTTTAGAGGTTAGTGTTACAAAAAATATATTTTATCAGTGTTAAAAATGAAAAAATGTTTAATCAATAATAAAATGTCCTAGAAAATTTTACGTGAATTGACCCGTATGTAAAAACCGCACAATTGCGAGTAGAACTCGTACTAAGGCCGAAGGTTCTGTACCTTCGGTTAAAACTTCTACTTTTTTGCTGAAAAAATATATAGATCAAAAGACTGATAAAAATGATTTAGATATGTATGAAACTGTAAACAGGCTATGGTAAAATACACACTTTTGTGAGGAAATTTTTAAAAATTTCGTTTTTCGCTAAAAAAATTTAAAAATTAACTCCAATCCTTTTTTCTTTACTTTTTAGTTTAAATTTAGTTTACAAAATCTGCTGAAAAAACGCATTTTTTTGGTTAAATACAAGTAGATTTTTGCAAGACTATTGTGATAGCCAACTTCAGTTTTATAAAATTACCTGCTATTTAACCAATAAACTTACTTTTGGAAGCAGATTTTTTAAACTAAATTTAAACTAAAAAGTAGCACATTATCCATCGCCAAAATTTAATAGAATGGAAAAGAAGGTCAAACTTAAATATTAAGACAAAAAATGGATTTTTTCGTCTTGCACCTGAGAACAAATAAGTGATTAAAATCTCTGAAAATCATGAAACACTCAATATCAAAGGTAAAATTTTTCATATTTCTTTATTATAAAATTAAAAAGTTAGCACATAATATGAAAGTGCATTGAAAGTACTTTACATTATGTAGTATTAAATTTTGTTAATATTTATAAACTTTTTAGAAAAATGTAATTAAAATGCAGTGACTTTTGACATTTCATAGGTAAATTTTAAAATCAATTTTGATCTATTATTTTAGGTATGTTTGCATAATAATCTATTTATTCAAGTAAATAATCCCATTTTTAACATATATCCATCAAGAAATTTGTATTATCTAAATTATTTCCATGCTTCTTTATTAAATTTTCATAACTGTCAATCTAACCTATTTTCTGTGAAACTCAACTTAAAAATTAAAATTCTAAGTTTAATTCAAATAATTGTATAAAATAATTCTCAAAAATGAATTCTATGGATATTAAACATCATTTTTACAAATTATGAGATTTTTTTAATAAAAAAAGCCGGAACGGCTTCAGGTGAAATAAAATGGACTGACCTAATTAATATTGTTTATAATAATGTGAATAAGTTATTTTCTAAACAAAAAAGACATATATTCTTTAATCATATATTTGTGAGAGAGGTGAATTTTTATTATAACCGGCAATTATTTGTTTTATGCATCTCACAATTCTGACTTTATGCAGTGTAACTCTTAAATAAGGAAGTCGAAAAAACTAGAACACAATATCAAACGGTGACGAAAGACCAAAAGAGACTTGTGCCAGACTGTGCCGAGTAATGTGCGGTGTAGTTGTAGCTGGGTTACTTTGAGAGGGTCTACTGGTTGGAGTATATAGAAGTGTTGCATCAGACGCAAAAGGGGTGGTTGAAGGGAATGTGTGACGGTAGCCAACTTCTCATTAGCGCATTCCGGTACGACGCCTGAAACTCAAAGCGTCGTAAAAACGGCTGAGATGTATAAAGCGTCGCGGCGCACAACATCTCTCGAAACACTAACCTGATGTGCTATAGAAACAAAATCTCAAGCACCAGTTGTATACTTTAAGTACCACATGTATTGTATTATAAGTTCCTTAAAATTAAATAAGGGGAATTTTCTGCAGACATTATCGTAAAATGTTCAAAAATTTGTGTGATAAAAGCATCTACAGTTAGGAGTAAAGTTTTTGCAGTTAAAAATCGACTCCAGAAATATGTTATTCAACAATAAAAATAGTTTGTGAAATTTAATCCTTCTCAATAAGTTATTTCGCAGTTGTATTTAACTTCTTCAAACGAAAATGCACCATCTATCAGTCTTAGACAGTGAGTTCCTATGATCAGCTCACTGCTACTTGATCGGTATTATTAACTAACATACTAAACAAACATTCGACTGGTTCTCCAATTGGAGGTCTCAATTTAGGATTGCAGGTTGTCAATGACTTTTTTAAAAAAGAGTTCTAAGATCTTATAGAAAATTATTATAATGGAATTTTAGGTATTAAAAATTATAGGTAGAAATACAGTATTTGCTTTCGTGGCTAATGTTCTTATATCGATGGAATAGCGAAAAAATTTGATGGCAAGAATCTTCTTTGGACTTAGTTCAAAATTTGTTTAATATTATAAATTACCTTTCGGAATTAGAAAATGGTATTCAAGTCTTGACGGATTTTTGTCACTTCTACGTTCGACGTAAATTACGACGCCCTGCTGCTGAAGTGGTTAAGAGCTATACTATATAAACTCACTAAAAATAAACGTTACTTTGGTAATTTTTTCTCAAAAACTTTTCTACGGGTTAACATAAAATTTTGAGGCTTTATTATACATGTTTTCAAGTATTGGAAAAGATTTTTAATTATATCATTTTAGATAAAATAGTGTCTTGGCTAATGTTACGGGGAGATACCACCTTTACTTTGACCCCTTTAAAATTAAATTATTAAAGAAAATAATATTTTCTTCCTTGCGTCATTTTTAACCTAAAAATATAAGATGGTCAAAAATATTTAATTTAAATTTTTGAAGAGGTTAGCGGTTTTTCCTTTTCCCCTATTGTATATTATTGCAAATCCATGCAAGAAGTTGTTTGCAATTGTAAAATATGAATGGAAAAAATTGTCGTTGAAAAACATTCAAAAAACTGCAAATGAAGATGGATTTTTAAAGTTCAAATCTTTAAATTTTGCGAAATTTCAAAAGTTCTGAACCTTTAATTATTTCGAATTTGATAAACTGAGTCGAATAAACATAGTAAAAATTGATTTTTAGTTCACTTTCATGATAAAAACTATCAAAATCATGTCTTTTTACATTTATTTTGATGATATAAAATATAGAGGAGAACGGGGCGAGGCAGCTAAGACGGCACATTTTGGTTTGCGAGGCAGTTATTTAAATAGGTTTTTTCAATTTTAATATCGCGTTAGAAAGCTTGTCTTATTGGTTAAAAAATCGCCATAGAACATTTTAACGTAGGTTGCACTTAAAAATTTCTACAACCCTTTTCCCAAAGGACCTCATTTTGTCATTTTTGAAAAAATGTGGGTGAGGCTGCCAACTATTTTAATAGTTAGAAAAATATAACCTAAAGTTAAAATTAGTGAAACATAATAAGGTAGTTACCCTTAACTTACTTTTATTTTGTTAGTAGACTTCAAAAATTTACATTTGAATAATATTATAATAATAACATTAATTAAATTAAATTTAACATTTTTGGACGAGTGGAGGGGGAAAGCAAAATCAAAAAACTTATTTTTACCGAAAACTACTGAACCGATTTTAATGAAATTTTAAGAGGGTATAAATATGGGGGATTCCGCGTCAAGTGATCAAGGGGTCTTTTGGTGCAATGCTTATTTCAATAATTTTTTACTCTTAAACAATTAAACATACGAATTTGGCAAAGTACATTTTGGAAAGGTTCTTTCATGCTCTTTCGATTGGAAATAAGCATTTTGAAAAAAAAAAATTTTTGGGTCAAAAAAATCAGCTTCGAAAAAAAAAATCAGCTTCAAATCAGCTTTGAAAAGCTGAGGTTTTTTCCTAAAAGGACATATAAATGGTAAAGTGGGACTAGAATGTTTAAACATTGAAAAAAAGAGTTTTAAGCTCTGTTTAGGAGAAAACTCTTTTTTTCAATGTTTAAACATTCTTGTCCCACTTTACCATTTATATGTCCTTTTAGGAAAAAACCTCAGCTTTCGTTTAAAAAAAAAAAAAAAAAATTGGGTCTTTCTCCCCCAAAAATTGAAATTTATTTTTAATTTTGATTTTTTTGGGTCAAAAAAATTTTTTTTTTCAAAATGCTTATTTCCAATCGAAAGAGCATGAAAAAACCTTTCCAAAATGTACTTTGCCAAATTCGTATGTTTAATTGTTTAAGAGTAAAAAATTATTGAAATAAGCATTGTACTGAAAAACACAAAAATTTAACCCCCTCCCCCTCGGAAAATATTGGACTAGGTAAAAAAATATTTTCACGAAAAATTACTATCTATGAGTACTACAAAAGCCCCAAGTTTTGCTACGATTGGAGAAAAATTTTTCTCCACCTTGATCACTTGACATGAAATGCCCCATATAGATAAGACGATTTTAGATAAAAAATCCAAATTTTTTTTTCAAAAAAAATTTTTGAAATTTTCAAAATTTTTTTAGGGTTATTTTTTTAAGTGACCACTTTCTCTTTTGTTGTAAAAAGTACCTTATAATGTCCCCTTTAACATATATTTTTTCAAATTTTTTAAAAATATAGTTTTTAGTAAAATGTCAAAAACCATGGTCATGCTATTTGTCACGTACGGTAATGCACATATATACATATGGGCCATATTAATATGATAGGGTATAGCTAAATAAGTATGGAAAAAGTGACCCGAATATATTTTTCCCATTCATTCCTACCCACTTAAAAATAACTTTTTCTAATTTTTAACTCAAAATTTTGAGTTTTTTGGAACTTATGGAGGGGAAAAAATCGAAAAACGCATTTTCCTCAAAAACTACGTATGTATTTTAATCAGCTTTGGATATGTTGAAAAGACAATTAAAGTGATTTAAAAAAAAATTTTCAAATTTTTTTCAAAACATTCCAAAAATCTTTTTTTCCAAAAATTTCAAAATGAAAATTTTTCGATATTTTCAAAAAAAAAATTTTTTTAGTTCTATTAAAGTGATATTTTTATGTATTTTCTCATTTCATTCTCTTATGTGATCTACTTAATAAAAAAATTATACCTGACATGATTTCAACCCCTCCATAAGTTCCAAAAAACTCAAAATTTTGAGTTAAAAATTAGAAAAAGTTATTTTTAAGTGGGTTGGAATGAATGGGAAAAATATATTCGGGTCACTTTTTCCTTACTTATTTAGCTATACCCTATCATATTAATATGGCCCATATGTATATATGTGCATTACCGTACGTGACAAATAGCATGACCATGGTTTTTGACATTTTACTCAAAAACTATATTTTTAAAAAATTTGAAAAAATATATGTTAAAGGGGACATTATAAGGTACTTTTTACAACAAAAGAGAAAGTGGTCACTTAAAAAAATAACCCTAAAAAAAATTTGGATTTTTTTTCTAAAATCGTCTTATCCATATTTACAACCTCTTAAAATTTCATTAAAATCGGTTCAGTAGTTTTCGATAAAAATAAGTTTTTTGATTTTGCTTTCCCCCTCCATAACTCCCCCAAAAAAGCGAATTTTGAGTTCAAAATTGCAGAAAGTTATAGTCATATGGATAGTAACATATGGGCCAAATTTGAGAAAAATAGAAGCGGGGGCATTTTTTGCATACTTAACCCCCTAAGCCCTTTGTTATTCTTAAAAAATGGTTTATAAAATTCAATGTTAAGTTTACAATGTATTGGAGTAGGAAAAAAAAGAAAACATTTAGAAAACCCTATAAAATCAACAGAAAAAGACGAAAAATTTAGTGTTGGCTGCCTAACCCCACGAGTACTTTTTTAAGAAAACATCCACAAAACCCGTAATATTAAGAATATCGCAATTCCATTAACACCATCGTCTTCAGAACTAAATTCTGCATTAAAAATCACTTAGAAGAATTTTATTCGTGTAAATCTATTAACTAAAATCACCAAAATAACTCTTAGAAAAGTTACATCGAAAAAGTCTGTTTTCATATATGATACTGTAATTGAGCGTTTCGGTGCAATAATCAATCTTACGCGTGAACGCAAGCGCTAATACCAGTCGGGTGGCAGTGATAGGCCCAGAGGCGCTCACTGCCACCCGACTGGTATTAGCGCTTGCGTTCACGCGTAAGACCGATTATTGCACCAAAACGCTCAATTGCTAAACTATTGCAGCAATAATGCCCATCTGTTAGCAACTAAAGTGAACTAGCATAAGCAGTCTGCATTATCAATAGCGCACGATTTGATAAAAATTTGCAGAAGTAAGAAGCAATTGGCTGCCTCACCCCGTTGGCTGCCTTGCCCCGTTCTTCTCCACCAACAAAGCTTTATAGATTTTCGTTGTTTATGGTGTTTAACATGAAAATTATTCACACGTAAATTTGAACAATATTTTTTGGTACCAGCGCACCAAATTAAGAAGACACGTTTAAATTTATCAAAAACTAAAAAGCAATAAATAAACAAAATACAACACATGTTCCACATAAAGTAATTAAAAACAGAATTAAAATTTAAAAAGTTTTTATTCAATAAATAATTAATAAACAAATTTTTTTATTGTGTTAATCTTTGAGCACTAATGGTCAATATGGTACAAAAATAGCACTAATTGAGCACTAATTAATGGCGCAATTCTAATTTATTTTTATAAAGTGGTTCTACCAGCTTCATAGACCTCATTTTTATTTAGATTTAAATAAATTAATTCTTAACAAGAACTCCAATATATGCATAAAATATACATATGAAACTTTGAAAAATTACAAATGATATAACAAAAAATCTTTTACAATGTTGATGATTAACTTTCGAAGATGATTATTCATTTTTAAAAATATAAGCGCTAATGTCGCAAAAATAGTAGAAAATTCAAAGTAAATGCAACAATCAAACTAGTATAATGGTAACAAATGAGACATCGTATTTTCATATATTCACATTGTTCACTGTTTAACTAAAAAGCAAATTTAATAACAAGAAAACCAATTTTGCTACTGACAAAAGTATTAAAAATAGTATATTTTAAATCGATTAAAAAACCAATAAAAGTCTAAAATCTGATAATTGGTAACTAATTGCTTTAATTAAGGAACATTCATTTATTTGGAACAAATATGATTTTTCTTGGTGAAAAACTTCCACGAACTTCGCTGCAAAAATGGCGGTAACTGGAACTTCCGTCAAATTCTGAGATTGTAAATTCCACACT
Source organism: Leptopilina myrica (nomen nudum) (assembly GCA_032872475.1). Lineage (NCBI taxonomy): Eukaryota > Metazoa > Arthropoda > Insecta > Hymenoptera > Figitidae > Leptopilina > Leptopilina myrica (nomen nudum). The sequence goes on from CM065458.1 coordinate 52,630,960, forward strand.
TCGAATGCACAATTTATACCATCGGCGATCCGTTTTAGGGAGCTTCCCCAGCGCCAGGTAAATAGATTACCCGGATCCCGATGATAAACTTGAAACAATAGGTCTTCCCGGACTAGCTCGATTGTAACCGAACGTTATTAATTTTCAAATTTAACAATATGAATGATTCTACACTCAGGGTGATGGTTACCGTGCACAAAGGAGATAAAGAAAGGAAATATAACCATTAAGAAAATAAATCGACACTTGTGATTTCACTTATTCAATACTGGTCACTTCTCACAAAGATTTATTTCGAATTTGTGAAAAGAGAAGAGAAGAGGAATTCTACATGCCGGCTTGCGTATTTGATTGGTGTTTCGACCGGCAACTGAAAATGGCGGCGTCCGAAAGGTCTACCTCGTGGTCGACAATCAGAGTCGCCCCCAGGGTCGGTCGGTGGTTTCACTTGTGATATGGTTGACAACAGAGACACCAGGACGTAACCACTAACCTTCAACTTCTGGTATTCCATATTCGAGGAGTTTTTGTTTATCCCGTTTAACCCAAATGACAAAGCAACAGGGTGACACCGATTATCTTTGGCAACCAGGCACGAACTGCTCAAATGGTGTCACTCGGCTTCCTCCTACAGTCCCGAATATAGCTCATGCGCATTATGGTTCGCCCCTGCGACATGATAATGGATCCAACATCGGTGAAAAGGATTGCTTCCGATCCACAGGGTAGCCGTCGCCGCGTCAATAATTGCAAACATCCAGATACCCATATTTTCGGCCGGTCGACTAATATGTTGTTTATAATAAATAGACAAATAACAATGTTGTCTATTTAACCAAAACATGTAAAAATCTCTCTATTACAAGACGACCCCTTTTTTACAACTCAACATTCAATAAATCAAAGACTCGATACAATCAAATATTAAAATTAAATGTTGACTTCGCGTCTGGCCATCTTATTATCGTATTGAAATTATTAATAATGATAACTGATAATAACAATAATAATTACTAAAGCTAATTTTCCGTATTTAGCGAATAAAATAAATCTGTAAGTTTCGGCGAAACCTTCTTCAGGCTCTTATAACGTGATTTGAAAAAATCAACGTTACAGTGGGTAATAGAAAAAAGATTCTCATTTTTTTTGCGATAAACCATGTATTTCTAGACGATTTTGCAACGCAATTTGTTTTTGAAAAATCAAATCCCGTTGAAGTGTATAAATCAATTCTTAAGGTTTCTTGTTTTCTATTTTCAAATCATTCGACAAGGCAGATTGTTTTATTGCATCATCTTCCAGAGATTATATTCTTTCAGAAGTTTCAGAAATATCCTGCTTGAGCAACAATACCGTATCCTTAAGTGATTTATTGAATGACTCTTGTATTGATTAAAATGATTAAAATATCTTTAAAAAATTGTCGTGAAATGCATCATCAGCTTTCTTTTGCCCCTATGTGACAGCAACCTGAATAGCTTCAACGATTGCTGGAAATAGTGTATTGATAGCAGCATCAGACTTACCGTCAATAAACCGAAAGATTTCTCACTAATCTCTAAACATTATGTTTTTCGCTGAAGGATGGTACTATCGGCAGCACATTTACACTTATAACAAATGAAAGATTCAGTCCCTTTTTTAATCTTATCAAATTGTTTTTTTCTGACATTAATATTGCACACAATAATGGTCAAGTCTACTACACTTGGAACATACAACGGTTTAACAAAGCAGTATACTCACTCTGACCCATGAGTGCATAGAGAAAACTCTTTATACCACGTATTAACAATGCACAGTTTATTAATTCAATAACAATAATTAAAATATCATTGTAAACACAGAGTTCAATATTTTTAGAAAAACTATCACTTTGGCACGTGGGAAATAAAAAATACTAATTTATACTTATAATTGTTTATTTAATTAGCAGTATTAATATAATCAATGCAACAAATTCCAAAAATCATGTTTTTAATGTTTTTGAAAATTTCTACCGGGTATTCACTTGAAACTTGTTACTCAGGAGTTTTTGGGGTCGTTGATTATGAATCGAACTACAGATTTTTTTACATCATATTTGTAATCAACGATCCCGAAAACTCCAAAGTAATAAATTCTAAGCAAATCCAATCATTTTTTAAAACAGTTGTATTCACGGGCTGTGTGAGTCAATTTTTTATGCTTTGCAACTGTTAAAAAAATTATTTTTGACAACTATTTTGGTTTATTGTCAGCAATATCGCTTTATTTTTTTAAAGTACAGGTTTCAGGTTTTAATTTGACTCCTATGACAAGTCTCTAGCACGTCAGATTTACCCGGTAGAAATTTTCAGAAACATAAAAAACATGATTTTTGGAAGTTTACCCCCACTTTTCTCAAAATCATGACGTGATGGAAGATTTTCGTTGCCAGTTTCGGATTCAGCGCACCTAATACTGTAAGAAATCACTTCTCGACCTCTGACAATGGCAATTTTTATTTTTTTACAGGCTTGTGTAATTAACCCTAGAAGGAGTACGTTAGTTTACTCATCTGAAGTGATAGAAATTAAAGACAATTGGCGAACAGTGAAAATAATGAAAATGAATTATAACAAGTTATTCATTTCATGACCATTTCGCTTCCTCAAAATATTATAAACAAATTGCTTAATTTCATTTTAATATGTTAAGGTAATATTTCAAATAACACAAAATTTGAATTTTTTATGAAAAAGAAAAATATTGATTAATTTTATGAATTTTGATGAAATGTGCACTTTGTATATATCAATCGATTCGTTTTTTTGTCAGGAATGTAATTTTGAGAATAATTTATAAAAATATTAAGAAACAAATAAGTTATTTAAAAAAATATAAAAATTTTTTTTTTCAAATTTTGAAAAAATTGTATAAAAAAAAATTTTGTCGATAGATTTGAAAATCCTTGTGTCAGATTTTAGGTATTAATGACTGCAATAAACCTGCAAAATTTCAAGGCAATCCATTAAAATTTGTTTGAGATAATTTGTACACAATTTTTGTGACATACACACACACATACACACACATACATCTGGACATTTGCTCAGAATTTAATATACATATATCCTAGATGAAAATGAGTCCATATAATCATGTTTTGAAAAATTGAAAATCGTCACGAATGCAAAGCTTCCTTATGAGGAAGAAAAATGGACTTCAACAATGAATATTTATTAAAAATAGTGTTATAAATTTAAAATTTTACAAAATTAATATATCTGAATATATTAACAATAAAATTTATAACTTTTAAATCAATTTAATAATAATATAATAATAATATTATAAGTATATATACAATTAATTAATTATAATTTTATAGATAGTTAGAAATAAAATTATTTAATTTTTTGCTAAAAATGGAATTTTTGTACAAAAATCTTTTTTTTTATAAAATACAACTTTTTTCATACATAATCTATAAATTTATACTTTATTACATGCTTTTAACTGATTAAAAACGATTTTTTTATAAAAATGTGAATTTTTTTTCCTGGAGCGAAACTTTTGACGGCGCTTTAGGTTTCAACAGATAGAGGTTAAAACTGAATTATGGACAGGATTCGCGCGCAAAAAAAACTAGTGGTTAAGCCAGGGGCGTACCTTAAATATTGCGTGGGGTGTCCGTTTTAACGATGTGAATTTTCACTGGATTAATTTTTGTGGAAAATCCTGAATCGTCAAGCCATCAATCGGAAAAGTCCCGAATTGACAGGCCCTGGGGGTCGATTCTGTAACTTCACTTTCACTTTCACTCTCACTTTCACTCTCACTTTCACTTTCACTTTCACTTTCACTTTCACTCAAAAAATTCTCACTTTCACTTTTCACATTCACTTTCACTCTCACTTTCACTTTCACTCTCACTTACACTTTCATTAAAAAAATTCTCACTTTCACTTTTCACTTTCACTTTCACTTTCACTTTCACTCAAAAAATTCTCTTTCACTTTCACTTTCACTTTCACTTAAACTCCAATTTTCACTTACATTTTCACTTTCACTCTAATTTTCACTTTCACTCTCATTTTCACTTTCACTTTCACTCTAATTTTCACTTTCACTTTCACTTAAACTCCAATTTTCACTTTCACTCCCATTTTCACTTTCACTTAAACTACAATTTTCACTTACATTTTCACTTTCACTTAAACTCCAATTTTCACTTTCACTTTCACTTACATTTTCACTTTCACATTCACTTTCATTTAAACTCCAATTTTCACTTTCAATTCCATTTTTACTTTCACTTTCACTTAAACTACAATTTTCACTTACATTTTCACTTTCACTCCCATTTTCACTTTCACTTTTACCTAACCTCCAATTTTCACTTTCACTCCCATTTTCACTTTTACTTTCATTAACATTTTCACTTTCGCTTTTACTCCCATTGTCACATACACTTTCACTCACATTTTCACTTTCACTTACACTCCCATTTTCACTTTCAAAGTGAAGTGATAATCAAGTGAAAGTAAAAGTGTGTGTAAAAAAAGTGAAATTAAAAGTGGAGTGAAAGTCAAGTGAAAGTGAAAATGTGATGGAAAGAAAGAGTCAAGTGAAAGGAAAATTAAAAGTGAAAGTAAAAATGTGAGTGTAAGTAAGTCGAGTTAAAGTGAAAGTGAAAATGTGAGTAAGTGAGAGTCAAGTGAAAGTGAAAAAGAAAATGTGAGCGTAAGTGAGAGTCAAGTGAAAGTGAAAGTCAATTAAGAGTTAATGTCAAGTGCCAGTGAAGTAATAGTCAAGTTCAAGTGAAATTTTAAGTAAAGTGACAGTCAAGTGAAAGTAAAACTGCAAATGTGAGTGTAAGTAAGAGTCAAGTGAAAGTGCAAGAGAAATTGAAAGTGCAAGTGAAAGTGAAAATGTAAGTGTAAGTGCGAGTTAAGTGAAAGTGAAAATCTGAGAAAATGAGAGGCAAGTGAAAGTGAAAGTGAAAAAGAAAATAGGAGTTTAAGTGATAGTCAAGTGAAAGTAGAGTGAAAGTGAAAGTGAAAATGGGAGTGAAAGTGAAAATTGGAGGTTAGGTAAAAGTGAAAGTGAAAATGGGAGTGAAAGTGAAAATTTAAGTGAAAATTGTAGTTTAAGTGAAAGTGAAAGTAAAAATGGAATTGAAAGTGAAAATTGGAGTTTAAATGAAAGTGAATGTGAAAGTGAAAATGTAAGTGAAAGTGAAAGTGAAAATTGGAGTTTAAGTGAAAGTAAAAATGGGAGTGAAAGTGAAAATTGGAGTTTAAGTGAAAGTGAAAATGTAAGTGAAAATTGTAGTTTAAGTGAAAGTGAAAGTGAAAATGGGAGTGAATGTGAAAATTGGAGTTTAAGTGAAAGAGAAAGTGAAAATTGGAGTTTGAGTGAAAGTAAAAATGGGAGTGAAAGTGAAAATTAGAGTGAAAGTGAAAGTGAAAATGAGAGTGAAAGTGAAAATTAGAGTGAAAGTGAAAGTGAAAATGGGAGTGAAAGTGAAAATGTAAGTGAAAATTGGAGTTTAAGTGAAAGTGAAAGTGAAAATGGGAGTAAAAGTGAAAGTGAAAATGTAAGTGAAAATTAGAGTTTAAGTGAAAGTGAAAGTGAAAGTGAGAATTTTTTGAGTGAAAGTGTAAGTGAGAGTGAAAGTGAAAGTGAATGTGAAAAGTGAAAGTGAAAGTGAACAGTGAAAGTGAGAATTTTTTGAGTGAAAGTGAAAGTGAGAGTGAAAGTGAATGTGAAAAGTGAAAGTGAGAATTTTTTGAGTGAAAGTGAAAGTGAAAGTGAAAGTGAAAGTGAAAGTGAGAGTGAAAGTGAAAGTGAAGTTACAGAATCGACCCCCAGTGTCATGGTAATTAAGAAAAAGCTAGCGCCGCCGGCTAACCTACTAGTAGTAGCGAAAGTAGATTGCGCGGCTAGCTAGCATGAGAAAGTGATAGATGGCGGGGCCAGTACGATTTTCAGAGAAAGAGAAGAAGAAGACGAGCCATGTGAGGAGGAATTTGAGACGCTACAGGTGGGCCATACATTTGCCACCATATTGGAAAATCTGTTTTGCCGCGCCGGTACGCGAGTCTTTTGTCGCTGTCGAATTTTCCAGTTTTCCTGAGTGTTGGGTCGAGTAGTTTTTCTTGTGACAAGAAGGTGTTGTGTAGTGGAACGAGAAGTGTAAAATAAAATTGTTTTTTGAGTAAAGTTGACGATGAAATTTAGTTATTTCTCTCCAAACCTTGTCCTGCATTTGGATTTATTTGGTGCCGTTCAGGAAGCCGGCAACCTGAGGATCGAGGGACAGAGGAGGAAGATCGAGAGAAGTGTCATGCCGAGCCGTCGTGGGTAAGTCCTTAGACAATCTTGTGCCAGTCGTGTCTCGCCGTTGGCTTTTCTGCTGCCAATTTGTTTGGGCAGAATTCCCTCTGAGCGAGAGCGAAACTCACAGCTTGAGAGTTTTGAGTTTGTTGGGCTGAGTCGAGTTATAAGTTTATTAATTCTCTTATTTAAAAATTAATTGGCTCCTGAAGGCGAAATTTATTAACGTAAATTTCTTAAAATTAATGTTGTTAATTAATTATTGTTCAAAGTCATACGTCACAAAATTTGGCGTCCAACGTGGGGCCAAGCTCGAACCGAGATACGACTATAAATAATTTATTGTACATTGTGTTGTATAAAGTGTTGCCAGAATTCTGGATTTTCCAATAGTCGAAGCCAGACAAATTATTTTTGTTTACAATAGCCGAAAAATTCAGAATTTAATTGTCAGAGCCTGCCAGAATTTTTGAATTTTCAAAATTTCCAGAGCCAGCCAAATTTTGCCAGAAAATTCAAAAGTTTACTTTGCCAGATGCCAGAGTGTTAAAATATATGTTGCCCCTGCCATAGTGTGCGTGAAATAAAGAGAGTGTAGTGCCTTTGTTATTAAAATTAAAAATTACGTTTTTGGTTATACTTGTAAAATTTTCTTGTTGCGATTAAAATTCAATTGACAGATTTTAAAAATGTTCTCATAAATTGCCGAAAGCCAGTCCGTGAAAAATTAAAACTAAAATATTCCAGTGAACTTATGCCGGAAATAAAAATTTTTTTTTTTTTGAGCACATGTTAGACCGGAAACAAAATTGAAAGTTAGTCACGTGACTGTAAATAGTGCACCGGTCGGTCAAGAGAAAGGACACGCCGGGATATTTGAATTTCATCAGCCAGGAGAAAGTTCGCGCGCGCCAGGAAAAGTGGCTCAGTAGTAGTAGTAGTAGTAGTAGTAATAACGGCTACAATGAGAGAGAGCGAATGAGAAGGAGAAATAGAAGAAGAGTCGAGTCACTAGTCAATCAGAAAATGAAAAATTTTGAAAGGGGACCCTCATTAAGTGAGAACGTCCTTGCTTTCGAGACAGTACAGGGCCGTGTATACTAATTGTGCACCCCCTTAAAAATCTAACAAATTTTAACTTAGAAAATTTCATTAATCTTCTTTAAAATTTTGAAAGGCAATTTGCGATATGCGGAATTACAAGAGACGCATGAGCGAGTTAATTAAGATCCCAAGCGTTAGCCAAGCATGGGAGGTAATTAACGCCATGCAAGTCGGACAAGTGGTGACGAGCCTACTGAGACACCAATTGTGTATCAGTGGTACATCTCAAGTACTCCCAGAGAGATTGTTGAGGGGCGAAATGAGGTTAGCTCTACCTGAAGAAGTTGACGTGCCATTCGCGTAAAGGTACGATCTTGGACAGTCCGATAAGATCTTCTTATTGGAAGCGTACACAGAGCCAGAAAGTAGCCCGTTCCCAAATGTTACGCGAAAAAGGGGATGTCGAATTTCATCCGCGGATGACGAGGAGTTAGACAGTGGGGAGAGTAGGACCAGTGACCTCTTTAGTACCGAATCGGTACCGGAGAAAGGGGGAAAAAGGTCGCTACACGATACGACGTACAGCAGACGGAGTACGACTAACGTAATTTTGACCCCGCGATTCACACCCCCACCACCAGTCATGTCGACAGCAAGCATGACCACTACTTCCTCCACCACCACTAGTGCTCAAATGAGTATGACCACGAGCGCAATCATGACAGCCCCGCACACAATTCAGTCGGCAACAATGGCGCCGAATGCCCAAAGTCTGCGCGACGCGGTTGCGCAGTTAAGCCTGACCCCCGAAATTAAACGAATAGTTGGGTACATCGAGAGATTAGAAAGCTCTATAGAGGGGGTGGAATTGGCAAAAAAGCTATAGAGGGACAGCAGCCAGCAATGATTTTCAGATTTCTCACCACCAGGAATCGAGGATCATCTCGCCCTAAGGACCTGGGCAAATTGTCGAGACCTCGCATACACCCAACACGGGTGAGCGATTAAAACCCACCCAGGCCCCCGAAACCCATCGAGCTGAAGTAGCATGAGTGAGGTAAACATTGTCATTTTCTGAGAAACTTAAAAATTTATTTGGGTTTAGTCATTCTTTATGCAGAAATTTCTAAAAAAGAAGACACAAATTCGCTAACTAAATAATTTTTTAATGTTATAAACAATTAAATGATCAATAGTCTTATTTATCATATTTTATGCCATTAAAACATTAAACTTTTATTTATGACATGAAATGAGAATAAAATAATATCTTCTATAATTCTTATCAATTTGATCAATAATAATTGACAATTGTTTATACCAATTTTATAAACAAATGCATAAATTTTCCATTTTTTAATAGTTAAATACCTAATGTTTTTTTACTTTACCAACCACACGTATTCTGTCAATAGTTTTTTTTTAATATTTCCAAAGTAAACAATAATTAACAAATGCGTAGTTTGGACATTTTTTGGATAAAAATCTTTTGTCTTTTTTGTAAAATTAATTATTTGCGAACCAGCTACTTATAATTACATGCTAAGTTGTTTTTTAAATAATTGGTTATTTTTTAAACAAATTTAAATAAAAATTCAATGTTTACGCATTTTTTATCTTTTTGTAAAGTCAAGCTTAGTTTAATTTCATAGTTCAGTATACTACAATTTTGCCCTGAAATAAATTCTGGTTTAAAAAAATTCTTTTTTGTTTAATAAAAGTTAATAAAACGATTAGTTTCAATAATTAATTAATTACTAAATATTAATAACCTTATTAATAAAAGGGCATTTGATTATTAGAAATTATTTATCACCTTTTGAATTAAATTTAATTATAAACAATGCATAATTATTGTTTACTTTGGAAATATTTTAAAAAAACTATATCTGAAGAAAAACCGCTGCGATTAGAAATTAGGAAACCGCCAGCGGAGGACAAAGGTTAAAGTTTAAGGGTATTTACGAGTATACCAGGGTGGCCACTCTTTTTAAATTTTTCGTCTCCCGGTGTAAATGAGCTGTTTCTCTCGGTTTTTAATTATAATTTTACTGTGAGCAGAACATTACCTTTATGTAATATGTAGTTGTATATTATATAAATTCGGCCAAAAACACTAAAAACAGGGCTCGGAGCGTCTTTAAGACTAAAAAAAGTATCTTTAGTCACATAAATTCACAACAAAAGTCACGAAAAGTCGCATAAAATTTTGGAAAAAGTCGGAAAAAAGTCGAATGAAATTTTAGGAAAAAAACGCCAAAAAGGAAACACAAAATTGTAAAAAAATCACATTTCTCGCCAACACATATACTTTAACATCAAACAATCTGGAATAATATTTAATAAAATTTAATAAAATTAATGCATGGCAAAATTTTAATTAGGTATTTTTTACATTTTTTTTAAATCTGTTCAAAATTTCAATTATTTTTATAAATAATAAAATTCTTTTTCTAAATTCGATTATTTAAAAAAAATCAATAAAATGCATGTCATAATTTGAATTATCTTTATAAATAATAAAATTCTTCTCTGAAATTAATTTATTTTCAAAAATAATAAAATTCTTCGCAAAAATTCAATTACATTCAAAAATTTCATTTTTGAATGTTATATCAAAATGTTATAAATAATAAAATTCATCATGGAAATTCAATTATTTTCAAAAGTAATAAAATACTCCGCAGAATTTCAATTATTTTCAAATTTTTTTAAATTTCTCGTCAAATTATAATTATCTTCAAAAAATAAGAAATTTCATCATGGAAATTTAATTATTTTCAAAAGTTCAGATAACATACTTCGCAGAAATTCAATTATTTTCAAAACTTTTTTTAAATTTTCAAAATTTCAATTATCTTTGTAAATATTAAAATTCTTCTTCAAAATTCAATTACTTTTAAACATTTTGCAAAAAATCTGTTCGTAAATTCAATTACCTTTATAAATAATAAAATTCTTCTCTGTAATTCAATTATTTTCAAAGAATTTTAATAAAATTCTTGTCAGAATTTAAATTATTTATTTATTTCTGTACATTTGTAATTATCTTTATAAATAATAAAATTCATCCTAGAAATTCATTTATTTTCAAAAGTAATAAAATTCTTCGCAGAAATTCACTTATTTTCAAATTTTTTTTTTAATTCTCCTCACAATTTCAAATATTTTTAAAAATATCAAAATCTTCTTCAATATTCAATAACTTTTAAACATTTTTAAAACAAATCTGTTCAAAATTTCAATTATCATTATAAATAATAAAATTCCTCTCTAAAATTTAATTATTTGCAAAGGATCTTAATTATCTTTATAAATAAAAAAAATTATCCTAGAAATTCAATTATTTTCTAATATTTTTTTTTAAAATCTTAAAATATAAAATAATCATTTTATCACTTGGTCATCTTTAATTATTATAAAACATAAAGACATCGATTGCTCCGAGTCGAAGACTCGGAGTGATCGATTTCTTCATGTTTTATAACAATTTTTTATAAGTAGTTAAATTTCAAAATTTTTGAATTTAAATCTTTTGATGAATTTTAATTCTTATGGAAAAATAATAATTAAATATTTATTTAAAAAAGAAGTTATTGATGTTTTATGAAAAATCTGAATGAAATCTGTAAATAAACTTATCAGAAAATTTTATTGAGTTAAACTTTTCCTTTAACATTAATTTTCTGAACTCTTTAAATGTAAAATTTTAGTCCCGGTTTTTTCCCGATTAAAATTTCTGTCCCGCCTTTTTCCCGGTTTTCTCCCGATTGATTTTTCTCCCGGGTTTTTCCGGTTATCCCGGTTGGGTGGCCACCCTGTATACGGATATGTAATACCCGTAACGTACAAGCCTTAATAGATAATGGTGCATCACGCACAGTATTGGAAGATATCGGTTTAGCAATTGCCAACAAGTACAAAGCGAAATTTCAACCGGCAACCGAAAAAGCAGTCGTGACAGTTGATGGTACGGTTCGTTTAGTAAAAGCAGTCTGCTATCTCCCAATAGAGGTCGATTGGGTATCCCGCATGATGAAGGTGCTGATCGTCCCAGGAATGGGTGAACAGGTATTCCTGGGAGTGCACTTTATTCACACCTTTGGCGTGATTCTCGATGGTAGTCAAAGAAAATGGTACATGGCCGACTACCCAGACAAGGTACACGATCACACGCAAGAGGGTATAGAAGCAATTAAAAAGACAGAGGAAAACACCCTACCAGAAGTATGTCAAGGAAACGGGTTAAAAGTAATCTCTGTCAAAGAAAGAAATTACTTAGAACAATTTATTTCTTCTATACTTAGATTAGTAACAGAATTAAAGAACAACTCGTGACAGCTGCAACTCTGACATATCCTGACTTTACATTACCGTTCGAACTACACACCGACGCGAGCGATTTTGGTATTGGTGTAGTTCTTACCCAAGTACAGAAATGGAAAAATCGAGCAATAGCTTACGCGAGCCGAACGGAAATACTCGTTCACCGAAAAAGAATGCCTCGCGGTAATTTGGGTTGTAAAGAAATTCCGACATTTCCTCGAAGGGTTTCATTTCACGGTCATTACCGATCATTACCGAGATGGAGCTACCAATAGCTTCTATGGAACCGGTGGAAGATGTATGGTACTACCAACGTGTGAAGAAAGTGAATGAAAGTCCGAGAAAATTCCACGGATGGAAGGTAACAGACCGAAAACTTTATCGTTATGGCCCAAACCCGCTAATAGATTCGGTAATCGATGACCTCGACTTGTGGAAAGTAGTAGTTTCTAAGGATCGTAGAAAAGAAGTATTTAACGAGACACATCGCGAACCTCAAAACAGATCACCTTGGGAGAGAAAAAACGTACAAACGAGTTTCTATACAGTATTACTGGCCAGGTTTGTACCGCGATAACAAAGAATGGGTAGTAACAGGTGACACTTGTCAAAAGATTAAACCCGATCAAAGACCTGCAACAAGACTTGTGGGCAAGCGGGTAATACAAACACCGTGGTCAACTATCGCAACAGATAATATGAGATCGCGTCGAATAAAGGATGATCAATATGTAGATTTCCTATAAAACTCTTAGTCCCCTACAGAGAACCTAGGGATGGGGGTGAAAGAGATATCCCATAAAAGGAATCTATTTAAAGATAGAACTCGCATTTGTAAACAAGTAACACAGAATAATCATCTTAGTTTAGATTTAGATAGTAAAATGAGTAACAACAACAAAAAAAGATATTAATTTTCGTTGTTGCACACATTTTAAAGGATTTGATTTAGTTTTCTTTTCATAATTCTTGAAAACTTTTGTTTCTCTTAATTGGGTTGTCTAATCTGTAGTTTTATCAGATAGATGCAACCTCAGAAAGTATAAAGAGAGAGATAATAAGAGTCACAAGGTATGATGTTGTCTTTTTTATTTAAAGAATTAAAAATTTTTCTTTGTTGATGACAATATTAGCCTAATAGGCTAATATTGTCCCACTTTAGTCTTAGAGAAACCCACTAAAAATACACTCAGAAGAAGAATCCAAGCATCACAGTAGCTAACGGTTCAAAGAAAGAAAAACAAATTGTAGGCAGGAAGGACACTGCACGTAATAAGGTAATAGATTTAATACAATCTTAATTTCCAAAGCATTACGTACCCTGTCAGATCGACAAGGACTTAAGGGTTTATCAATAAATAATAATAAATGTAGATAACGAGTGAGATGTATTCTGGTCATAAAACCGATTAAATCCGGGAATATGTTTCGACTAGGCCAAGGGGAGATGTAACGTTGATTTTAAATAATCACGTTATAAAAACATAATTAAGTTTTCGCCGAAACTCATTCAATCTATTCTTGAATAATTATAAATTAAATACGGTATCCAGAATCGAACTTAACATTTTTACTTTATGATTATATCTTTGAATTGTATTGAATCGATATAAGACAGAAATGTTGAGTTGTACAAAAATATATTGTTTATCTCAAAAGAATTCCACACGTTATAGTTTATTATAAAACACCAATTTATTTATTGTCATTTAATTATCAACCGACCGAAAATGTGTCAACAATTTATACCAATGGGCACAAATCTACTGTCAACTGGAAAACGACCTGTCATAGATGTTGGGCCTGTTATCATGCTGCTGGGGCGAACCCATGGTGCGCATTACCTATATAGGGACCGAAACAGGATGCCAATTTACCTAATATCGACAGTTCGTTCCTGGCTGCCGATTGAATTATACGGTTGCACCGCGGTTAACAATTCCAATTGTTAAAATAGAAAAAATGGGTTATCGTGCATTCCTGGAGCGAGCGAAAGGTAAGTGTCCAGTGTCCATCTTCCTTTTCGTCTTGGTAATATCACCGGTGTACGGTGTGGCCGAGAAGTAATATCGAGACGGAAGACCGCATGGCAAGCCGAAGGGACGCCGCCATTTTCAGTCGACTGACGCAATCACCAGCGTGTGAAAGTTCTCAGTTCTTTTAACAAAGTTTAAAGTGAAAAAAATTTATAATTCGGCAATAGGAATTCGACATATTGCCATTTTTGCATCGTTGTGCGGGTGAGAACCGCAAAGAAAAGTAAACATCGTTGCAACATGGACAACAAAATCTCTTGAATGAAAACAAAAAATTCGTAAAGAAAAACCATTGGAAAGAATGTATTCTGTTAATCCACATCAATTGAAATTATTTCACCTAAGATTATTGTTGCTTACAGTAAAAAGAACAACTTCTTTTGAAAGTTTGAGAACAGTTAATGGTGTCGTTCATAAATCTATTACATCTGCTTGTTTAGCATTATAACTTGTAGAAGATGATAGTGACTGGATTAGGACAATGATAGAAGCTGCATCCTGGATGATGCCTTATTCACTTCGCCAATTATTCACAAGAATTTCAATTCATTGTCATCCCGTACATCCGGATAAACCTTTGGAACAATTTAAGGGTCCAATGTTAGAAGATTATTAACAAATTAACGACATTGGAGCTAAACAAAGGGATTATAGAAATATTAAAAGAATGTTATTTAACGAAGTATATAATTTAACTGATTTTCGGGGGTTATTAGATATACAAGATCGCCTATAACTACATGACTCGCCTACGAGCGTAATGGGGAGAGATCACGCTGACCAACGTCGATTCCACCACGAGTCATTAATATTAATACTAGAACTAATTTTCTCGCTACTTGCGCCTATTTTGTGATTTTCGACTTTAACTTCTATTATGAATGAAATAGTCTATACCATCTATTATAATTTTAAAAGATATAATCTTCTAAAAAGTGTCCCTCAGTTTTTGTGTCGCTGCTCAAATTAAAATGGTTTTATAAAATAAACATTAAAAAACTAAATGAAAAAATTTGAAATAAGAGGCACAATTGAATTGTAATTCAAATTTTATGTGCGTGATTTTTATTTTCAACTATATTTTAAGCAAAATAATTGTTGGATACTTGTGATACTGATGTAGTACGAAAAATATGTCGCTGGTCAAATGTATAATTTCTCCAGTTTCTTATTTAATTTGCTTCAAAATTACAGCACATATTACTATAGATATATTTAAAACTGTGCATATGTTTTTGTTTATTCTAATTCTTATTTAATTATTTTTTACGTAAATATTCAAAATGTCGTTCGTCAAATATGTCGCTTGGTCAAATCAATCGTTTTATAATCAATCTAAAGTTTCGTGTTTATTTGTTCCATGTTATTTATCACGAAGTAATCAAAAATATAATAAAAAGTGACTAAATGAAAGAAAATCAAAGAAAAGAAAATAAAAAGTGAGAAAAAGGAAATGCTGAATAGAAAATTTATCAACGGAAGGCACTTAAGAAATTTTTATTTATTTTTTTTTAATCTTTATAAAAAAGGTCAGTGTTTCTTCTAGGTTATATTAAGATCCTCGATATTTTTTCAAAACCATTCAGCCAATCAAATAATTACAAAAGTTCATGTTACTATTATATGTTACATGTTACATGTTATACTTAAAAAAATTTATTAATTTTTTTTCTTGTAATTTTGTCCTTATTAGTTGTATTAGACGTTTATTATATTTATTTTCATGCAGGGCCGGCTTTAGAAGCCCGTCAATTTGTATTCCTTCAGAAAAGAATAGAAATTTTTTAACATTTCTGTGAATTTACTGAGTTCAATATCTTTCAATTGCTGAAATTTACTAACTATACTAATTTGACAGAGTATGTCATACCAAACAACCAATGATGCAATAAAGTTAAATTACCTAATTGTTCCGCTAGAGTGGTGGCCTCATGTGAGATTTGAACATCTTTTTTCTTAGTTTCATTAGCTAAAGTAATTAGTACATCATGTATGTTACTGATTTGATACTGAACTGCTTTAACACTAGATATTTTTGCTTCCCAACGTGTTTTACTAATTTTTTTAAAAGTATATAATTCTAGGTGATTGTTTAGAATCTTCCAACGATTAACAAATGCTGTAAATAACGTGAACAACCTCTAAACAATCCTAAACAAAGTAATCGATTTCAATGATGATTTAGCGGCATCACAAAGTACGAGATCCAAGCTATGACAGCCACACGGTACAAAGAAAGCTAAAGGGTTTAAGTCCAAAATTGTTTTTTGGACCCCTATATTCTTTCCTTTCATATTTGCACCGTTGTCATATCCTTGCCCTATGCAATTTTCCAATTCCACCCCGTATTTATTTAAAACATTGATTATAACTTCAGTCAATCCTGCCATAGTAGATTGATTGACAGGTATAAAGTCTAGAAAATGTTTCTTTATAATTATAGGGACATTATTTGATATTTCTGAAAATGGTTAATGAGAGTTGTTCTACGTGACTAATGTCAGGGGTGCAATCAGCTATAATAGCAAAATATTTCGATCTTTTGACTCGTGATATTATTTCCGATCTTACTTTCTCACCCATCAGTTCAATTCATTCATTTTGAATGTTTTTCCACAATAGTGGTCTGAAATCTCTCCTTTCACAGTTAACCTCAAATATTCTTGCATGACTGGATCAAACTTGGCTATTAACTGTACTAATCCTAAGAACATACCATTCTGAGGCGTATATAGTTTGCCTGATATGCCCCTAAAAGACATATTGTTTTCAGCTAAGTAAAGTGTAATATTCATTAGTCTATACAACACATTATTCCATCGGTTATTTTCTTTTCTAATTAAATCCTGTTCTTGGCAATCTATTGTTTTTCCTGTTTTTACTCGTTTTTCTACATCGATCCACTTTAAGTAAAATGTTTTATGAGTAGCACTGTTTTCATGATGTTTTAACACTTCCGACAAGTGTTTCCAATTATTGCATCCACCAGATACTAAATTTGTCACTGAGTTACTGTCAAAAAGATGGCAGCAAAAACAATAAACACGGTCTTTAGAAACAGAATAAAATAACCAGCGGCGCTGAATAGTTTCATTGTTCTCGAATTTTTTTGTGAAGTATGAATTAGAAAAATGTCGGCCAGTAACATCTTTTGGATATATATCAATTTTAGGTTGCACTGGACCAAGAACAATAATATGATCAATAAAATTCTTATTTTTAACAGTTGGCCAAGTATCGGACTCCAATATTCTTGTATTATTCATTACAAATTTCTCGGGAGAAGGCTCGTTGTTATTATTAAGAACTAGTAATTGTACAGGAGATATTGCAGCCTCTTTATCGTTAATTTTATTCAAGCATCAACAGTCATTTCAACGGTCGCCTGACTTGTTTGAGAGCCATCATGTCTATCTATTTGCCCTTGTGATGTGGAATCACCTTCCAGTTCGAAGCAATCTAGATTTTTCGTCGTAACATACTTATCTATATTTATTAATTTAATTGTTTTTTGAAATTCCTCTTTTCTTTTTGCTTTACGTTTTCTATTTTCAGATCCATAGCTTATCTTTACTTGTTCTACGCGTTCTGTCATTTTAAAAAAAGCAGTCACTTTCTACATTAGTCTCCAAATGCAATCTGAAAAAAATGTCAAACAACAATATATGATAAAAAATAAATTTATTCTAGTTACTATTTTAATTAAAAGAATAAAATAGTCATATAAATGCATATGAATAAAGAAGCAAAACCCTTTTGACACATAACCTTAAAAGCACTATTGTCTTTCCTACTTGATTTGTAAAAGCTGATTTTTAACTTCTTATATATTTTAAATCTGTCTCTTAATACTAATTCACTAAAGAGAAATAAATAACCATGTATTTTAATGATTCTGCTTATTTGATCAGTACATATGTTTGTTGTAGGGTAAAATTGTGATGAACTGTGCAAGTCGTGTAATATACGGTCCGAACAAACTTGTTATTAGGGCTGGGTAAGTCGATACCGAACGAGAAGCATGAGATAGACAAGGACACAAATATATCTCTGTTCTTTTCTAACTCATGTTTTGCGTTCGCGAACAACTTTCGCGAATCTATTGTTTTTAAGCCTTTAAAGCTCAAGTAGAATAAATTCGGATACGGGAACAGGGCATGAAATAGAAAAGGATAAAGATAGTCCATTTCCTTTTCTATATTAAGCCTGGATTCCTCATCTGTATTTATTCTACGTTGGCCTTTTTAAACCATTAAGCGATTTTATTTGAATATTTATACCAAATATAATCTTTAGGCATAAGAAAGTAAGAAACATAAAAAATTTGAAATTGAAAAACCTACTCTCGTCACTCAGAGTGTATCAAAGCAAGACCTTAAGGGCGCCGTTGGCGCCCTTCATGCTGGGCGCCCTGGGGCCGTCGCCCATGCTCGCTCTACCCTAAAGCCGCTCCTGTTTTCATGTTTAATTATGTTTTTGTGATACTGTGAAATAAATTACTTAAGTGTAGGAGATAAAATGTTTATGTATATCTTGTTACATATTTAGATAACCTAACATTATTTTCTTTCCAAAAATTTATGTATTAAAATAGACGGCAACCAAATAATGGTTGTACAATAATAAAAATAAAATTTATTTTGGTCGAAGATGTAAGACTAAAAATATCAAAATTGTGCTTGAGATTTGTTAATGGTCACTGCAAAAGCCAATTTTATAAGAAATTTAGTTCTTTTAAAAGTAAACGGATATAAATTTTCACAATATAAAGTTACTTGATGTGAAAAACAATATTTCCACTTTTGTCACCCGTTTATATATAACATTTAATTACATTATGTGACAAATCTAAAATAATTAACCTTGTTCCGTTACATAATCCTTCATTAATACTAAGATTTTTAATAAGCATTACGACAGAATTAGTTCTTAAATGTAATTCATGTGGTGGTAACGAAGGTGAAAAGAGAGTATTTAAATATTCTGGTAATAAAGCTTAAGAAAATTTTCCATTATCGCAATTTTCAGTAGAATTAATAGTTTTATATATTTTTTCACATTAACTGCCTAAGAGACGCACCACTCTCTTATTAATATCATCAACATCAACGTTTCTAGGTGCTAAAATTGCATACCTCGACATCCATACATTTCTTCAGCTATATTGCCTTGTTGAATAATATGTTTTGGTATTTGGATGTTATTATCTATATCATTCAATTCACTATTACCAACTTTAAGTAAGAAATTTAAAAATTTTGTTTCCTCTGGTAAAGCTCTCATATTTTTATTAATGTGTACTTTCGAAAATGTTTCCATAATTTACTATTTTGAATTGATAAATTTATTATTTCTGATCTAGTACCTCGTTTTTTTATCGGTGAAATTTGTGAAAAACCTCCTCCTAGGATAACAATTTTTTACCAAAAACTTCATTTGATTTAATTATGTCTCTTAATAACTAATATATAAGCATTTAAAACTATTAAAAGAATAATCTTTTATGACTTCAACTATATAATCAACTATATATTTTTGTTCAACATTTAATTTATTACAATTTTGCTCTCCTATCTTGATATGTTCAAAAAAATTTACATTATCAACCTGCGCAGATAAATTTTCATTAATGTCTAATAATCCCTGAAAATCAGTTAGACAATATCCTTTATTTAATAACATTGATTTTATATTTTTATAAGCTGTTTTTGAGCATCAATATTGTCAATTTTTGAATACTCTTCAGGTATTTGAACCTTAAATTTTCCCAAAGTTTTTCCGGATGTACAAGATAACAATGAATTAGAATTCTAATAAATAATTGTCGAAGTGAATGAGGCATCTTCCACTACTTTTGTTTTGCTTCGGATATGGGTATCAGAATCAAAATTCCACTCTATTTAGTTCTGATTCCAAAATCAAAATTCCACTCTATTTCGTTTTGGTTCCAATATCAAAATCAAAATTCCACTCTGTTTCGCTTTGGTTTCAATATCAAAATGAAAATTCCACTCTATTTCGTTTTGGTTCTAATATCAAAATCAAAATTCTTTCTTGTTTTAATTTTAATAAAATAATACTGCGCATGTAGAAGTTTCATTGAACCTAAATTTTGTTGCAAATGTTAAATATATCAGAAGATAATATCGTTTTTACATAAGAAATCTGAAGTAGAATTCGAATCGACTTCTGTTTCTATAAGAAAACCGAATTGCAGTATTACAGTATCAGAATCAAAATAGGAAGTCAATTTTGTTTCGTTACAGAGTCAAAATCAAAATACATTAATAATTTCGTTTTCTTTTGCAATATCGTAACAAAACAAAATTTGATTTCCGTGACGGTCCCTGATTTATATATAAATATTTAACAGATTTGATATATGAAACTATTTCCACATTTATATGACAATTAAATAATTCTAAAAGTATAGGACAATATGGGACCATTAATTAAACACCAATCTCCACACGATCCATGAATGTTATTTTGCATTATTATTTCATGCAAAAAAGGATTGCTACTTTCACCAGTTATTTCTGCAGAAGTATAACGATCAACTCTGTCATTTAAATTTCAAAAAAATTTGAAAAAAACATTAAAATGATAAAAACATTACTTACGACGAAACGCGATAGATCTTTTACTTAGGGGAGAGGGCCCCAAGGTGGTCAGGGCCCTAAGGGGTCACCCTAAGAAAATTTTTATATATTAGTTAGTATCTTCGAATGTTTTTTGATATTGTTATTATTTGAGAAGACAATGATTTTAGATAAAGTTTCAAACGCCGTATTATTGGCCTTTATATATAATTCCATTTGAAATCTAAAGTCGTTCAAAAGATGGTTGACCACCTTAGGGCCCTCTCCCCTACATAAAAATTCATAATCTTTACATTTTTTAGTCACTTATATAATCACTTACTTAAAAAAATATATTACTTTGAATCAAACAAAAATTAATTTTCTATAATTGAAAAGAATTACTTTCACTGATTTACTTTCACTTTAAAAAACTCACTATCTTTTGGGGTTGGCGAAAAAAGTATAAGATGAGTAGAAAATTTATG
Organism: Leptopilina myrica (nomen nudum); assembly: GCA_032872475.1. Lineage (NCBI taxonomy): Eukaryota > Metazoa > Arthropoda > Insecta > Hymenoptera > Figitidae > Leptopilina > Leptopilina myrica (nomen nudum). Next base: position 52,651,738 of record CM065458.1, read on the forward strand.
TTTCTATATCCTCTACCGAATTTAAGACAAAAATCTCACTCTTTACGGAATATATATATATATATATATATATATATATATATATATATATATATATATATGGGGGATTTCGCGTCAAGTGATCAAGGGGTCTTTTGGTGCAATGTTTATTTCAATAATTTTTTACTCTTAAACAATTAAACATACAAATTTGACAAAGTACATTTTGGAAAGGTTTTTTCATGCTCTTTCGATTGGAAATAAGCATTTTGAAAAAAAATTATTGACTCAAAAAAATCAAAATTAAAAATAAATTTCAATTTTTGGTGGAGAAAGACCCATTTTTTTTAAACGAAAGCTGAGATTTTTTCCTAAAAGAACATATAAATGGTAAAGTGGGACTAGAATGTTTAAACATTGAAAAAAAGAATTGTCTCCTAAACGGAGCTGAAAACCGGGTTTTGAGCGCTCCACTTTACCATTTATATGTCCTTTTAGGAAAAAACCTCAAATCGTTTTAAAAAAAATGGCTCTTTCTCCACCAAAAATTGAAATTTATTTTTAATTTTGATTTTTTTGGGTCAAAATTTTTTTTTTCAAAATGCTTATTTCCAATCGAAAGAGGATGAAAAAACCTTTCCAAAATGTACTTTGTCAAATTTGTATGTTCAATTGTTTAAGAGTAAAAAATTATTTAAATAAGCATTGTACTGAAAAACACAAAAATTTAACCCCCTCCTCCTCGGAAAATATTAGACTAGGTAAAAAAATATTTTTACGAAAAATTACCATCTATGAGTACTACAAAATCCCCAAGTTTTGCTACGATTAGAGAAAAAATTTTCTCCACCTTGATCACTTGACATGAAATGCCCCATATATATATATATATATATATATATATACTAAGGGGGGGTTTCGCTCCCCTGCGCGCTTCGGGCGCCAACCCCTCCGTAATTTTTTATTTTAAATTCGACCTTGGTTTTTAGTATTATTAACCTTTTTAGGATTTTATAATTTTGGCAAATCTGAAAATTTTAATTTAAACCAATTTAGCATCTCACCTTAACTAAAAAATATTTATTGTTTTGTAATAAACTTTAACCAATTATAAAGTTTATTATACCTCCTTGTGGTGCATCTTGAAAACAAATTCATTAAAACTCAATTTTAAAATAAATAAATGTACTTACATGTATGAACTTACAATTTTTGAATTGTAAGTGCCCCCTCTTTGAGGGGCAAGCTCTGACCTGTAGGTTAAAAACAGTTCAAATTTTGACATAATGTAATGGCCCACATTGAGGCCCCTTTTAAAACCAGTAGATCAAAAAATAGGTAAAATTAAACATGAATTTTGACGTAATGTAAATGCCCACATGGAGACCACTTTTTAATCTATAGGTAAAAAAATAGGTCAAATTAAACATAGATTTTAACGTAATGTGAGGCAGTTATTTATCCTCTTTTTGACCTATAGATAAAAAATAGGTCAGTTTTGACATAAGTTTTGACGGCCCCTTTGGAATAGGGTGCCCTTAGAAATCCTGACTCTGCGGCGGCGAAATGTTTTTATATAATAGGGGGAGATATATATATATATTATTGTACGTGCATGTACAATAGACTGCCCACTGGTAAAAAGAAACCCTTCGAACAATAGGTTAGGTACTCGAGCAGACCATTCGCTTCTCTTCATAACAGTAGAATCCGCTTATAGCGACCGACCGATTATAACGACGTACACAAACCTTTTAGTTTGGTTTACATTGAATTTAGTATGGAGATGAGTCCGGTTATAACAAAACTTATGTTTAATTTGACCTATTTTTTGACCTATAGGTCAAAAAGAGGATAAATAACGGACAAAAATACATGTTTAAACCTATAAGTCAAAAAGAGGATAAATAATAGACAAAAATACATGTTTAATTTTACCGATTTTTTTGAGCTACGGGTTTTAAAAGGGGCCTTAATGTGGGCCATCACATTACTTCAAAATTTGATCTATGTTTCACCTACAGGTCAGAGCTTGCTTCTCAAATAGGAGCGCCAAATAGGATTTCAAAGCCTATACCAAAGACAATTTTATTTACTTGCAGGCTGTTATGGTACTACAAAATTTAAGTACCCTCAAAATTTAAGTCAATTTTGAGGGCAGTTTTGAACTAAACATCAAAATTTGACAAACAATTTCCGCTGCCCTTAAAATTTAGGACAATTTTGAGGGCAGTTCTGACCTAAACATAAAAAATTGAAAAAAAATTCTGCTACTGTCAAAATTTATGTGAATTTTGAGGGCAGCATTGACCTAAACGTCTAAAGTTGAGAAACATTTCATGCTACCCTTAAAATGTAGGTAAATTTTAAGGGCAGTTTTAACATACAGGTAATTTACTCTAACTTACTTTAACTTATTGCTATACATACATATAGTCAGTGCGAGTTTGGCTGTGATAAAAGTTCCTACGTGTGAATCTCCGGAATCAACGACGGGATTAATTGAAACAATGGAGTACCGGCGATTACTCAAAAAGCTCCGAGGTTAGTGATTCTGACATCCTCGAAGTCTGTCCGACTATTTTTCCTGGGGAAACTTCAGGAACCCGACGACGTAGCGACTGGTTTCCAATTGAATAGTCAACGCCAGAAGTGTGGATTCTCCCGCGACGTTCATTTAAAAATAAAGATAGAAATAAAGATTAAATTTTAGTCAAGAGGTGATAATTGCTTTTATTTGTATTCTCAATTACACATCCTAGTGTCATTTTCTAACCTCATCACGGCGACCTTACGACCCTGGTGTAAAGTAAAGTCACGTAAAGATTTGAATAGAATTGTGAGCTCGGGAATTGAGCTAGACCTGGAGTGCTTGCAGTTTTGGTTTTAGTGCGACGGCGGAGATCCAGGTAGAGATTACTACCTGGCGCTGGAGGATTTCCCTAAACGGATCGACGTTGACCGTATTCAAGTTCAAAGTGTGGAACTTGCATACCCAGTTTTAAAAGGGACACCGTCGCTATTTTTGTTGCGCCTTTTCAATGGAAATTTTTCATTGACCACGTGGTGAGAAACGGCGTTACAACAGTGGCGGCCAACTTCAGGGCTGGATATGGTTAGAAAAAGTGTCAAGTTGTAATTGTTCTAGTACCACTGTAGAGTGACAAATAATATTCGATTAAAGCAACGACCGAGAGAAATTTTGAAATAATAACAACTTCTTTTCAAGTTAAAATAGGGGAACGAAAACATTTCTTTTTTTTCACAGTGAAGTGTTAAAAATTCTTGAAATTTTCTCAAATTAAATAAGAATAAGAGTTTATTTATTTAGGGAAATTTTTTGTTCTCTTTCGGAAATTTAAGAAAATTAGGAAAAAACATTTTTTTTGAATTGTTAGAAATTTAAACATTTCCTGATTACATTAAAATTATTTATCTTTCGTTGTATCGACTGGAAAGATTAATCGCGAAGTTGCAGGGTCGACTAGATGTCCCATGGTATGACAGCGACGAAGCATTTAAAATACTTGAAAGAGGGGTTCAAACCTCGACCCCCACAACACCTGAATCGAGCGCGGAAAGCACAGAAAATCAGGAACTGCGCGAATCAATTATAGCGATGCAACAGCAAATGACGGCCTTGACGAACCTGGTTACGGAACGCGTTCTCAGTAATCAAATGACCACGAGTACTTGTACGATCAAGGACCGTACGGGCACCCGAGCACAGAGCCCTACCGGCCCAGTCAACAGTATCCCATATACCCGACAAACAATATATTTCCCCACTCGAACCTGACTTCAGCCGCGGGGGAAAGACCGACAGTAGGAGGGTACTAAAGATAAACGCGATCAGCACCATACGGGGTGTAAGTACCAATTACATGTCAGGTTTGGAGATGCTAGATTCCAGGATCAGCTCGAGGAACAGATTCTCTTTCGAAAGCAGGGACCTGGAGAATCCGCGGCCGATTACCTGACTTGTATGTACGGTTTGTACCAGCTGTCAACCAGACCGATCGAAATGACAGCTCAGATGGACCGAGTACACGCGAATCTTCGAGCCGATTACCGAAGAGCGATTCGACGACACGAATTGAACGATTTTAACAGTCTCCCGGAATTGATATCAGAATTCGAACGCGTAATTGCGATTACGGGCGATGACTTACCCCACCTCCACCCGAAAAATCGTTAATTCCAAAATACGCGTTTCAGGGACCAATACTGGCAGACCCGAGACCGAGTAAAATCGCCGTCATCGATTCGGAGGAAAATAAAACGGAAAAAACGGAACCCGCTGAACCGCCGAAACAAACAGTAGACCCGAACAACGAACCATGGTCCAAAACCATGGACGCATTGATAGCAGCCCTTATTAGTGCAAAAACCAATCGTGACCAGTCACAAAAACGTAACATCGGGAATTCCAATTGGAATAAGAAAAAGACCCCCCGAAACGAACGGAAGTGGTATATGGCAATCGCGATTCAAGAAGAAAACATCGCGCCCGAGTCGGAGAAACTATGCGGATTAGTAATAATTACCGATGAAGAACGTGAAGACCTAAAACATTTCGTTTCAGGCCTTCTTAGAATACTCCCAGATGACCTACCAGCGACGGATCAAACCGAACATGTTATCGATGTCCAAGATCATTCGGCAATAAAACAACGGTATTATAGGGTTTCCCCGAAAGTTTTAGATATATATCATAAATGGATATGATTTTGGAGAAACGTCGAGCTGCGAAATATATCACGACACTAGATCTAAAATGGGGATATCACCAAATTTCCCTATCACAGAAAAGTAGAGAACTCACAGCATTTACCGTCCCCGGTATGGGTCTATTCCAGTTTAAGTGAATGCCGTTTGGACTCTCAGGAGCTCCAGCGACATTCCAGAGACTAATAGACTCCCTTATAGGGCCGGAAATGGAACCGTTTGTCTACGCGTATTTAGACGAAATCGTGATTGCCACCGAAACCCTCGAAGACCATAAAAAATGGTTAAAACTCGTGATTCACCGGTTACAAGATGCAAACCTTACGATTAATCCGGTAAATAGCAAATTCGGGGTTACATCCGCCCGATATTTAGGATTTATCGTGAATCACGAAGGCTTACAAGTTAATCCGGAAAAAGTAGAACCGGGAAAAATCGGGCAATCGCGTACGCGAGCCGAACGCTCACGGGAGCCGAAAGAAAGTACTCTGTTACCGAGAGAGAATGCCCAGCGGTAATTTGGGCGGTAAAGAAGTTCCGCCATTACCTCGAAGGGTTTCACTTTACTGTCATCACTGATCACAGCTGACTACGTTGGCTGCATAACCTACACAACCCAACGGGTCGGCTGGCTCGGTGGGCGCTCGATCTCCTTGAGTACGACTTCGAAGTGGTGCATCGGAAAGGGTCCGAACACCAAGTCCCAGATGCACTCTCAAGAATGTACGAAGAGGAGGTAGCGTCACCAATAGCCGCCCTGACCCCTGTTAAGGACCCATGGTATTGCCAACGTATGAGGGAAGTTAATGAAACCCCGAGAAAATTCCATTGTTGAAACTCTACCGTTACCGTCCAAATCCATTAATCGACTCGGTAATAGACGACATAGACGCCTGGAAATTAGTGATACCAGCGGAACAAAGACAAGAGATCTTTAACGAAATCCATCGCGAACCCCAGGCAGGACACCTCGAAATCGAAAAAACGTACAGTCGAGCAACATCACTCTACTATTGGCCAGGAATGTATTGCAATATCAGAACTTGGGTCGGTACATGTGACATTTGCCAGAAAATAAAACCCGACCAAAGGACCGCCGCAGGCTTCTTGGAAAGGCGAGTTATCGAAAAACCATGGTCAGTAGTAGCTACCGACGTCATGAGCCCTTGGCTTAAAAGCTCTCTAGGTTACCAATACGTAGTGATCTTCAAAGATTTGTATACGCGATGGATAGAAATAGCTTCAATGCGTAAAGCCAACGCGGAAACTATTATCAAAGCGTTCGAAGACTTGATTTTGAACCGATGGGGAGCACCCCAAGTCCTATTATCTGACAACGGAACAGAATACGTTAACCAGGCTTTCGACGATTTAACCGAGGCGTTCGAATTAAACATTCGTTCACACTGGTATATCATCCGCAATCCGACCCGGTAGAGCGGGTAAACCGAGTCATAAAGACCATGATTTCCGCATACGTCTCCAAAAATCATAGGAAATGGGACGTATATCTAAAAGATCTCAGATTTGCGTACAACACGGTAGTACTGGCGTAAGCCCGGCATACCTTAACATGGGCAGAGAACCAAGAACCTATAACAATCTTAGAGACCAAACAGAGGAACAGTTAGACCCCACAATAGAGAACCAGGAAGAATGGATAGATAGAATCGAAAAACTCAAAGAATTGCAGGACCTGGTCTTCCTAGAAATGGACAACGCGTTCAACTGTCAAAAAATTATTACGACAAGAGACGTCGACACGCCTAGTTCAAAGTTGGAGACAAGGTCATGTGTAAAAAGCAAGTCACTTCTTCGGTAAGCAAGGGAATTACACGTGCCTTTGGGGGTAAAAACCAGGGACCGTATACTGTTACCCGAGTTGTAGGACCATCAGTTTATGAGGTAGCCAACAAAGAGGATAGATTGTTAGGTAGATTCCCCATCAAACTTCTCATACCCTATAGAGAATCTAGCGGAGGGGGGATTAGAATCATCCTAACGAATCTAATAAAATTCAGCAAGATAAAGACTTAAGATAATAACAAAGTAAATATTCCGACTCCTTTCCTTACCAAAACCAGCTTGAACCCCACCGCTTTCTTTTGCTTTCATTTTAGTTTACATTATAAAGAAACTTACTCTGAACCCCCTCGTGTTTTCTTGTTTTTCCCAATAGAAGAAGAGGAGAACATGAGAAGAGGAGCGGATAGAAGGAGAGAACTAGCGGCTAGAATGGAACAGCTCATGGAGGATTACGGAGACCTAAACATAAGGGAAAGACCGAACCCAACTCCGAGACACCCGAACAGACCAGCTGATCAGTGGCCCGAACTAAGATGGGAGCCCGCAGGGGCCGTGCAGAACCTCTGTCACGACCACGGGAACCAACACAGCCAACCCGAAATGCGGCAAATCCTCAAGGGTCTACTCGTCCTCACCCAAATGAGGACAACATGAGATCAAAAGAAGAGTACGAGAGCTGGAGAGACTTTCGCTCAAGAACGGGAACTTACCGACCTCCAAAACATATCAGAGATTTGGAGAAAAGAAGGCAAGAACAACAAGCCGAAACAGAACGTGGTCGACAAGAAGGGCGTCGCCACCAAGCCACAGAGGAGGAACGGAGAATGAGGGAGGAGAACTACCGCCGGAAAATAGCAGAAGCCGAGATTCTTTGGCAACAAAGAATGGAGCGACAGCAACAACGACGAGACGAACAGGCAAGGATGTTCTTAACCAGGAAACGATAGGTAGTAAAGACGCTGCTTGTCGGGATAAGACAGCTTTCTGTATATTAGCAAAGCATCTAGATCTTTTAAGAAGTCAGAAGGTAGAAATTTTTTTTGTTTTGTTTTATTTTGTGATCATTTGTCGCCTCGTCAGTGTCATATATAGTAAAGTCTTAACAGGTCAGAAGTAAAGGATTACTGAATCATAAAGCCTAGAGTACTAAGAAGATAGGTTTCGGCTAAGCCCAGGGGAGTTGTGACGTGGTTTATTTTAAAACACGTCATAAATCAAATTCTTAAGGTTCGCCGAAATCCTATATCACTATTTTGAATCACTTTACGATTAAAAAGGGAATAAAATTCTTTGCATTACCAGCAAAGCTCAGACTCAACGTTATGTCTCTTTTAAATGTTTTTGATTATTATTTTGTTAAAATCAACTTGTAAAATGAGTCTGTCAATCTTTGCTGTATCCAGAAAGGAATTGTATTTTCCCCATGTATTCCGGTCCAAAAATCTGTTTGTCAGCTCGACTAAGAGGCTCGAACCGACATGGATGGCGCCATCTCCATGCCGCAGGGCGAACCATTTTGGGCATGATAGCGTCTCGGTGCACGAGGCGAGCACGTCGCCAAAAATAGTCAGTGCGAGTTTTGCTGTAATAAAAGTTCCTACGTGTAAATCTCCGGAATCAACGACGCGATTAATTGAAACAATGTAGTACCGGCGATAACTCGAAAAGCTCCGAAGTTAGTGATTCTGACATCCTCGAAGTCTGGCCGACTATTTTTTACCTGGGGAAACTCTAGGAACCCGACGACAAAGAGACTGGTTTCCAATTGAATAGTCAACGCCAGAAGTGTGGATTTCCCGCGACATTCATTTAAAAATAAAGATAGAAGTAAAGATTAAATTTTAGTCAAGAGGTGATAATTGCTTTTATTTGTATTCTCAATTACACATCCTTGTGTCATTTTCTAACCTCATCACGGCGACCTTACGACCCTGGTGTAAAGTAAAGTCACGTAAAGATTTGAATAGAATTGTGAGCTCGGAAATTGAGCTAGACCGGGAGTGCTTGCAGTTTTGGTTTTAGTGCGACGACGGAGATCCGGGTAGAGATTACTACCTGGCGCTGGAGAGATTCTCCTAAACGGATCGACGTTGGCCGTATTCAAGTTCAAAGTGTGTAACTTGCATACCCAGTTTTGAAAGGGACATCGTCGACATTTTTGTAGCGCCTTTAAAATGGAATTTTTCTATTGACCACGTGGTGAGAAACGGCGTTACAACAGTGGCGACCAACTTCAGGGCCAAATATGGTTAGAAAAAGTGTCAAGTTGTAATTGTTCTAGTACCACTGTAGGGTGACAAATAATATTCGATTAAAACAACGACCGAGAGAAATTTTGGAATAATAACAACTTCTTTTCAAGTTAAAATAGGGGAACGAAAACATTTCTTTTTTTCACAGTGAAGTGATAAAAATTCTTGAAATTTTCTCAAATTAAAAATTTATAACCTTCTTTTCGTAAGTAGTGAGAATCCACACAGCTGCTGAGTAAAATTTATTTAATTAAATAAATTAATTTATTTATTTAATTAAATTTCTTTCTGTTTTCTGTGTTGAACGCGTCCGTTTGACAAAGAGCGTCCCATATATTTAATTTCGCTGAAAAATGTTATGTCTATTTAGAAATAGTTTAATTCTTTATCTAATTTCAACAATTTAAATATTATCAATTAAATTATTAATTAAATATTATTTTTTGTAGTTTGCATTTGAAAATTTCAGTACTGTTACTTCCGAAAGTTAACATTTAATTAACAATTTTCTTGAAAACACACAACTTTTTTAATGCATAATTTTTGACATTGAATTCCTCAATTCAATATTAAAAAAACAATTTTTCAGTTTTTTTACACTGTGTATTTTTTTAACAATTAATTTTATAACAAAATATGTGCATATGACGTAACCCAAAAGTAGTTCACTTTTACTTATTTTTCTCATTAATATGTAAGTTTATCTTCATAAATTATATTTCTGCTTGTATAGGAAAATAATATGTCGAAACGTTTTTTTTAGATTTTTCTTAAATGATCAGGAAAATTTTTAAATGCATTATTTTCGTTTCCTGTAAAATCATGAAATTGTGGCTTGACCTCTTTTGTCATGCCACCCTTCTTAATAGTTGGTAATTGTCAATTAATAACTATAATACATTTTTTGTCTTTTCCGATTTTAAAGTATTTAATTATAAATTATTTTTAAATTATTTTTAAATTATTAATACTTTTGCACATTACATTTTAGACTGTCTTACTAATTTTTTTCTCAATTTATTAAATAATTTTAAAAGATATGCGATAGAAAAAATAACATTGAATTTCTAACAGTCACATGCTGTTAACAACAAAAGAGGAGATAATATAAATAATATAGTTTCATTTGAAATAAATATTCCGCTTTTTTACTTAATTGTATTAAAGATCAGAACTAACAAACAATGCATATAGTAACCAAAGTAAATTAATTGTTAATATAATTCAAGAGAGAGAGAGAGAAATCTGTATCCTTGACAAAAAAAACTATTTAATTTTTTTATATGGTAATATGATTTTATCACTCGTTCGTATTGGTTATTATAAAAATTAATTTATTTATATTCTTCTTAATTTTATTTTGTTAGAAGTCAGAAATTTATGATGGAATTTTTATCAAATTAGACTATTAATTCCATTGGATTGTGGGATAAAACAGTGTAAATAATCATAAAATAGAAAATATGTAACATGCAATGGAAAAGAGAGGCTGCATGTGTAAAATGCTACGTGCTATGTTAAGTAAATGGCACGTAACACATTATAGCATCCAGCTCCTCAAGTGTTGTAATTCATAAATGCTTGAATATTTTAATTTAATTACAAAATTAAATTTTGAACCTTTTTTTACAGTGAGTTAATTGGGTTTGTTGAAAGGATGAATCTCAGGACACGGTCAATATGTTGTACGGGTCACCGAAGAAAAAATTGCTATAATTTTTAACTTAATTGATAGAGCTATAAAACTCTCTGACAAGCAGTTACACTCAAAATATTTTCTAAAATAAGACAAAGAAGCAAACAACAATAAACGTTTAATATCAAAAATGATACATATTAATTTACAAAAAAATCCGGTTAATAAAAAGGAAGATGTACAAAATCTTAGTAATTGCTATAATCACTTTATAAATGAAACGAAATATTCTTAATCTATTCTGATTTACCTTGACATTTTTTAAGTTTTGTTTACTAACACGGTCTTCACCTCATGTCAGTTACTTATACTTCGAAAACTATACACATTTTATTCGCCAGTGTCCAATTGTAATCGCCACGAATAAGACGTTCTTTTAGAACGTTTTTAAATTTTGTTTTATTTTTCGGTTAAAAAATTGTTTAAAAATAAGTTTATACACTCAAATCTCGCTATAACGAGAAGTTCGGAAGTCAAGTCTCCCTCTGTTACGAGCGCAAAAGGAGAAATGTGAAATCCCCACTTTTATGATTCTTCATTCATTTTTTTAGTGTTTACAATTTACATAATGTCAAAATTACAAACGTAACCTAGTTTAATTTGAACTGTAATATACAACAAATTTATATAAGCTAAAATTTTGAAGATGTTCGACTAATTGATATAATTTCAAATACGAAGGGACTTTTTTATTTTTATTTTATATAAGAGTCAGAATTCCCGAAAGGAGCCACCCAAAACATTTTAATTTTTTTTTCGTCCTAATGTGGTTATTTTAATAGTATTTGATTAAAGAAATCATACTACCAAAGGATTTTGCAAAAAAAAAATTTTTGTTAATGTCATTAACTATTGAAAATTTTGAACGTATTTAATTGAAAAATGAATTTCTCAAAAACTTATTGATCGATTTTAATTTTTTAAGTTGCATTTTATTTGTCTTGAAATGAAGTATAACTGACAATATTTTCAGATAAAAATATTTAATTTTAGTGCAAAATGCAATTGATTATTTATTTAGCAATTAAAAATAAACAGTGTTCTGGATGATATTTTAAGATGAAAACATTTTTAAAATGTTCTTAATAAACCACTAAAAAATATCCCATTGAAAAAAAATGGCACGAAGTTTTAAATTGCTTAACTTTAAGCATTTGTGCCGCGGTGCAATGCGCGACTCTGGTCCTTATGGAGCTTTCGCGCGCGTTTTATTGTTTCTGATCGCTGAAACGACTACGCTTCTCAAACACTACATCTATGTTGGAAATAAATTTATTTTAACGTAATTTTTAAATTAAATTTTTTAAATAGAACATTTAATTTATTCTTTTTGTTGTATGGTAATTACAGATATGTTGCATAAATTGTTAAAATATAGAATTGTTGAATTTTCTTTGAAATTAAAAAAAATAATGAGCGAACTTGATTTAAAATTTGGATTGGATTTAAACATTTTTAACAATAATTCCAAAAGTAAACTATTCTTTAGAAACAGTTCTGATTCTAAAATAAAATAATGATTAGTTTAGCATTTATTCTCTCCGATAAATTACGAATTCTAATCAATCGATTAAAATCACAAAAACCGGCCTCGGATCGACTTTAAGGCGCAAAAATAATAGTCGCTTATTTAGTAACAAAAAAAGTTGTTTACATTATTTAGTATTATCACAAAAATTCTTTAAACTTTCTTAATTTTAATTAGTAAAAATGTTTGATGATTTGACTTTTTGCTTTGGAATTCATAAACAAAATGAAATTTCATATAGAATTTAACATAAAAATTTTTTTGGATTGCATCGGATTTGTAATTGTATTTTTTAAGAATGTATTTTAATTTTTAATATTTTTTTTATTTGATAAATAAATTATAGTTTCTGAAGAGGGTAGCCGCGCTGTCGAAGCGTTAAACAATCGTTGTTGTTTTATTTTATACACCTGACTCGGAATGATCGTTGAATTCAATGTTTAATATTTAAATCAACTTAGTGATAATATCATATGTGACACGGGCAGTTAAAAGGAACCTACGACCTGATTATTTATTTATTAATCTTTTAGGAAAAGGAAATTTTTTTCTTTTTCTTTAAAATAAAGTTGAAAATGTGTAATTTAAATAGTCGATTAGGAAAGAAGGCCGATTTTTTATTTTCGAATTATTAAATAATTAATTATTAAAAATGAGTAAGAAATTATGAAAAATGATATATTTTTCAAGCAAATAAACTTTTTTCAATCATGATCTTATCATCGTAGAGCTTACCAAATTCCGCATCCAACAAGTATATCACTGTTCGACACGATTTTTCACACACACAAAAATTAAACATTTTCGGAAATTAGGACCAAAAAAATACCCGTGTCTGGCCGTTTTGCTGGATCAAGTCGTTAGTGGCTTCTAGGAGTGACAACAACCCTTATATGAAAAGTGACAAGTACTATTTTGAAAATATATTCAATTTGACTAAATCTTGTTACTCGAAGGTTTTTGGCGTCGCTGATCATGAGTCCGATGTCAGTTTTTCAAAATTCAAACAGGCGGATCCAATATGGCGGCTGTCAAAATAAAAAATGATAGGATTCGCTTGAAACTTGTTACTCGGGGTTTTTTGGGGTGCTAATCATGAATCAGATATCAGTTTTTCATAATTCAAAATGTCGGATCAAAATGTAGATTGCAGATCTAAAAAAATTTAATTGTGTGATTATTTTTTTTATTTTTGCAACTAAATATTTTTAACTTATTTTAAACTATTTTTAAACTACAATATTTATTATTAATTAACAAAGTTTCCTTTAAAATTCATAGCCTTGAAAATTGATATGTACAACTTTTGAACAAAAAACATTATAACAAAAACTTTAAAAAATTATTACTATTATCATGGTCGGATAGTTAAATATTAATAATAGTATGAATATTAATACTGATAAGAATGTTTGGAACCGGAAGGAAACAAGCCTTTATAGAACATTCTATCAAATATTTTATAAAATATAACTGATAATTTCTTAACTGCTACACAAATTTTATAAAATATTTTCAGTCAAATTCTATAGAATGCACTGCAGTGAAAAGTGAGAATTTTTGGAGTGAGAGTGAAAAGTGAGAGTAAAAAGTGAGGATTTTTTGAGTGAAAGTGAAAATTGAGAATTTTTTGAGTGAAAGTGAGAGGAAAAGTAAGAATTTTTTGAGTAAAAATGAAAAGTTAGACTGAAAAGTAAAAATATTTTGAGTGAATGTGAAAAGTGAGAATTTTTAAGTGAAAGTAAAAGTGATAGTGATAATTTTTTGAGTGAAAGTAAAAAGTGAGAATATTTTAGAGTAAAAGTGAAAAATTTTTGAGTAAAAGTAAGAGTGAAAAGTGATAAATTTTTAAGTTAATTTAACCTTTTGGCTGCGGGGGTGGTCGATATATCGACCAGACATCAGGTCGTGGACTCTACCTGCTATTCCAATAATTTTGTGTATAAATTTTTAATTTTATAACTGGTCAATTTGTACTGAAATTTTCCCGCAGCTGAAAGGTTAAAAGTGAACATTTTTTTAGTGAAAGTGAGAATTTTTTTAATGAAAGTGAGAATTTTTGAGTGAAAGTGAAAAATGAGAATTTTTGAGTGAAAGTGAGAGTATAAAGTATTTTATGGTATTTTACGTTTTTCTGGAGAACTAATTACAATTGGGCAAAAATGTATTGCACAAAAATGATGTGTTTCGTTAAGACCTACATCTTTTGTTAAAAATACTTTTTCAAATATTGTGTTATTTAGGAGTTAAATTCAAAAAACCAAATTTTTATGGTATTTTAAAAAAAACCCAAAACGTACTTTTGAGGGATATGAGTATTTTTTCTCCTAAACCTGACGTGCTGAAAACTTTATTATAGTCTTAAATTATAGCTGGAATCTTTACATGCTAGGCCATTTTGATGTCCAAAACCGTGTACAGCGCAAAAAAATACATTGAAAACCACGCCAATAACCAAAAGAAGCAAAATATATTTTCTGAGGTTTATTACCCCCACTTTTTTCAACATCCTCCTTTTTTTGGCATTGTGGGTCTTAAAGTGTCCGATTTAATGGTTAATTTAAAACTACATAGAAGTTTCTATCACGTCAGTTTAAATCTTTCTCAAAATCTTAAAAAAAATTTTTATCTTACACATTTGGGTCTTAAAGTGCACGGATAAAGCTTTAATTTGAAACTAAATAAAAGTCTTTAACACATCAGATTTATGAGAAAAAAATACTGAAAACCGTCAAAAACTCATTTTTTGTGGGTTTACCTCCACTGTTCTCAAACTCCTGACGTGATACGCAATTTTAGAGACCGGGATCGTATTTAGAGCACATAAGAGGCATTCCATGTCAAGTGATCCAGGTGTCTTACGGTGTAATGCTTATTTCGATAATAATTTTTTACTCTTAAACTATTAAACATAAAAATTTAGCAAGGTGCATTTTGGAAAGGTTTTTTCGTGCTCTTGCCATTGAAAATAAGCATTACAAAAAAAGTTTGACCCAAAAAAATCAAAATTAAAAATAAAATTTAATTTTTTGGGAAAAAATCCAATTTTTTTAAACGAAAGTTGAGGTTTTTTCCTAAAAGGACATATAAATGAAAAAGTAGGACAAGAATATTCAAACATTGAAAAAAATAATTTTCTCGTAAACAGAGCTAAAAACCGGGTTTAGTGAGTAGAAAACTCATTTTTTCAATGTTTAAACATTCTTGGCCCACTTTTTCATTTATATGTCCTTTTAGGAAAAAACCTCAGCTTTCGTTAAAAAAATGGGACATTCTTTCCAAAAAATAAAAATTTAATTTTGATTTTTTTGAGTCAAAAATTTTTTAAAATGCTTATTTTCAATGGCAAGAGCACGAAAAACCTTTCCAAAAAGCACCTTGTGTTAGCTTTAAAAATTTTTGCAAACGGTCCGGTTTGCCCCACCTCTTAACCCATTAACGCCCAAATGACCAAAATTTTTACTTGGACTTCAATACACGATTTGAAGTATTTATAGACAATAAATTTTAGCAGCAATGAGATGTAGGGGGTTTTGGGGGTCGCTCTTTCAGATTCTGGGGTCAAAATAGCGATTTGATCAACACAAAATCCAATATGGCGGCTATTTTGAAAAAAAACACAAAAAAATAAGTACATTTTTTTAAAAATATTTTTTTTCAGATCTAAAAAATTTTTTTAAACCTTTCTTAAGTATGCCACTGGTGGGTAAAATAGTTGTACTTTCAAAATATAAAATAGAGGAATTCTGATTTCAAGATGGCGGATTCAAAATTTTGAAAAAGTAAATGCATTATGGTAAAAAAAATCAAAATTTACACCAACATTTAAAAAGTTTGCAAATTCGATTCAAAATGAATACTCGGGGGTTTTCGGGGTCGCTGATGACGAATCCGATGTCAGTTTTTAAAAATTCAAAATGGCGGATCCAATATGGCGGACATTTTTTAAAAAAATTTTTGGATTCGCTTGAAACTTGTCACTCGGGGGTTTTAGGGGTCGCTGATGACGAATCTGATGTCAGTTTTTAAAAATTCAAAATGGCGGATCCAATATGGCGGACATTTTTTAAAAAAAAATTTGGATTCGCTTGAAACTTGTCACTCGGGGGTTTTAGGGGTCGCTGATGACGAATCCGATGTCAGTTTTTAAAAATTCAAAATGGCGGATCCAATATGGCGGACATTTGAAAAAAAAAATTTGGATTCGCTTGAAACTTGTCACTCGGGGGTTTTAGGGGTCGCTGATGACGAATCACATGTCAATTTTTAAAAATTCAAAATGGAGGATCCAATATGGCGGATATTTAAAAAAAATATTTTTGGACTCGCTTGAAAATTGTCACTCGGGGGTTTTAGGGGTCGCTGATGATGAATCCGATGTCAATAAAAATACAAAAATTACAAAATACAAAAAAATTTTAAAAAATTTAAAAATATAAAAAAAATACAAAAATTAAAAAATATTAAAAAAAAATAAGACTCTTCTGTTCGTTCACCTCCACGTGGTGAGAGTTGGAAACGCTTATAACATAGCGGCTAAGAGACGAAATAATATTGTTCTGACTGAAGTGTTTCAAATGGATCCAAAAAATTTTTATAAAATGTCCACCATATTAAATTTACTATTTTCAATTTTAAAAAACTGCCATCGAATGCCTCATCAGCGACCCCAAAAACCCTCAAGAGACATGTTTTAAGCGAATCCAAAAATATTTTTTAAAAATATCCGCCATATTGGATCCGCCATTTTGAATTTTTAAAAATTGACATCGGATTCGTCATCAGCGACCCCTAAAACCCCCGAGTGACAAGTTTCAAGCGAATCCAAATTTTTTTTAAAAAATGTCCGCCATTTTGGATCCGCCATTTTGAATTTTTAAAAACTGACATCGGATTCGTCATCAGCGACCCCTAAAACCCCCGAGTGACAAGTTTCAAGCGAATCCAAATTTTTTTTAAAAAATGTCCGCCATATTGGATCCGCCATTTTGAATTTTTAAAAACTGACATCGGATTCGTCATCAGCGACCCCTAAAACCCCCGAGTGACAAGTTTCAAGCGAATCCAAATTTTTTTTTAAAAAATGTCCGCCATATTGGATCCGCCATTTTGAATTTTTAAAAACTGACATCAGATTCGTCATCAGCGACCCCTAAAACCCCCGAGTGACAAGTTTCAAGCGAATCCAAAAATTTTTTTAAAAAATGTCCGCCATATTGGATCCGCCATTTTGAATTTTTAAAAACTGACATCGGATTCGTCATCAGCGACCCCGAAAACCCCCGAGTATTCATTTTGAATCGAATTTGCAAACTTTTTAAATGTTGGTGTAAATTTTGATTTTTTTTACCATAATGCATTTACTTTTTCAAAATTTTGAATCCGCCATCTTGAAATCAGAATTCCTCTATTTTATATTTTGAAAGTACAACTATTTTACCCACCAGTGGCATACTTAAGAAAGGTTTAAAAAAATTTTTTAGATCTGAAAAAAAATATTTTTAAAAAAATGTACTTATTTTTTTGTGTTTTTTTTTCAAAATAGCCGCCATATTGGATTTTGTGTTGATCAAATCGCTATTTTGACCCCAGAATCTGAAAGAGCGACCCCCAAAACCCCCTACATCTCATTGCTGCTAAAATTTATTGTCTATAAATACTTCAAATCGTGTATTGAAGTCCAAGTAAAAATTTTGGTCATTTGGGCGTTAATGGGTTAAGGTAAACCGGACCGTTTGGTTTTTTATTTATAATATTGTATTTACATAATCTACAATAATAAAAAACATAAAGAATCATGTAAACAATGGTTGTAGTAATGAAAATAATAATTCGGGATTGAATTTTAATTAAATAAATATGTTTTAAAATATAAATTAAAAATGTTTGTCATTATCAGAGAAACAATATTAAAGGGTCTAATTCTCATTGGAAGACAATTATTTTTCAATCTAAGTAAATATTTTAATGAAAGAAACATTTTATTTAAACATAATTTTTATGAAAATTTAATGCAATGGAAACATCCTATGGCCAGTTTACCCAACCGTAAACGGTCCGGTTTGCCCCACAGGCCCATTTTGAGAATAAATGTTGGTCAAAAAGAAACGCTTTGCAAATTCATCATCTAAATTTTTGAATTAAAATATAATACGAAAAAAATTATGAATTTTCCAAAAAAAGAACGATTTTTTGTAAATTTTGACAGATTGCAGTAAATTAATCAGTTATGACTTTTGTAAGAAATATATGAACAATAAATTAACAGTTTTTAAACATATTAATTAGAATGGGAGGTATTAAATTTTTTCGAAAAATTTAAAGAATGGAAAATTCTCAAATTTTATATTTTTAAAGGTATATCTTGTAAACTTTCTGTAATTAAATATTACTTGTTATTAAGTCATATTTTAGAATAATTTTGAAAAATACTGTCCTATAACTATCTATAAGATGGAATTAAGTATAAAAATGTTTTAATATAAAAAAATTGAAAAATTATAATTTACAGACCAATTACTATCAAGCATAATTCAGAAGTATTTTTGGGGTCTCTGATAAACTTGTGTCGTCATAATAATGGAATCTAGAATTATTTGTTTACCTAATTAATAAAAAAAATTTTAATTGCAAAACTTCGAAAATATTAAAAATGGTATATGATATTAAAAAATTTTAATTCATTGCTTTAAAATTATTTTTCAATTATTAAAAATAAATATTTTTTAAGATAAACTAATTGATACTGCAGAAATTTAAGATTACCTGTGATACGATAGTTGCATTATGCTACTGGGAAAAACTTATGTAGTAAAATGTTTTGTTATTTTAATTCTAGATTTAACTTTTAGGGATGTTTTGAGGATTGTAAAGGCAAAAGTTAAACAAGGTGTCTATTATTATTTTTGTTTAACAAACTGTCCGGTTTTTCCCAGCTTTGTCAAAATTTTTCCAGGTGTATCTTTTTTTATCAAATATAAATTTTCTTGATAAGTATTAAAACTACAAATGGCTCAAAAATTAACTTCTTTTATGAAAATACTCTTCGACGGGTTTTTGTTTTTACTAATACATTTAAGAGGGGTTCTACCAACTGGAGAAAACGGGAAATATGCAGAAATTTAATTTAATCGGGAAAAACTGTGAATTCAGCTTGCAATATAGGTCTTATTTTTAGATTCCCATTTTTGGAGACTGGTAGACACACTATGAAATGTATTTGAAGAAACTAAAACCCGTCGAAGCTGGTACGACAGGTAGTATATACTATATAAGATTTTTTTAATTTCGCGGTCATTGGTGTCAGCTATTTTATATTGTATATAGTATACAATAATCTTATAGACAGTTTCACTGAAATTTATTAATTTTTTTATTAATTACTTATTAATGTATAATAATTATATGGGAGAGCGGGGTTGAAAGTGCCATGGGTAGGTTGTGCCGTTAATTATATCACGAAAAAGGGTTTTTTTAAAATTGAAATGAGAGATGTATTATTTTACGCCTGCGCACCTTTGGCAAGCTTTTTCATTTCGTTTGCTGAGCGAAATAAACAGCTGTTAGTATCTTTGTGCTTTGTATGTATAAATTTTCAGGTGTGAAACATTTGGTCTATTTTAAAAATGTTTAAAGCTATCAATGCGATTTTTTCACTAAAATGATTCATATTTAATTAGGAATTAAATAGTATATTTTACTTAACCGTTAAATCAACTGGTTTTTTCATACTTGATAAAAAGTGAAAAACGACTCAATGGGGAAAATTGTGTCCGTCGCTCGGGGCTAAATGTGTCGCAGTGAGTGTCAATTTTATAGAATCAAAACATACAACATGTATGGGGAATTTCGCGTAAAACATAATTTCTAGTTGTATCAAATGTAATAAAATAAAAAAAGTAAAATAATGGCACCTACACGGAAAAACCTTTGAGAAGTCTGTCTTCCCACTGTCACAAAAATTTTCGCTTCTCACTGCATGGAAAGTCTGATCGCCCGGCACTGGGTGCGTAGCGTTACCGTTTTCGATAGACAAACTTCCCAAAAAGTTTAGAAAATGCCGACTGGGTACGTGGGTCACCCAGTGTGGGAGTGTAGATGAACAAGTTTAGTGGTGGCGCTGACGCATAAGTTTCGGGTGAGCAGACTGCATAAAGTAGGGTAAGTGTACCAATTGCCGAGTGTGTTCCATTTGTCGATGTTACCATGGTAATAACCAAAAAAATCGACCCCTCAGCGTGGATCCTTGGGACACATCGCCACACTCCAAAAAATCACTTTTTTATAACTATGAAAAATTGTTCAAAAGTATATATAAATTCAAGAACTACAAAAAATTCTATTTAAAAGAGTTCATAAATAAAAGCAAATAGTTGCTATTTTGTTATTATTTTCTTTCATTTTGTCGAAATCTCACTTTCAACCCAGCTTTCCCCTACTAATAAATATTTTCTTATTTGTCACTATTAATAGGGTAAAATCGGGTAAGTTCGTTTTTCTTATTCACTTTTACAAAAAAAAATTTTGTAACATTATTTTTATAAATGTTTTCTTATATAAGGTAACTATAGTTCAGTCACGTCCAACCTAGCGAAAATGTGCAAATCGGTGCAAATCGAGTTCCATTAATATTTACCCCCGCAACGAGAGTACACCGCACAACACAGATTCTACTTTTCCTCTTTATTTTATCAACAACTGTCCCAGTATAAGATGTGCGAGAAGTGCTAGAGTTGAAAAATTGTCCGAACAAAGAGAGCGGGAAAATAGGTTCGACATGCCTGCTATAGTTTATACAAAATTTCGTATTAATTGGTTTGTTATTGACGAAAATATTTAAAAATTATGAAAATGATGGTTACAAACGTCAATTTTTTCAATTTTGAATTTTGGAGAAACCATGCTTCTCATTCATATATTTCGATAATATTTTTATTATTTAGAATCGTGGAACATTCTTTTTTATAAAAACTGTTCCTTAAATGTTGAAAGAAATTTATTAAATAAAAAATGTTTGTTAATATCTGAATTAATAATATCGGGTAACCTATTGTTAAAACTAGTCTCATGACGTCACTAATTGGTCGTGGCTTCATTAAAATGAGTGGGGGTAATGCGCATGTGTAAAATGATTGTTAAAGGTAATGCGCATGCGTAGAAGCAGTAATGAGGGTATTACTTGATTTTGTGGTATAAATAGAAGCATCTTGAGTTATAAAGCTCATTCTTTTTTGTGACATTACAAAGTATTTCTTCAAAAAACATGGATCTATCTAAAATTAATGCCATTGATCGCATGAAAGCTTTCTTACCTACGTAGCCTCTTTCAGAGCTGACTCCAGGACATATGTATAAGGGTGGTTTTTATTTGGGCGATGTTTCCAAATCTTTGGTCTCACCCCAAAAAATTAATCAAGGTATGAATAAAAAATTTTTCTGAAATTTTGAAGCAAATCAAACAAGATTAACACGTGCCTCTAGTCGACTGAAATTTTAAATGGAAAATACATGAAATTTTTCATGTAAATCATACAAAATTTTTCTAGCTTATACAAATGGACCGCCGGATAGAATAACCACGCATAAAATTTTGATAGTAATTTTAGTTGACTTATAAAATACACAGATAAACATTAAAGAAAAATTCCTTGAATTACTTTCTTACAGAAACTTAATATAATGTAATTAAAAATAAAAAAAATCTTCTAAGTTTATTTGTGCGTGACAAAGGCCATCTAAAATGTCCATCAAAATTTTTTGCGTGACTAATCCGACGGCTCAAATTTATTTAAACTTCTCAAAATTTGGGATCTTTTAGTAGATTCCAATTTTTCCAAATTTTTTGAAAATATTTGCTCCATTTACAAGCCTAATGAATATGCCATGTCGCTGTCACAGTAAAGAAGACTAGTATATTAATATTTAATTTTGAAGAGGTTGAATAACAATGTTCTTTTAAGGTGATTCATATTAAGAACAAGTTCAAAAATGGTTTAAAAAATATGGTAAATAAAGTTCGTGAAAAACAAAGTAAAATTATCGATGATAAACTACCAAAACGGTATAATGCTCAAAAAGCTGTTGTCTATTTAATTAATAAAGATGTTGCTTTTTTGTATTTCTAAACGATGAATTTTTTTAAATCGATTCGAGAATAATTGTTCTTTTTTATCTTGACTTTTCTGAGTAACCATCTAATATTAATTAACAACTTATAGTTTCTCTAAAGCAAAAAACTTTAAAGTAGTAAAGGATGTCGCCGAAAGAGGTATCAAAATTATATCTGAGTATAATGAAATAATTATCCAAGATGAGGAGCAAAAATAAAAATTCTCAATGCGAAAAAAACATTAATATCCAATCTTCCAACAAGTAGAACTTAAATACTAGGCCTGTTTACTGTGATAGCGGTATGGAATATTCATAAAGCTTGTAAATTGAGAATGAAATACAGTATTCATACGTTTTAAGGGTCCTCGATTACGAATTTGAAATCAGTTTTTGAAAATTTCAAATGTCAGATCTAATATATTGGATAATATTTAAAAGAATAATGCATTTAATTTAAAAGTTAGATGTTTACAGTAAATAAATGGATTTTTTATTTTAATCATTTTCTATTTATTTATTACAATGTTTAAAATAAGGGTAACTATAAGTTAACAAAATTAAAATGTAAATGAATATCATATATCGCGGCGCCTCGTCGATCCGTTCGCATTAATACATCGCATGTCACCCGATTAAAAGACAAACATTTTGAAAAGTAGTATAAACCTTTTATGTCTATCGAAAGGTGACGTCTTTATGAGTAATTCTCAATAAATACTTTTTCGGCAAGATTCGAATGAATTACCTTATGCTAGTTTAAATTTTATAATATATAAATACTGTAAATATTTACTGACAGTGGTTGGTTTTTAATATAATAATAATAATAATAAATTTTTTTTTGAAGAATTCGTTTTTTTTACTTTTGGCCAGCTAGAATCGGCTCTCAGACCACTGTGCGTCGGCCAAATAAACATCTTGGAATTATTACTTTTTATGGTAATTTAATTTAACATCTTTGAAGATCCTATAAGGGGTTATATACAGTCAGGCAGTCGAAAAAATACAGTTTTTCGGGATTTTTTAAAAAAGGAATATTTACTTATTAAACGAAAGTTTTCCTATAAAGTTTGACATCTCTTAAAGTTTAAAAAAATATATTTCATTTGTAAAAATATTATTCCCTTTAGCCTCTATTTCAAATTACCCAATGGTCTTCAAAAAAAGTGTTCCGCGGTGAACATGAAAACAATTGACAGAATCATCTGAAATCAAAAATTCAAAAAGATTCTGTTATTATTTTTAAAAATGTAGTCTATAATCAAAGGCATTAAAAAAATATCACTTTTTAACAAAATGACAGCAAAAAACAAAAAAAGTTCATTTTTATGAAAAAAATCGTCTTCAAATGTTGATTAAAATTATAATTTTAATTTTATTTAAAAAACCAACAATTAAGGACATCAAAAAGTAGTTGTTGAGCTTGTGTGAAAATTAGAGTTAAATCCCTTAAAGACACTGCACCTGGTATATACCCCACGGCGCGCCTTTGTAGTTTTGTCTGCAACTTCAAAAATATTTCTCAAATCTTAATAACATTTTTTTCACAACAGGCAAATATATATACATTAAGAAAATGCAAAAAAATCGATTTTTTGAAAATAGTGACTGTATATAACCCCTTAAGGCAAAATTTACTGTTCACACCATCTTTTCAGATAAAAAGGATCATGACTATAACTTCTTCCACACTACATTATTCCTGCATCTCACAAAGATAAATGAAAAAAAATTAGTACTTTATTTAAAGTCTATAAAATAAAACCATGCAAAATATTTGAATGCATGCTAAATAATAAAATTATGAATTAAAAAAATTCAGTTATAATCAAACTAACGCATGTTATTTAAAAAGTGATTTTAAATATAAATTAAAACAAATGCGCACATTATTACGTTGCTTTTAGAATTTTTCGTGTGAGTATAAAAGTAAAATAATAAATTGACACGTTACTATTCCAAAGTACTAATTGAAATAGTAATAGCAGAAACCGGCATTTTTTGAAAAATAACGTGCGAGTATAAAAATAATGGAATAGATTGACATCTTGTTTTCTTTCTTATCCAGGGTTGTTGTGGATCGTAAATGAACTCTAGAAATTAAGGCTCATTTATATCCATTGGAATTGAATGTTCTTATAAAACAATGTTTTTAATTATACTATTCTCCATGGCAAGCACCTCTTCAATTACATTGTTTAGAAGAATTGGTAAATTTGGTTGTTGTACTATTTGATTTCTATCAAGTCTAAACAATTCTGGTTCCTCTGGATCATATTCCATATTTCTCATTTCCTCTAGAATCGCGTTCAAATTTTTCTTAAAAAGAATTAGAAGAAAAAGTAAGAGATAATAATGTTTAAAAGACAGAAAATCTGTCTTGAATTGAATCAGTTGAAAATAATTTGTATAGCAGTAAAAAAATAAGCCGGCTGCGGATAGCAGTCATTCTCAGCATTAATCTTTAGACGCCCACCCGTAATTAATTAAATTAATTAATAAAAACTTACTAAATTTCCTATTTAGTGGTTATTAAATCTTAAATAACAATACTCGTTGATTGTTTCAATATTAAGTTTAACAAAATTTGATGAGAGGCATATTAGAAGTTGATGCCTTAAGATTGGTGGATGTCGAAAAATTCCATGGATATTCGCAAATTTTTTTTCTGCAACACAGAGGTATTCACCCTCTGGGCGCAGATAGATCTTTGTTCCAGAAACGTTCCTAAAATGTTTCATGTCCACCACATACTTGTTTTAAGCTACAAGAACATCTAAAGGTATTACATATAATACTTATCAGCCACAGCGCGTGCAAGAAATTTAATGGTAGACGATAACGAGTGGGATAATAGTTTGACTGAAGCCGTGAGTTTGAAATTTCC
This sequence comes from Leptopilina myrica (nomen nudum), assembly GCA_032872475.1. NCBI lineage: Eukaryota > Metazoa > Arthropoda > Insecta > Hymenoptera > Figitidae > Leptopilina > Leptopilina myrica (nomen nudum). The sequence continues at coordinate 52,676,724 of CM065458.1, forward strand.
TAAAGAACTTTATAGTTTATTTGCATATGTGGGCGATTATCCGCGTAGCGCAGGATTTTAAACATATTTTATTAAAGGCGATTTATCTACAAAGAAATATCTATGATGGTCTGGAAAAATTGATAACAATTTTTTAAAACAAATTTTAAAAAATTTATTATTATGTTAAAAATTTGTTTAAAAAAACAGATAAAAATGAAAGTATTTAAATTTAAAAAATAAATTATCTATATAAAATTTGTTGCAGAATTATTGCTAAATAATAAACAAAATTTGTTATAGACAAACATAATATATTATAAATGTACTTTTTGTACAGTTTTTGACGTAAAAAGTTCGTTTTTCAACAATACTATTTTAATTATTAATAAAAAACGACATATTCACACAACAATATTACTCTATATTATTTAAAAATGTCCAACGTTTCGAGTTAAATTATAAACTCCTCTTCAGGGACTACAAAAATATATAAAATACAAATTATTAAGAACGGTTAGAAATTAAAATTAAAAACACTTTTTGAAAATGTTTCACTCACCATATTAAATTATAAAAAATTATTTTTAAAAACTCATAATAAATAAGTATATAATTTTAAAATTATTAACCTCTTTTTAAAAAAATGGAAAATCAAATTAATAAAATTGTCATGTGACAACTTTTAAGTCTGTCACATTCAAATAGTCAGACTACACTAAAAGTTTAAAACGAATATTAGGTGAATGAACAAGGTAAATAATCGAAGACATGACAAAACAATACACAATTATAAATACATCTCAAATACGAAAATTATTATTTTTCAAACAATTGAGACCAATATTATTTTTATTTTAATAAATCTAAAATTGCATTATACGAAGAATTTAAATGTTCCAAATCAGTCATGTTGTTTAAAGATTTATTATTTTGTTTTTTTATATAAACAATTTCTGCAAAAAGACGTTTTCCATAATTTGTTTCATTATTGAGAACCTCTATATCATCCCATAAGAATCGATGATGGATAGTGTCGTCTTCATTTCATTTTTCTGTCAAATGTTTACTTATAACATTGTGGTATTTTTCATTAAGATTTATGTTATTTTGATGTTCTTTAATCTAATACACAAAGGTCTACCAGTCTGTCCCACATAACATTTACCACAAGTGCAAGCAATTCTATAAACAACATCAGATTTTTCCAAAATATTAAATGGATCTTTACCCAATTTTATAAATTTGTTAAGTTTTGAAACGGTTTTAAATATTGTTCTTATATTATTTTTTGATAGAATTATTATTATTATTATTATGAATTAAATTATTATTGAATTCTTGCTGAAGTGGTGTTTTTAGTGACGCGGATTTAATTTCAGTTTTTTATTTTGGTTAATGAACCGTAAATTTTGCTCTACTAGCATCTAAACTATTCTAACCTAAAAATCATACTTGATCGTTACAATGTGTGACGATAAGCCGATTTGTCTTGGATGCAAAGATCCGATTGTGAATGAGTTAGTGAAATCTCCTCGTTGTAGACTATCTTATCACCCAGGATGTGTTCGCAGTATTAAAACTCTAGAAGATGGTGCATACACGAGATGTTGTAATCCCCGTTCTCGCTCTCCTATTGATCCGTCCGGTTCTTCATGAACTCTATCTGCTCTAGACGTTGAGCAAATAATTAATAATGCTGTGTCCAAATTGCAGCCTCATATCAACAGTGTCAATACGTCTGTTGGCTTGTTATCGGATAAAATTGACAACCTGACTATAAACATAAATTAAGTCATGACGAGAATGTCCAACACCGAATCTTAAGTGCTTAAGATCTCTACAAGACTTACAGCTGTGGAAGGTACAGTACGCGATTTACAAAAAAATATTAATTGTCAGACCCTGATTATTCAAAAGAGTTGGATCATTTGTACAGGATCAAACAAAACCACGTCCTGTTAAAATTATGTGCTAGTCAAAGAAGACTGCTGCGAATATCGTAAAATCTATCATCACAGAAATGAAAATTTCCACCTTTTCTCCTGCACTGGACAACTGTGGTTTGCGATGGACAAAACAAAAGACTAACTGGAGAATTTGGCGAGAGTGAAAGATGAGTTCGTTGTGCGAATAGCGTAATGAATCTGAAAATAATACATCGTCGCGGAACACCGGTGATTGCGACAATACAACACGCAAAGACAACACAAATGACAAATGAAGAGAATCTGACATCGTCGGCGCAATCGCAGCGTCTGAATGTGTAGGTGTGTCGTACAGTTTCCCGCTCTTCTTAAGTGACACTTGTGCTAGCCGTCCAGTGTCGGTGAGGCCAGTGTCTATATACTATCAGAATGTCAGGGGCGGAAGAACCAAATTGCATTTGCTGCGACAATCTATTCCTTTTAAAGATTATGATATTTTCCTATTATCAGAAACTTGGTTGACTTCAGCAATTAACTCATCTAAACTCGGTTTTGAATGCTATCACATTTTTAAAAGTGATAGATGTGTCTCAACAAGTGATAAGAAACTTGGTGGGGGTGAGTTATTAGCTTCGTAACGATCATTATCTTGCTCACTAATTTCCCACAATGACAAAACTTTAGAGTATACTATTGTTAAATTTAAACAGAATGGCTTTTTACATATTGTTGGAATATTTTACATTTCCCCTTATGCTATATGGGACACTAATCAAAATGATGGCCCTTCTTGTTTTGCTAAATCGGGATCATTAACATTGCACTGCGACATTGCCGAAATTGTTTCTAATACAATTGACTTTTTAGGTTTAAGACAAATAAATTACATAGTCAACTCGCAAAATAATCTATTAGATTTAATTTTTACTAACTCTATTGAATTTACACTTAGTAAAGTTACTGATCCGCTGTTGTCCCTTGACAATTTTAACCCATTCTTTGTTTTTTATATACTTTTTCTGGTGAGAATACTACTAGAAATAACAATAATGTTAATCGACAACTTTGTAACATTTATAAGTACGATTTTGATAATGCAAATACAGCTAGAATTAATTCTTTTCTTATGAATACACTGTGTGACAGTAAAATGGCACTTTAAATTGGATCTATCCTTACTTGTTCGTCTTGGAAAACTGAAAAAATTAGTATGTTTGAAATTTCCCAAACTCCCCCAAAATTTAATTTTAGAGGCAAAAAACCGTTTTTTATGTATTCAAGTAAAGAATTACTCGTAACTTATGTAATTTTTAACCGATTTTCAAAATTGTTCTTTTATTTGAAAAGGAAAAAACACACCTTTTTAACCGTGTATTGCTCATTTACTTAAACTAAAAACTGCCAAAACTGTAGTTGAAAATATTTACGATTTATCGATTTTTATTCCATTTTTTCAACTTGAACGAGGTTTTTAAAATAGTATTCAAATATACGGATTTTTTATAATAATTTCCTAAAAGTGTTTTTAATTTTATGTAAAATTAGTATTTTTTGAAAAAATTTTAATACAAATTGAGGGAGGTACGTGAATTTTCAGATTTAAACATTTTTCCCCAAAAGTTACAAATATTTTAATTTTTTCGTTGAATTTACATCAGGGAACTTTAAATTTTGTGTTAACTAAATGTAATTAATTAACTTAAACAACATGCATGTCAAACTTGTTTTTGATAGATTTAAATAAAGACAGAGCTCGTATTTTGAGGGGGAGTCCGGTTAAATTTTAACTTTTCTAAATTTTTATTCTTTAAGTGTGTCAATGTTTTTTAAACATTTTTTAGGATTCAAATCTATTCTATAAAAAAAATTTATATCTGTAAATTCACGTACCTCCCTCAATTTGTATTAAAATTTTTTTCAAAAAATACTTATTTTACGCATAATTAAAAATACTTTTAAAAAATTTTTATGAAAAAAATCTGTAAATTTGAATACTATTCTAAAAATCTCGTTAAAGTTGAAAAAATGGAATGAAAATCGATAAATCATAAATATTTGCAACTACAGATTCGGCAGTTTTTATTTTGAGTAAACAAGCAATACACGGTTAAAAAGGTGTGCTTTTCCCCTTTTAAATAAAATAACAATTTTGAAAATCGGTTAAAAATTACAGAAGTTACGAGTAATTCTTTACCTGAATACATAAAAAACGGTTTTTGCCTTTAAAATTAAATTTTAGGGGTGTTTGGGAAATTTCTCACACCACATTGTTCATAGTTTTACTAGACCTACAACTTATACTAGGTCTTTATTAACGTGCAGGCAACTTTTTTTATTTTGTTACACAGTGATATCAATTGGCAAGAGACATTTAATGATTGTAACTTTCCCATATGGTTTTATACTGAACTTAAAAATTTAATTCGACTTAAAAAACTGCACATGTAACAAAAAAAATCTAAACTAAATTCCGACTACAAAATGTTTTCTAATTTGTGCTCAAAATGTAATATGTAATCGAAATTATGCTACAACGAATATATGATAAAAACTAAAAATTCTATTATGTCTGATGATACAAATTTCTGGACTTATATCAATTCTTTAAGAAAGTCTAATCGAATACCAAATAGTGGCATTATCGTCCCTATTCATAAAGGTGACTGTAAGAACAATGTAAAAAATTATAGACCAATTACCTTATTAAGTACAACACCAAAAATATACGAAAGCATAGTACATGATATTACATATAGTCAAATGAAAAATCACATAACTGAGGAGCAGCGTGGCTTCGTGAGGGGAAGGTCTGCTAATACAAATCTTTGTATATTTTCTGATATCATTTTTAACTATCCTGAAGATAAAACTCAGGTTGACGTCGTTTACGCTAACTTTTACACAGCATTCGATAGGGTTCATAACGGTATTCTTCTTGACAAGTTGCGTGCAATGGGTTTTTCGAATCAGTTTCTTTCGTGGATGGGGAGTTACCTCGCTGATAGATAGCAGTCTGTCAGGGTCAATTATGGTTATAACACGTTTTTAGCAATATCTGGTGTCCCGCAGGGCTCGAATCTTGAACTTCTCTTGTTTCTTTTATTTATGCATTACATTAATACAGTTTTTAAATTTTCTTGCTTTTTTGTTTGTTGATGATCTCAAGATATATAAATCATTTAACTCACCTGATGATTTTCTTTCTTTCCAATCTGACTTGAATAGTCTATACATTTGGTGCACCAATAACAACTTTTCATTAAATTTAAATAAATGTTATGTTATTTCTTTCAGTAAACGTGTTATCATTTTGAGACATTGTTACATGATTAATGGAAATGAAATTACTAAAGAGTTTGAAATTCATGACCTTTGAATTCTATTATGCGAGCCTTTCTCTTTTTCATGACATGTGACTGAGACGGTAAATAAAGAATTGCGTATGCTCGGTTTTATAATAAGAAACGCATCTTGTTTTCATAACATAACAGCCCTGAAAACATTATACTTTTGCCTGGTAAGATCTAATATTGAATTCTTATCAATTGTTTCATCACCGTATAACCAGGTGTACTTGATTAAGCTCGGGAGAGTACAAAATAGATTTTTGAGATCAAAGCAAAACAGATGGGTGTTGGATACGATCCTTATTCACATGACTATGACAACCTTCGATCTTACTTCAAAATTCCTTTAATATCATCCAGATTTCTATATAATGACTTGCTTTTTGCTTCCTCATACCGAGGAAGTATTGTAATACCAAAATTTTTCAGGTTCGATTTTTTAACATATCTTTAAGTTATTAGACCTCAGGAGTTCAAAAATGACATTTTTACAAAATGTCATTCCGTATGTGTGTGTGTGTGTAAACATCACATTTTCATAAATATCTCCAAATTATAAAGAGCTTTTGGGCTGATTTTTTTTAAATTTTAGGTCTCATCTGCGGACATAAATAGAGAAAACTTTTAGATAGATTAATAAAGTTTAACTATTTATTTTTTTAATTTGAATTTAAAAAAAAACGTTTTTTGCCCATAACTTTAAAAAAATGTTAGGACACCTATAAATGTTTTTCTCTCATTTTTTAGAGTTTTTTTAGACGCATCTTTTGTTCGGCCGTTCGCGATGCCTTATTCGAGAACAGGTTATCAAGATAACTCAACTACGATAAGAATATGTAAATTATCTAACTACCATGCGGATCAGCTGGATTTCTTTAATAATTCCTTGTCCAGTTTCGTTAGCGATACACGTAAATTGTTCTTTAATAATAATAACGTAGCCTAATGTTTGATATCTTTATATCTGTTAATACTTTTAGTGCTTTATGACTTTATGTAAAGACGCTTCGGCGAGTTTAGCCAAGAGCTTGACAAAGATGCAGACAGCTTTAGCCTTTGTTCAAGAACCTTGGATTTTCAAGGGGAGAATCAGAGGTCTAAATGGATGCGGAGAGCTAGTTTGCTCACCACATGAACCGGTTCCAAGGGTTTGTCTGATCTATAAAGGTCTAGACGCTTTTCCTTTGTTGGGATTGACAACTAGAGACTTGGCTGTTGTAAAGGCTAAGTATTCAGAGACGAACGGAATTAAAAGGGAGATTATAGTAGCTTCCGCTTATTTTCCGGGTTCGGAGGGAGAACCTGCGCCACCAAAAGAGGTGGAAAAGTTGGTAGAATTTTGTCAACAGCAACGTCTCCCTTTGATAACAGGTTGTGATGCCAATGCGCACCATGTAGTTTGGTGTAGCACTGACATTAACGACAGGGGCAGAAATCTACTTTATTTTCTGATGGATACAGATTTAGAAATTTTAAATCAGGGAAATGAACCAACCTTCGTTACTGTAAATAGGAGGGAGGTATTGGATATTACGATCTGCTCCAAGTCTGTGTGAGGTGGTGTGAGGGACTGGAGGGTATCTGACGAAGATTCACTCTCGGACCACAGACTTATCACATTCAGGCTGGAATCGAAAGATCGGGAACATAAGTGGAGACGTGACCCTAGGAGTACTAATTGGGACTCATTTACTGAGGACCTCAGGGTCTCCATGGATCACTTCCCCACCTCGTACGGAACGTATGAAGAGTTAGAACTCACAGCGGAATATCTGCGAGATTCGGTTGTCGGCTCCTTTGAGAGAAACTGTGTAGCCAAAAAGGTGGACACCAACAGGAGTAATACGTGGTGGAGCTCCTGTTTGGAGGGTCACAGGCAAACAGTAAGAAAGCTTTTTAATAAAGCCAAGAAACGTAAGAATCAGCAAGCATGGGATAATTACCATGCAACTCGTAATTCTTATAAGAAAGAGGTAGATAAAGCACAGGGTGATTGCTGGAGGAGTTTTTGCGAAGGAATCGAAAGAGTACCTGAAGCATCAAGACTCCATAAAGTTCTGGCTAAAGACCCTTTGGCAAAACTATCTACCATTAAGTTATCTAATGGGCAATATGCTCAGGATAAAAAAGACTGCTTAAAGTATCTTATGGAAACTAACTTCCCGGACTTTGAGGAGAGAACGTTACATGATTTTGGTCGCACAGGGTATACTGCTGTAAAGGACTTCAGACCAATTAGTCTAACCTCCTTTATATTAAAGGCGTTATGCATTTCTTGATATTGAAGGTGCCTTCCCTAACACCTCTAGCGAAGCTATCTGCAGGGCAGCCAGAAAGCGAGGCGTGCCCGAGCCACTAATTAAATGGATCGACAGCATGCTTCGCGAGAGAGCTCTTGAAGCAGAATATGATGAGGCCAGGCTAACAGGCGTCGTCTCAAAAGGATGCCCACAAGGAGGAGTTCTTTCTCTTCTATTGTGGTGCTTAGTGTCAGATGAGTTGATTAGGAAACTCAATAATCAGGGATATTATACGCAAAGCTATGCGGATGATTTCCTTATAATTATAAGAGGGCACTCAATTGAGACCCTTTTAGAGCTTACGGAAAGTGCACTCAAGATTGTCAAGAATTGGTGCAGTCAGACTGGACTCTCTGTAAATCCAGAGAAAACGAATATAGTAGTTTTCACTAGGAAATACAAGATACCGAGTTTAAAGAAGCCGGTATTTTATGGGCAAGAGATTTCTTTTTCCGAATCGGCTAAATACTTAGGAGTAATCCTGGATAAAAAGCTGAAATGGAAAGAACATTTCGATTATCAGTATAGGGAATTCTGTACTGCGTTCTAGGCGTGTAGAAAGGCGATAGGGTCATCGTGGGGACTAAGACCCAATATGGTCAATTGCCTCTATCAGATGATTCTAAAACCAAGGTTTCTTCACGCGGTGGTGGTTTGGTGGTCTAGGACTCAATTGATCACGGTCAAAGAGAAACTGGACCAACTCCAAGCAATGGTTTTTAGGGGTATTACAGACGCCATGAGGACGACGCCTACAGCGGCATTGGGATTCATACTGGCCGAAGTACCTCTATATATTACTGCGGTGAAAAAGGCGGTCCTTACTATGAGCAGGCTAAACGCGCAGGGAAAGTGGAAGTCAAGTGGTAAACACACCAAGCTCCCACGTTCAATCCTATCAATTCCAGAATTAAGTATGGTGCAAGATAGGATGATCAAGAGGGTGAACTTTAAACCTCGCTTCAAGATAATAATACCTTCCAGATTAGACTGGAAGCAGGGGTTTCCACTTGGGGACGAGGTGTGGTACACGGACGGCTCCAAAATGGATTGCGGTGAAGGCTTCGGAATATATCGAAAAACTGGCTGCATTAAAGTGGCTGAGTCACTAGGACAATATGCCACGGTCTGGCAGACCGAGGTCTGTGCGATTTTAACTTGTGCCCAAATGTCCATTCAAAAAGGGACAAGGGGCAAAAGGATTAGTATTTGTGTGGATAGTCAGGCGGCCCTAAGGGCTCTAAAAAATCCCACAATAAAATCGAAACTTGTCTGGGAATGCCGTAGCGTACTAGACAAGTTAAGTTCAGTAAATAAACTTTCGTTGATCTGGGTACCGGGCCACTCGGGAATCAGGGGCAATGAAAGGGTGGACGTTTTAGCAAAAATAGGTTCTGAAACGGTATTTTTAGGTCCTGAACCAGCAGTGGCATTAATGCCGTGTCTGGTTAAGGGAGTTATTAAAAGATGGGGTCAAAGGGAACATGAAAAGTATTGGGCGGGCATTGGGGTGGGAAGGCAAGCGAAGGCTCTATTGGGTTTAGTGCCCAACAAGAGGCGAGCGAGCGATCTCCTAAAACTCGATAAGATCAGAGTTAGAACCATTGTCCGACTCTTTACAGGACATGGGCTTTTGAATTATCATCAGCATAAAATAAGAAACAAAGTCTCACCTATGTGCAGACTGTGTGAGACGAATGACGAGACGTCGTCTCACATATTATCTGAATGCCCGGCATTAGCTAGGATCAGACTTTCTAGCTGGGGTCAAGCAATTATAGACCCTATGCAGGTGAGCAACCTATCTATAGAGGAAATACTGGACTTCTGGAGAAGAACAGGACTCTAATGGGTGGTTGTTGTAAACGAGCAAGCTGTAGCTTGGTACAATGGATTCTCTAATCTAAGTGCCAACTTTCCCTTTTGGGAATATCCAGCTTGATCTCGGTAATTGATTAGATTCGATTACCCCTTAAATCCTAAAAAAAAGTTTGCTAATTTCTTATTATCTACTATCCGCTTATACACAATATATTTCTTAAGTAATAATTAAAAAAATTTGTTCGTGCCATTTTAAAAATAAAAAATAAACTCACGGTTTAGTATTAAATTTCCCGGTTATCACGGTAAATATTTTCAATTTTCGGTCATTTCTACTAACAGTTAGTAAAAACTAGTACAGATCAATAAAAACTGTTACGTTTTTCGTATTCATTAAAAATTTGTACTATTTTTACAGCAAAATTAAATCTTTATAAAAATTATAAGTAACACTGCACTGCAAATTTCAATTTTTTAGATGCAAAAAAGATCGCACCTATGGTTTCCGAATGGATTTTTTAGGCTGAACACGAAACTGGGTTCAAAAACTTTCCATCACGTCACGTTTTCGAAAAAAAAAGATTAAAATCCTTAAAAACTAGTGATGTACATGAGCGAGAAATATGAGAAATAAGCGATATTGAGAAAGTCTATATTCTCTTGTTTCTTTTTCTTATCTCGTCTCATCTCATAAATTACTATTCTCAAATCGTTTCATATCTTAAACATTAACCTCTTGTCAGTTAAACATTTAAATATCTGATATCAGATTTCAAAAATTTAAAATAGCGGATCGTTTATGGTAAACAACAATATTTACTATTTATTTATTTGTTTAAAATGTTTGTGGCTCAAAAATTATTTTTTCACTAGACAGAGAAAGGGTTATTATTTATTATTTTTTATTTATTATTATTTTATTATTTTCTAAATAAATATAAATAAAACTTTCCAACTCTTAAAGAAAGAAATTATTTTTGTTTCCTTGAACAAAAAATGTATTTGAATCAAATGTTTTTTATTGTCATTAAATAAATTGTATTTCAACCAATAACTTTCTGAAATATTTTTTTAAATTACTATTCTTATAGTATTTTATTAAATTTAAACTGCTTTTTGATTAAGACATTCCAGTTCAAAATGACAAAAAAATCGATTTTTGGTTTTTATTTTCGAATTTCTTATAGTGTCAAGAATACTCTTCTAAAATATTATGTTTTCACATTTGTATTTTTTATTAAAGACGAACAAAAATGTATTTGATCTGCCATTTTGAATTTTAAAAATCTGATTCCATATTCGTAATTACCGATCTCAAAAACCCCCGAGTAACGATTTTCAAGCAAATCCGATGATTTTTAAGAAAAAAATGTCTAAACTTATGAACAAAAACTTTAAGTGCGTTTTTCTCAAAATGTCTTTTTTTGATCTGGTAAAAGTGATATCTCAAGTTCTTCGAAAGCGATTTTAAAAAATCTAACGGCTTTTAAATCAGTGTCATCATGCCTATAAGTGGAGTCTAAAAACTGAAAAATTTCCAATTTCCCCTTTTTTAGAAGAGAAATTCTAAATAAAAACACCTTTTTTGCATATTTTGGAGAAAAAGTACTCTAAAAAAGAAGGAGGGAAAAGAAAATTTCACTTTCTTGAGGTTCCACACCTAAAGAAACATCAAACGAAGAGAATGCCACTTCGTTTTAGGTTTTATCTGTTTTACAAAGTTTGGAATCCATGTTACCACCGAAAATGGGCATTCTCGAAAAATTTTGTTTTACATATTCTTAAATAAACTATTTATTACATGTAAAAGAAATTTTTTAAACAAATGTCACAGTTATTTTAATAATATATACTAAAAAGCCTTCTTTTTGCCTGTTTTGAACTGGAATGTCCCCTTAATGTCAAGATATTGAATTTAAATTAAATAAATTGTGTTTAAAGGAATAATTTTTTAAACTATTTTTTACAAATATCAACTTATTGAACTGCAAATAATTTAATACAATGTTAAGTATAACTTATTTTCAATTGTAAAAAAGTACAATATTTTTGAATTTACATTTATTTAAATTTGAAATAAATATATTTTTAAAATAAAATAACCTTTGTAATTTTTAGTTAAAGTAAACTTTAAACGAGAAACAAAATATCAATGCGACAAACAGTGTTTTAGGGGTTTCATTTCATATTTTCTCGAAAACGTGACGTGATGGAAGGTTTTTGAACCCAGATTCGTGTTCAGCATAAAACATATTCGGAAACCATAAGTGCGATGTTATTCGCAAAATACATGTAGGCCAGTGTAATCATTTTTTTAATTTTGTATTATTAATTAGGTAGTAAATATGAAAAATATTAGAGTCAGAATTCCTGAAAGGAGTCATACAAATTCTTTTAATTTTCTTTTTTGTACTTATGTGGTTATTTTAATAGTATTTTATATAAGAAATCATACTACCAAAGGATTTTGCAAAAAAAATGTTTGTTAATGTTAAACAATTAAAAATAAATAGTGTTTTGCATGATATTTTAACATGGAAAAATTACTAAAATGTTGTTCACGAACCAATGAAAAATATCCCGTTGAAAAAAAATGGCACGAAATTTTAAATTGTTTAAATTTTAGCATTTGTATAGCGATGCATGGCGCAACTCACCTCCTTATTGAGAGTTCCGCGCGCGTGTATTATTTCGGCTAGCAGAAGAACTGGGCTTCTGAAACACTACATTTATTTTGGAAAAAAATTTATTTTAACGCAATTTTTATATTTAATTAATTTGTTGTATTCACGATTATAATATTTTTATATTAGAAACCAAAAAATACGTATTAATTTTTACACAAATTGCATTAACTATTTCAAAGAAACTAAACTTAAAAGAAACATATTACTTATATTATATTATTATTAAAGCGTATAACTTTTTTACAATATTACATACTTTATAAGTTTTTTTTATTTTAAAGAAAAAAATCAGTATTTAGTTTGTAGGTTCCTCTATTAATAATAATTTTTTTGATTTATTTAGTATCAATAGTATGTAACATTATAAAAAAGTTTTATCCTTATAAACTTTAACTGGTTTTTTTCCTTAGTGGATTGCAACAAACATTGACTGTAGACATGTTTGCTTATTTTAATTAAAATCGATTTCGTAAACTAAACTAAACTAAACTCAATAACTTTAATAAAAAAATCAGATTAACAATCATAAACATATACGTAAAAGCATGAAATGAACACAAATTTATTTGTATTGTTTTAAATCTCTTCCACTTTTCAAAAATTTTTTGTAACTAAAATATTATATTTTCTATTTAAAAAAATTAAAAAAAGATGGCGAACACATTTTTTTTGACCTTAAAAATTAAAAAGTTAATATATTTAAATAAATTATATTTTGTAACTAAAATTTTGATTATTTATATAAAGTAGGGGAGACCGGGGCTAAACCGGACTGATTTGGTCTTTGACCAGAAAACTCATACAAAAACATACTTTTTGCTAAAGTGTAATATACCGTTTTGAAGCTTGTACTTTCACCTACAAATCGTACTTGTTCGATTTAAAAAAAGTTCAATAGCTTTAGAGATATATTGCTTCGAAGGTGACTACCTCAAAAACGAAAATCCGAAAATTGGTGGGGCTAAACCGGACACCCCATGGGGCTAAATCGGACACTACCAATTAATTAAAGAATGAGATACAAATTTTCTTTTTTTTTTGTAAAAAAGTCAAATCAATTCTTCTTTTATTTATTTGTAGATAGTTCTATACAAAGAATATAATATAATATGTAAAATCGGTAATAATTATAATATAAAATGAATTACAGTTTTCAGGCTTGTTTGTTTGTAGCAACTCGCTTGCGAATTAGAGTTTTAAAATAAATTCTTTATTTATTTATTTATAAAGTGGTTCTAAGCAAAGAATATAATATAAAATAGTTAATTAATATAAAATAAATTAAAGAATTCAAAGATTTGGTTGTTTTTAATCACGATGTCCGATTCAGCCCCACACCGTCATCTAATAATTAACCTGTAATATATTTTTTCTTCTTAATTTTTTCCATTAAACTTTTTTTCTACTAAACTCAGTACACCTTGAGCTAAAAGAAAAATGGCCGTATGATATTTGCACTTTAATTTTAACGATGAAAACCCAAAAAAATGAAGAAAATTTTTTTTACTTTTACCTCAAGAAATGACTTTTTTACACTACCGTCCGAAATTATGCGTACGCTAACATCTCGAGCTTTTAAATAACACACCCGCACAAAAACAGTGATAACTCGGTTAAAAATGAAGCTAGATGATTTTTTAAAATTGCATTGGAAAGCTTATTAAATTTCCAATAAAATGCCACTATTTTAAGTTGTATTGCATAAATAGGAAGCGAGATATCATATTATAAAGACAAAAAAATAATTCTATTTTTTTCGGAAATTCTTACTCTGACTTTGACTCCTGGCACAGTTTAGCAAAGTTTATGAAAAAAATTGTTAGTTTTATAGACTATTCCTTGTAACCTAAGCTTTAAATAGAGACCAAGAACAGCATAAAATATTTACGGGTTCCCGAGATATTACAAAAAGAATCGGACCGTGCAAAGCAGAATTTTCAATCTTCGATTTCTCTAATTGGCCGTTAAGTCAATTACATGTCTGTGAAAAAAGTGTCGAAAATTAATTTTACCAAGTACATTCTTACTGGGATCCTTTTTTTAATTAAATTTATTATATATCAATATTTAAAAAGTGGATCCCAATATGAATGTACTTGGTAAAATTAATTTTCGACACTTTTTTGACAGACAAGTAATTGACTTAACGGCCAATTAGAGAAATCGATAATTAAAAATTCTGCTTTGCACGGTCCGACTCTTTTTGTAATATCTCGGGAACCCGTAAATATTTTTTGCTGTTCTTGGCCTCTATTTAAAGCTTAGTTTACAAGGAATAGTCTATAAAAGTAACAATTTTTTTCATAAACTTTGCTAAACTGTGCCAGGAGTCAAAGTCAGAGTAAGAAATTCCGAAAAAAATAGAATTATTTTTTTGTCTTTATAACATGATATCTCGCTTCCTATTTATGCAATACAACTTAAAATAGTGGCATTTTATTGGAAATTTAATAAGCTTTCCAATGCAATTTTAAAAAATCATCTAGCTTCATTTTTAACCGAGTTATCACTGTTTTTGTGCGGGTGTGTTATTTAAAAGCTCGAGCTGTTAGCGATCTCACAATTTCGGACGGTAGTGTACATATTAACGGCAACAATTATTACAAGAAAATTGACACGTCCCTAAAACCTCATGCAGCATATGCATCACGAAATTGCGCGTTCATAGGTTATTTACACGATTTGAAATTCTTCACGGTTTCGGAAATATTTGACTTGTCCGGTTTAGCCCCGGTCTCCCCTACAATTCCTCCTTCAAGTTCTTCTCAAAATTTTATTAAAATCGGTTCATCTGATTGCGAGTAAATCACTATTTACTAATACGCTACATATAACTTTGACCTTTAATAACTTTTACAAATATTCGAATTTTGGAAAACTATTTACAGGTTTTGATTATACCATCATAAGCTATCGAAACATATAAGAATGACAAAAATTCACCAACCCAACAAAATTAACATGATTTTAACCAAAAATTTTGTGTTTTTAAACTAATTTTTTAAATATGAATAAAACTGAAAGTAGCTCGTTCTTCATCTCCAAAATTTTTTAGAATGGAAAAGAAGGTCCGACTTAAATATTAAAATCAAAATTAAATTTTTTTGTTAAGCGCCAGAGGACATATGTCGACGTCCACATGAAAAGGGCCCATTTTGGCACTATTGGACTTATCTATATGGGCGAATTCCTTGCAAAATTACGAAAATTTTGAGTGGTCATACAACTTTTTTGGTCAAAAATTCGATGAGTTACGGAATTTCAAAGTTTATAGTGACAAATACCTCATTTCGAGAAAAACGGAATTAAAGATTGTGATACCAATTAATTGTGATATCTCCGGTTCTTCTGGGAAGTTATTCAGATAATAATTGTTTTCAGTCCAGGGCACCTTAAAGATGAAAAACCAATAGGTTTTAAATTTTTAAAACTACCACCCCTTAATTTTGAAAATACATAAAACCGACAAATTGGGCCATTTCTAAAAAAGAGGATTTTCTTATTATTAAACAATTTTTTTACAAGGTTTATGATTGGAAACGATTTTATTGTGTCATTTGAAGATAAGAATAAAAATCAAACTTATTTAAAATTTTTTAAAAGTCTCTATTATGAATAATTTGCCGAAATATCGAAATTTTCACTTCTACGACTACGCAATCAAAGACTCTAACATCAATATCTCTGATTCTTCTGGGAAGTTATTCAGATAATAATTGTTTTGAGTTCAGGGAACTTTAAAGATGACAAATCAAGAGGTTTTAATTTTTTTGACCCTCCATTTCAAAAATACGGAATATTTTTGCAAAGGACCGACAAAATGGGCCCTTTTATTTTTCTAAATAACCAATATAGTTAAACACTTAAATTAACGATAAATTAATGAAAACGTAATGATTTGACTTGTCAAAACATGTAGATTGATAATAAAAAATAAAAAAAATTAAGGTTTTTCTCAAAAAAGTATTAAATTGCAAATAACTCGAAAACTAGAACCGACAAAATGGGCCCTTTTCATGTGGACGTCCACATGTAAGTAACTGAAATCACGAAAAATCATAAATGACCCAATATTAAAGGTAAATTTTTTTACATTTCTATATTATAAAACGACAAAATCAGCACATAATGTGAAAGTACATTGAATGTATTTATTATTAATCAGTAATACATTTTTTAATATTTATAAAGTTCTTAGAAAAATTTAATTGAAATATGGTGACTTTCGGCATTTCATAGGTAAGTTTTAAAATTAATTTTGATCTATTATTTTGGGTATGTTTACGTAATAATCAATTAATACAAGTAACTTAACACATTTTTAACAAATATCAATCAAGAAATTTGTTTTATCTAAATTATTAACCCATTTAGTCCCAAATGTCCGTATTTCTTTGTACAAGTTTGAGCTTTCCGTTCTACGAGTTACGAATTTGGAAAAAATCAGGACATAGGTTTTTTTAGATTTGAGTGTCCTCTTTAAGAATCTGAAAGAAAATTTCGATTTCAACTTAATCATAAAAAGTTGTAATTGTTTAAACAAAAAAAACAGTTTTATATCGCGTCCAAAATGTTGGGACTATCAAACAGGCATGATGCCAAAATTTTTATTCTAATTTCAAAATGGCACCTCCAAAATGGCCGCCAAAGTATTGAAATTTGGAAAAATAATGTTAAAAAATATTAACAATATTTTTTTAACTTTTATGCTTTATTTAAATAAAAAAATGTTGTTTCAACAAAACATATTGTTATCTGATTTTATTTAACAATAATTTAAACATTTTTTATAAACAATTTAAAATCTGTGGGCCAAAATGGTAAACAAATTTTTATTTATATAAATTCTTATTTCTTTTTGCAGTAAAAATGAATAATAAAAGTTAATAACTTAATTAAAACTTTTTTACAATGTTTAAGAATGTTATAAACAATTTTTATAAACAATATGCAAAACATGAAATAGAATCGTAGAAATAAATTATTTTTTGATTATATTACGTTCTCTTGTAATCAAAATAATGCTAAAGGTTTAAACTTACATTTAACATTATTTAACAATATTTAAAAAAGTTATAAACAATTTTTAAAAACAATTGTTATAAAAAATATTTTCAGAGTGGAAAATAACTTCTTTTCTATCCCACTAGCATTCTTTTGTCCTTAAGCAGGAAACTAAAGTATATAATGCTTATAAAAAATTTGTCAACAATGTATATAAATGTTATAAACAATTCTTATAAATAATTAGTTAAATATGTATTACCATAATATAAAAAACGCATTTTTTTATTTGTATATTTCACTCTTCTAATCCAAATCTTTGTTAAGGAGATAAACTTTTATTTAATATTATTTAACAATATTTAAAAATGTTGTAAACAGTTTTTATATACAATTTAAAATCTGTGGGCCAAAATAGTAAACAAATTTTTATTTTTATAAATTCTCATTTCTTTTTGCAGTAAAAATGAATAATAAAAGTTAATAACTTAATTAAAACTTTTTTACAATGTTTAAGAATGTTATAAACAATTTTTATAAACAATTTGCAAAACACAAAATAGAATCCTAGAAAAAAATTATTTTTTGATTATATTACGTTCTCTTGTAATCAAAATAATGCTAAAGGTTTAAACTTACATTTAACATTATTTAACAATATTTAAAAATGTTATAAACAATTTTTAAAAACAATTGTTATAAAAAATATTTTCAGAGTGGAAAATAACTTCTTTTCTATCCCACTAGCATTCTTTTGTCCTTAAGCAGGAAACTGAAGTATATAATGCTTATAAAAAATTTGTCAACAATGTATATAAATGTTATAAACAATTCTTATAAATAATTAGTTAAATATGTATTACCATAATATAAAAAACGCATTTTTTTATTTGTATATTGCACTCTTCTAATCCAAATCTTTGTCAACATTTTTTATAAATAATTTGAAATTCGTGGGCCAAAGTGGTATAAAATTTTTTTATTTTTATCAATTCTCATTTCTTTTTGCAGTAAAAATGAATAATAAATGTTAATCACCTTATTCAAATTTTTTTACAAGGTTTAAGAATATTATAAACAATTTTTATAAACAATTTGCAAAACATGAAATAGAATCCTATAAAAAAATTATTTTTTGATTATTGACAAAATTTTTAAAATAATTTCAGAAAATCCTTTTTTTTATCAAAATTGTTTATAAAAATGAAAAAAATGGTAAATAATTTTACACGAAGATTTTTATTTCAAATATCTACTCTGACGAAAAACCAAGCAAAAAGTGAAAAAAACATTTATTCTTCCATCCCTGAACTGTTTTTTCTATGAAAATTGTTTATAACATTTTTAAATATTATTAAATAATGTTAAATGAAAGTTTAAACCTTTAGCATTATTTTGATTACGAGAGAACGTAATATAATCAAAAAATAATTTTTTTCTAGGATTCTATTTCATGTTTTGCAAATTGTTTATAAAAATTGTTTATAACATTCTTAAACATTGTAAAAAAGTTTTAATTAAGTTATTAACTTTTATTATTCATTTTTACTGCAAAAAGAAATGAGAATTTATAAAAATAAAAATTTGTTTACCATTTTGGCCCACAGATTTTAAATTGTATATAAAAAATGTTTACAACATTTTTAAATATTGTTAAATAATATTAAATAAAAGTTTATCTCCTTAACAAAGATTTGGATTAGAAGAGTGCAATATATAATAAAAAAATGAGTTTTTTATATTATGGTAATTCATATTAAACTAATTATTTATAAGAATTGTTTATAACATTCATATACATTGTTCACAAATTTTTTATAAGCATTAGATACTTTAGTTTCCTGTTTAATGACAAAAGAAAGCTAGTGGGATAGAAAAGAAGTGTTTTTCCACTCTGAAAATATTTTTTTATAACAATTGTTTATAACATTTTTAAATATTGTTAAATAATGTTAAATGAAAGTTTAAACCTTTAGCATTTTTTTGATTACGAGAGAACGTAATATAATCAAAAAATAATTTTTTTTCTAGGATTCTATTTCATGTTTTGCAAATTGTTTATAAAAATTGTTTATAACATTCTTAAACATTGTAAAAAAGTTTTAATTAAGTTATTAACTTTTATTATTCATTTTTACTGCAAAAGAAATGAGAATTGATAAAAATAAAAATTAGTTTACCATTTTGGCCCACAGATTTTAAATTGTATATAAAAAATGTTTACAACATTTTTAAATATTGTTAAATAATATTAAATAAAAGTTTATCTCCTTAACAAAGATTTGGATTAGAAGAGTGCAATATATAATAAAAAAATGCGTTTTTTATATTATGGTAATTCATATTAAACTAATTATTTATAAGAATTGTTTATAACATTCATATACATTGTTCACAAATTTTTTATAAGCATTAGATACTTTAGTTTCCTGTTTAATGACAAAAGAAAGCTAGTGGGATAGAAAAGAAGTGTTTTTCCACTCTGAAAATATTTTTTTATAACAATTGTTTATAACATTTTTAAATATTGTTAAATAATGTTAAATGAAAGTTTAAACCTTCAGCATCATTTTGATTACAAGAGAACGTAATATAATCAAAAAATAATTTTTTTCTAGGATTCTATTTTATGTTTTGCAAATTGTTTATAAAAATTGTTTATAACATTCTTAAACATTGTAAAAAAGTTTTAATTAAGTTATTAACTTTTATTATTCATTTTTACTGCAAAAGAAATGAGAATTGATAAAAATAAAAATTTGTTTACCATTTTGGCCCATAGATTTTAAATTGTTTATAAAAAATGATTAAATTATTGTTAAATAATATCAGATAACAATATTTTTTGTTGAAACAACATTTTTTTATTTAAATAAAGCATAAAAGTTAAAAAAATAATGTTTATATTTTTTAACATTATTTTTGCTAATTTCAATACTTTGGCAGCCATTTTGGAGGCGCCATTTTGAAATTAAAAAAAAAATTTCGTCATTATGCCTATTTAATAGTCCCAACATTTTGGACGCGATATTTTCTTGTCCCGGATTTTTCCCAACCGAATTCGAGTAAATAATCTAATTTTAATGACAAAAAAATTTGAAAAACTGCTTTTTTTATTTAAACGACTACAACTTTTTATGATTAAATTGAAATTTTCTTTCAGATTCTAAAAGAGGACACTCAAATCTAAAAAGAAACTTATGTCCCGATTTTTTCTAAATTCGTAACTCGTAGAACGGAAAGCTCAAACTTGTACAGAGAAATACGGACATTTGGGACTAAATGGGTTTATATGCTTTTTTATTAAATTTTCATAGCTGTCAAACTAACCTTTTTTCTGTGCAACTTAATTTAAAAATTAAAATTATAGCATTAATTAAAACATTTTTTAAAAATAATTATCGAAAGTGAACGCTATAGACATTAATTATTATTTGTAAAAATAATCAGATTTTTCTAAAAGTAGGCTGCAACGACTTTAGGTGAAATAAAATATTAATTCAATTCTTGAATTTGTTATTTAATTGAAAAATGTTTAAATTATCTAAATATCTTAAAATTTTATTAAAAAGAATTTATCTTAAGTAGAAATTAGTTTCCTCAAAGACATAATGAAACATATAATATATTTAAATCAACCCTGTAAAGTCAAGTGGCGATTTGGTTAAGTGCATAAAGCGCTATCCCAGCAGCTCACTTTGAGGGTTATCCTATGTGACTTAGGGCTTCAGTCCGCCTTACCCTCATGTGTGTTGTAGTTGTAAAGATAATTTTTTTAATTACACCCACTTTTTTATTTTAAAAGAATGCAAAATTTGAATCATTTAAATTTTTTAAAACCTTTTTAAATAATAATTACTCTAAAATTTTTTAAAATAATTTTTGGAAACTTCCTGGTAACTTCCATATACTTTTTTACATCTTTTTAATTCGCGGACTCCTTTTCGACAAAATTGAAGCATTAAACTTTAAAGTGTAAGAAATCGTCAAAATATAATAATCGAATTTTTTGGTCATGAGGTTCCATTCTCTCAGACGCGGTCACAAATATTCATTGAAAATGTTACGATTACTCGGAGAAAAAAATGCTATTGAATCTATAGCACGCATATTTACTTACGTTTAAAAGCAGATGTTATTAACTTGATGTGATATGGGTGATTCTCTTCAAAGGGACCACTTTACGTGTCTCCAACGTGAGACACGATATTTGCATTAACTTTTTTAAATATTTTGTTGAGTATAAATTTAAAAAAAAATTTATTCATAATCTACAAAACATTATTTACCTTTACATAATCTTGTAATGTTAAAATTTAAAGTTTTTCTTAGTAAAAAAATTTATTAAATTTTGTCTTCTGGTTTTGGTTAAACATGATACATATTTTTAATTATATTTTAAGAGGTCTTGTAAATTTTTTAGGCTCTAAAATTGTAAGTTTAAAAAACAAATTTTTGCTGTAAAGTTTTAAAAAATAATTGATTAAAAGTTTTTACATATCATTGTGTATGTTGAGAAGTCTTAAAAAAGAATTTCAAATTTGAAAAAGTTCAAGCATCTTCCTTTTACAGAGGGCGCTTTATCGACTGGTTAAAATTACTGGTACTTAATATAGTACCCGAACCTCTAATTTATTAATAATAATATTTAAAATTATATTTTTTATGAATCATTTATTGTAAATAAAATTGTGCCTTTTTACAATTTTCTATTTA
Source organism: Leptopilina myrica (nomen nudum) (assembly GCA_032872475.1). Lineage (NCBI taxonomy): Eukaryota > Metazoa > Arthropoda > Insecta > Hymenoptera > Figitidae > Leptopilina > Leptopilina myrica (nomen nudum). Next base: position 52,698,506 of record CM065458.1, read on the forward strand.
AAAGCTTGCCATTTTCTGAATTTTTAATGTTTTTGAGTATTCTGAGATTAAGGTCATGTATTGACTTGCCTAGTTTGAAATTATGTTTTACTTTTTTATTTTAGATGATTATGCGATGAGCTACATTGACAACCGTAATTAAAAGTAATTTTTACCAATGGATAAAACGCTCTCTGTAGAAGGAAGATACCTATATTTTTTCAAGTCTGAAATTTTTTTTAAAGATATTTTAACATACACAATGACATGTAAAAACTTTTGGTCAATTATATTTCCGAACTTAGGGTGATTGTGTGTATTACTACGTGTTACCCATTTACTACGCATTTCATTAAAAATATAAAAATAAAACTTTATTTGACAGATAATAAACTATAAAATATCTATAATAAAACTTTAATTTATATTTATTTCTATTTTTAATGAAAAATTCTAAAAAAATGTATTTTAATACATTTTATTTAACTTTGAAAATCACTAGTTCAGATGAGAGCACATTCGTAGTAATTCACACTTGTGCACTTTTTTTAAATATTCCTTTTTTTAATACAAATTAAATTATTTTTATAACCCAAAAACTTTTTTTAGTTCTAAGAAAGATTAACTACTCATTAAAAAAAATTGGGGAAAAAATTAAGGTTAAAAGCTTTAAATGATTCTTTAAACGTGGCTGATTTTCAAACAAGTAGTAATAGACAAACAATCATCCTATGAGCAAAAATTTTTTTTAATTCCAATGGTAAGCGTTATTGTTTTGTTTTTAATGTTTTAATAATTATTTTCAAATACCTAACCCTTAAATTACAAAAAATAATTTCCGTTTCATTTAAAATAAAATATTTTTAATTTTTTAAACTATAATATATTAACCCATTAACGCCTGAATGCACTGAATTTTTAGTCTGACTTCAAACTTAAATATTTTCTAATAAACTTATTATTTTCTTTTTGCCAAATATATTTTTTTTTCATTAAAGTGTCCTCAATCCGAATATGATATTAAAAAATTAATAAATAATTGCACGATTTTTTATTCCAAATTCTTAAAAAATAAAGTAAAAATTTTTTTTTACAGCTAACATTACCATAAATCGTGCACTCGATTGTTATACTTTCAAAAAAAATATTGACTTTTTGAATTTAAACATTTGATTTTTCAAAATGGCGCCTAAAAACACAAAACTTTAAAATTTAATGCTCGATATATACATTTTTTAACTTTGGCTTAAAAATATTTACTCGGGGGTTTTCGGGATCGGTAATTACGAATCTGATATTAAATTCCAAAATTAAAAATGACGGACGAAAATGTCAAAAATTGGTTGGGTTCTCTTACAAATCTGTACTATGTGCCTGTTTGAAACATTTTTCACAGAAATATTGAACAGATGTTCTGCAAAATTTTCGTGTTCTGACACAACAATGAATCATTTAGCAACATTTCTGTGAGTCGCTTCTTTCGAAAACACGATTTTTGCACTTCTTATTTAGCAGATAACTCTTGCTAATACTTATTGCAAATTCTTTTATTCCAACTTTTTTTATTCGCTGTTGACAGTGTTGTGCAAAATTACCGCATTCGTTATAGAAGATTGAATTAATCTCTCAAATATTACCCACGTCCATTTTTTTGATCTAATGATCGACAACACGCGACTACAATACTGATCATGAACATCCACACCGCCCATGAATTTATTGTAATTACTAAAAGCGTTTGGAAATGGGATGTCAATCTTTTCTTTCACCTCTTTATTTTAACGTTCTACAGAAGCTAAAGGGATTACACCTGACGCTGTCGATGGAATTGATACCTGTTTAGAATCCTGTACAGTAATGAAATTGATTCTACTGTTTTTATTATATTTAACAGCGTGTGTTCCCCTGGAAGCATTTTTTGAAATATCATTCTTTTTCTTATTCTGTTTTCCTGGACTGTACCAGTTGCAAGAAGACCCGCGTTTTTCAAGTGCACCAGTAAGTCAGGACAATAGAATAGATTGTCAAAATATACATGATATTTCAACAAAATTTTTGGCGAGATATTAAATAGAAGAGGTTTAAACATCTGAAGACCTACATGACTCCCAAGAACACAATTTGCTAAAACCTCATTTTTACTAGAATTTTCACATCTTAATTCCAAATCTAATAGGCTTCGTTTTGATAAATTGTTTCAGAATACTTCTGCCAAAATATTTGATCATCATTTCATCAATTGATACAGCTGTGGAAAAAATTTCAAATTGTACAAGGTTTTTTCGAAATATATTTAATATTGAACGGACTCGCCAAACTCTATCATTTTTAGAATTAGCATCTTCTGGCTTGTAAAATTTTATTTTAGATGTTCATTGCTGATGAAATAATGTCAGTCCCTAAAAATGAATCCGTAGACCAATAATCTCTTTGAGATAATCTTCTATTGAAAGTCGTGTAGATAATAATTCCTAAAAATTTATCAAATTCTTCTTAAGATAAATCTAATTTATTGGCAACTGTACTTTCAATTATATAGTTCTTCAACTCTTTAGAGAAAAAATTCAAATGTTTTAATGGGTGTACTTTTTAATATCTGTTTTTTATCAACAGCTGATATAAGTATATCATTTGCCAAAGATTCATGATATATTTTCTCACCCTTTATCCAATCATAAACATGATTAATTTCAAGTTTTCTTTTTGTCGACATATGACGTGCAAAATACACGGTAATATAAATATGTTAAAATGGTAGGAAAATCATTAACTTAAGAATTTTTCTTAAAAAAATATTTTTAAAAACAACGAAAGAAAAACTGAAGAAATAAGAGAAAAATTCCGCTTACCTTTGATAAAACGAAAAATTCGTATTATTTGATGAACAAAATATTCCTACTCTTATATATTTCATAACGCATTTACATAGTGGGAGAAATACAACTCTACCACCTGGCGGACAAAAAGAGAATTATAACAAAAAAGGCGCGAATTTTTCAAAATGATAAAAACATTAAATGTAAAAGAGTGCAAAAAAATTTAATTAATATCAAATAATTCATTTGCCGTCATTTATATAAATAAATTCTTGATATTACCTAATAATTAGTCATTTTTATTATTATTATATTCACTGCTATAATTTTCTCATTATTTTTTAAAAACTAAAATCTAATAAATTTTTTTAAAAATATTTTATTTAATAAAAACCGCTGCCAAGTTATACATTTTTGTTATAATTTTGGTACTCATTTCATTCGTTTTCGTAACTCTTGTTGTGTTTATTTCATGAACACTTTGCTTCCTCACAGAGATGTTAATAACAATAAAGTAAAAATTTTGATAAATTATTCTCAATTGCTGTAATATATTTTCTGTTTATTTAATTAAAAATTCAGTTTTTATACATAAGCAATTTTGATTTTTATGGTATATTATGACTTTTTTTTCAAAAACTTCCACAATAAATTTTTTTTAATTTTCCATCACAATTTCTGTTTTTTAAAATATGAATAACTTCTTTATTTCTAAACGAATTAGCTTTAAAAAAGGTCAATCGAAGCGTTCTTTAATGCTTTACAAGATGATAATGATAGTCTTAAAGTTATTTCTACATTTTTCAACACAATTTTCAAAAAAGTCTTATTTTCCAAAGTTTTTTATTTTTAAAAGTTTAATAGCTCTGGTGAATATGGACGAAAAATGTTCATTGAGGTCTCAAAAGACAGTTAAAGATAGTTAAACTTTATTAATCTATCTCAAAGTACTCTCATTTTATGTCCGCAGGTGAGACCTACAATTTAAAAATAAATTCAGCCCAAAAGCTCTTTATAATTTGGAGATATTTATGAAAATGTGATGTTTACACACACATACGGAATGACATTTTGTAAAAATGTCATTTTTGAACTCCTAAGGTCAAATAATAAAACGATATGTTAAAAAATCGAACCTGGAAAATTTTGGTATTACAATACTTCTTCAGTATGAGGAAGCAATAATTAAATGTAATAATTATTATTAGCATAATAATTGCATAATATTAGATCCGCCATTTTGATTTAAAAAAAACTAAAATCCTATTCATAACACAGGTCAACAAAAAACGGCTTACTTTTTTTTATAAGAGATGATAATGGTTTCTGAAGTATTTTTTCACGCTGAACACGATCCCAGGTCCAAAAATTGGCCATCACGTCAGGATTTTGAGAAAAGTGGGGGCAAAGACCCCAAAAAACGTGTTTTGAGAGTTTCAATATTATTTTCTACTAAACCTGACGTGCCAGAAACTTCTACATAGACTTAAATTGAAGTTTGAATTGTCTACTACAAGACCCATATCCGTAAAACAAAAAAAAATTAAAATTTATTTCAAAAAATTAGGTTGAAGTTACCAAAAATGTGTATTTTTGAGTTGCTTTAATGGATTTTTTAAAAATGGCTTGGATTCGTTTGAAAATTGTTACTCGGGGGTTTTTGGGGTCGCTGATTACGAATCCGACATTAGTTTTCAAAAATTCAAAATGGCGGATTTAATATGGTGGATGTAAAAATTTATAATTGATCGGATTCGCTTGAAAATTGTTACTCGGGGGTTTTTGGATCCGCCATTTTGAATTTTTGAAAACTAATGTCGGATTCGTAATCAGCGACCCCAAAAACCCCCGAGTAACAATTTCCAAACGAATTCAAGACAATTTTTAAAAATCCATTAAAGCAACCCAAAAATACACATTTTTGGTAACTTCAACCTAATTTTTTGAAAAAATTTTTATTTTTTTTTGGTTTTACGGATATGGGTCTTATAGTGGACAATTCAAGCTTCAATTTACGTCTTTGTAGAAGTTTCTGGCACGTCAGGTTTAGGAGAAAAAAGATATTAAAAACGCTCAGAAACAAGTTTTTTGGGGTCTTTATCCCCACTTTACTCAAAATCCTGACGTGATGGCCAATTTTTGGACCCGGGATCGTGTTCAGCGTCAAAAAATACTTCGGAAACCACTATCATATCTCATAAAAAAGTAAGCCTTTTTTTGTTGACCTGTGTAATCAGTGACCCCACAAAATCCTGGAGTAAGGATTTAAAAAAAAAATCCAACTGAATTTTGAAAATTTTGTCCGCCATATTACATCCGCTATTTTGAATTTAGGAAAACTAATATCAGATTGGTGATCAGTGATCCCAAAAACCCCCGAGTACGGATTTGTAAGAGAATCCAACCAATTTTTGACATTTTCATTCGCCATATTGGATGCGCCATTTTAAATTTTGGAAAATTAATATCAGATTCGTAATCAGCGACCCCGAAAACCCCCAAGTAAACATTTCCAAGACAAAGTTTGAAAAAAATGTATATCGAGCATCAAATTTCAAGTTTTCAAAAAATTTTGGGTTTTTAGGTGCCATTTTGAAAAATCTAATGTTTAAATTCAAAAAAAAATTATTTGTCAAAGAGAAAATAATAAGTTTATTAGAAAATATTTAAGTTTGAAGTCAGACTAACAATTCAGTGCATTCAGGCGTTAATCGGTTAAGTAGAAAGTTAGATAAATAACAAAATTATGATTAAATTTTTTAAATAATAAATATCAATATTGAACTTAAAATGATAAATTTTAAAAAATCGTTAGATTTTTTCCCCCTTTAATATAAAAAATATATTTTTTGTAATTTTCGTTTAATGGTATTACTTAATTTGTTGAGTAATATAATGAGAAGGCCTGGATACGGTTTGTTTTTTGAAGAGAATTTTATTAAAATCTCAACTAGTTTGGAACTATATAGTTCCTTATCAGGGGATGAATACTTTTATAAACATTTTATTATCCAAGCGTCGGACAAAGTTTATAAGATTTCAAAAAAAAAAATTAAATGATCTGAATAAGAAAATAAATTTTTTATCAATTTTAAATGAGAAAGAAGCTGTCAATTTTCCGAATCAAGGTAACAAATAATTAAATATCTTAAATAAATCGCTATAAGCTCATACGCTTCATATGTATCGACAGCACAGCTGCCCTAATACAGAAACCTGCTTAATCTGAAAAATATTTTCGAAATTAATTAATAATTTCAAAATTCTTAAAGAACTTAGAAAAAAGCGGTAGCA